>CM040398.1:4210000-4810000 GCA_022702515.1 Ilyophis sp. 1 JC-2022 | reverse complement strand
AGACTTCTACTTCCAGGTGAGTTTGGGTCAAAGTGTGGTCTACTTCCAGGTGGGTTTGTGTTAAAGCGTGGTCTACTTCCAGGTGAGTCTGGGTCAAAACATGGTCTAGTGCCAGATGAGTTTTGGTTAAAGGGCGGTTCATTAGCGGGATCCGTTTCATGTCTTCCATAGTGTGAGTGAGCTGGGATCTCTTTCCAACTCAGAGAGTGTAATATGATAGCTCACATCACATGAGGAAATGCATAAGGGGAAATTAATGATGTCACCGGCGTTGGCGGCTCACTGTCACCTTCAGGATCTTACTGGCAGTGCTGTGATTGATGATCTTAGTTTGCATTCAAGGCACTCTGCAGCTCTAGTCCTGTTTTCTATTGAATATCTATTTATGTCAGACAAAGCATGCTTGTGTGGTTCCATATTTGTCAGTGGCTGCCTTCAGTAATTCATAAAGATGAATGTCATTTCATGAGGTGAGCACGTTTGTGACGGTTCAATGTGGTTTAGTTACGGTGAAGCTTTAATGCCCCACCCCTGTCCGTCTGCGCAGCTGTGCTCCATCGAGGTCACGTGCGAGAGTGCCAGCGTCATGGCAGCCACCCTGGCCAACGGCGGCTTATGTCCAATCACGGGTGAGCGTGTGCTGAGCCCCGAGGCGGTGAGGGACACTCTTAGCCTCATGCACTCCTGCGGGATGTACGACTTCTCGGGACAGTTCGCCTTCCACGTGAGTTCTGCCCCCCCGCGCCAACAAAATATCCTGGAAAGTGCACTCATGCTGTAAAGAGATGACAAACAAAACATCTATCATAGAAAATGTAATCATTAAGATCCTGCATAGTGTGTGTTTTGTTATGAAGACAAGTGGTGTATCATACCATAAATGAGGTATGTAAAGTACAGAAAACTTGTTCATCTCATAGTTGTAGGTGACTGACTAGGTGGTAAGTAAGGTCAAATACAACTGGAGGGGGAAGTACCTATTATGATAAATAGGAGGTGGTTATTCCATACCGGGTCAAAGTTGACCCAGGAACACTACTGACAGATCCATGAACAATTATTGGCACCCCTGCATTTATATATAGAATAAAGTATTCATTTTTAATATTTGGTCACATATCCTTTGCACGCCATGAGTTCCTGATGTTTATGACCCAACAACATCAAAAGACTCTTGATATCTTATTTTCTGGTATTACAAGCAATACTAAATGTCTCTGCATTTGAATGGATCTTTATGGGAATTGGGGGGTGGGACTAGAATTAGCTGTAAATTACACTGGAACAGTATGGAACACAGGGTTGGCTAAATGGCTATAAGTTATCAAGGGTCTGACGTATCAAACAAGCCTTAAACCATCACTCTGCTGCCAGAATTTTTTTACAACCCTTTTTACTCATCTTTACCAGAGGTACCAACAAATTTGAGCATGTCTGTATATGGATACTATGTAAAATGTAAAAGGTTGTCCAAGTCGCTCTGGATAAGAGCATCTGCTAAATGCCTGTAATGTAATGGCTGCTAAATGCCTGTAATGTAATGGCTGCTAAAGGCCTGTAATGTAATGGCTGCTAGATGCCTGTAATGTAATGGCTGCTAAATGCCTGTAATGTAATGTAATGTAATCTCTTGTCTGTACCGCAGGTGGGCCTGCCAGCAAAGTCGGGCGTGGCAGGGGGCATCCTGCTGGTGGTGCCCAATGTGATGGGTATCATGTGCTGGTCCCCTCCCCTGGACAAGCTGGGAAACAGTGTGCGAGGCATTCAGTTCTGCACGGTACGTCACGGGACACACCACGCGAGTACATGCGTGCACGAACACGCGCCACACGTGTACATGCATGCACAAACACGCATCACGCGAGTACATGCATATACGTTGTAGTCCTGAAGAGTTGGTTGGGAGGCAAGCTGAAAAGGGTGTGGCATATAAAGGCTACTCTTGTAAACACACATTCAACATATACAACATTCAAAGCTGTCCTAAAATAGTATATTCAGTGATATTTTACTCAGGAACCAAGTCTTCAATAAAGACCTCTTTAAAACCTCCTTTAAAAAAGAGACATGTAACTTGCCATGATTGAAGTGTGTAACATAGCACCCGTTTCACTGGACTGGGTTCTCAAGCTTCTTTACAATCCTTGAACATCCTCAAATGTAGAAAAATTACTTCAATGTTCTTGAAAATGGAAAATGTGTTGGAGATTTTGATGACCTTGAATATCTTCATATAAATTATAACATTAGAAACCAATCTTAGACCAGAATCCACATCCTGTGAAAATGGTTGGTCTGAGGGGTGTACAGAGTGGGAGTGAAACATCTCAATCCTGCAATAATATAAATTTTCAGTGACATTGGGACCTTTTTATTTTGCTTCATTGATGGTCAAAAGTACTTGTTATATAGACCACTGTAGGGCTGAATTTAGCAGAATGAGAGCAGGAAAGGCTGAATTTGGCAGAGTTAGCCCTGGATATGGCTGAATTTAGCAGAGTGAGCACAGGAAAGGGCTGAATTTGGCAGAGTGAGAGCAGCAAAGGGCTGAATTTGGCGGAGTTTACCCAGGATAGGGCTGAATTTGGCAGTTGGCCCAGGAAAGGGCTGAATAAGGTGGGAAGGCTAACTGGGTGTCACTGCATTGCAGGATCTGGTATCTCTCTGCAACTTCCACAACTACGACAACCTGAGGCACTTTGCCAAGAAGCTGGACCCGCGCAGGGAAGGCGGAGACCAGCGGGTGAGTACTAACCCCTGCCCACCCCTCCTGTACTCGTCCCAGGGGTACAGGACTGCCCAATCACACACCGCTTCACCCACACTCAGAACAGTGGATCTCGGACCTGTTCACACTTACAACATGTTTCCATGGGGCAGCCAGATGGTATAGTACACTGGGAAAGACCTGCACAAATCACAGATCCTCTAAATTGTGCTATTGGGTTATATCAGCAGAACTGAAGTTTCCCCATCAAATGGGAATCATTTTCATCTTTATAGTTAATAGTGGAGTGCTGTTGAAAGACAATAGTTGGGCTGTGTTAGCGCAGTGGTAGGTACTGTCAATGGCCCCTATAGTTGGACTGTGTTAGCACAGTGCTAGTAACTGTCTATGGCCCCTATATTTGGACTGTGTTGGCACAGTGCTAGTAACTGTCTATGGCCCCTATGGTTAGACTGTGTTAGCGCAGCTAGTTACTGTCAATGGCCCCTATAGTTGGACTGCTAGTTATGGTCAATGGCCCCTATAGTTGGACTGTGTTAGCACAGTGCTAACAACTGTTTATGGCCTCTAAAGTTGGACTGTCTTAGCACAGTGCTAGTTACTGTCTATGGTCCCTATAGTTGGACTGTGTTAGCGCAGTGCTAGTTACTGTCAATGGCCCCTATAGTTGGACTGTGTTAGTGCAGTGCTAGTGCAGTGCTAGTTACTGTCTATGGCCCCTATAGTTGGACTGTGTTAGTGCAGTGCTAGTTACTATCTATGGCCCCTATAGTCGGACTGTGTTAGTGCAGTGCTAATTACTGTCTATGGCCCCTATAGTTGGACTGTGTTAGCGCAGTGCTAGTTATGGTCAATGGCCCCTGTAGTTGGACTGTGTTAGTGCAGTGCTAGTTACTGTCAATGGCCCCTACAGTTGGACTGTGTTAGCGCAGTGCTAGTTACTGTCTATGGCCCCTATAGTTGGACTGTGTTAGCACTGTATTAGTTACGTTTTATGGCCCCTATAGTTGAACTGTGTTAGCAGAATTTTAGTTACTGTCAATGGCCCCTATAGTTAGACTGTTAGAGCAGAGCTACTATTAATTGCCCCTATAGTTGGACTGTTAGCACCATGCTAGTTATTGTCTATGGCCTCTATAGTTGGACTGTGTTAGCACAGTGCTAGCTACTATCAATGGCCCCTATAGTTGGACTGTGTTGGCACAGTTGCTAGTTACTGTCTATGTCCCCTATAGTTAGACTGTGTTAGTGTAGTGCTAGTTACTGTCTATGGCCCCTATAGTTGGACTATGTTAGCATAGTGCTAGTTACTGTCTGTCCCCTATAGTTGGACTCAGTTAGCGCAGTGCTAGTTATGGTCTATGGCCTCTATAGTTGGACTGTGTTAGCACAGTGCTATCTACTGTCTATGGCCCCTATAGTTTGACTGTGTTAGTGTTGTGCTAGTTACTGTCAATGTAAGCCGGCGGGGTTTCGCTTCTTGGTGCAGCATGGCAAATACAGCAGTGTGCTTTTGTATGTCTCTGTCTGGATTGTGCTGTGATTGGCTAAATTAACTGGTGGATCTTCAAGGGGTTACTTTCAGCAAGCTTTGTCATGACCAACCAATCCTAACCATTATTGAGTGTCATATGACTGACAGCCTCTCCTGAACCTTGACAAATCATATCATTTGACGTGTCTGAAAGTTTGCTGAAGCAAGTGTCATCTCTCTTGAGGAATAGTAGGTGTCCCTGCTGCTACTGTACTTCAAATGTGTGTGTGTGTGTGTGTGTGTGTGTGTGTGTGTGTGTGTGTGTGTGTGTGTGTGTGTGTGTGTGTGTGTGTGTGCGCGCGCATGTGTGCGTGTATAGGTGTGCTCTTGCTTCTCTTTCAACATTTAATTTCCAATATGCACATAGAACGCTGTTTACTGGGCTGGATTTGATATAGATGTAGCTGCTCACAGAATGGAAGCAGGACAACTCATGTGATGACTCTGTGGAGTAAAAAATAATAACCTCATTTGAAATTAAGTTTGTCCCTTCCCTTACTCTGTACATACAAATGCAGCACAAGTTACACTCCATTAGCACACTCCATTGGCATACATGCTGCCTGCTGCAGCAATTAAAACTTAAAAAAATAAATGCATAAATAATAAAAACATAAAATGGCTGTAGGTGTTACTACATACCTTTGTTCAAATTATATATTGTGCATTAATAATACCTACAGTATGTACATTTAATCGAGTACAGCTCCATCCGTATTGAATGTGGCCCAATAAGTGTATTTTTTTATTTTTTTTGTTTTGTTTTTTCCACTGGAGAAATAAAATGAGTGCCCTGTTCACTGACACAGCTGGTGTCCTGCAAGGCCAAAAAGAACTAACGCGTTATCCGTGTTGCTCAAACAGCAGCAAACCATTGGACCGATGGATTACAAGGGCCTTCAGAAAGAGCTGGCTCTCAAAGACACACTGTGGAAAAAAGTCAGCCCTGCTGAGTCCAATGAGGACAGCTCCACCACTATAGTCTATAGGATGGAGAGTGTCGCCGACCAAACCTAAAGGATCGACCATCGTACCGGGGAACGGGCGGGGCCTATGAGTCTCCGCCCCTTTGTACTCTTTATTCATGTGCATTATCAAGAAAAGTATTTATTTCTATGTGGTCTGGTGGGTTGTAAATATCACAGTGTTTAATTCTGTGAGCTTTTTGTTTTATGTGGTGGGGAAAACTAAATATTTCTTTTGGATGAAGCAACAACCAGAGGGGGGATGGTTTTGCTTTCTGTCTTTTCCTTCTTTTTGGCACTTTGTCATTAAAACCAAAGCAAGCGGGGCGGGGCGGGGCGGTGCGGGGCACAGGGTGGTGGAAAAGAACGTTTTTTCACATACCAGAAAGTTTTTACATGGCAGGGGCTTTTACGTAACGTTTGTCAGGGGGTATGAAGTGCTGTTGAGGTTGAGGTTCTTCTGGCAATATTCACATGACTTTTCCCTCTATTCTCTGCGTTTGTACATTTTGTCTATTTAAGTCCGTTTTCCATGTCCTATATATCCAACTGAAAATGTCCTTAGGTCTTAATTAAAGGGGGCCTTACGGCTTCACCCAGAGCGGGAAGATTCGACCTTAAAAAGAGCTGTTTGGCTGTGCTCTGTTCAGACCATATTTTAACCCGTGGGTCCAAACACGACGGAATGGCGGGAAAGCTCAACAGCGCGTCAGAATCTCCGGGGGGAATCAGCTGTCGGTAAACTTGCCATTGGCCTTTTGCAAAGCTGCTCCTTTTCCGGTTTGTCTCCATCAGACGGGGCAGATGCTATACAGCAAAAACGGTGGTGCACATTTAACACCCTAGGGCGTTAAATGTACACCGGCAGTGTTAGATTTTCACTGGAATTTTTGCTGTGTGCACTGGAACGATGCCTTAGATGCTAATTGTATTAGATGAGTTAAGTTCTTGCGGTGCTGGACATTCCCTTGTCCAGATAGGGTCCGCTTTCTCTGCCGATGTATCTGTGGGGCTGAGGGACTTTTGAACAGAGGCCTTAGATATTGTGCTGCTTTAAATGAGAACTACTTTTCAGTAGTTTGATATATTAATGTAAGAGCATGCTGGGAAAAGGTATAAGCTCTTGTCTGTCAGCAGTATATATGGAGTGTTATTATAATAAATGTGAATGTCTTCATTATATATTTGTGACCCGCTCTACAAAAATGAGTCAACAGTTGTGGGCTGATTTTTTTTTTTCTGAGAAAATATATATATATATATTTTCCACATCAGACTCATTTTGGTAGAGCGGGTCACATTTAAAGCTCTTGATATTGTGTAGGCTTGCAACAGGCTTTTAACTTTGGGAATCTGTTCACTGTATGGAAAAAATGTGTTTTTGGATGATCAGTAATTTTCTCATATGGTACTTTGCATTCAAAAGCTTAACCTACAGCGGATTTAATTGGGAATAATCAATTAGTCCTTAGTCATATGTAACATTGATTTTAATAAGGCTTTTATACTATTGTGTTTATTAAAGTGAAACCTTTGGATGTTGACTCTGTCATGCTGTATGTGTACATGTTTCTATAACAAGCTAGCTATTTACTGAATTATAATGATTTACTATAGGATAAAGAAACTTTATCACCTTTGCTTTAAATGTGTGAGTCACAGGATTATTATCGAAACATGATTGTTACCCATGAGAGATTGTTTTTGAATGCAGTACCAGTATTTGTGTGGAAATATTTCTCACAGCGTATGTAACATGCTTCTCCATTTCCTTATACATAGGAATTCTCTTATTCTCATTTTCATTCTCTTATATTTTTTCCCTTTATCATGCATTTTTTTGTACTATTAAATAAATTAAATTGAACCCTACCTTTAAGTTGGTTATGTTTTCCCTTGTTTGTTTTTGGTCATTGTAATCTCTGTAATTTTGGTTTAATGGCTCCACCCTTTTGAGATCATAAAGCAGCTTTTCAGAAATCAAAAGCGCAAAAAAGGCTGAAGGCTTTCCTGTGAATTGATTGGTTAGAAATGCACCAATAGCAGACAAATGCTGCTTTACATTCTCAGCCTCCTACCAGACGGCTGATGCTGTTTTCTTGAAAAATATGAATTTGTGCTGGTCGACATGGCTCTGCGTATCAGAGAACAACAGAGAGATGAAAGAGAAGATTACATTTGAGTGTGTGTGATGTACATCTACCCTGCATTTGAAATGAAGCAGAACCTAGGGGTCATTGTGAAATGTGTGCGTGTGGTCTTTTAGCCTCTTGTGCAAACATAATCCAGGGTTGCACTGGGCGAGCGGACCTTACTCTACCAGGAGTCTCTCAGAGTGCAGGCGGAGGAGAGGGAGGGAAACAGCATGTTGTGTTTGACTGTTTATGAGTCCAGTCTTTAGGCTAATCATTTTTTTAAAGGGACTACGTACTGTATAAATGCAAAATTGAGATGGTGATATAACTGATGTTATTGAGAACAACACTTATCACCCGGATTCAATTTATATGGGCTTGTTTTATGTTCAGAAAATGTCATTGTGATATTCTATATAAATGTAATAATTAATTACATGATTCCTCAGTGTGGATTAACCTATTCCTGTATGTCTTAAGTCTCACATTTTACCAGAACTAATCAGAGTTGTCACTTTAGTAAATGGAGGGCATCACTCCAACTCAGATTCCCTGTAATACACAGAATTACGAGCTGGTTTGCTATGTACTGTAACAGTTATAATGTGTACACATGGTAGAGGTTGTTTTGCCTCAGATGTACTATGATGGAATTTTTTTATAGGTTTAAAGCAGTCTTGTTTGTACAGTGGTTTTGAGATTATTTTTTTGTTTTTTTTTAAAGATTATGCTGTTAATGCCTGAATTTCAGATGCCTAAGGAATGATACCACATTTACTAGGACACAATGTTTTGGAAAGGGCATTTTATCTAAGATTTTCTCAATGAAAAGAAACATTTTTACGGTGATTTCCACTTTAGTGTATGTTTTTGATTGGCTGAGAGAGATTTTGGTGAAGGATATTTTAGATACAGTACTTTTTGACAATGTGCTGACTTTGCAATGGCTGGTATTGGAGCAAATTTATTCTTGTGGTTTAAAGAAAAGAAAAAGCTCCACGTAACTTAAAAGCCGCTTGTGCAGTGATATAAATTCTCCAGAGGTTGTATGTGTGTATATTACTTAACTTATTATTTTTTAAATTACATTTAGTCTTATTTTTAGAACTGTTTCCTGTTATACCACTGCGCTTAAGTACAGAAATCCAGCACAATATTAAAGTGGTTATTTATGTTTATAATCATGAATAAATGCTATGAAATGAATGTGGTCAAATGTACAGCTTCTGGAAGCATAGCATTAATTCATTAATGATATATCTCTATCATCAGCTTTATGATACCAAAAAAACAGTGGAATAGACACATTATGTGGCAAACAGTACAAATAAGTTTCATGGTGCCTCCTAGTGGCCATCCCACAACATGACAACCACACTGCCAACAGCAGCAGTGCGTAATGGGGTAACAATGTAAGGAATCTTTTATATTTTTTAGCTTATCTTTTGCCTCTGAAATGTGGGCTGGTGGGAGGGGGAGTGGAACTGGAGCTCTGGTAAATAATCTATATGCCTCCTAGAGGACTCCTGCAGAACTTCACCCAAAATCACCCTTCATTTCTCAGTCAGTATCTTTTACAGCAGACTGAAAGTTACATTTTCAGAGTCATCTCGTACGATGTGGGCGGGATCTTTGTTGAAAAAGCCCCTCTTCCAGTGCGGTTCCCAGTCTGTGTAAAGAGCCCCTGATTTACTGAGGCTGTGAGGTGAGGCCTGGTAGTGCAGCCATAACCTTATTTTAGACTCCTGCAAACGGCTCTGTTCTCAGAAAGATACAGGAAGCAATAATCACTGGAGAAAGGGCAGGGGTAGTTAGCTGGCATTGAAGGCCTTGGCACTGGATCAGCTTGCGCGTTGATGTTTTTTGCAACACGCAAGCCGTTTTCCCGTTTCGGCCGTTTTCCCATCTTGCGTGCATCATTCCACAAACGGCTGTTGTGTCTCCCTGCAGGTGAAGTCAGTGATCAACCTCCTGTTCGCTGCCTACACGGGGGACGTGTCCGCCCTGCGGAGGTAGGGAGCCCTTTATACCCCTCACGCAGCCTAGGCTGCCTTTCCATTGTGACTGGTGGGCTTTTGGCTCCGCCCCCTGGGCAGAACCGCGCTGCTAGCCGTTAGCCTCAGCTTCCCCTGCGACTCACGCCATGTTTTACTCACAGGAGACAGAGTCATTGAGTAATAAACTCACTGTGAAAGATTCACCAGGAGCACACTGAAGCAGGCTGTGTAGCATGGGGGTAGAGAAAAACACACACACGTACACACACGTACACACACGTACACACACGCACACACACGCACACGCACACAAGTGTGCAGATACAAGCTATCCAGTAACCTCTAGAGAACATTTATTTCCAAGACCTGTGTGTACTCTGTGCTCCATGAACACACTGCTAACTGCACACCTGTGTGTACTCTGTGCTCCATGGACACACTGCTAACTGCACACCTGTGTGTACTCTGTGCTCCGTGGACACACTGCTAACTGCACACCTGTGTGTACTCTGTGCTCCGTGGACACACTGCTAACTGCACACCTGTGTGTACTCTGTGCTCCGTGGACACACTGCTAACTGCACACCTGTGTGTACTCTGTGCTCCGTGGACACACTGCTAACTGCACACCTGTGTGTACTCTGTGCTCCGTGGACACACTGCTAACTGCACACCTGTGTGTACTCTGTGCTCCGTGGACACACTGCTAACTGCACACCTGTGTGTACTCTGTGCTCCGTGGACACACTGCTAACTGCACACCTGTGTGTACTCTGTGCTCCGTGGACACACTGCTAACTGCACACCTGTGTGTACTCTGTGCTCCGTGGACACACTGCTAACTGCACACCTGTGTGTACTCTGTGCTCCGTGAACACACTGCTAACTGCACACCTGTGTGTACTCTGTGCTCCGTGGACACACTGCTAACTGCACACCTGTGTGTACTCTGTGCTCCATGAACACACTGCTAACTGCACACCTGTGTGTACTCTGTGCTCCATGGACACACTGCTAACTGCACACCTGTGTGTACTCTGTGCTCCATGGACACACTGCTAACTGCACACCTGTGTGTACTCTGTGCTCCATGGACACACTGCTAACTGCACACCTGTGTGTACTCTGTAGGTTTGCTCTGTCCTCCATGGACATGGAACAGAGGGACTATGACTCCAGGACTGCTCTCCACGTCGCAGCAGCTGAAGGTACCTCTCTGGGTTAATCTCCATACAACAGCAACACACAACTGGGGTAATCTCTCCACATCAGCAACACATGACTGGGTTAATCTTTATACATGTCAGCAACACACAACTTTGTTAATTTCTCCACATGTCAACAACACACAACTGGGTTAATTTCCCCACATTTCAGCAACACACAACTGGGTTAATCTCTCCACATGTCAGCAACACACAACTTTGTTAATCTCTCCACATGCCAACAACACACAACTGGGTTAATCTCTCCTCACAGGAGCAACACACAACTGGGTTACTCTCTCCACATATCAGTAACACACAACTGGGTTAATCTCTCCACATGTCAACAACACACAACTGGGCTAATCTCTCCACACATCAGCAACACACAACTGTGCTAATCTCTCCACGCATCAGCAACTCACAACTGGGTTAATCTCCCCACACAGCAGCAACACAACTGGGTAAGTGTGGCCATGCAGCAGGAATACCAGGCTGGGTTAGAGAGGTCATACAGCGGGAATACCAGGCTGGGTTAGAGAGGCCATGCAGCAGGAATACCAGGCTGGGTTAGAGAGGTCATGCAGCGGGAATACCAGGCTGGGTTAGAGAGGTCATGCAGCGGGAATACCAGGCTGGGTTAGAGAGGTCATGCAGCGGGAATACCAGGCTGGGTTAGAGAGGTCATGCAGCAGGAATACCAGGCTGGGTTAGAGAGGTCATGCAGCGGGAATACCAGGCTGGGTTAGAGAGGTCATGCAGCAGGAATACCAGGCTGGGTTAGAGAGGTCATGCAGCGGGAATACCAGGCTGGGTTAGAGAGGTCATGCAGCGGGAATACCAGGCTGGGTTAGAGAGGTCATGCAGTGGGAATACCAGGCTGGGTTAGAGAGGTCATGCAGCAGGAATACCAGGCTGGGTTAGAGAGGTCATGCAGCGGGAATACCAGGCTGGGTTAGAGAGGTCATGCAGCAGGAATACCAGGCTGGGTTAGAGAGGTCATGCAGCAGGAATACCAGGCTGGGTTAGAGAGGTCATACAGCGGGAATACCAGGCTGGGTTAGAGAGGTCATGCAGCAGGAATACCAGGCTGGGTTAGAGAGGTCATGCAGCAGGAATACCAGGCTGGGTTAGAGAGGTCATGCAGCAGGAATACCAGGCTGGGTTAGAGAGGTCATGCAGCAGGAATACCAGGCTGGGTTAGAGAGGTCATGCAGTGGGAATACCAGGCTGGGTTAGAGAGGTCATGCAGCGGGAATACCAGGCTGGGTTAGAGAGGTCATGCAGCAGGAATACCAGGCTGGGTTAGAGAGGTCATGCAGTGGGAATACCAGGCTGGGTTAGAGAGGTCATGCAGCGGGAATACCAGGCTGGGTTAGAGAGGTCATGCAGTGGGAATACCAGGCTGGGTTAGAGAGGTCATGCAGCAGGAATACCAGGCTGGGTTAGAGAGGTCATGCAGTGGGAATACCAGGCTGGGTTAGAGAGGTCATGCAGCAGGAATACCAGGCTGGGTTAGAGAGGTCATGCAGCAGGAATACCAGGCTGGGTTAGAGAGGTCATGCAGCAGGAATACCAGGCTGGGTTAGAGAGGTCATGCAGCAGGAATACCAGGCTGGGTTAGAGAGGTCATGCAGCAGGAATACCAGGCTGGGTTAGAGAGGTCATGCAGCAGGAATACCAGGCTGGGTTAGAGAGGTCATGCAGCAGGAATACCAGGCTGGGTTAGAGAGGTCATGCAGCAGGAATACCAGGCTGGGTTAGAGAGGTCATGCAGCAGGAATACCAGGCTGGGTTAGAGAGGTCATGCAGCAGGAATACCAGGCTGGGTTAGAGAGGTCATGCAGTGGGAATACCAGGCTGGGTTAGAGAGGTCATGCAGCGGGAATACCAGGCTGGGTTAGAGAGGTCATGCAGTGGGAATACCAGGCTGGGTTAGAGAGGTCATGCAGCAGGAATACCAGGCTGGGTTAGAGAGGTCATGCAGCGGGAATACCAGGCTGGGTTAGAGAGGTCATGCAGCGGGAATACCAGGCTGGGTTAGAGAGGTCATGCAGCAGGAATACCAGGCTGGGTTAGAGAGGTCATGCAGCGGGAATACCAGGCTGGGTTAGAGAGGTCATGCAGCAGGAATACCAGGCTGGGTTAGAGAGGTCATGCAGCAGGAATACCAGGCTGGGTTAGAGAGGTCATGCAGTGGGAATACCAGGCTGGGTTAGAGAGGTCATGCAGCGGGAATACCAGGCTGGGTTAGAGAGGTCATGCAGTGGGAATACCAGGCTGGGTTAGAGAGGTCATGCAGTGGGAATACCAGGCTGGGTTAGAGAGGTCATGCAGTGGGAATACCAGGCTGGGTTAGAGAGGTCATGCAGTGGGAATACCAGGTTGGGTTAGAGAGGTCATGCAGCGGGAATACCAGGCTGGGTTAGAGAGGTCATGCAGTGGGAATACCAGGCTGGGTTAGAGAGGTCATGCAGCGGGAATACCAGGCTGGGTTAGAGAGGTCATGCAGCGGGAATACCAGGTTGGGTTAGAGAGGTCATGCAGTGAGAATACCAGGCTGGGTTAGAGAGGTCATACAGCAGGAATACCAGGCTGGGTTAGAGAGGTCATACAGCAGGAATACCAGGCTGGGTTAGAGAGGTCATACAGCAGGAATACCAGGCTGGGTTAGAGAGGTCATGCAGCGGGAATACCAGGCTGGGTTAGAGAGGTCATGCAGCAGGAATACCAGGCTGGGTTAGAGAGGTCATGCAGCGGGAATACCAGGCTGGGTTAGAGAGGTCATGCAGCAGGAATACCAGGCTGGGTTAGAGAGGTCATGCAGCAGGAATACCAGGCTGGGTTAGAGAGGTCATGCAGCAGGAATACCAGGCTGGGTTAGAGAGGTCATGCAGCGGGAATACCAGGCTGGGTTAGAGAGGTCATACAGCAGGAATACCAGGCTGGGTTAGAGAGGTCATGCAGCGGGAATACCAGGCTGGGTTAGAGAGGTCATGCAGCAGGAATACCAGGCTGGGTTAGAGAGGCCATGCAGCGGGAATACCAGGCTGGGTTAGAGAGGTCATACAGCAGGAATACCAGGCTGGGTTAGAGAGGTCATGCAGCAGGAATACCAGGCTGGGTTAGAGAGGTCATGCAGCAGGAATACCAGGCTGGGTTAGAGAGGTCATGCAGCAGGAATACCAGGCTGGGTTAGAGAGGTCATGCAGCAGGAATACCAGGCTGGGTTAGAGAGGCCATGCAGCGGGAATACCAGGCTGGGTTAGAGAGGTCATACAGCAGGAATACCAGGCTGGGTTAGAGAGGTCATACAGCGGGAATACCAGGCTGGGTTAGAGAGGTCATGCAGCAGGAATACCAGGCTGGGTTAGAGAGGCCATGCAGCGGGAATACCAGGCTGGGTTAGAGAGGTCATACAGCAGGAATACCAGGCTGGGTTAGAGAGGTCATGCAGCAGGAATACCAGGCTGGGTTAGAGAGGTCATACAGCAGGAATACCAGGCTGGGTTAGAGAGGTCATACAGCAGGAATACCAGGCTGGGTTAGAGAGGTCATGCAGCAGGAATACCAGGCTGGGTTAGAGAGGCCATGCAGCGGGAATACCAGGCTGGGTTAGAGAGGTCATACAGCAGGAATACCAGGCTGGGTTAGAGAGGTCATGCAGCAGGAATACCAGGCTGGGTTAGAGAGGTCATGCAGCAGGAATACCAGGCTGGGTTAGAGAGGTCATACAGCAGGAATACCAGGCTGGGTTAGAGAGGTCATGCAGCGGGAATACCAGGCTGGGTTAGAGAGGTCATGCAGCAGGAATACCAGGCTGGGTTAGAGAGGTCATACAGCAGGAATACCAGGCTGGGTTAGAGAGGTCATACAGCGGGAATACCAGGCTGGGTTAGAGAGGTCATGCAGCAGGAATACCAGGCTGGGTTAGAGAGGTCATGCAGCAGGAATACCAGGCTGGGTTAGAGAGGTCATGCAGCAGGAATACCAGGCTGGGTTAGAGAGGTCATGCAGCGGGAATACCAGGCTGGGTTAGAGAGGCCATGCAGCAGGAATACCAGGCTGGGTTAGAGAGGTCATACAGCAGGAATACCAGGCTGGGTTAGAGAGGTCATGCAGCAGGAATACCAGGCTGGGTTAGAGAGGCCATGCAGCAGGAATATCAGGCTGGGTTAGAGAGGTCATACAGCAGGAATACCAGGCTGGGTTAGAGAGGTCATACAGCGGGAATACCAGGCTGGGTTAGAGAGGTCATGCAGCAGGAATACCAGGCTGGGTTAGAGAGGTCATGCAGCAGGAATACCAGGCTGGGTTAGAGAGGTCATGCAGCAGGAATACCAGGCTGGGTTAGAGAGGCCATGCAGCGGGAATACCAGGCTGGGTTAGAGAGGCCATGCAGTGGGAATACCAGGCTGGGTTAGAGAGGTCATGCAGTGAGAATACCAGGCTGGGTTAGAGAGGCCATGCAGTGAGAATACCAGGCTGGGTTAGAGTGGTCATGCAGTGAGAATACCAGGCTGGGTTAGAGTGGTCATGCAGCAGGAATACCAGGCTGGATTAGTGTGTGTGTATCTGTGTATGTGTGTGTGTGTTTCACTGTCTGTCCTGTGTGTGCTCTTTTTAGGACATACGGAAGTGGTTCGTTTCCTACTGGAGGCCTGCAAGGTTAACCCTGTACCCAGAGACAGGTCAGCCATTTGTATAACGCTCTGTGTTAACCCTGTACCCAGAGACAGGTCAGCCATTTGTATAACGCTCTGTGTTAACGCTGTACCCAGAGACAGGTCAGCCATTTGTATAACGCTCTGTGTTAACCCTGTACCCAGAGACAGGTCAGCCATTTATATAATGCTCTGTGTTAACGCTGTACCCAGAGACAGGTCAGCCATTTATATAACGCTCTGTGTTAACGCTGTACCCACAGACAGGTCAGCCATTTATATAGACATAGAGTTCAATAGGAAAATAAGTAAGGTGAAACAACCCTTAAAGTGATCCATCCATATCTACTGCATATCTGGCAGCAGAGGGATGGTTTGAGGCTCGTTTGATACCTCAGACCCTTGATGACTTACAGACATTTAGCCAACCATGTGTTCCATACTGTTCCAGTGTAATTTACAACTTAATCTAGTCCCACCCCCAATTCCCATAGGGATCTATTCAAATTAATTCATGTAAATTTGTCCAAATACTTTTGGTCCCCTAAAATGGGGGAGACTATAAAAATGGCTACACAGTTCACCCAATATGGATGTAAAAACCCTCAAATTAAAGCTGAAAGTCTTCACTTTAACCTCATAGTCACTGTTCCATTTAAAATCCAATGTGCTGGAGTACAGAGCCAAAACAACAAAAATGGTTTCACTGTCCAAATACTTATGGACCTGACTGTACATAGTCCCCCCATTTTAGGGGACCAAAAGTAATTTTTGACAAATTAACATAAACTTTAATAAAGTTATCATATTTAATATGTTACCCATGAGAGTTGAAGAGAGATGAACCAAATAAAACAATCCTATGACATTAAGCCTGTTTTATTCAGTTGAGACCTTAAGTGAGTTTGTTATCCTGAAAGCTACCGCTGCAGTAAGATTAAGTATTGGACTTCTGACGATGATGTTTACTGCAGAATTAACATGGAATTTAAATTTGACCAGTCAGTGGTCTGACCACTTATTGGGCTGCCAATCTATTTGGTGATTTTTGAAGTGAATATCCATTCAGAGCAGCCATGTGAGGCCTCAATCTGTCCAATTTTCAAATGACACGCTTCACATCAAAAGGCAATTATTTTCCTGTTAATACATTTGAAAAATAAGTACACATATTTATTATGGCTTAATGAACTCTTCAATGGCACTTCAATACAGTGATCTTTACTACAAAAATACACATTTTTGTTATTCACACACAGAGTACTTTCTTAAAGGAAGGCGGTGTTCATCACACTTCTCTGTTCCCCTAGGTGGGGTAACACCCCAATGGAAGAGGCCGTGCACTTTGGGCACCACGATGTGGTGCTGATCCTCAAGGACTACCACGACAAGTACAGCCCCCAGGAGAACGCCGACGACAAGGAGACGGCAGAGAAAAACCTGGACGGCTTGCTGTAGGCGTCTCGTCGCCGGGGGCGGGGCTGGGTGGGGCGGGGCGCAGCGCTCCTCTAAACAATCTTTGCGTGTGACTGGTGGGATGAGTCTTGTTGGCGTACCGTTGACTTTGTACATTATGCTCGTGCTGTAAACGAGTGTTTGTCCTTTTTTCCCTCCGTTTTTACGCGCACTTCTCAAGCCCCTCCCCGCCCTACGTCTCCCGTCAAGCTACACGCAGTGTGTGTCATTTAAACTGCTTTGCGCACACTGTTTTTATTCATACGTAACCGTGTATAAAATGATTATATAAAAAACACTTATATGTGTACATTATATAATCATGTAATGTTGGAGTCTCATATCTTTTCATATCACAGAACCGTAAGCTTTCAGTGTAAATAGTTATATTTGTAGTGGAGCAATATGGATGGATGGAGTGTAGTAACAGAACATTATTTTTGTAGTTTTAAAAGGATAGTGCACTTATTATTAAAGTTTTATTGTATGATTTTGATTGGCCCAGATAGTCTTATGTGCGGTGAATGACATTTTATATATTTCGAGAAGTTTCTGATGATCTATAATGGCAGGTATTGGGTATTCAGGGGGTTGTTTGTAAGCAAGACAATATTCTGCAATACGCCAAAGCAGCTTGTTATGTTTCCAGAGACTTATGACCACATTGTTCTGATGGAACATGATGGAACGTGATATTAATGTTTATAATTAATATGTGTCTTTCTTTGAGCAGAAACGGCTCAGGTGGCACGAGCCACACAAAGTAGTTATAATCAAAAATAATATTAAACATTTTCTTTTTTGGAAGAACAATCTGGTAATATACATACATACAACCTCTGGAGGTGTTATTGAACGAGCTGCTTGGAGTGTATTTTCATGCTTTAGACCACAAACCCCCGAATGCATTATACCTGGCAAAATACCGACAGGTCATCATAATCCTCTCTATCTGAAATATCCTTCAGCAAACACAAGACCAGTCTCGGTCAATCAAAAACCTGCACTAAGACTGAAATAATCTTTTAAAAAGCCAGAAAGTGAACTGTCCGTTTAAACAATGTCCTACTTTCCCACAGAGGGTTTTACATACTTTTTATCTGCAAAGTGATTTTTGTTTTTATAGCCAATTTATCCTTTACAACTTTACAACTATTGTAAAGCTTTACAACTATTTCCTTTTATTTTTTTTGTTGGCTCTATCACTTATGGTGGGGAAAGTATGATACTTATATACTTATACTTATTAGCCAAAGCTACAATTGTGTATGGACACCTCACCTTCTTTCAAATGGGAGAGCCGAAAAAAAGATCAAACTCCACATCGCGTCTCTTCAGGGTATTCTCCATCTGCTATAACATCACGGTAAAGTTCACTGTCGGTCCCACGTGAGTACGACTACAGTTATACTGACACCTTTAAGAACACTTCTTTCTGCGGCCCGTGAACTCAAACACGCTATGTAGACTATACGTCGCTAGCTCAAGCCTGGTTGGCTACAATCGCTGGTCCAGGCAGGATTAGCTCCCGGCAGCAATGGGAGAACATGAACTCTAGAGTGGAAGGGGCTAAAGTGAGCTAATCAGAATTATGTTTTAGGTGAGCGGGGTCGCAGACAACTTATAGCGCTTCATTCTCGCTGCTCCCTGTGGTGGGTATAGCAGTGGTGAGAGAGCACTACATCGGCTGATTCCAAATACGAGAAATAGTGGGGGTAGGGGCATGTTTATTTAAATTTGTCCATTGAATTTGTTTTAAGATATTTAAGTCTGGAGTCTCTGGCAGAGGCTGGACAGGGGGCCTAATACAGCTCAGCGATGTCAGGATCTCTTTTTGTATGGAGAGAAGCACAGTTATTGTTATATTGTACAGACCAGATTGAGACGTGCGCGAACTTGAATTGTCTCTCCACAGATCCAACCTTTTAGAAAGTGTGTGTGTGTGTGTGTGATGTACAGTCAAGCCGGAAAGTCTGAACACCCCTTTCGCCTTCTCCACGTTTTATTACATTACAGACATATTCAATAGATTGAGTTCATTTTTTGTCTCAAAATTCTACACAAAATAGCCCATAATGACAAAGTGGAAAACATGTTTTTAGAAATTTTTGCAAATGTATTAAAAATCAAAAACATAAGTATTCATACCCTTTGCTTTACATATTTTTAAAGTATCATGTTTAATATTTGGTCGCATATCCTTTGCATGCTGTTACTTCCTGAAGTCTGTGACCAATCAACATCAAAAGACTCTTGATATCTTATTTCCAGGTACTGTTACAAGCGATACTATAAGCTGTAAGATTAAGATATAAGATGAACTATAAGATTCAGCTGTAAATTACACTGGTACAGTATGGAACACATGGCTGGCTAAATGGCTGTAAGTCATCAAGGGTCTGAGCTATCGAACGAGCCCCAAACCATCACTCTGTTGCCAGATATGGAGTAGATGTGGATGGATTACTGCAAGGGTTATTTCTCCTGACTCATTTTCCTATAGAACTCTATGGGGAAAAAAGTCAGGAGAAACAACCCTTAAAGGGATCCATCCACATCTACTCCATATCTGGCCGCAGAGTGATGGTTTGGGGCTCGTTTGATACCTTAGACCCTTTATGACGTACAGTCATTTCGCCAGTCATGTGTTCCTTACTGTACCAGTGTAATTTACAGCTGAATCTAGTCTCACCCCCCCAATTCTCATAGAGATCAGTTCAAATGCAGAGAGGTTATAGTATCACTTGTAACAGTACCTGAAAATAATATATTGAATCTTTTGATGTTGATGGGTCACAAACTTCAGGAAGTAACAGCATGCAAAGGACATGCGACCAAATATTAAATATGATGCTTTAAAAATATGTTAAAGCAAAGGGTATGAATACTTATGTAAATGAGAGATTTCAGTTTTTGATTTTTAATACATTTGCAAAGATTTTTAAAAACATGTTTTCACTTTGTCATTATGGGTTTTTTTGTGTAGAATATGTCTGTAATGTAATAAAACGTGGAGAATGTGAAGGGGGTGGGCAAACTTTCCGACTTGACTATGTGTCTGCCTTTGTCTTTGAACGTGACAGACGGATCTTTGTTGTAATTCATTCAAATTGAAAAAGTATAAATGCAAACACAGGAGGTACCAAAGTCCCAGATTCAACACTTGTTTTATTCACAATGAAAGCATTCCTTGCAGTTTGGTGAGTTCACCATTCATCAGTTAATGGAAAAAAGTATTGGTATTATTTGCACTGAAAAAATATGTTTAAATTTGTACATCAAATCTGAAGGCAAGTGTTGGCTGAATTCAGACTGAATGTCTCATTGAACATCCAGCAGCAGAACTAAAGCGTTCTTCCGCTGCGGTCAGCACATTTCAGTAATGACCGTCTGGACAGTATTATCCACCTCTATCTGCAGAGGACAAGTCTGTATTCTGTGGGTGTTTACCACCTTCTCTGTTCTGGGTTGGCATGGCGCTGGATCGGTCCCAAACTGACTGGGGCAGTTCTGAATGTATTACACATTTGTTCTTCTTTATTTACTATATGATGTCCCAGGTTTGGCCCTGACGGTGCACTGTGTATACTGGCGTTCGTTTTTCTTAAGCGTACAGAGCAGCCTCCCAGCTTCACTCTGCATGCTCGTAAGCCTGCCCAAATTTACAAAACCACTGAAAATCTGAGGATAGGCTTGCTAATAAACCACTGGTCGGTTTCTTCTGACCAATCATGATCTCATGTAGGTGGGGCTCCAATTGGAGGTGGTGAATTTGAGCCAACCCAATCACAGACCTGTAACGTGTTGGCTGAAACTTGCTTGAACCAACCGGGTTACAGTAAATCAGTCATGCAAATCGGCTCTGAGCAGAGAAAACTACCCCTTCAGAAACGGTTTGAATAGCAACGAGCCAAACCTAAATTCTACTACAAGGAGGCTCAGAAGCATGTAAATCTATGTAGGAAACCTTTGGAGACTGGTTGGTAAAGGCCATAAGCCAGCATGCACAGGAGAACTCCAGGGCTGGGTTTGGGAATGCTTGTTTGAGTATATTCCTTACAGTTTACATTGTCTATCCCAGTATGCATTGTGATGAGCAAAGAAGATGTATTTATTTTAATGACCAAAATAAAGAAAAGCTTCCATGGCACAAATGAATGAATTTATTTGTCCTGAATGCGTAGTGATGTTCACAAGATCTAAAAGTGGAGCATCGCCCCCTAGGTTTGTTTGTGTTACTACACCCTGTACAGTACATTGATAAGTTAAAAATAATGTTTTCTCAGAGGATACAAAATAACTGAACAAACATACTCTGACATGTTTGGATTTCAAAAAGCATGGTGCAAATGATTTTGATTATGTATACATTAACTGTTTCCGTCCTAGTTCTGTACAAGACTTGCAAAACTGACATCAGCTGAGGTGAGTCCCAGGAGAGAAAGGAATACTTTGAGAGCGGTACTCAAAGGTATTTTCTGTGATATCCATTAAAAGGTCAGGAAGCTCTCCTTGCCCGCTGGATTATGGTTCCGTCCGGTTTGGACTCCGTCTAATTTGGGAATGCACTGCACATCTGGAGAGGAAGCCAAATAATAATTTAAATAAGTCATAAAAAAACAAGACTGACACCACAGTGGAACAAGACTGACACCACAGTGGATGCTGTTATCTGACAATACTGACAAATCCGGGCAAGAAGCAGCAGAAATACTAAGTGGTTCAAATGAAAGAAATGACTCGTCTTGATCAAATTGTATTTACTGGACATCTACAGCATCAACGCAACCTTCACAAAGTCACTCTTATATGAGATGAGTGTGGTCTGGTACAGGCTACTGGCTGTGACAGTGAAGGCCCGTCCGCACCAACAACGATAACTATAACGATAATGATGTGAGCATCCACACTGATGAACGATAACGTTCTGTAAACGGTGGCACCAAGCACGCGCTGTACTGCACGCTCCAGCTGTGTCGGCAGCTTATATCAATAATATCGCTCATCAAATCGCTCTGAAAGTGATCGCAACGATATCGTACGTCACTGTCGTTGTCATTATGGTTGTGGTGTGGACTCCACCATCCACCTGAGTTTTTTAAAACAATATATATTTATAATTATCGTTCTTGGTGTAGACGGGCCTTAACTGCTCCACGGGAACATGCGCTATAAAATGTGAGAAAAGTGAACACTTCAGCATTTCACTATAAAAATATTTGATGATATTTAAAACATGTTTTATAAAAACACTTATAAAGGTCCACCCAGCTGGGGTGACTGCTCAACTGTTACTGAAGGTATGAACTGAAACAGGCTCATACGCGCGAGACAAAGTTGAGAGAATCCAGGAGAGAAAATGGTAAAGACAATGAGACATTTACAGCGATAGTACAAAGCAGAGAAAGCAGGAGCCAACAGCACTTCATCTGGGACCAGACAACAGGAGATATTACCCGTGTACCTTATCACAGCTTACATTTTTATCTACTATCCGTGTGCAAAGCTACATGCCTATGACAGAGATTCAGGCTAAGCACCTTGTTTGAAGGTTAAGCCACATCGCACCACCTGTGAATCGAACCTGCAACCCCAGAGCCCAGTTCCCTAACAATTACACTATGCTGAGTGTACCACTTAGTACACATTACACATCCCACCCAAGATGGCTAGTGTGGGAGAGAAAACTAGGAAATACTGTATGGCCATGTCCGAATCAGCGCATTTGCCTACTGTTGAGTATGCCAGTTGAGTTTACTTTTTTAAAAAGCTGTTAAGCAAGCGACAAATCTGAGAATTCTCAATATCCCCAGATGATATACTCATTTCCAGGTTTTCGCTGATCATTTTTTCCACAAACTGCATGTCACTACACAGTATGAAGCAAGTAAAGCATGCTAGTACAGAGCACAGCCGATAAGGCTCTGATTCGGACACAGCCTATGTGTCATCCACACCCATGTCCTGAATGTTGGCTGTTCTGTTTACCCAATCCAAGCACTGCTTTGGTCCTACTGTTTACCCAATCCAATACGTTTACGTTTTTTAAAGAATTGACAGGTTAGTCCTTAAACGCCTCCCGATATCTGCAGTACAAAACTTTAGGTATTCCTTTAGTTTACAAAATGAAAATTTTTTTTTACGAAATAACCAAATTAGCATGTTAGCGATATAATCATGTATATAATGGTTTGTGATTTATGAAAAGTACACATCTGTGGTGGCACTACAGAAGGTCCACGTACCACAGTCTCAATCTCTGCAGGATTTATAAACCGTGTGAGCGCTCCAAAATCTTCCGGAGACAAGGGCAGCATGGTGTCTTGAAGTCTAGAAGGATGACTAAAAACACAGAGCGTGTTAAACACTCCTCATAGAACCGATGCGCAATGAGCCACAGGGTAACCTGCGGCAGTTTGACTGGTGGAATTTAAATAGCCTTCGCTGGTTCCCACTGTAATTCAACCTACAAACGACACTTAATACTGCTGCAGTTAACCCACAAAAGACAGTGAAGAACTGGCCTAAGCCACAGGCACAGAAAAGGAAGAGTGCAGGCGATACAATAAAGGACAGACCAAGCGGTGTTCTTACACTTCAGACACGGAGATCAGCTCTGTCTTAATGTATCCCAGGCCGCTGGGGCTCTCCACATCCATGGGTTCTGATTCTGAACAAACAAAAGGGGGGAAAAAAGCTGACACAATACTGCAAGCACACAAACACAGGGTTTAAGACCAGGCACGAGAACCGTCCGGACTCCAGACCAGACCATAGGGCCCGTTCACACACTGGAACAGTGCCTTAACAGATACCAGACTGTGGGGCCCATCCACACACGAACAGTGCCTTAACAGATACCAGACCATAGGGCCCATCCACACACTGGAACAGTGTCTTAACAGATACCAGAAACAGTGTCTTAACAGATACCAGACCGTGGGGCCCATCCATACACTGGAACAGAGCCTTAACAGATACCAAACAGTGGGGCCCATCCATACACTGGAACAGAGCCTTAACAGATACCAGACTGTGGGGCCCATCCACACACTGGAACAGAGCCTTAACAGATACCAGACTGTGGGGCCCCTCCACACACTGGAACAGAGCCTTAACAGATACCAGACCGTGGGGACCCTCCACACACTGGAACAGTGCCTTAACAGATACCAGACCATAGGGCCCATCCATACACTGGAACAGAGCCTTAACAGATACCAGACCGTGGGGACCCTCCACACACTGGAACAGAGCCTTAACAGATACCAGACCGTGGGGACCCTCCACACACTGGAACAGAGCCTTAACAGATACCAGACTGTGGGGCCCATCCACACACTGGAACAGTGCCTTAACAGATACCAGACCATAGGGCCCATCCATACACTGGAACAGAGCCTTAACAGATACCAGACTGTGGGGCCCATCCACAAACTGGAACAGAGCCTTAACATGATGAGCCACCCAGAATCCCCACTCCATTCTTTTTTGTCTTTTCAACTGCAGTTCTTTCACAAGCTGAAATGATAGCTGCAACCACAGGAGAGGAGCGAACACAAGCATGTATATCTTAAAACTGGGTCACATGATCTTCAGCATCTCCTTACAGCGTCTTCCTCTAAAACTCGGGCGACAGGCTTGTGCTGCTTTTCAAAAAGAGTCACCGAAATGCAGTAGGGTTCTGCAGTTACACAGCCCCTTAAGTCAAGTCACTTTATATATATATATATATATATATTTTTTTTTTTACATCAGGCCCATGCATTTCCACTGCACAGGTAAACAAACCGTTCTAGGCCAGCAAGCTTAATTCATTATTTCAAGACCTGAGCAGATCAGTTTACTCTGAGCAGGTATTTTAACTAATTTGGAATCTTCGGAAGTTCTGATAATCCTCAAAAACCTTTGAGGAAAATCAGAAACCACTAAAAAACTATATTTCCCGCATCTGCATCAACAGTCATGTCAAGGCACATTTATATGGCACTGAGAAAATATGTATTAATATATGTAATAATATCACAATATGGTCGCATTAGCATTATTCCATGATCAACATGTTTAATTGAAAGTGCTTTTTTTAGGTTGGAATTTGTGGGGCAAGGTGACAGTATTTCTGATATTTGGCTAGAAGGTCAGAATGCTATAAAATGAGAACTCTTAAAGGATAGGTTTGGTATCCAAGACTATCTGAAAATAGGGCCTGGCTTCAACAGTACCGCGCCTGCCCTTTAATGGGTGACTACAGGAGGACGGGGTCAGTCTTACGTTCAGTCTGTCGGCTGTAGTACTTCCCGAAGGCACTGTCTTTGGGGATGTTTGGGTACAGGAAACGCAGAGGGTTTTCTGGAATATTCTCCTCAGCCATGACCTTGTAGTTGCGGATGATGTCGGGGAAGGTGACGGCCATTAGCTCCTTTTTGGTGTATGGCTCCACCGCGTGGAACTGGGGCTCGCCTGCATGTGCGCAAACACGCGTGTGCTCAATAAGTATCCATGGACACGCAGCTCTCTTGAGATATCCTTGTTAACGACCCATTTTTTAAGCCACAAGATATATATTTAATATTTTGTAAATAATAGTATTTATTTATCTATTTTTACTTTCCCCAAATTTATATATTTGTAAATTAATACATTTCCTTTGATCTAAAGCAGGTCATTTCTAAACAGGAGAGCTGGTGCTACAGCATCTCTATGATATGTACTTCTGATTGGTTATAATGAAAATTGGCTTATTTGCCATCTTCCCCAGAGTCAGACAAGAAGATGGATACCCTTCTCTTCTCTGTGCATGCAGTAGGAAGCACAGAGACGCGCACCGTTAGCCTAGCTTAGCCTCAATCACTGGAAGTGGGTTAGTCCAGTTAGCCGAGCTCCCTCAAAAGTGACGAAATACACTTTCCAACAACTCCAAAACTTTATTATTTACATGTTGTGACTTGTGTATTTACCATGTGTAGAAATAAAAATGTAAAATGAGACATTGTAATTTTCGAAGACGATACATACCCGGAACTATTTTCTTCTTGCCGAACCACCGCTAGTAAACCACCGCTGCCTGGGCGCAGTGATTGCACGCAGCACCTCTGTTTGACAGGTAACGCGCGCTCAGTGAAGTGATTATCATCAGCTAGCTAGCACATAGTTTACGAACAGATTCTACAATATATATGCTAGCTAACGATATATAGATAAATCATAACTTTACAAACATGGTTCGGTGTGTTGTAAACAGTTGTGATAATAGGCAAGGGAAGCCAGGGTCTAGTGTAATGTTTCATAGAATTCCAACCAACAATCCGGACCGGATGAAGCTTGTATGGTTAGTTGCTCTGAACATAGATCCCAACACACCAACAGAAATTAGCAAGAAGCAGCGTGTTTGCTCAGGGTATGCATCTGCTTCAAAAATGACAATGTCTCATTTTACATTGTTATTTCTACACGTGGTCACAACATGTACATAAATAATAAAGTTTTGGAGTTGTTGGAAAGTGTATTTCGGCACTTTTGAGGGAGCTAGGCTAACTGGACTAACCCACTTCCAATGATTGTGGCTAAGCTAGGCTAACGGTACGGGTCTCTATGCTTCCTACTGCACGCACAGAGCAGAGAAGGGGTATCCATCTTCTTGTCTGACTCTGGGGAAATTGGCGTGTTCCTTTAATATGATAGTATTAGCATAGCGTAATAAAAATGAAAAGTGAAGATTTGGATTGCACAGGGCCTTTACACATGTCTTTCTGGCCCACTATGGAAGACAGGCAATACAATATGCACAGACCTCCCCCACCCCCGACTCTCACCAATGAGAGGACTCCTCCCCCACCCCCGGCTCTCACCAATGAGAGGAGACTCCTCCCCCACCCCCGGCTCTCACCAATGAGAGGAGACTCCTCCCCCACCCCCGGCTCTCACCAATGATAGGACTCCTCCCCCACCCCCGGCTCTCACCAATGAGAGGAGACTCCTCCCCCACCCCCGGCTCTCACCAATGATAGGACTCCTCCCCCACCCCCGGCTCTCACCAATGGCAGAGAACTCTACCCAGGTAAAGGTAATGGCTCCTTCACGGCTGCTCTCGCTAAACCGCAGCAGGAAGGTCCCAGGACTCCTGTCCTTCAGTAGAGCGCGCTCCCGCTCCTTACTCACAAATCCCATAATGTGACTGCCACAGACAGACGGACAGACGGACAGACAGGGACAGAGAGAAAGCATACATGATTATACCAGTGTGGTTGCATAGTGTCTTCCCAAGCTGTTTCTGCCTAATAGCTGAAACAAGGCCTGGGTAGGGCTGTGATTGGTTAGTTTGTGGTTGAGAAACCTGGGAAGACCAGGTTGCCAGGTCAACAAAAAAGTACTGGTAAAATTCCCAAACAGTTTCTCTCAATCCAGTCATATAAGCATCCCCACATTTATGATTTGCACATAAATATATCAATTCACATGATATTGCAATTTTACAATTATAAAACGCTCTGTGAGGCTGCAGGCCATAGGCAGCACTGGAACAATCAGTATCATACAAAGAGGACCTTTGCATATTTCATGCCCTATTTTTAACCTACAATAAACCTTATTGTGTAAAACCCCTCAGACTACTTGGGGTGTATCTGCTTTTTGGATTTCATGCAAAATTCTGCACTTGTTATTTAACTAGCCCAATTATTTAAGTGATCTGACACTTGAGCTACATTTCTTGAGTAGCTACTTTATGGCTGCTGAAGACAGTTGTTGTATCTCTACATTAAATTTTTCTCATGTGGTTAAATCTACAAGTGACCCAACATTTGTTCATACAGATAATTAGACAAGTGAGCCAGGGTGGAAATAAAAACCTGCCCCTACAACTCAAATCCTAGCCTTCCAGGCAAGAAGTTTCCCTGGACTAACGGTGTTCCTGGTCCTGTGGTGTTGTGTGACTGGTCTCAGTCCTGTGGTGTTGTGTGGCTGGTCTCAGTCATGTGGTGTTGTGTGGTGTTGTGTGGCTGGTCTCAGTCCTGTGGTGTTGTGTGGCTGGTCTCAGTCATGTGGTGTTGTGTGGTGTTGTGTGGCTGGTCTCAGTCATGTGGTGTTATGTGGTGTTGTGTGGCTGGTCTCAGTCCTGTGGTGTTGTGTGGTATCTTACCCATCATTCCAGACGGCAAGGAGGTGTCTCTTGATCAGCTCCAGAATTCCCTCAATCCACAGCCAGAAGGGGAAGCTCTTCTCATTCACATTCTGCTGGGGCAAACACACACAGAACTCACAGTAAAACACACACATACTCACTGAGCTCACAGTAAAACACAAACACTCACTGAGCTCACAGTACAGAGTCTGTCTGTAAGGAATGTTACTTTTAAAAGTAGTTTTATTTTTTATTTTTTATTTGTTTCTGATTTTTTCCCCATTTTCTCCCAATTTAGTAGCCAATTGAACCCCTATTCGAATTCAATTCCCCCCATGTAGAAACCGCTAGAGAACCACCGCTATACAACCCCGTCAGCCGGTAGTAGGAAAGAGGCCGCCACGTCCTCTACAGGGCACGACTCCCCAAGCTCCTGACCGTGATTCCAACTCGCCCGGGGCCTTATTTTGCGTAGCGATTCTCTTCCGAGCCCTCCCCCCACCCGGAAGCAGCCGCCAATTGCTGCTCCCACAGGGCGCTGGCCATGCTCGGAAAATGGCAGGTCCGGGGCGCGAACCCCGATCCTCGGAGTACAACTGCGCTGACTGAAAGTCAGCGCTCTTACCGTTGTACTACCGCAGCGGCCCTTAAAAGTAGTTTTTAACTGCAGTTTGCATCTGCTCCTGATGAGGACATACCTTACAGAACTTAGTCCACGGGATGAGCCCTTCCGGGTTTCCATTCGCCTCTCGACCTACGGGACAGTGAGCTCCAGTGAACAGGCTGTGAGACGTGAACGGCATCAATAAAGTATCACACATTCAAATGAGGAATATCCAGTGTGCTGCACTGTGAAGAACAGATTAAATCAATTCAACTTGTAAGGCTGGCACATTGACTCATTCCACTAACGTCCCCTGTGAAAACTCAAATCAGAGTGCTTACTCACACCGCTGCTAATGGAAATGGCTGTGTGCGGTAAATAAAAACTGCATTACCCATACTCACCCAGGAGTTTGTCTCCCAGCATGCTGAGCTGTTCCGAGTTCAGCCCCCGCTTGGTGACGGAGGAGAACTGCCAGCTCAGCACTTCGGCCAGCTGGCTCCAGCGGGCCTGTGGAGCGCTGAGGAAGAAGGACAGGTTCTGGACAGGGAGAAGGAGAGGGAGCGGGTCAACGTCTGTGTCTTTAACAGCGTGCTTTGCACTGTATCCTAGGAGAGAGAGCACATCAGTGTCTTTAACAGAGTGCTTTTCACCGCACCCTATGCTGGGTGTTGTAAAACAGTTGTTGGCTCAAAGTTAAACGGCCTGAGAGCTGTTGATAATGCCAAAGGCTATACTGGAAATATGATAGAGGAGGGAAAGAGAATAGAATGCCTTTGGCTCGGTGCGCAGCATGTTGTACCACCGGATAGAGACTAAAATGGCTGACCTTTGGCTCGGTGAACAGTAGGGGTCGACCTAACCAATAATCGGGGCCGATATCAGTCATTTTTCTAATTATCGGCATCAAAATTTTGTCTGATATGATTGCCGATAAAATAAATAATAAAAAAATGCACTCTTCTGGCTCTGATGCAGTCGCCTGTCTCTGAAAGGTTACTACTTAGGCTGGCTCCTCCCGCAGCATTATCGGATTGGTTATACGTCACCAGTAAAGAGCCAATCAACGCTCTACTCTGTATATCTGTGGGAGAGACATGGGAGACAGGGTTGCCAGACTGGGGATTTAAAGAATTTAAAGAAAAAATGTATGGGAGTCAATGATAGATTTTAAAAGGAGGTATGGGGTAAATTATAAGAAAATTGTATGGAGCTCAATTGAAGATGGGGGTTTTTCAGAATTTTTGGGGAGAGATTAATTCAGGCATCTTGCAACACTGGTGGGAGAGAGGAATGCAGAGAGAGATGCTGAATGCTGAGGTGAGAATGCTGGAGTTGCAATAAACATCACAATCATTAGAATCAATTTCTATGATAACAATACCCAATAAGCAAAGAGATTTAATTCAACTGAGGCAAAAAAAAAGACTTTAAAATCAGTCATGTATCTCTTCCGCACAAAGTCCCCGCATAAGGCACTGTTGCAGTAAAATATAGCTAATGTTAGCTAACGTTCATTGAGTTTCTTTTGAGTTTTGTGCAGTGATATTTTTGTGTAGTGCTAAAGCAAATAGATAGCTAACGTTGTCTTCGTAGTTAGAATGGTAACAGTTAGGCTACTATTTAACAGATTATTCACCTGTATGAGTTGGTGTTTTTAAGTTAGCTTACGGTAAATTCGGTTTAGCAAATTTGACATCAACTTCACTGACATTACAGCCATTGCTTTCACCTCCGTGAATGAAATTCTGTTGCCTAACATCTTTTGCCCTTTACTAAACGGGCTAGCTAGCAAGCTACATGAACGTGACTGTTATTCAATACCAATTATTTGAGTCTCAAAGCTTATTAGCTAACGTTACTTGAATGCGACAGGTATGGATGGTATCAGTAGTTGGCCTATATTGGAAATAATATTAGGATACGTTATTTGGATATTTCCACCCAGTTAGCAAGCTGCCCTGTGCTTGTTACATGAATGGTAAGCAAGCCAATGCCTTGCTTTCACTCCGGCACATTAGCTAGAAGCTTGGTAAACTAGGCTACATTCTGTGTTGGTAAATTATTATCAAGACTTGACATTAACGGGATATAGTTCACTCATTTTTAAGAATCGTCTACATTAAGATGCGACAAGTCTAAGACAATTGAGTCGCTTAACCAAAACCAGTAAGTAAATTATTAGGCTACCAATTTATTTTGAGATAGATAGCATTATTGTTCTGTGCATCATAAATCTGTTGCATTTTTCTATATCCGCATTTATGATGAAGTTATGATGACGTTATATATAAGATTTTGACTTTTAAATGCTCCATGTTTCAATTTTCAATGTTTCATTGATTGTAAATTCGTTTTTCAAACTGGGTTGTGCTTAACGGTTCGAGACACTTAAGAGGCTGTCCTCTTTAAATATGCTTATAATATTCTAATGTTTAACTCACTTTGACTAATTTGAGTGCCGTCTTTAAATTAATTAGGCTACATTCTAGATTGCCTGATGGCATAAAGTAGGCTACTTATCAGATGGCTAACATCATTGGAATAAGTTAACTCACCTACAGGGGGTCCTACCCACCACATGGAGATATTGTTTGTTTTGGGGAGTTATTTATTTATTTTATCCATTTAAAATTCCAGTTCAGTTTAAAATAAATACTACTGGGAGCGAACCAAGCACTTTATTTTTTAAATTTGTTGAAAATGTTCTGTTTTTTAGTATTCAATTAAACATATGTTTAAAGGAATTTTTTTAAAGTTTTGTGTTGGAGTTTGTGTTTCTGTAAATTTTGACACAAAATGTTCACAGCAAATGTATATCGGCTCCAAATATCGGTTATCGGTATCCTTCATTACTAATAATCGGTATCGGTATCAGCCCTGGAAAAACCATATCGGTCGACCCAGAGTGCAGAGCATGTTGTACCACAGGATAGAGGCTAAAATGGCTGACCTTTGGCTCGGTGCACAGCATGTTGTACCACAGGATAGAGGCTAAAATGGCTGACCTTTGGCTCGGTGCACAGCATGTTGTACTACAGGATAGAGGCTAAAATGGCTGACCTTTGGCTCAGTGCACAGCATGTTGTACCACAGGATAGAGGCTAAAATGGCTGACCTTTGGCTCGGTGCACAGCATGTTGTACCACAGGATAGAGGCTAAAATGGCTGACCTTTGGCTCGGTGCACAGCATGTTGTACCACAGGATAGAGGCCCAGCCGCTAGGTAGCTGGCTCACGTTGGAGATCACCACGATCGGAAGCGAGGTTATCTGGGGGTAACAGCGGAAAGGTGAAGACGGTTGGTCTCATCAGTCATCATATGTTACAGGGAGGTACCGTTGTCTTACACACACACACGTTGTCTTTCCCCAACTTCCCTGTCCCAAATTTTTTGGAACGTGTTGGCAGGCATCAAATTTCAGTCAGAGTGGTTTGAGCACAGAGTCAGAGTGGTTTGAAGTGTTGAAAATCTGAATATCTGTGAGCTTCCAGACTGATTCCTTTATCTCAATAATAAGACTGAGCATAGTCTACGTCAGTATTACCCTCTGGATTTACCCACTGTCCATGTTATTCTACGTCAGTATTACCCTCTGGATTTACCCACTGTCCATGTTATTCTACGTCAGTATTACCCTCTGGATTTACCCAGTGGCGGGCCGTGCATTTCACACCTAGGCCTTCAGTGATGTCCTACACAGTCCTACCTGAATTATTCCACCTCTTAATACCATCATTATGACGCCATGGCTCTAGAAACTATACATTTAGACAGAAACGCAGTATAACCGGGCGTTGCATCACCTTAACATAGTCAAGTACAACAGTTATATTCATATTTCCGAAGCATTTATAATCAATAAATCCGCATTTACAATTAAGAGTGTTAAACTACCAGCTTTAAGATCGCTTGGATACTGTCAAAACTTTAAAATAAAAGGCGCTTTTAAGGGATTAGTCTACAAAGTTTTATTAACTCCACCAAAAGTATGTTAGCTTTAACAAGTTTGTTCGCTAAACAGCGCATTGTCGCACCCAAAGCAGTTTCATTTAAGAAACGTGACGATAAAGACACATAAACTATTCACTGAAAATAAAAGAAAACAAACAAATAATTTGCATTTGTTCATAAGGATATATTTGCGACAGTGGTGAAAGTGTATTCCTAGCCTTGAATGTCCACTTTGACTCGCTAGCGTCGGCTCGCTAGCGTCAGGGTTGGCCGTTCTCTTCTGACGATGTCTAGCTTTTCTTGAAACGTTCGTCTTGAAAATGACGTTGTAATTATATCTGCGACCAAATCGATCTCTTCTCCTCCCTCAGCCATTGTGGGTTGAAAAAAAACAGCTTGTAGAAATCTACACAAATGAGCTCGTTCAAGTTCAGTTTGCTAGCTCTGCGATAGCTCTGCCTCTCAATAGTGCGTATCCAATCAAAAGACGTGCACGTGCTGACGTTATCGTACGCCTGCTAGCTGGCCCCGGTGTCGCCAACTCAAAATCTGATTGGTTAACGCCACAGTTAACGTTCCGTTCACTTTAAGCTACAGGGGCCCGCAATGTTTATTCTGAAGGCCTAAGGGCAGATTTCTTGGACCCTGGCAACACATTATGGCTGAAATATGACTGGATAAAAGCTCTAACATAAAGGCCAGCCCTCCAAATCTCGATCTGAGGCTGGAAGCAGCGCAACCAAGAGGAAAGCTATGAAATGAAGAGAATAGACTATGGGGAATAATTTAATACATATTTGTGGAAAAAATATATCAAAATTAAATTTATATTCTGATGATGTTTAGGCCAGCAGAGAAGGCCTTGCTGGCCCTGACGGCCCGCCACTGGATTTACCCACTGTCCATGTTATTCTACGTCAGTATTACCCTCTGGATTTACCCACTGTCCATGTTACTCTACGTCAGTACTACCCTCTGGATACTGAGGGGGGTTTTACCCACTGTGCATGTTATTCTACGTCAGTATTACCCTCTGGATTTACCCACTGTGCATGTTATTCTACGTCAGTACTACCCTCTGGATACTGAGGGGGGTTTTACCCACTGTCCATGTTATTCTACGTCAGTACTACCCTCTGGATACTGAGGGGGGTTTTACCCACTGTGCATGTTATTCTACGTCAGTATTACCCTCTGGATTTACCCACTGTCCATGTTATTCTACGTCAGTACTACCCTCTGGATACTGAGGGGGGTTTTACCCACTGTCCATGTTATTCTACGTCAGTACTACCCTCTGGATACTGAGGGGGGTTTTACCCACTGTCCATGTTATTCTACGTCAGTATTACCCTCTGGATACTGAGGGGGGTTTTACCCACTGTCCATGTTATTCTACGTCAGTACTACCCTCTGGATACTGAGGAGGGTTTTACCCACTGTCCATGTTATTCTACGTCAGTATTACCCTCTGGATACTGAGCGGGGTTTTACCCACACGTTATGTTCAAAATGAAAGGACATGAAAATGAGGCAGTGGTGACATAAATAAAAAATTTCAATAATGCATCACTCTCTGTCTCTCGTAAAATGTTTACAGAATAATGATAAGAGTCACTGCGCACAATGTATCCAGGACGACCGAGGTGGGCGTGCCATGTTGCAGTCAGCCATTAAACCCCAGGCACCTCCCCTGTCTCAGTATCCCTGCTCATCTTCATCTCACCTCGAGGTCGATGACGAGTCCCAGCTGGCAGAGTTGCGTCTCAAAACTGATGGAGTGTAGTTCCTCCGTCACGATGAGCGGCCCCTGTAAGAACAGAGTTTGGTATAGTCCGCCGCACACAGGACACAGGAGCTCCTTAATCTGTTTGCTGTGCATCCTCCCTTACCTCGTTTGTCCTGTTACCAGCTGCCTTCTGTTCTTTCAGTTGCTGTGTTTGAGAAAACAAATACAAATTTTCACATAGTAAATGGTAAATGGACTGAACTTATATAGCGCCTTTATCTAAAGCGCTTTACAATGGCCTCTCACTCACCCGTTCACACACACATTCACACACCAATGGTGGCAGCTGCCATGCAAGGTGCTAGCCTGCTCATTGGGAGCAATTTGGGGTTCAGTGTCTTGCCCAAGGACACTTCGACATGTGGACAGGAGAAGCCGGGGATCGAACCGCCAACCCTGCGATCAGCGGACGCCCCGCTCTACCTCCTGAGCCACAGCCGCCCCATGCTACACAGTAGCCATGAAAGGTCTTAACAGTTTATAACATGTTTATTACATGTTAAAAGGGCTCGTACCAGATGACGAAACTCAGCAGACAAGCTCCCGTTGGACTCCTCCATGTTCATGACTTTGGTGTTGGTGCCCAGGATGTTGAACTTGCGGAAGCTGGAACAGAGAGGACACATCTTCACAATAACGGCAGTAATCATTTCAAGTCAGTTCAGTTTAATAGAATCATTCCTGAGATTAATCTCATACCCTTTCAACTTGTTTTTTTCAGGGACATCCCTAGGAGAGAAATAAGCATGTTAGTGAATGGAGACAGAAGTGTATGAGTGTATTTTATATACAAACTTATTAGACCACTGGCCACAGACATACTTTTCCACTATAACACTATAACTCACTTATCAAAAGATGCTTTGACTCTGAGCTGGTAGTTAAATTCCTGTAGCTTCACCAGCAGCCTAGAGGGGAAAAAAAGAATAAATATATACCGTACTAGTTTATACATAAGAACCGATGTGCAACAACACACACATACAGAAACACATGGGGGTTGATTTACTAAAGGTTTGCATGTACAAAAACACGTGTGAAACTGTTACCACCTGAAAAAACTTGTCCGAAGTGATAAACTAAAGAGGATTGCATGAGCTAAAACTGAAAGATAACTAAAGAGGATTGCATGAGCTAAAACTGAAAGATATCTAAAGAGGATTGCATGAGCTAAAACTGAAAGATAACTAAAGAGGATTGCATGAGCTAAAACTGAAAGATATCTAAAGAGGATTGCATGAGCTAAAACTGAAAGATAACTAAAGAGGATTGCATGAGCTAAAACTGAAAGATAACTAAAGAGGATTGCATGAGCTAAAACTGAAAGATATCTAAAGAGGATTGCATGAGCTAAAACTGAAAGATAACTAAAGAGGATTGCATGAGCTAAAACTGAAAGATATCTAAAGAGGATTGCATGAGCTAAAACTGAAAGATAACTAAAGAGGATTGCATGAGCTAAAACTGAAAGATATCTAAAGAGGATTGCATGAGCTAAAACTGAAAGATAACTAAAGAGGATTGCATGAGCTAAAACTGAAAGATAACTAAAGAGGATTGCATGAGCTAAAACTGAAAGATATCTAAAGAGGATTGCATGAGCTAAAACTGAAAGATAACTAAAGAGGATTGCATGAGCTAAAACTGAAAGATAACTAAAGAGGATTGCATGAGCTAAAACTGAAAGATATCTAAAGAGGATTGCATGAGCTAAAACTGAAAGATAACTAAAGAGGATTGCATGAGCTAAAACTGAAAGATAACTAAAGAGGATTGCATGAGCTAAAACTGAAAGATAACTAAAGAGGATTGCATGAGCTAAAACTGAAAGATAACTAAAGAGGATTGCATGAGCTAAAACTGAAAGATAACTAAAGAGGATTGCATGAGCTAAAACTGAAAGATAACTAAAGAGGATTGCATGAGCTAAAACTGAAAGATAACTAAAGAGGATTGCATGAGCTAAAACTGAAAGATAACTAAAGAGGATTGCATGAGCTAAAACTGAAAGATAACTAAAGAGGATTGCATGAGCTAAAACTGAAAGATAACTAAAGAGGATTGCATGAGCTAAAACTGAAAGATGCATTCATTTCTTATTTTTGCGTGTTAGCCTGAATGAATATTCAAAAATGGGAATCCCTACGTTACATCGCAAAATAGTGGGAGGTGGTCATGTAGACACGGAATCGATAAAATGACGTCTGTCGTACCTCAGTTTCACAGTGAACTGCACGCCAGTCTTCAGCACTAGGGGCCTCTGTGGGTGTGTGGGCATACAGGGCTGTCTCTCCACCACGATGGAGCTGAAACAGAGCATCCTCCACACCTTAGAAACCAGAAACCTGCCTTGGCAAACTCACTGTAAAAAATGATACTTGAAAAACAGTTGCCCAAACTTGAATTAGTAAGTAGGCTGCAAACAAAATTCATTAAACAACTCAATGAGATTAAAGTTCTCATCCAACTCAAAATGTGTTGTTATGCTCCCTTATTAAGTTCTTACTGGCAAAAACTTGAAATGTAAAGTAAAAAAAAATGTAACATATCAGGAAGTCAGCATATTGTTATTCAAGAGGAAGATGAGGTTTGACACACATACAGAGGTGTTCATCAGTGTGGGCAGAGGTCACGCACTCACTCAACACCACGCCGGCCGCTTGGTTTTCACAAATGACTGAAGTAGCTAACTATGTCCCTTGAAACATTTCATAAAATATGATTGTTGACTGTAGTGTTAGTAACACTAGCTAAATTAACAATTGTGTGATAGCTAGTTAACTTTCGCTCTCTTTATACAGTGATCACATGTTCTGCTTATCCGTACTGGTTTTAGCTAATCTCAGAAGCCATCGTACTGCCGCTTTCACTAACGTTAGCAAAGAACACACAACTTTTTTCCCCACCTATACTAGAATGATAATGTGTTCTGCCAGACATTTCTCCTGTGCTGACACAGTGCCAAATCACATCAAAAGTGCCGAGAAAGGTCCGGCAACTGATAGCTGCCGATTATTGAGTCAGAGTTCAGTATTAATGAGTCAACATTTGATGTTCGGGACAATAACATGGCAAAGGGGCAGGACAGTCAAGATCTTAAAACCTAGATTATTATTATTATGTTGTTATCGTCCAATTTTTTATGAAAGAAGCAGCAAGAAACAAAATAAAATATGAAATGAAAAAAGGAGAAGACAGAGGGAGGAAGGGAGAAAAGGAGAAAAAGGTGAAAACCGATATAAAAACATGTGAAAAGGGCATCCTTCCACAGCTGTGGATAAATGTCTGTCTGTCATGTGCTCACTGTGCCAGAACAGGAAGTACTGAACTGGTGTGTCTGATCTCACCTGATGACGAGGTTACGGAACAGAGAGAGCGATCGGTCCTCCAGGAAGCTCTTCCGCTTTGTAATGGGGTCGTTCTCGTACGTGTACTGCTGCTCCAGTTCCAGAAGCTTCTTCAGCTGCTGTCGCACCTGCTGCAGGCTCTCAGCCACCGTCGTGAACCTGATAGTCGACCAAAACAGTGAAAAACTGAACCTACGCGCTTTTCACCTGAGTTACTGCGCCTACGCGCTTTTCACCTGAGTTACTGCGCCTACACGCTTTTCACCTGAGTTACTGCGCCTACGCGCTTTTCACCTGAGTTACTGCGCCTACGCGCTTTTCACCTGAGTCACTGCGCCTACGCGCTTTTCACCTGAGTTACTGCGCCTACGCGCTTTTCACCTGAGTTACTGCGCCTTTGCGCTTTTCACCTGAGTTACTGCGCCTACGCGCTTTTCACCTGAGTTACTGCGCCTACGCGCTTTTCACCTGAGTCACTGCGCCTACGCGCTTTTCACCTGAGTCACTGCGCCTACGCGCTTTTCACCTGAGTTACTGCGCCTACGCGCTTTTCACCTGAGTTACTGCGCCTACGCGCTTTTCACCTGAGTTACTGCGCCTACGCGCTTTTCACCTGAGTTACTGCGCCTACGCGCTTTTCACCTGAGTTACTGCGCCTTCGCGCTTTTCACCTGAGTTACTGCGCCTACGCGCTTTTCACCTGAGTTACTGCGCCTACGCGCTTTTCACCTGAGTTACTGCGCCTTTCACCTGAGTTACTGCGCCTACGCGCTTTTCACCTGAGTTACTGCACCTACGCGCTTTTCACCTGAGTTACTGCGCCTACGCGCTTTTCACCTGAGTCACTGCGCCTACGCGCTTTTCACCTGAGTCACTGCGCCTACGCGCTTTTCACCTGAGTCACTGCGCCTACGCGCTTTTCACCTGAGTTACTGCGCCTATGCGCTTTTCACCTGAGTTACTGCGCCTACGCACTTTTCACCCGAGTTACTGAACCTACACATTTATAGAGTACCAAAAGTTATTCTCCATAAAGAAAATGTAAAATGTGGGGGAAAAAATTAAAAAAAAACCTCCAAGAAACACCGGAGGAAATGGTTCGCAAACTTACGTCTTTCCTCTGGAGGAGCAGAACATGCCTTCAACCAGAGGGGAGGGAACGAACTAGTTTAATCAGCAGATGTAGTGATTGGTTGGAATGAAAACCTGCATACTCTCGGCCTTCCATGATTGGGCACCACTGATTTAAATGAACCCTCATTTCTGGCAGTGAAGTTTGTAAATCAAGAGTGAAAAATAATCTTGCAGTCATAAAAATGGCGTCTCAATGATAGATGACCTAGGTGGGCGGTAGTGTAGTATAATGGTTAAGGAACTGGACTTGTAACCGAAAGGTTGCAGGTTCGATTCCCAGGTAGGACACTGCCGTTGTACCCTTGAGCAAGGTACTTAACCTGAATTGCTTCAGTATATATGCAGCTGTATAGGAATGGATAAAATGTAATAAGATGTAATAAGAAGTTGTGTAAGTCGCTCTGGATAAGAGCGTCTGCTAAATGCCTGTAATGTAATGTAATGTAATGTAATGGGTGTTGGTTCGAACAGCGTGTGAAACATCGCCCTTCTCTGGCCATTACCAGGTCTGCAGCTGGTCCAGGCAGGTATTTGGTGGGCCGCCTATGCAGGCAAACTGCTGTCGACATTTCCAGTCGGGCAGCTCGTCAGTGACCAGGGCGTACTGGATCTGTTCCGCCATGTTCAGCACGTCCGCCATCTGACGCACCACCTCCTGCAGCACATCCGCACACACGTCAGACCCAACGCACTTAACGCACACTTTATGTGCACGAAAAACCTCTCTCCATGCAACACCAGTCCTACAGACTAATGTCATTTCATAAACAACTACTTAAAACAATATTATTCCATCACAATACTGACATTCTCCCACAGTGACTCACAAAAAGCATTCATAAACCCAACCAGACTACTGTACATTACAGCAATGTATTAAACAGCTGCTTTCAAGTAACAAAACATGTATATGGCTTCTGAGCTTTTACCTCTCTGATAATATTCAGCTTGATGAACATGTCCCGAATCAGCATCTCTTCCCGCTTCACCTCCTTCTGGTTCGCCCCGTTCACGTCGGTCTCTGTCCCGAAAACATACATCAGTAAACAGACACTGTTTTCCACTCTCTTCCTCTCTCTATCCCTTCTGTGTCCCCCGCCTGTTTCTCCACCTTTTCTCCCCTTTCTGAGACCGACGTATCCCATCTCCTACTCTCCCATCGCCCCACTACTTGTGCCCTCGACCCTATCCCTTCATCTCTCCTCCAGGCAATCACCCCAGATATCCTCCCGTTTGTGTCCTCCCTGGTGAACTCCTCCCTGACCTCTGGCTGCTTCCCCTCATCCTTCAAGAGAGCCCACATCACCCCGATCCTGAAAAAACCTATGCTGGACCCCTCCAACATCCAAAACTACAGACCGGTATCTCTTCTTCCTTTTCTTTCCAAAACTATTGAACGCGCTGTTTCTAACCAACTGTCGTCTTTCCTTACCCAGAACAACCTGCTAGACCCCCACCAGTCCGGCTTCAAACCTAGCCACTCAACGGAGACCGCACTCCTCTCCGTCAGCGAGATGCTTCATGCAGCTCATGCAGCCTCCCTCTCCTCTGTGCTAATACTTCTAGACCTCTCTGCCGCCTTCGACACCGTAGATCACTCCATCCTCCTGTCGTCCCTGTCTGCATCGGGGATCAGCGGCTCGGCCCTGGCCTGGATTCTCCACCTACACCAAATCCCTTGGCCCTGTTATCACTGCTCATGGTCTTTCTTACCACTGCTATGCTGACGATACATTACATTACATTATAGGCATTTAGCAGACGCTCTTATCCAGAGCGACTTACACAACTTCAAGCATTTTATTACATTTACCCAATTAATGCAGCTGGATATATACTGAAGCAATTCAGGTTAAGTACCTTGCTCAAGGGTACAACGGCAGTGTCCTACCTGGGAATCGAACCTGCAACCTTTCGGTTACAAGTCCAGTCAATACTCAACTCTTTCTCTCCTTCTTACCCTCTGACACTCAGGTGTCAGCCCGCATCTCCGCTTGCCTGAGAGACATCCAGAGCTGGATGGACAACCACCATCTCAAGCTCAATCCAGGCAAGACTGAGCTCATCTACATTCCTGCTCTAACCTCTCCCCCTCTCAATCTTTCTATTTCCCTAGGAGACACTCCACTGACCCCAACGCCCTGTGCCAGGAACCTCGGAGTCGTGATGGACAACAGGCTGTCCCTCTCCGAGAACATCGCAGCAGTAACCCGGGCATGCAGGTTCTTCCTGTACAAGATCAGGAGAATCCGCCCCTTCCTCACCACCCACTCAACCCAGCTCCTGGTCCAAGCAATGGTGCTGTCCCGCCTGGACTATTGCAACTCTCTCCTGGCTGGCCTGCCAGCATCGGCCATTAGACCCCTTCAGCTTATCCAGAACGCAGCAGCGCGCCTGGTCTTCAACCTCCCCCGACACTCCCATGTCACCCCACTGCTCATTGACCTCCACTGGCTACCGGTGATGGCCCGCATCAAATTCAAAACATTGGTGCTCGCCTTCCAGGCAGTCAGAGGATCTGCCCCTCTACACCTCCAAAAGCTCATCAGACCCTACACACCTGCCAGATCTCTGCATTCCGCCTCCTCAGGACGACTGGTACCCCCCCCTCTTCATACTAGCACCCGGTCTCGACGTCTGTCTGTCCTGGCCCCACGGTGGTGGAATGAGCTCCCCGTGGAGGTCAGAACAACAGAAAGTCTGACCGCTTTCAAGCGCAGATTGAAGACTCACCTCTTCAAGCTGCACCTCTCTCCACCCCTCCCTACCTCCTTGTGACTATTGTTATCAAAATTGTGTAGTCCCCCCCCCCCAAAAAAAATAAAAAAAATAAAATAAAAACCCAATCATACTGACTGCGCCTAGTGCTTAGATTCGTGTTTACCTTTTTAGGATTGTTTTAACGCACTTGTTACTAGTTCGGAAATGCACTATGTACGTCACTCTGGATAAGAGCGTCTGCTAAATGTCTATAATGTAATGTAAACTCCACCCCTTGCAGCGGGGTCTCAAACTCCATCCCTTACAGCGGGGTCTCAAACTCCATCCCTTACAGCGGGGTTACCATTCATAAAAGGGTCGACTCTATAGAGCCGGCAGCAGATAACGTAGATGGCGTATTAATTTAGAACGTGATTAAAATGTTGCCAGCGCTACTTCATAGCCGGGCGGTATACACAAATTTAATGCCCACCCTCCAGCCAATCAAAATAGAGTATTTATCCAAGCCATGGTATAAATAATTAAAACTTATATATGTTTTTAAATTAAGATATTAGAAATATATTAGGCCCTCTCTGAGGGCCCTGACGGTTCCCCAATGATTGACAAATAATTTGACGCACTACGATGGGCACAAAAACATATCAACATAAATGCCCCTCAAATCGAACAGCCCACCCCTGCCACAATAACCCTAACACCCCGCTGTAAGGGACAACGTTTCAGATGTGTGTGGTGATGTAAAACGCTTTCTCTCTGAAACGCCCTGTAAGGCCGTCTGTTATCTTACCTCTGTTCTGCAGAGACTTGTACTTAAAGTTGTGATCATCTTGCAGGTCTTCAAGAGATTTTATCTTTTGCTCCGTTTCCTGCCGACAGAAAAGAAGCAAAACTGTACATGGCAACGATATGCTGTGAGGAGATGAATCTGCATTTGCTTTTCTGCGCCCTAATTATGAGAACAAGGCCGCAAGGCTCCTGAGTGGCCAGCGCAGCACATACAGGTAAACATGAGGCAGGACGTACGTGCCGCAAATTTACCTGCACTCTGTTCTTAATGTCTTTCACTCTGTTATCCAGCTCCTTCTGTTTCTCCACCACCATGCTCGTCTGTGCGTTCCCAATATTATTCTGGTGAAGGCAGGGAAATAAAGCCCGTATTAAGTCACATGACAATGGACTGTACAGGGGCCCCTCCCTATACGTCACAGTTACGTTCCAAAGAACGAGGACGTTGTATGAAACGAGGAAAGGAGCCTAGCCTCAACTCATGGTACAGCACGCTATTTCCAACACACGCGCACACACACACACACACGCCCGCACATCCAGCTGTTTCACCATGTTTTCTTACTGTACTCTTCATCACAAACACTTATTTCAATTACATTTTCGTAGCCTAGTCGAGGTTCTTGCACATTAAACAACAATACTTAATTATTCTTAAACACTTTCTCTCTCTTCATATTTTTACGGTGTTACCTTGATACATTAAACAATAATCATTGTATTCGTAAACACATTTGACTATTTTTACTGTCTTAACACATTGTGGACATCATTGGTTGGACCAAGCGACACAAGTGCAGGACTTCATGACGCAAGTGCAAAGGATTCTGGGTCAACGTATAAGAGTCCCTGTAAAGGCATAGCCAAAGTCATCACGCAGATAGAACTGCTCATTTAAAACGAACCCAGTAAATGAACGTATACAGGATTTTCACAAGGGGTGCTATGCAGTGCACTTATACCACACACCCCAGTGTTCAGACCACATTAATTGACTCATTAACGCACCTCAGACTCTTTCACAGACAGCAGGATCTTCTGCTCCTCTCGCAGGCAGTTGGAGATGATCATGGCCATGTGCACGGGATCCCCCTGAAAGTTGTCCTGTGGGAACGCACAATCATAGTTTATGAGCTGCTACCAAACTCACTTCCCTTAGGAACGCACAATCATAGTTTATGAGCTGCTACCTAAGTCACTTCCCTTAGGAACACACAATCATAGTTTATGAGCTGCCACCTAAGTCACTTCCCTTAGGAACACACAATCATAGTTTATGAGCTGCTACCAAACTCACTTCCCTTTGGAACACACAATCATAGTTTATGAGCTGCTACCTAAATAATATTTTGTAAATGTTTTTTTAAGGTTGTGGAAAGCCACAAAAACGTTGTGTTCTCTATTTGGGCCACAAGCACGTCTTTAACCCCTTTCGCACAGACCCCAAATTTGGTCAATGCTCGCTTAATCGGATACTGTTCTATTTAAGGCTTTATCATTCCAGACTGCACCAGCACCTGCAAGTTGCGTTTAATCTTGCGGATGTTGTGTTGCAGCAGGAAGTTGTTTTCCAGGGCAAATCGGCTGTACTGGTCATCCAGCTGGGCTAGGAGGTCATGGAACCGCACGGTCGCCAGGGAATCGTTAGTTGACATATGCTCCCTGTAGGGGTTGAGGGACAAGGAGAGCTACTAAGACACAGAGCTGAACAGCGCTAAATGCTAAAGACCACCCACAACCCGGCCACACCTTTCTATTCTGAAAGTATGATAAGCGACCAGTCAAAACAGACCAGGGCCCAGAGGGATCTTAGATAAAGATCATCTGAGGCCATTTTGTTTTTATATTACTTTCACTGTTCGTTTGTCTTTTGTCATTTGTTTTTTGTCTTTCTCAATTTATTTTTATTATCCGTTTCATGTAATGTCAGTAAATTTGAATAATTCTAATCATAAAATGAATAAAGCATATTAATACATATCACATAACTTCAATCTAATTCAGATTTCTGACCCGGTGAAGTGACTGGTGTTGAAGTAAACGGCGATTACCAGTCATGGCTTTCGATCCACTGGCTGAGGTACTGGCGGATCTCCATGGGGAAGGTGTCATCGTACAGCTGGTCCACCTGCTCCAGGTACTTTGAATCCAGCTGCTGCAGTTGGTACCACTGAGACATTATCCTGATCAGGGGCAGGGTGTGGCGTTATCAGTATGATGTAGTTGTAGTCTCTGAACCAGATATTCCTCAATTACAACACCTATATCATAATGCTGTATATTATACAACATTCATTTATAAATATTTGTTTAATGTTAGTGTAGGGTACTGCACTACAGCCTACTTCACGCTACACTTATGCAATAATGATAAAGGCTTTAAGGGTCTGAGGCCACACCCTTCTCCCTTTATTTGATTGTTATTTTCATCATCACCGTTTTCCCTATTTGTACCTTTTTATTACAGATTTATTTTAACTGATTAATTTTGTCTTAAACATTGGTTTGCACTCCTGCAAGAAAACTAATGAATAACCAAATTTATTATTATTTTTATGTTTTATCATCACACCCTGCAGCAGCTGGTCGGTGTGTACCAGAAGTATCCAGTGATCACTCACACACACCCCAACACTGACTCATACACAAACCCCCAGCCCCAGGTGTCACTCACACACAAACCCCCACCCCCAGGTGTCAGGTACCCTGGGCCATCCCTGCCGTATTACGTATTACGCTGTATTACAGCTTTGATGCTAAAATAAACCTCCGGCTACCTGCCAGCATCTCTATTACATCTGTTAGGATTTGTGTTTTAACAGCTATTTCAGCAAATGGGCCAGGTCAAGGGGTAACGGAAGGACAAATTTGCTGTACGCTGGCTCTAGCTCCTAGGCTATACCAGTTAGGTTGAAAAGAAAAGAAGTAGAGAAGTGAGGGCTGCCTAACACTTTAAATAAAATTTTTTGTTTTTTTGTCAAGGGTCATTTAAATGGGTAATTAAAAAAAACAAAAACTGTTACACTCAAAAACAACAACTTTTTTTTGCCTTTTTTTTTTTTTTTCACAAAATGCAAATGGTATTTCCAGGCAATAATGGTGTATTTTGTGACTGATCTATCTATATGACTATCCCATCTATAACATGCAAATATAAGGGACCATGGTTTTTTATTTTTATTTTTATTTTTTGGTTCCCCCCCAGGTGGGGGTAAGGCATGAAGGAAAAAGTAAAAAAAAAGTAAAGGACACAACTATTAGTTGTGTTATAAGGGCAGCCCTTGCACTCAATGTTCCCAATATTATCAGTTTGAGTATCTTTTTTACAGTCAGTGGGGTAAACTAACCCAATTAGGTTAAAAAAATCTTTTAAAATAAAAAGATAGGCCCATTGGTAAAGATGACATTTTACCCCTACTGTTCACCTCCCCTTGACCTGGCCCAAATGTAAATTTCGTCTCTCGTTCCTCTACACTCCATAATGGCACCTCCTAAGGCTTCCTGCTGGTCCAACTCCAGCATGTGACTGCAGCACCTGCATATGATAACATATGAACGGCATATAATTTGTGTACTTTGTGTAAGCTCTAACGTTATACACCGTTTTATCTAGAAAATGCTCGTTAATAACGACTGCATTGCTGAAAACAGCACACTGAATGTCGTTTGGGGGGGGAGAGTATATGGAATGGTCACGACTTAATCAAAACAGCACAAAATGTACCTAACGTTAAGTATATCTAAGGACACGCTTGGGAGATATGCATATACTGAGAAATGTACGCCATGTTTCTTGATTAGGTGATGGATATTAATTGCTTTATTATAAATATTCTAACTTTGCAACTATATTCTTAAGATCTTAAGAACTGTGCAGCACCTGTCCACCGTAGGATCTTCATAATCGCATGAGAAAACGGACACAGGAAGCTACTTTAACTTTTACAACTGAGAAAATGCGTAAGACACCATATACGATAGATTTAATCTTTCTTTGCACCCTCATCTTTATTTGTAAATTGAACGTCCTAACACCGATCACGAAGGTGAATTTATCTACCTGTAAATCTTATCATGTCACTATCATTCTGAGAAGCTACTTGAGTGCATACTTTCACTAAATGTTGCATATTATGCCATTTTAGTACATTCACTACTGAAAACTAATAGTTTCACAAAACGGTACTGCCAGCATGTGTATGTTGTAGCATAAATTAGCCTAGTTTGTACATTTCAATGCGTCATGACTTCATAGACAAACTGTTAAAACAAAACAATAATTACACATTTGATTTACTCACCGTTAAAATGAAGAACAAACCTAAGAACTATAAAGCTGGTGTCAGGCTAAAGTGAATCCGACTTCTGAATCCAACCTAGAACCTCCCTCGACTTCACCCGCGACTAATATTTAATCAAAAACACATCAAGTGCTACTAGTTTCTGCGACTGTCAACGCTATAAGAGTAACACTTGTTTCCTCCAATAAGAATCGAGTACTATATCTGAGTTACTTCCGCTTTAGTGGAAAGCCAATCAACGCGGAGGATAATCTGCAAAGGGGCTTCACTTTTAAAGGTACAAGCAACAAACTCGCGTCTCCGCTGTTCTGACAAAACGGTCGCCTCCCTCTTCAATACTAAAAGCGGAGAAACTGAAACATTGAGGCTGGCGTTACCTGTAAAACTAAACCTACAATTATTTTGCATGTCAGGACTCAGGAGATTCAGTTTTGAGAAGTGTTATAATTTAATAATTTAATTAAACTTTGAATTGGATTGTACAGCCTTATTTCAGGAAACGTTAATTAGTTAGTCAATAAATAGGCTAAAGAAATACATACATTCATAATCTACGCTTTGTAACCATTTTCATGTGTAAACTGATTGATAGTTTCAATAAAATAAAATAAAAATGTTAGGCCTACTTTCCGAAATACAGTTTGGAAAGTGTTTTTGCAGTATTTCTTTTGCACACTGCTTGCAAAGTGAGGGGACAGGGCACATAGTAGACAGGGGTCTGAGTGGACAGGGGACATGGGGCCATATTCCGTCACGGCCTATGGTAAAAAGTAAACCACGTTCCCCCAGGCAAGACTGCTTGCGGTTTGACGTCGGTGGGGGTAAGCAGCAGGTGAAGGAACAGCTCATCTGAAACCACGTGATTTCTTGGAAAGCGAAAGCGCGACGGTAGCCGACGGCATGGGGAGGAAATAGAGAAACGAAACTTAAACTTTTGGTCCATTTCCACACATCACATCTCCACATTTTTCCTCATGTAGCGGGAAGAAAGTCCAAGAGAACTGTAATATCCGATATGGGGTGATGACGGGCGGTGCATTCAGTCTATAGCCAACATATGTGAATAATAAATGTAGACTTAATATCCTACAGTGCAAGCTAATAAAAATATAAGACACACAATGCATGTGTGTCCGTTACCAGTTACCACACTTAAATAACTTTTGCTCTGAAAAAGGCCCATGAAATGAATACACTTGGCCCACTTTTCACAGGGTTGAGGAAATAGCCTTCAATATTTAGCTAAAATGTATTGGAAAGTGTAGGCTATAGGCATATACAAACTGTTAGGGAGCAAAACAGCACAAAAGCAAGTATAGGAATACTTCATATAGGCAGGCAATCTGATCAACAGAACTTCTACGTATAGGTACTCTGAAACTATGTGCATGTGCAATTCTACAAGGTTACATGTTTTTCCTGGCAGAGTAATGAAAGAGTAACTCTACAAGAAAACATCAGTGGACTACATTGTGGAATATTTGCATGAATATATTTGGCATGAAAATGTGATGTAGCCTACTACAAGGTGTTTGGAGTAACAGATGGAGTATATATTGTACATTAAAGTTGTACTACGTAGGATTTTTACTGAGAAATATGATCAACTAACCATGCTCAGTCATATGGCACTGGCAATCTCTGTAGAAAAAAAAAAGCCAAAACCTTTCTCCTCTGCCTGTATTTATTATCTCACCAAAAAAAAAGTTTTCAATGTAAAAAAAAAGCCAAGTTACTCACATATACAAAGCACTGTCTGTAAGTTCTTAACTCCAACTTACAAAAACTAGGCCTGACTTTAAATGTATTGATAGCAAAATGTGGCCAAGTTACAACTAAAAATATTGCCTATCGTAGCTCACACTACTTAAACTAGCTCTAGTCCAAAGAAATGCTATCCAAACTTTCATAAATTATTTAATGCAACTTGGCCCTGTGTTTTTTCATCTTTGTATGTGAAGAGATTGTGATCATTCAAACTTTAAATGTCAAATAACAAAAATTGCCTCATGGAATAACATATCAACATATCAAACCTATCCAGACATGTTCGCCTTGTTAATGTAGCCTACTGTATGTTTGTGGGTCAGATGATGCCAAATAAGTAATAGTACTAATTTGTTAACATAATAACAGTTATATTATTTGCAAGCAGAATTTTGTGAACTCAAGAATGTCTAAGCTCTGTAGGACCACACAGGTTTCTATAGAAATTATAATATTCCAAATAAATAAATACATCAATAAATAAATAATAATAATAATAAATATAGCGGCTAGCAGCAATTAGCGGGGGCCTATAAGAGGGGAGTCGATTCCGGAGGACCAGACGCGACAGAGAAGGAATCTAAACGTTATCTACACAGTAGAATAACCACAGGGGCAGAAGGTTTATGTGAAAAAATAATAAAAATAAAGAACAGGAAACAAAAACTCCCAGCGTAGCACCAATGAAAATCAACCCAGGAAAACAGGGTGGAGGCTCTAGACTGAGCAGAGAAGGGAGAAGGAAGTTTCTCTCACTCTCAATAAGAGAGAGAGCAAATAAGAGAGGTAACGAATAGAAAATAAAGCGACCCCGATAACTGGGCGAAATAGACTCGTACGCTTGAGTACAAAATTAAAAGGAAAAGAAAAGACCTCTCACTGTCGAAACGAGAAAACAGGAAAAGAGAGATAGAGAAGTAACGGTAAGGGGAGACTTGTCTCAGCGAGACGGAAAAGAAAACCAGAGCGAGGGACAGAAAGTGCGAGGGGAGAACAAAATCCTAAAAGGAACTCTAATGCACGAAAGGCAAGTCCCCCGTTACTCCAAACCAAGGCAATGAAGCAAAGTGGTCTCCTTTAGGCTCCTATACCATTCCTATACCGGCTTCTGTCAATAAACAAAGACAATCTCGAAGCACCAGAAAACGGAAGTACTGAGCTATATATAGCCAGCAGGTAACTTAACACAGGTGCGTCGGATGAGTGCCGAGTGGAAGCGAACGCATGGCACAGACGGCGGAAAAAACAACACAAGTGCGTCCTCACGCGGCTTCGAGAGAGAAGCGACCACAGAGACGAGGAAAAGGCAGCCAATCCATGACAGGGCCAAGCAAAATGCCCGGTTTTATTGGGCGATAGACAGATAGCCTGAGAGATTGAGAGGTAGCCTCATCTTATGTCTGGTGATATGTGTACAACGTTTCAGGATGTTACCTTCAACTGTTCAGAAGTTATACAGCTTTTTGTTAAAATTCACGACCATTGTGATGCCACATCCATCGTAATTTCAATCCAATCAATATATTTGTGTGCTCTATCATCATGGCAAAAGGCCGCATAAAATGTGAGGCATGTACAGTATGTCCAAGATAGCGGCAAGTCATTAAGGTTACAAAATTACCATCAAAGTTATGCCATGTCAAACTTCAGGAGTTCAAACGATTGCTATAGCGCCCCTCTTTGGCCAATCGGCAAACTTTTGGTAACATTGTTTTAGAAATATTGTCCTGAACAACTTCCTAATTGGACACAAAAACGTCAGAGTCCATCTTGATGTGTGAATAACCCATTTATTGTGTGGATGTGTGAATAACCAAAGTTTGGGGCTTTATTGTGTGGATGTGTGAATAACCCAAGTTTGGGGCTTTATTATGTGGATGTGTGAATAACCCAACTTTGGGGCTTTATTGTGTGGATCCATAAATGTGTGTAACCCAAGTTTGGGGCTTTATTGTGTGGATGTGTGAATAACCCAAGTTTGGGGCTTTATTGTGTGGACTGTGTGAAATAACCCAAGTTTGGGGCTTTATTGTGTGGATGTGTGAATAACCCAAGTTTGGGGCTTTATTGTGTGGATGTGTGAATAACCCAAGTTTGAGGCTTTATTGTGTGGATGTGTGAATAACCAAAGTTTGGGGCTTTATTGTGTGGATGTGTGAATAACCCAAGTTTGGGGCTTTATTGTGTGGATGTGTGAATAACCAAAGTTTGGGGCTTTATTGTGTGGATGTGTGAATAACCCAAGTTTGGGGCTTTATTATGTGGATGTGTGAATAACCCAACTTTGGGGCTTTATTGTGTGGATGTGTGAATAACCCAAGTTTGGGGCTTTATTGTGTGGATGTGTGAATAACCCAAGTTTGGGGCTTTATTGTGTGGATGTGTGAATAACCCAAGTTTGGGGCTTTATTGTGTGGATGTGTGAATAACCCAAGTTTGGGGCTTTATTGTGTGGATGTGTGAATAACCCAAGTTTGAGGCTTTATTGTGTGGATGTGTGAATAACCCAAGTTTCTGGCTTTATTGTGTGGATGTGTGAATAACCCAAGTTTGGGGCTTTATTGTGTGGATGTGTGAATAACCCAAGTTTGGGGCTTTATTGTGTGGATGTGTGAATAACCCAAGTTTGGCACTTTATTGTATGGATGTGTGAATAACCCAAGTTTGGGGCTTTATTGTGTGGATGTGTGAATAACCCAAGTTTGGGGCTTTATTGTGTGGATGTGTGAATAACCCAAGTTTGGGGCTTTATTGTGTGGATGTGTGAATAACCCAAGTTTGGGGCTTTATTGTGTGGATGTGTGAATAACCCAAGTTTGGGGCTTTATTGTGTGGATGTGTGAAGTTGTATCTGCATGATGTGTGGTTACATGAGGTCAGAACGTACAGATGTTAATGTTTTTAAGGGCTGAGACTCTGTGGTCATTTTGGTTTCTTCAGTAGGAAACGCTGAAAAGTGCCAAACTCATGGTGCTGTATAGGTGCCGTATAGGTATGGGGCTTGCCCCGCCAAGCCGTAACTTGGCGGATGGCATACCTGCCATCCCAATTGTAAGGTGTATTTGGGATGTTTCTGGACGTGTTGCTCTTTTCAGTGTGGGGAGGGGTGGGTGTGACTACAGAGTCTGTGGGGTGGGATCATGTCTCATATGAGCGGTTTTGTAGGTGTGCACGACTCTGGCGGTGGACTCTGGCTGAAATCTCTGGAGTCATTGGAATCGACTCATCGACTCCAATAGGATTTGATCGCAAACTGAGGTTTTCAAGGCTGTTGTATGCGTATGGACCATATTACACATTAATAGGCCAGTCAGTGGTGTAGTCTTGTGCAGAAACACTCATTCAGCACCTTTAAATGCAGGGGTGATGGTCAGAGATCAGACACACCGCTGGTCAGTATCTCAATAGTTTTATTGTACTTATTTACGGGATGTCACATTGTTTTGTAAAAAAGCAATACAAACATATTTAGGTTTGCACATTCCAAAATCTCTATTTCTTATTTACCACACAAATGTGGGTATTTTGCATATTGAATACATTGTAAATAGAGGCATTGCAATCAGTTAAAGCCTATATTTTCAATATTGTTCAACTGTGAATGGCAATTTAAAAAACAGGCAACGTTCTTTACTGCGTTTGTGTTTTAAGATTGACATGACGGTTGGCATAACAGAGATGAATTAGAGTACAGTACAATGCACAACAGATGGTGAGAATTCTACATAAATCAAAGAAAAAACAAATGTATGGCAATGAAAGCTTTATGGGGAGATTGGAACTGCTAATAAAAGGGCCTTGTTTGATTACCCTCACTAACAACCAAACAAGATCACATGCAAATCCATTCACAAAAACATGGCATGGTTAATTAATGGCATGGTTAATTACACCCAATAACTCACCACTAAGTAGGGACAGGAAGGGTTTGACAAACATTGCTAAGTCCAGAGGATGCATTATATCAAGGGACTTCTGTAAGTGTTGATGTTTAACACTTTCTGTGAATCCACAAGGTTGTATGATATTTACAGAGAGCAGGATTCTATTGCAGCTTTTCGTGAAAGTAACTGTGTGGTGGTTACATCTTGACATGATTGTTCCACAGGTATTCCATGAACACTTTGTTCTATAATTTGACTCAACTTCTTTAAAATAATTAGAAATTAAATGTCATAACTATTTGCATTTTATATGTTCTGACAGTAGAAAAAATATAAAACTTTTGATAGCTGTATTCCTACAGCCATAAAAATATATGATCTGATGCTAAACAAATATACCATGTATCATCTTTGAGGGACAGTAATGACCCTGGCACCTTAGCTTGGAAACAAATACCTACACACAGATTAACACAAGAGTAACAATGTCCGCACCAGGAAATTCACATAATTTTTTACAGAATATATTTAAGCAATAGATCACGAGAGGGAATGCGTTATTGGAAATATAATTCCTGCAGCGACATCGCAGCAACGAGACCATAGGTCGAGTACTCTCCGCAGTGATTATATCCAATAACGCACAAATCCTCGAGTGATCTATTGCTTTTATACAACAATATTACCATAAATGTTTAGTAAGTAATGAAAAAATATTGAAACAATAACTTTAGATAAACTCATTCTTTATTTCGGAAATCGCCAAATTGCTAGCACCCTGTTGCCGTTGCTAATGTTGCTGTTTACGCTTCCTAGGCAACGCTCTATAGAACGCGTCTACGCAATGGCAGTGAGGTTATACAAAATACCAGCACTGGTGGAACGTGTCTCGGCCAATCACGTTACTCACTCGAATCTCATTGTTGTATAATTGCATATGATATCTCAAAAAAAGGGGTCGGTCTTGAGAAAGGACTGGTCCCACCGGAAGCCCAAGCGGAAACGAGAGTGCCCCGTGGGGTGCGCTGCGGGAGACTGCGTCGCACCGTCCTGGTTATTCCGAATACGGTGAACTCATCTGCAATGCAGGATATTAAAACCAATTATAAAATCCATCCACACTCTTCTGAAGTACCTGCAATGAGCACCACATATACAAGCACAACTTTTATTTTAGCTCAGTGCTAACATTGACATGGCTGTCCTTTAGGCAGACATGCATTCTACACATCTGTCAATAAACTGGACTTACGGCGGTGTCGATCTCAAAGGGGCTGATAAACGGGACTTACGGCGGTCTCGATCTCAAAGGGGCTGATAAACGGGACTTACGGCGGTGTCGATCTCAAAGGGGCTGATAAACGGGACTTACGGCGGTCTCGATCTCAAAGGGGCTGATAAACAGGACTTACGGCGGTGTCGATCTCAAAGGGGCTGAGGTGCTGGTTCAGCATGTCGAACATTCCGGGGGTCATCGGGGGTTCGGGAGAGGAGGAGGGAGGCGGACTGGAACGACATGGTCAGAAACGTTGAACAGGCCAGCTTCACCCAGAAAGAGGAAATTGACACGCAGTACTCAAAATAAACATGAATCAGAACTACAGTTCTGTATACTCACAACAGTGAGATGGGAATGAACGCTGAGGGTATATAAGGAAAGGCTGCAGGTACAAGAGAGAAAAGATTGATGTGAAATGCTGTTAAGACATTAACATTATGCTCTGTGTAGAATTTCACTATGCTGCATAGTCACCAAATTTCAAAACGGGCTTAGGCGCGTCAAAATGCATGACGAAAATGCCACTTTGCCTGTGCAACGGCTCGCTGCAAAATAGAGCCCTGTGTGTCATTCTCATTATGTAAGACGGGCTACTTTACCTTTTCTCTGTTGGCTGTTGTAATGTTTCCCGAATGCTTCGTCTTTCGGGATGTCTGGGTAGAGAAGTTTAAGCGGGTTCTCTGGAACGATCCCGTGGGCGATCACCTTGTAGTCGCGGATAATATCAGCGAAAGGAAGAGCGCTGAGGCGGCTTTTTGTGTACGGCTCCACCGAATTGAACTTTGGCTCCCCTGTAGAAACAATCGTTCAACATTACTGGGACACAACACGATACTCTGCCATCCACGTACAGCCTTTTATTACTAGCAGGCTACATTTAAGTTCATACTCTGTACAGTAGTTGCTGTTGTTCCAGTTTCAGAGTTGACAGGAAAGATGTGGAATGCATAATACTGAGCATGCTCTGGTAATGCTAAGGAATTACTGCACACCTGTTCTACAGCTTTAGTACTACTACTACATTAGTACTACTACTACTTTATTACTACTACTTTAGTACTACTACTACTTTATTACTACTACTTTAGTACTACTACTACTTTATTACTACTACTTTAGTACTACTACTACTACTACTTTACTACTACTACTACTTTATTACTACTACTACTTTAGTACTACTACTTTATTACTACTACTACTTTAGTACTACTACTTTAGTACTACTACTACTTTATTACTACTACTACTTTATTACTACTACTACTTTAGTACTACTACTTTAGTACTACTACTACTTTATTACTACTACTACTTTAGTACTACTACTTTATTACTACTACTTTATTACTACTACTACTTTAGTACTACTACTTTAGTACTACTACTACTTTATTACTACTACTACTTTAGTACTACTACTTTAGTACTACTACTACTTTATTACTACTACTACTTTAGTACTACTACTACTTTATTACTACTACTACTACTACTTTATTACTACTACTACTTTATTACTACTACTTTATTACTACTACTACTTTACTACTACTACTACTTTATTACTACTACTACTTTATTACTACTACTACTTTAGTACTACTACTACTACTACTACTTTACTACTACTACTACTTTATTACTACTACTACTTTAGTACTACTACTACTTTATTACTACTACTACTTTACTACTACTACTACTACTTTATTACTACTTTAGTACTACTACTTTAGTACTACTACTAATACTTTATTACTACTACTACTTTACTACTACTACTACTTTACTACTACTACTACTTTAGTACTACTACTTTAGTACTACTACTTTATTACTACTACTACTACTACTTTACTACTACTACTACTTTACTACTACTACTACAGTACTACTACTTTAGTACTACTACTACTTTATTACTACTACTACTTTACTACTACTACTACTACTTTATTACTACTACTACTTTAGTACTACTACTTTAGTACTACTACTACTTTATTACTACTACTACTTTACTACTACTACTTTATTACTACTACTACTTTACTACTACTTTATTACTACTACTACTTTACTACTACTACTACTTTATTACTACTACTACTTTATTACTACTACTTTACTACTACTACTACTTTATTACTACTACTACTTTATTACTACTACTACTTTACTACTACTACTTTACTACTACTACTACTACTTTATTACTACTACTACTTTAGTACTACTACTTTAGTACTACTACTACTTTATTACTACTACTACTTTACTACTACTACTACTTTACTACTTTAGTACTACTACTTTACTACTACTACTACTTTATTACTACTACTACTTTACTACTACTACTACTTTATTACTACTACTACTTTAGTACTACTACTTTAGTACTACTACTACTTTATTACTACTACTACTTTACTACTACTTTATTACTACTACTACTTTATTACTACTACTTTAGTACTACTGCTACTTTATTACTACTACTACTTTATTACTACTACTACTTTAGTACTACTACTTTACTACTACTACTACTTTACTACTACTACTACTTTAGTACTACTACTTTAGTACTACTACTACTTTATTACTACTACTACTTTAGTACTACTACGACTTTACTACTACTACTAGTACGCAGCATTCCTTGCTGATTCCAATAAATAAGTTTGTCCTGAAACTGGACTATTATACAATTTGTATACCTCTTTCATGTAGTCAGAAATGGTACTCTAATAATAATAATAATAATAATAATAATAATAATAATAATAACTATGCCTAAGAGCTGAAAGAAACTACGAGAGAAGACGACTTCCTGGGTGGCTAAGTTCTCTATATGTTACAAATGCTGCATACAGTCTACGTACTGAAACATTGTATGAAGATGTATTTTATTATTCTGTCACTAGGGGGAGGTATGCTGAGGCTGTGCAAAAGCAGACCTGGGTAAAGTCGTAATGTTTGATGTTTGGGAATAATCTACAGGTATTTTGTAGATTTTTCAATATCAAAGGGTCTCACACACGTCTTTTGGCCTCCAGGCCACCAGGTGATCTGCTGATGTTGTTACTTTAGATCAGTGGTTCTCAGACTGTCCTGGGAGACCCCTGTGTATGCTCAGTCCTGGGGACCCCCTGTGTATGTTCGATACTGGGGACCCCCTGTGTATGCTCGATCCTGGGGGACCCCTGTGTATGCTCAGTCCTGGGAACCCCCTGTGTATGCTTGATGCTGGGGACCCCCTGCGTATGCTTGATCCTGGAGACCCCTTGCGCATGTTCGATCCTGGGGGACCCCCGTGTATGCTCAGTCCTGGGGACCCCTGTGTATGCTTGATGCTGGGGACCCCCTGTGTATGCATGATGCTGGGGACCCCCTGTGTATGCTTGATGCTGGGGACCCCCTGTGTATGCATGATGCTGGGGACCCCCTGTGTAAGCTGGTTTTTGTTCCAGGCAATTAAGGTTGTTGAACATGTGTTTAAGTTCTTTAATCATTTGTCCCTATAAACACAATGTAGTTTTGGATCGTTATCATTTGATTTGTCTTTGAATTCTCTATTATCTACCAAATGGTTAGTTTTAGTGGCCAGGTGTCCACACTTTCACCAATTAGAAGCCCATTGATTTGTCTTTAATTTTATCAGTCACATTTTGTCACCTCTTTTTTGTGACCATTTTAACATAGCACAATTAAGCACAATGTGAATATGAGACTTTTATTCTTCATGGCACGCTTAGTTATTTCTAACATTGTGTGGTTTAAGAGGGTAAATAATCCCTCTAAACATGAAAAGCGTAATTAAGAAAAATGAACAACTTGTTAAATTCTGGTATTGCAACTGTGGTTGAAACAAAAACCAGCATACACAAGGTCTCCAGGATCGAGCATACACAGGGTCTCCAGGATCGAGCACATACAGGGTCTCCAGGATCGAGCACATACAGGGTCTCCAGGATCGAGCACATACAGGGTCTCCAGGATCGAGCACATACAGGGTCTCCAGGATCGAGCACATACAGGGTCTCCAGGATCGAGCACATACAGGGTCTCCAGGATCGAGCACACACAGGGTGGCCCCAGTACAGAGCATACAGAGGGTCTCCAGGACCAAGCATACACAGGGGTCCCCCAGGACTGAGCATACAGAGGGTCTCCAGGACCAAGCATACACAGGGGGGCCCCAGAACCCAATATCTGAGCCACTGCTTCAGATGAGAGCAGGCAGCAGCAGGATCAGAAAGAGCTGGCTGCATTTGTGCTGAAACAGGCGGCATGGGCGTGGTGCTCACCATTTTCCCCCTGCTCCATCCAGGTAAAGGTGATCCCTCCCAGGTGACTCTCACTGAAGCGTAGCAGAAAGGTGCCTGGCTCCTTCTCCTTCAGCAGGGCTTTCTCCATCTCCTTACTGACGAATCCCATTATGTACCTGCAGATCCCATCACTCACCTCAGCTACAGTGGGCTTCCTCCTGCATCTCTGGGCTTGGCTTTCACTAGCTTATGTGTTAAAGGGTTGATACAGCCAGGAGAAATCTCTAAAACCTTTACTATTGTTTTACTTTTACCTTCACAAAGGACCAAAGAAAACAGTGAGCAGCGCACATCTGTATTTCATATTTGTCTCATGTGAACGGATCATGTTTTGTGACTCACTTCATAGATAAATGGCAAACCTAGATGGGCTGCATGGTGTATTGTCATTATATGTTCTTATGCTCTTAAAGCTGGAGTGCACAGCTTTTTTAGAAAGATATTGGGGAACGGTCATAGTTGGTAGCAATCATAGAAAGAACTGTTGTGAGTGAAATCCAGCAGCATACACTGTGTTTATAACCTCAAACTCTGCATTCTAAAACCAGCGATTTGGCTCAGATTTTTGTTTTCAAAACAAAGTGGCTTATGACAAACTTATCAAAAAGATAAGCCGATTCAGGTCGCGAACCAATCAACAATTAGATTGACCTTCCGAGTTCACCAGCTAGAAATTTGACCAACAATGGCGGAGAAGCGACCCGTTACAAGACGATATTTCACACAAAGAAAAAGAAAAGGGAATTGTATGAAGCTCACTCTAAAACTAGAGGATACATACGTGATAATTTTATACATGTGAGATGTTCGGGAGCGGATTGGTTTAAAGACAGACGTGGACAGGTAAGTCAAACGTTTCAACACTAATTTGCCTGTATTTTCTGCTTGCCAGCCATTTGTAATTACCTATAATGAATGGTCGCTAGGTTGCTATTATTGATAATGTCACATCATTCGGTGGCTAGTTCTTGGAAGAAGGGAATGTTTGCTAGTGTTACATGTCATATAGATTGCGTTAGCTATAACCAGCTACTCGGCTCTAACCATGTATGCTAGCTGTAGCCAGATAATGTTCAGACTAACGCTACAAGAATGTGATACAACAACTCTGCAACAACAGAAAATATATTGTTTTACCTGGACTCTTGCAGCTGTACCAGTCTGTAATTCTACAATCATATCTAAAAAATGTGCTGTTCACAACTAGGTCTGTGGAAATAGTGGTGTTGGGGGTGTGTCTCTTTTACTGTGGGCAGGGCCAAGGGATGTTATGACTTTGAAATGTTTTGACAACTAATGTGACCGTTGAGAAAGTTGCGTACTCCTGCTTTAAGTTACTTTACAGCCAGCGTCAATATAATCGTTCAGATAGATAAACCCTGATACTGAAAAACTCGCAGACAGTGATGGGTTTGTGAGTTTCAGCGCAGGGCAGGAAGTTACGCATGTTTTAAGGACACGCAGAAGATGGGTGAGCCTCACCCTTCGATCCAGATGGGCAACAGGTGCTTCTTGATTAGCTCCAGGATGGAGTCGAGCCACATCCAGAAGCTGAAGGGCTTTCCAGGAATGTTCTCCTGGGAAACGTAAAACAGGAACAGGACAGGGAGGAATGGCCAGAGAGTGGCAGAGATATCATCACAGAAGAGCAATCACAATGCTCCTGTTACGTTTCTACCCTAACATGTTAAGGGGCCCATAGTAGTCTTCTGTGGTTCTCCTAAACAGGACATTGACTAATGATCTGTGCTAAGTATAGCCTGTCAGTGTGGTGTTTAATATGATAAGCAGAAAATTCTAAATTTGTATCTGTAAAAAATAAGACATAGGAAAAACAATTCAGAGATATGATGTTTTGCTGACTTGGCCTTTGAGACATTGCTGTATAAATGGCTAAGCTGCCTTTAGTTTGAGTGCCGTCTTAATGTTATGGCCTACCTTGCAGAACCTGTGCAGTCTTAATGTTATGGCCTACCTTGCAGAACCTGGACCAAGAAACATGGCAGTCAGAGTGAGATGCCTGCTGACCTAAAGGTGATAGACATGTTCAGTCACAGAGTGTAAATAGCAAACATTACGGGTCAAACACAGCATGCTTCGCTGGAATTTAAAGCCCTAGACCACAAAACTAGCCTCAAATCATCACTCTGCGGCCAGGTATGCAGTAGATATGGATGGATCACTTTAAGGGTGGTTTCTCCTGATCAATTTTCCTATTGAACTTTATGGAAAAATAAGTCAGGAGAAGATGGGACTGCACTGTACATTAAAAATGTAACAGCTATCCAAATCTGTGAAAATATGGAATAACTGTTCCAGTTGTAATGCAGTTATGAGGTCTAGGGGTTTAAACCTGAGGTTTAAACTCCAGCTAAGCATGCTATAATTGACCCTATTGATTAGTTTGAATTATATGGCCAGATTCCTACCTATGCGTTTGTTTTGTTTGTGCGTGCATGTGCATACATTGTGTGCGTTTGTATGCTTGTGAATGTGCACAAACCGAGTGTGTGTGTATCTGTGTATGTGCGTACTCACCGAGCAGTTTGTCTCCGAGCATACTCAGTTGCTCTTTGTTGAGACCACGCCCAGCGAAGGTTGAGAACTGCCAGCTAAGGACCTCAGAGAGCTGGCCCCAGCTGGCCCGTAGAGGACTGCTGAAGAACCCCAGGTTCTGGGTTTGGGGCGGAGAGAGGGGTGTAGAGAGAGGGGTGTAGAGGGAGGGGTGGAGAGGGAGAGGTGTAGCAGAGAGAGGGGTGTAGTGGGGGTGAGATGGGTGAGTTGCATGAGAAAGGAGAGACTGATGGGAGCGTTAGAGCCTCAACAAAACACCTTCTCACCTTATTTTCTAACAAGAGAGGACAATTATGGAATAATTTGACAGATTTTTTATGAGCTCTGAATCTGTGTCTTTTAAAGACCCATTTCAAAAATACAGGCTTATAACCTTATGTAGATATTTTAACTGAATTACTATTTTGTTCACTGTTTCTTTTCTCTTTATCTCCTGTTTTATTTCTTTATTTTATGTTTAGTTTTATGGCTTATAGCACTTGTGCACCATGCAAAAAAGTGCTTTGCAAATAGTTATTATTACTGCAGGTCCTGTAGTAGTCATTTTTAACACAATTATGTTAGTGTGCCAACAATTTGAACACATTATGTCACAGACAACACTCAGCTAGCAGGCTTGCAGTGGTCAGCTATTGGCCCACCATCGGCACAGTCATGGCAAGGCAGTAAATCTGAAGATCAGCTGTTAAGAGAACGATTTACTAAGACCTTTAGCATGTGGAAAACCTTTTAGCACACGCAAAACCAATAACATGACCAATGATTTGTCATGGTATTTGTTTTGCACCAATCATTGGTTGTGTTATTAAAAGGTCTTGTACATGCTAAAGGTCTGAGTAAATTAGGCCCTTAGTGTGCCGCTCTGCTGTTAATGGACCGCTGTTGCAGAACTTTTCTAAATGCCAGCGTGCCTTCAGCTGTTGTGGCAGTGATGCAGTAAGTGCTTGGTTGCTGGGCGCTGGAGCAGTGATGCAGTAAGTGCTTGGTTGCTGGGCGCTGTAGCAGTGATGCAGTAAGTGCTTGGTTGCTGGGCGCTGTAGTAGTGATGCAGTAAGTGCTTGGTTGCTGGGCGCTGTAGTAGTGATGCAGTAAGTGCTTGGTTGCTGGGCGCTGTAGCAGTGATGCAGTAAGTGCTTGGTTGCTGGGCGCTGTAGTAGTGATGCAGTAAGTGCTTGGTTGCTGGGCGCTGTAGTAGTGATGCAGTAAGTGCTTGGTTGCTGGGCGCTGTAGTAGTGATGCAGTAAGTGCTTGGTTGCTGGGCGCTGTAGTAGTGATGCAGTAAGTGCTTGGTTGCTGGGCGCTGTAGCAGTGATGCAGTAAGTGCTTGGTTGCTGGGCGCTGTAGCAGTGATGCAGTAAGTGCTTGGTTGCTGGGCGCTGTAGTAGTGATGCAGTAAGTGCTTGGTTGCTGGGCGCTGTAGTAGTGATGCAGTAAGTGCTTGGTTGCTGGGCGCTGTAGTAGTGATGCAGTAAGTGCTTGGTTGCTGGGCGCTGTAGCAGTGATGCAGTAAGTGCTTGGTTGCTGGGCGCTGTAGCAGTGATGCAGTAAGTGCTTGGTTGCTGGGCGCTGTAGTAGTGATGCAGTAAGTGCTTGGTTGCTGGGCGCTGTAGCAGTGATGCAGTAAGTGCTTGGTTGCTGGGCGCTGTAGTAGTGATGCAGTAAGTGCTTGGTTGCTGGGCGCTGTAGCAGTGATGCAGTAAGTGCTTGGTTGCTGGGCGCTGTAGCAGTGATGCAGTAAGTGCTTGGTTGCTGGGCGCTGTAGTAGTGATGCAGTAAGTGCTTGGTTGCTGGGCGCTGTAGCAGTGATGCAGTAAGTGCTTGGTTGCTGGGCGCTGTAGTAGTGATGCAGTAAGTGCTTGGTTGCTGGGCGCTGTAGCAGTGATGCAGTAAGTGCTTGGTTGCTGGGCGCTGTAGCAGTGATGCAGTAAGTGCTTGGTTGCTGGGCGCTGTAGTAGTGATGCAGTAAGTGCTTGGTTGCTGGGCGCTGTAGCAGTGATGCAGTAAGTGCTTGGTTGCTGGGCGCTGTAGCAGTGATGCAGTAAGTGCTTGGTTGCTGGGCGCTGTAGTAGTGATGCAGTAAGTGCTTGGTTGCTGGGCGCTGGAGCAGTGATGCAGTAAGTGCTTGGTTGCTGGGCGCTGGAGCAGTGATGCAGTAAGTGCTTGGTTGCTGGGCGCTGTAGCAGTGATGCAGTAAGTGCTTGGTTGCTGGGCGCTGTAGCAGTGATGCAGTAAGTGCTTGGTTGCTGGGGGGCGCTGTAGTAGTGATGCAGTAAGTGCTTGGTTGCTGGGCGCTGTAGTAGTGATGCAGTAAGTGCTTGGTTGCTGGGCGTTGTAGCAGTGATGCAGTAAGTGCTTGGTTGCTGGGCGCTGTAGTAGTGATGCAGTAAGCGCTTGGTTGCTGGGCGCTGTAGTAGTGATGCAGTAAGCGCTTGGTTGCTGGGCGCTGTAGTATGATTCATTCTGAGCACGTGCTTTGGCGATTCAGATAAAGACTCTGAAAATGTGATCACCTACCTTGGACTCATCGGTCAGCAAGTTGTACCACATGACTGAGGCCCAGCCGCCTGGAAGCTGGCTGACGTTGGAGATGACCACCAAGGGCAGAGAGCAGGTCTGTGGGAGAGAGAGAGTGGATGTAGCCTGCGCAGCCCACGAGATGTGAAAGACCTGATGGTAAGACTGTGAGACTGCCACCCAGACTTAGCACCCGGTCTAAAACGCATTTAGGGCGTGTCCAAGTCCACTTTTGCTAGTTAGACAGCGTGTTATTTGAGCGCGAAGTACGGCGCAAGGTGCAAATGGGCTGAACTTAGTCTCTTGATTAATTATAGGTGTGTCTTGGGCGTAACATGCAATGAACAAATCAAAATGTCATATCCCACTCCCTTTAAAAGCCTGCTTTTCCACCTTGGGGGATTTCTTATATGATGGCGAAACAGACATGCTCGTGCTTGTGTAGTGCGAGCAAAGAATAGGCTATATGGATCAATAGTATGATCAATATTATTCGGACTAGCCATTATGACACGTTTTGATATACACAATAATAATCTTTAACATTAGGGTTTAACACCGGCATGGGTTCACGGTAATTCCCAACAGTGCTGTTATTTTAGAAAAGATATGCGGTTTAATTTTGTTAAAAAGCAGAATAGGCTATGGCTTCCAAATGAGCTTTCTTGTTTAACGAATTTCGTTTGATTATACAATGAAGCATTGTCAAGCATCAATTCCATGTTCTCAAAGCAGTCAGATCATGACCAACTTGTTTTTACTGGTAACTTAACTTGCTTTAAAACAAACTTCCCCGGGATTACAGGGAAATATACAATTATTTGCGTCTATTGCGGGAGAGAAAATGTTTATTTTTGGGAAAAATATGAATTCACAATGTAATCTTGATATCTTGTATGCATACTTGTGTGCGCCCCTGTGTGTAACAGACAGGAGGGTGTATGCACGTTGTGCACACGCCTATGTACATATAACATAGAAATAACTGCGACATGACTTTAGACCAGTTTGTGGTGGTTTTAGCGCAAGCGTGTTCTGCTGGCTCAAGATAGCAATGCACCAAAAATGATCCTGGCCACACCTCATCTTAAGACCAACCCGCCCAGTTCACTTGCTATGGGCACAGGTTCACTTGGTAGTTAAACCACGTGAGCGCTGGGCGCTATAATGACCCATGCGCAGGGTGTAAGATAGTAAAAACACTTGCGTTTGGATTAGCGCCGCCTAGCGCCTGGTGTAAGATAGGGCCCAAGATGTCTTGAGAAAAAGACAAATTGGATTCTTACCAAATTATAGAACATCGGATCATATTTTAACTCTACACACCTTAATTCACAAACATGTTCACAAAAACAAAAGCAACATTTTTTCCTGCTTTATATACTTTCAGAAGGCATTTGATTTTATTTGGCACAACGGTCTATTCCTGAAATATATTGAAAGGGGTGTTGGAGGAAAACATACAGTATGACGTGATTAAATCGATGTATACAAATAATAAATGCAGTCAAAATTTGAGAAAAACAAACAGACAAAATATTTCTCCCAGGGGTGTGGTGCCGCATGGTTTGTCTATCTCACTCAACTGTTTTTAATATTTATATAAATTAATTGGCAACACTACTTGAAAAATCTACAGCACCCAGCCTTGCCCTATATGACTCCAAAGTTAAATTCCTACTCTATACAGGACGGGTCTACTGACAGTGCGTACAGCTCGCTCACACGCCTCACGAAGGTGATAGGCGAGCAGGAAAGCAGTCTTCAAGGTTAGACTGAGTCCAGCCAGCTCGAAGGGCGGTGTCCACCGTCAGGCCCTCAATACGCTCATGGCAGTCCAATATAATATGCCCTTAGCATGGACTCCACTAGTACCTCTTCAAAAATGGACTGGAGGAACGCCAAAACGACTGAACTGTCACACAAAATAAAACTTTATTGTGGCACCAGTGGCTGACATCTGCCTACTTCCCAGCGTAGAGCGCCCACTACTCTGCACTGCAGCAAAGTGGGACAGACTCTCCATCAAAAACATGCTGTCTCTCTGGGTCAAACACCAGGCCCAGAAATACCCTCTCTCTGGAGGGGGGGAGGTAGCCCCCTTTTTCCGTTCAGGGTCAGGCCCAAGCTGACTAAATGGGCCAGGACCGACCTTGCGTCCCTTCTGGCTTGCTCCCCTGAAGAAGCACAGATGGCCAGTCGTCCAGGTAATTCGCAATGCGAATCGCTTGGTGAGTACTACTGTCAAACTGCTGTGAGACTGCCGGGATACTGCTGTGAGACTGCCGGGATACTGCTGTGAGACTGCCGGGATATTGATGTGAGACTGCTACGAGACTCTTATGAGACTGCTACGAGACTGTGGGGATACTGCTATGAGACTACTGTGAGACTGCTGGGATATTGCTGTGAGACTACTGGGATATTGCTGTGAGACTACTGGGATACTGCTGTGAGACTGGTATGAGACTGACCTCCAGGTCGATGTTTTGGCCCTGCATGCAGAATTGGGCCTCGAAACTGAGGGAGTGGAGCTCTTCGGTCACCGTGAGAGGACCCTGAAGGGAAAAAACATCCACCCACATTCTCTACTTGGAAAAACAACCAGAAAAAAACAAACAGTATGAACTACCTTCATCTCAATTTGTTCTTTATGTGCCAAAGCAAGAAAATATAATAGTGACAGAAAGTAAAGCAGTTCAGAACAAAGTTGAAGATAACATTCTCTCACGTAATATTCAGCATTCCCTTCCCAGAAAAGAAAGGGACAGGAATGTTATCCTGACCTCTGTTGTCAGAAACGCAAATGTGGGTTCATAGGAGTTTACCGTAAAAAGGACTAGAGCATGAATTCAAATGTACTTAAACGTACCGTCTCTTCAACAGGCGAGGCAGCCTTCCAATCTCCTGCTTATGATCTTTTTCATGTGTTATATTATATTATATTAGTGTAAGACAACAGGGCTGTGTACTACAGCTCTACTCACCTCATTTCCTTTTGTTCCATTTATATATTTCCGTTCTTTCAGCTGCTGCGGAAAGTAACAATAATAAAAATAACAAGACTACGTTACAATATATAAAAATAACTATAAGTCTCGTATCACTATGTTTTGTCAAAGTTATACATCAAGCTCGTCCCACGCTCCTAGTATCTAAATATTTTATTTATTTATACAGTACATATATTTATTTTATTTGTGTTAATGTATGTGTCATAATGTAAATTGATTAACTGATTAATTCTACCTGTACTCTGTCCACTAATAACTAACATACTAAACACATCCCTAGCCACTGGAAATGGTACTGCCCACTCTCAAGGTCACTGCTGTCACCCCCTTCCTCAAGAAATCCGACCCGAATGACCCAACTTATTCCGCCCTATCTCCAACCTCCCCTTTCTTTCCGAAACCCTTGAACGCGTTGTCAATGCATAGTACTGAAACTGCCCTGGTGAAAATGACCAATGATCTTCTCTGTGCTGCTGACTCCCGACTCCTCACCATCCTCATCCTCCTTTGCCTCAGCTCAGCATTTGACACCATCTCCCACACTCTACTGCTGGAAGGGTTATCTTCTATTGGCATCACCGACACAACGCTCCTCTGGCTCACTTCCTATCTCTTCAACAGACAACAATTAATCTCCCTGAAAACCCAGCAGTCTATTCAGGCCCCCGTCACCTACAGCGTCCCACAGGGGTCAGGCTTAGGCCCCCTCCTCTTCATAATTTACCTCCTTCCCCTCAGACGAATCATGAGATGTCGCAACATCAACTTCCACTGCTAAGCCGACGATCAAAGCTTTACATCATCTCCACCACTGTACCTCCCCACAAACTCAGCACCTGCATCCTGGACATTGAAAACTGGATGAACCAATACTTTCTCAAACTAAAAGACAATAAGACAGAAGTCCTACTCATTGGCATAAAATCTGCACTCGCCAAATCCCATAACTCCAATATCACCATCGACAGTTCCCCTCTCCTCTCATGTAAATTATCCTGAACATTACCCTCTCATTTGAACCCCATCAACTCCATCACCCGAACTGCCTACTTCCATCTCCATAACATTTCCAGACGCCGCCCTTCACTGTCCCAGTCCAGCATCAAAACACTTGTCCGTGCCCTGATCACCTCTCGTCTAGACCAGCGGTGCACAAACTGTGGGTTTGGGTCACGGGAGATATCTATTGGGTCGCGGGATCGTGTAGGCTACAGCAACATTCTAATGCGATTAGGCCTATACGAACAAAGTGTTAGTATTCAGTAATGTTACTCTGCGTTCGTAACATTAAATAATGAAACTACTTAAAAGACATTTTTACTGTTTACATTTGATCGTGTTTTATATGGTCACGTAAATGCCTACCTTATTTCATCTTGACCTTGACGCGTCATCACTCCTCACTGCACTCCACGAGATAGTGCCGATTTGCCAAAATGCTGACAACAGTTGCTCTTAATGCTCCTTGTTACTTGCTGTAGCTAATTACTTTTATTAAAACATAAGGTAGTTACCGGCTTTAGCTAATCATCACGATCCAGTCTTTTTGTGACATAAAAAAAATATGTAGGCTATTGAAATATTATCTCATTTGTTTGAAGTTTCCTATACTGGTAAAAGGAGAAGTGGCTAATAGGCTACATCCCAGCATGACGAGACGCACCGACGATGAGCGTAACATTTTAATACGTGTAGCCTAATACGGTTGTCTGTCTGGCAGCTTTGAGCACTTTACCATTAGGCTAGCCTACTATGCTTCATTGATAAAGCCTAATGCCCTATTTGCACTGGACTCGTTTTACCTGGGGACCTTGTGTGATTTGTAGGCTAGCTAATAATTGCAGTCGTCTGTGATCTTCATCCCGTGCGAATCTTCCAAGTTCGTAATTTGTAAAGTAAAAATTCCACCGCAAATTAGGCATATTTCGCAAAACACAGAGGTCGTCTGATGGCAGCCTATTAGCCTCGTGTGAATCGGCATCTCAGTAATTTGGGGTGATATTTTTTTCTCCGGCCAGGAGACATTGTTTTTCCACGTCTTTTACTGCATCTTTCTGGGTCGAGAATTATGGATGCTGCGGTGGAAATGATAAATTGACAACATTTTGGGTGCGGTTCTTATGCCAAAAGGCTAGGCCTACTCCAGAATTTACTGAATTGAAAGTGAATTGTATCCAACCCTATAGCCACCATCAACGCACCAATCTGCATACCCTGCCTTGAATGTGCAGAAATAGCGAACTGACAATGTGGATTGATATCCTTGGGTCGTCGCTGAAAATATTTGTGCACCCCTGGTCTAGACTATTGTAACTCCATCCTCTTCGGTATCGCCTCCAATCTGCTCAATAAGCTCCAACTGGTTCAGAATACCGCTGACCACTTCACTACCCTCTCCTTATCCCGCAACCACATCACCCCTGTCCTCAGAAACCTACACTGGCTCCCTGTCCAATTCCGCATTCAATACAAGATTCTCCTCTTCACATTCAAAGCACCACAGATTGGCTCCCTTCTACCTCTCAGATCTCCTCCTGAACTACACCCCTTCCCGATCCCTCTGCTACACCTTTGCTGGTCTCCTCACCTCCCCCCATTTCCGTCTCTCCACCGTTGGATCCAGGGCCTTCAGCCACATCGGCAGCCCGACTTTGGACTGCCCCCCCCCCCCAACCCCCCCAACCCCCCAACATCCGGCTTCTGAACCCGATCCGTCCACCGCACCATACCCCACTCCGCTCAACTACACCTGCTCTCCTTCCTCTATGTTTCTCTAGGTGACCTTTCCCCCACACTGGTTTTTGTCCTGTGTCTGCTGTTGTTTTTCTCCCCATACTCTGCAATGTGTCCTTCAGTTGCTTGAAAAGCGCGTATAAATAAAATGTATTACTATTCCTATGATGCACAACGGGAGAAAGATTTGGTTACCAGGTGTCTGAATTCCACAGAGAGACAGCCACTGGAGGACTCCTCTACATCCATCACTTTGGTATTGTTGGTCAGTATGAAGAACTGCCGATTCCTACGGGAACAAAGCCAAGCCACTCTTGAATAGACAAGACTTTGACTGGCAATTAAAATGAGCGATTCGTTTTAACTGATATAAGTGCCTCAGTTTCTACCATTTAAACCATTTCCTCCTCTAATCCATTCAATTTAAATTCTAACCTGATTTTAAAATGTGACTTTTAAAAATCATCTCATCAGGGCCCAGATATGGCACCAGCACTCTAACCTAGTTCTGCTGAAACACCTGTCTTTATTTGCTACTTGAGTTCCCACTTAGTATAAGAGTAAGCTTAAGTGTTTGGCTTATATTTGCAGGCCAATTAAACCTTTCTTTGCTTTTTGTATTTGGCACAGCTCTGACATTTTGCTTTTAAGGCATAACACTTATCCTGTGATACATTTTGTTACATTATTACATAATTTTGAGTACATAATCACTTGTTACTTTTAAAGTTTAAAGTTACTGATCCTGTACTTTTAACTTTTTGTTGATAAATTTCAATTGGGGTTGATGCAGATTATTTAAGTCTGAAATGATGTATTTCAGACTTAATCACTTGAATAACCATAACATACATGTCAATAAATTTGTTGAGATTATGAGGTAATGAAACTGCATACATTGAGTGTGTGTGTTAGTATGTGTGTGTGTGTGTGTGCGCGTGTGCGTGTGTGTGTGTGTGTGTGTGTGCGTGTGTGTGTGCGTGTGTGTGTGTGCGTGTGTGTGTGTGTGTGTGTTCTCAGGAGAGAACACTTCTCCATTTTCAGACAGACATGACTTTCTGTGGTACTGCAACAAGGCACACCTATTAACCCTCCTAGGTGAGTCTGGGGTGAGTTTGACCCGATTCAGTGTTTGACGTCTCTTAAAAACTCGTTTTTTTCATCTTGTATGATTTTTCCTAATTTGGTGGGATTAAATAGTAAATATGTAATAAAAATAATGTGTTTTCAAAATTCTTGTCCCAACTTTGTATACAAAGGTGCTGGGTGGGGTCATTCGCTGTATAAAACATACACAACATTGTTTATTTTGTTAACTCTGACTTTTTTTGTTTGATTCCCATACGTATTTTAAACTTCACAAACCTTCGCTTACCTCCGGCTCTAAAATGAGAAGTATCACAGATTTTTTACATTTAGGGATAAAAGGCTAGTCAATTGGGAGACATCAAAATGGTGACACAGAAAGTGTCAAAATCTTTCTGTTACAATAACTTTGTGTCGGTCTCAACTGACCCCAAATATAAAAGGCGTCATAAAATTTAAACACAATAGCAGTTAAATATGAATTATTAGTGATATTATTTAAAGAAACTTTAAAGTACACAGAGCAGCTGGTATCAATACAGTTCTGTATTGGACTGTACATCACACACACACACACACACACACACACACACACACACACGCTACTCTTGCTTTGAGACAGCATATACAGAATTGACCCAAAAAAACAAGAAGGAAATTATAACCACAAGCTGATACTCACACTCTGCCCGGGGGGAGGTCCCTACAGGAGGAAAAACAAACCAAGGCTGGGTTACAGAATAAAACAAAACAAGGCTGGGTTACAGAATAAAACAAAACAAGGCTGGGTTACAGAATAAAACAAACCAAGGCTGGGTTACAGAATAAAACAAAACAAGGCTGGGTTATAGAATAAAACAAAACAAGGCTGGGTTACAGAATAAAACAAACCAAGGCTGGGTTACAGAATAAAACAAAACAAGGCTGGGTTACAGAATAAAACAAAACAAGGCTGGGTTACAGAATAAAACAAACCAAGGCTGGGTTACAGAATAAAACAAAACAAGGCTGGGTTACAGAATAAAACAAAACAAGGCTGGGTTACAGAATAAAACAAAACAAGGCTGGGTTACAGAATAAAACAAAACAAGGCTGGGTTATAGAATAAAACAAAACAAGGCTGGCACACGTCTTTTAAAAAAATCTGTCAGACCGACTTCACAACAGAGCCACTCACTAACATTTGCCATATTTGTTAAATACAGTGAGCACCATAATTCATTGGACAGTGACACATGTTTTGTTATTTTGGTTCTGTACTCGAGCACTTTGAGTTTGAAAGGATACATTGACAATGAGGTTGAAGTGCAGACTGTCAGCTTTAGTCTGAGGATATTTTCATCCATATCAGATGAACCGTTTAGAAATGATAGAACCTTTTGTGTCATGGTTTTGCAGGTTGCCGTCCCTCCCCTGCGGAGGTTTTTTTCTCAGCCACGGGACGGAGTCCTTACCGTCGCCTGGTACTTCTCTATCTCAGCAACACAGTTATTCTGTTGGTCGTGGACAGGTTCTCTAAGGCGGTGCACTTCATCGCCCTACCTAAACTGCCATCAGCTCCAGAGACTGCACAGCTGGTGGTAGACCACGTTTTCAGAGTGCATGGCCTGGTTGTTTCGGATCGTGGCCCCCAGTTCGTCGCGCGGTTCTGGCGTTATTTTTTCGCTCAGTTAGGGGCATCCGTGAGTCTATCCTGTGGATTTCACCCAGAAACCAACGGACAGACTGAACGTACCAACTAACCACAGGTATCTTAGATTCGCCACCTCGCTTTGGGAGGAATATGCGCATAACACGCTGCGCAATACGTCCACGAGACTCTCTCCATGCGAGGCTCAGTTGGGGTATCAACCCCCTCTGTTTCCCGAGATGGAGAGGAACGTGGAGGTGCGGGTTCTTTTGTTCGGAGGTGCCGATCCATTTGGAAGTGTGTCCGTGCGACTCACTACACTTTTGTACATTCCCCCCCCATTTTTGGGCATCAAAAAATATTGGACAGTTTAACATAATGTAGAATAAAATAATCATTTTTAATATTTAGTCGCATATCCTTTGTATACCATGACTTCCTGATGTCTGTGACCGAACAATATACAACAACTCTTGATATCTTATTGTCTGGGACTCTTACAAGCGATACTATAACTTATTTGGGGGTGGGACAAGATTTAGCTGTAAATTATGCTGGAACAGTATGGAATACACGGTTGGCAAAATGGCTGTAAGTCATCAAGGGTCGGAGGTATCAAACAAGCCTCAAACCATCACTCTGCTGCCAGATATGCAGTAGATATGGATGGATCCCTTTAAGGGTTGTTTCTCCTGACAAATTTGGATTATGAAAAAATAAGTCAAGAGAAGAAACCCTTCAAGTTATCCATCCATATCTACTGTATTTCTGGCAGCAGAGTGATGGTTTAAGGCTTGTTTGATACATCAGACATAGAGCCATTTAGTCAACCATGTGTTCCATAATGTTCCAGTGTAATTTACAGCTAAATCTAGTCCCACCCCCCAATTCCCATACAGATCCATTCAAATGCAGAGAGGTTATAGTATCGCTTGTAGGAGTACCAGAAAATAAGATATCAAGAGTCTTTTGATAATGTTGGGTCACAGGTGACAATGAAGGGGGCTATGTACAAAAGGTTCTATAATTTCTAAATGGATCATCCGATATGGATGAAAATACCCTCAAGTTAAAGCAGACTCTGCACTTCAACCTCATCACCATTGTATCCTTTCAAACTCAAAGTACTAGAGCACAGAACCAAAATAGCAAAAACATTGTCACTGTCCAATGAATTATGGTGCTCACTGTATGTAAAACATTCTTGTGATATTTGAGATGTATACATTTTAAATATAATTGATGGTGTTAGAGGTTGCCCCTATCATATGCTTGTGTGTTGCTTATGTTGGGAAAAATTATCTTTTGGTCCATGTTTGCAAATACAAATACAAACTCGCCTATATACACAAACACGTCAACATCAGTGCAAATGGTTAGTGCTCAATACACACACACAAACATGGGATTTCAAATTGTATAAATTTTTAATGTACAAATTAATCGTTATTTTGAATGTGCTTACTTGTCAAACGTAGTCTTCACCTTCAGCTGATAATCTACCTCTGGTAGTTTAACCAACAATCTGAATAAGACAGAGTGGGAAAAACATTATTTCATAGATCTGAAAACGTAACCTGAATATGAATATGCTGTATGTGTGCAATTCACAGTAAAGGATAAACCCTGAATAACAGTGTGGAGATCCATTACTGTATATACACAGGACTGCTCAGTGCAATTGCTTAAATTCAATAAATTGAAGGAGCATTTTCTGTTGGTGCTGAAATGCATTGAATGGGAAAAATATTTTGTGTCAGAACTGAAATGCATTGATATAAGTGATACTCGGTGTAAGGCAGCTCCAGTTTCAAGCGGAGGTCAGCGTGGTATGACAGGCCATGTCACGTGGATAATATGTTGCCTGAAAATTAATATTGAACTACTGGCTGTACTTATCAATTGCCAAAAAATTGCCAAAAAATTATTTAACAAAATAACCACCTTATTTTGTTAAAAACACTAGTAAATTTAAATTTTTTGTAGAGGTATTCTATAATTGACATGAATTATCTCCTAACATATTCATGTTTGATCTCGTTAAAGAGAGGCTAAAATCATGAATCTTTTGATAATAATATCATGGTACTTGACCCTGCTTTCAACAACATGAGATCACGTTAATTAATAAGTAAGCTTGTCAGCTTTTAGATAAGCCAGTCCTTATCATATAAACTCCGTGTGGGTAGCGGCCCAAAAAAATGTGCCAAAATCCCCTGCTATATTCTTCTGTTGGTATTCACTCTCGTTTTGAGTTGCTTGGTGGACTGGATGATTGCACTCTCCCACAGTAATAAGGAAAAAACAACACATATTGGCCATTTTTACACTTTATTCATTTTACACTGTCAGGGACCTCAGTAGCGTGTGGAAGATCCATACGCAGCCACAACAGCTTGGCACCTCCTCCTCATGCTGGTCACCAGCCTGGTCACACACTGCTGTGGGATGGCATCCCATTCCATCCCACTGGCATACACCTGCCAGCACTTGAAGCTCAAAACGAGAGTGAATACCAACAGAAGAATATTGCAGGGGATTTTGGCACATTTTTTTGGGCCGCTACCCACACGGTTAGCTGTGTTGCTCATTCCACGAATGCATGATCCTTACAAGTTGTACCTCGTTGTAAAGGTGACTAATCAGGCTTTCCAACGATATCAAATACAATACCAATTGGTATTATTAAAGGGGAGGAATAATGGACCGAAATAACGTTTCCAAACTTTTTTTGAGGAGTTTATGAGCCTGATTCCCCCCTTCCACACCTTAACTTGACATCATCCAATCTGGGCCAGCATCCTCAATCCCTGCTGGGTAAAATATTTATGGGGGTCGATGGAAAAAGTTTCAGTTTAGTTCGTGTTTTGAGTTGGTGTCGCAGTGGTTCCTGGAGTCTTGGAGAAGAAGTCTTACACTTTTATTTTGGTGGTGGGTTACAGAATAAACTCAAAACATCTGCGTTTTTATAGCTCTCTTTTAATTTCTTCCTGTTCAGCTGAAACCAAAATACTCTGGCAAGGTCTGGCTTATCGGCCTCTCTCTCCTTACTGGTTATTTCAATTCAATGTCTGGTTTCATGTCTTCTTTTTTTGTAAATTATAAGTAGTGAGTTTACATTCATTAATGAATGTATGACTCCAATTCATTATTCTAATGGGCTGTTTTTCATTTACTAAAATTATTTAATCTTAAAAACTGATTTTAGACTTTGTTTTGACTTGTCAGTTGTTCCACTAGGTGACTGTTCGACTGACCTATCATCGAATTCAGCGATTTAATTGATATTGTAACTTTCAGTAATAATTATTGAAACAAATGACATAAAATATATTTTAAATGTAGATTAAGTTAGGGTTTTAGCACACAATACCGCTTGTGTTTAATAATTAGACTGCTGAACAATCAAAGAAGGAATAATCAATGTCAGTAATTAAATGCATTTGTAGAAGGGATACTCATTGTCAGTACTGAAATGCATTAACAGAAGGGATACTCATTGTCAGTACTGAAATGCATTAACAGAAGGGATACTCATTGTCAGTACTGAAATGCATTAACAGAAGGGATACTCCCTTACCCTATTCACTGCCTGTGTGTCTTCCCTGTTTTACCATGTAAGTCTGCTGTATGTTATGTGGTCTGTCTGCTTGTCTGCATGATGTGTAATTGACTGTCTGCATGATGTGTAAGTGACTGTCTGCATGATGTGTAATTGACTGTCTGCATGATGTGTAATTGACTGTCTGCATGATGTGTAATTGACTGTCTGCATGATGTGTAATTGACTGTCTGCATGATGTGTAATTGACTGTCTGCATGACCGGTGCTTGCAAGTGATGACCTCAGACATTTTATGTTTCTTTTATTGTGTTTTAACTATGTTGTATGTATTTCTTTTTTGCAATTATTTTACTTACAATGTCTGTTTTTAATGTGTCTTTTTCTGGCATTTAACACTTTGCCCAGGGACTACAGTTGGAAATTAGCCAGCTGGCTAAAACTGGCCCATTTACAATAATGTTCATAAACGTGCATTGCCCGTTTCAACTAAACTAATAAATTAAACTAAACAAACTCATTGTCAGTACTGAAATGCATTAGCAGAAGGGATACTCAATGTCAGTACTGAAATGCAGTGATAGAAGGAATACTCAATGTCAATAATGAAATGCATTGATAGAAGGGATACACATTGTCAGTACTGAACTACATTTATAGAAGGGATGCACATTGTCAGTACTGAACTACATTTATAGAAGGGCTGCACATTGTCAGTACTGAACTACATTTATAGAAGGGCTACACATTGTCAGTACTGAACTACATTGATAGAGTACTGAAATGTTGGCAGTTGCTGGCGGTGCTTACCTGACCTTGGTGGTGAATTGCACCTGAGTCTTAATGATGAGAGGCTTCTGAGGATGGGTGGGCATGCAAGGCTGTTTCTCCACTACAAACGAGCTGTAGAGATCCAATCACCATTACGACACCCCTCAGAGCCCGCCCCCACTACAGCAGACATCCAATCACCATAACATCAGCACTCAGAGCTCGCCCCCACTACCGCAGACATCCAATCACCATTACATCACCCCTCAGAGCCCGCCCCCACAACCTACCGCACAATGACAGGACAGCATATTGAAACTTTCACATGATATCACTCAGCATTGGTACTTTTCTTAGTCACACAACCTGGAAAAATGTAGGTGTCCTGATAGTACCTATAATTGAGGTCATTTCAGATTAATCCCCTACTTAGGTCTGAATTATTTATTTTCTTACAGAAACTGTAGAAGACAGGACTGAAGTTCCTGACTCATAATCTAAATCACCCGAAAAGCTTCATTACATTACATTACCATGTTACTTTAACTCTGTGTGTGACCATCAAGCTAACACAAAACACTCCACGAACGGTGAACATTCTGGTTAGATTCCCAATAGATTGTGAGATAATTTTGTGATTAAAATTCTGTTCAGAGAGCAGGCACGTGGCATGTAAACTTTCTAGTAAAAAATAAAAACCATTTCATTATGATTTAATCAAAAAAGGGGTACGGCTCAAAGTTACATTTTACTGTAGATCTGGCCCTCGGCACCAGTAGTGCTGCTGGTTGTCATACCCCCCTCTAATCAGGGACTGATTTCAACCAGACACACCAGTTTAGTGTAAACTATAAGTAGTTCTACTGAACTTGAGGGCCAGGTTTGAGTATCCCTGCTGCAGGGGGATGTTTTTAATCTCTTTATTGATTTACTTATTAATCAGCTTGAAGAAAACCAACATAAATTGTTTTCATTTAGTGTGCAAACAGGCTTTCTCCTTTATAGAGACAAATCACATGAATACAAACTATCCATATAATTATGAAAAATCTCCAGAAGGGTACATGTCAATAACATGTTAAGGGTATTTTTGATGTAAGTATTGAAATGCCAGATTTATAAATGTTGTACTCCAGAAAAAAATTTCATGAATAACCATCGACAATTCAAATTCTCTTTTAACTGGAACAATGAAATGCATTACAGAAGTGAACATCCTTCTAAAATATGAAAACCGGAAAACTTATGTTGTGGGAATATTGTTACCTCAAATGACCCGGAAGTGAAACATGTTTACCTTTTGATGAGGTGGTAGATGAGATATTTGAGCTGTTCCTCCATCTGGGGTTTCTGCTGGGTGATGGGGTCCCCATCGTAGGTGACCTTTAGGGTCAGCTCCCCAAGCTTGTCGAGCTGCCGTTTGATTTGGAACAAGCTCTGTGCCATCAGAGTGAACCTGTTGGGCGGAGGCAGAGTTCTAGATTACATATATTTGACAATAATAAAAGATACATGCAAGACTGCATTCATACATTCCTTACATATATTTAAAATGTCAAGAATAAATATTATTATTATATAATAATATAAGGCTTATTTTCATTGTGCTCTTCTAGGGGAAAGGGGAGGGACAAGATAACAGATGATCGAGAAGTCAGGCAAAACAATAAATATACATAAATTAAATTTAAAAATCTAATAAATAAAACCAAAATGATGTGTAACAAACTTTTACAATCAGCCATTTAACAACCACTTCTTTAAACCATATTTAAAACTCCTCTCTGCCTGTAATTGTTTAAGAGATACTGGAAGTTTTATCCAAAAAACTGCAGCAGTATATAAAATGTATTTTTGCCCATGGAACTTGGTCCACCAGAAAACAGAATTCACATTATTCCATCAGCGACTCTGAAAAGCAGGTGAAATAGCAGGCTGATGTTCGGGGAAAGTATTTCTGAGGTTTTCAGAACATCTACAAATTAAGAGCTAAGAATGAAGACAATCTTCTATGCATCTGTGACCATTACTGAATGAATCTATCCCTGCTGGCGAGTTTACTGGGAGATTAACACTACAGTCCCGAGTTTACTGGGAGATTAACACTACAGTCCTCTATGAAGAGCAGCAGTGTGACGGCATTGCTATTCTGTGGCCTGGTGGTGTTAATAATAATAATAATAATAATGCCTTTCATTTATATAGCGCCTTTCTCACCAACCAGTGACTCAAAGTGCTTTACAATGATGAGGGGGAAACTCGCCTCTACCACCACCAATGTGTAGCACCCACCTGGGTGATGCAACGGCAGCCATTTTGCGCCAGAATGCTCACCACACATCAGCTGAGGTGGAGAGGGAGAGAATGATTTTAGCCAATTAAACTGGGGGATGATTAGGTGGCAGATCGAAAGAGCCAGATTGGGAGTTTAGCCAGGACACCGGGAATACCCCTCATGGGAGGTTTAATGAGCACAGTGAGTCAGGACCTCGGTTTAACGTCTCACAGTGTCCCCACCACTGCACTGGTGGGGCATTGGGGTTTATTTGACCAGAGGGAAGATTGCCCACCAACACCACTTCCCAGGAGGTCCCCCGTCTATGTCCTAACCAAGCCCACACCTGCCTAGCTTCTGCACCTCAGCAGGAGCAGAGTGCATTGTGGTATGGCTGCAGAGCGCATTGGTGGTGTTGGGTAAAGCAGTACCAGTTCTGGAGCTGGTCCAAACCAGTGAGCTGTGGTCCTCCAATGCAAGCAATCTGCTGCCGTCTCTTCCAGTCGTTTAGCTCAGGACTCAGCTGGGAGTTCATCAGCGCTTCAATCTCTTTTATCACATCTACCATCTTGGACAGAATCTCCTGCAGGGGATGCAGATGTGAGGTGTAATTTTGCACTTGGACTGTACCCTAAACCCTCTATCAGAACACAGTCCCACACAGATTCTATACAGTAACCAGATCTAAACCCTCCTTCTGAGCACAGTCCCACATAGATTCTATATAGTAACCAGATCTAAACCCCATCTGAAAGCACAGTCCCACAGATTATATACAGAAACCAGATCTAACCCCTCTATCAGAGCATGGTCCCACACAGATTCTATACACAAACCACATTTAAACTCCATCTGAGAGCACAGTCCACACAGATTCTATACAGTAACCAGATCTAAACCCTCCTTCTGAGCAAGTCCCACACAGATTCTATACAGTAACCAGATTTAAGCCCCATCTGAGAGCACAGTTCCACACAGATTCTATACACTAACCAGATCTAAACCCTCCCTGAGAGCACAGTCCCACACAGATTATATACACTAACCAGATCTAAACCCTCACTAAGACCACAGTCCCACACAGATTCTATATACTACCCAGATCTAAAGCCTTTCTGAGGACACAGTTCCACACAGATTTTATACACTAACTAGATGGTCAGCCCATGCAAAAATGCTGTCCTCTTTACTTTCTAACAACATGTGCTTTATATACATTCTGTATTGAAATACAATACAGAATGTATTGTATTTCACCGCACCCTTTAATGAATATTCATGAGATGGGATGTCTTTGCTTCAATGTTAAGAATATTGGGCTGAGTGTCTGGTAGGTCTTTAAAAATCTGTGTTGTGACCTTGTTCAGTAGTTACTATTCCTTTTGATAACATCCATTGCATACACAAAAGCACACACACACAATAACATCCATTGCATACACAAAAGCACAAACACACAATAACATCCACTGCATACACAAAAGCACAAACACACAATAACATCCACTGCATACACAAAAGCACACACACACAATAACATCCATTGCATACACAAAAGCACAAACACACAATAACATCCATTGCATACACAAAAGCACAAACACACAATAACATCCATTGCACACACAAAAGCACACACACACAATAACATCTATTGCATACACAAAAGCACACACACACAATAACATCCATTGCATACACAAAAGCACAAACACACAATAACATCCATTGCCTACACAAAAGCACAAACACACAATAACATCCATTGCATACACAAAAGCACAAACACACAATAACATCCATTGCATACACAAAAGCACAAACACACAATAACATCCATTGCATACACAAAAGCACACACACACAATAACATCCATTGCATACACAAAAGCACAAACACACAATAACATCCATTGCATACACAAAAGCACAAACACACAATAACATCCATTGCATACACAAAAGCACAAACACACAATAACATCCATTGCATACACAAAAGCACAAACACACAATAACATCCATTGCATACACAAAAGCACAAACACACACAGAAAACAGGAACGCACAGCAGACCAACAATAGGAACAGATAACTACAGTGACCACAGATCTCAGCAGAGAACATACAATTATCAAACTGCTTGTTTACTGACATATGCACTGTATGTATTCATTCATGCATACATATTGGCAGTAGTGTACAGTCCGTTTTCCTTACGTGTGATATTAAAGATTGTAAATAGTAAACTGTAACTGCATGTTCTTAATGATAGCCAGAGAAATTTCTTGTTTTTATAGACTTGTACAACCATGTGCACCAAATAAAAGGAGAGAGCATGACTTTGAGTGTAACTTGCCTTCCTTTGGAAGTCAAGTCGGTTCAGCATTTCTTGAAGCGTAATGACTTCCTGCTTCACGAAGGTAGTGTCTCGCTCTGCCGGGTCTGGGGCACAGCACAAAAATATAAAAATACCATCAGCATTAAAAGTCAGTATATACTGGAGAAGTTGTGTTGTATAGTTGTGTTTGTTATGAATGGAATTAGCTTTATTTGTCCGAAATGCATGTACAGGTGTATTCTGGTGGTTTCCCTTCTGCCCAACAGTGTGTGTGTGCATGTGTGTTTGTATGTGTGTGTGTGTGCGTGCGTGTGTATGTCTGTGCGCATGTGTGTGTGTTTGTATGTGTGTGTGCGTGTGTGTGTGTGTGTGTGTGTGTGTGTGTGTGTGTGCGTGCGTGTGTATGTCTGTGCGCATGTGTGTGTGTTTGTATGTGTGTGTGTGTGTGTGTGTGTGTGTGTGTGTGCGTGTGTATGTCTGTGCGCATGTGTGTGTGTGTGTATGCATGTGTGTGTGTTTGTATTTGGCAGATGGGTGGCCCACCTCGAGACTGCAGCGTTTTAAAGCGAAAGTCGAAGTCGTCCTGCATGTCCTCAAGATACTTCACTGCCTGATCTACCATCTGTGTGGATGAGAAAGAGGTTCTTTCAGTAACACTGCTACACAGTGAACTGTTCAACCTGCAGCATTTCACACCGTTATTTCATCTGTATATGTAAATAAATGGGATATGCAGTCATGTGACTTGTATGTGCCTCATGTATGAAACTGTTCAGTCCACACAGGCATTTAGCACTCTGATGTATGCCAGTTGCACGGGTTTGTTCGTATGGCCCTGGTACAGAAGGGCATTCCCCGCACAACCAAAGGCACACCTGCAAAGTGAATTTTATGTCACTCGCCAAAGCAACTGGTTAATACAGCAGGGCCGCTTTCAGAAATGAACATGAGGCCAGTGTAAATAAACAGGATGTGAGAAAGAACTGGACACTAAGCATAGCCTTACCTGCACGCTGCTCCTGATTATAGCTACCCGGTTATCTATGTTCTTCTGTCTCTCAAACGCAGCCGAGCTCTGCATGGATTTCTCCAGCGGTCCCTGAGGAAAGATCACCTTCCATGTGTCAGTACTGTAACGTATACTGTAACGTGACGCTAGATGGATATATAATGTTATATACATAGCTATATAGCTGTCAAGTTATCAACTAACGTTACTAATTAACTTAGGCTACTAGCACCAAATTACTATTACACAAGATATTTCATATCTATTGTTCTATATCTATGGTTCACACAAACTGGTGGAATGGGGGTGAAAGTGTTCACACAGACTGGTGGAATGGGGGTGAAAGTGTTCACACAGACTGGTGGAATGGGGGTGAGAGTGTTCACACAAACTGGTGGAATGGGGGTGAAAGTGTTCACACAGACTGGTGGAATGGGGGTGAAAGTGTTCACACAAACTGGTGGAATGGGGGTGAAAGTGTTCACACAGACTGGTGGAATGGGGGTGAGAGTGTTCACACAAACTGGTGGAATGGGGGTGAAAGTGTTCACACAGACTGGTGGAATGGGGGTGAGAGTGTTCACACAGACTGGTGGAATGGGGGTGAGAGTGTTCACACAGACTGGTGGAATGGGGGTGAAAGTGTTCACACAGACTGGTGGAATTGTGGTGAGAGTGTTCACAAGGAATGACAGAAATTTGGCTAACTGGTCTCAGTTCTTCACATGGCTCTGGTCACATGTAACCCAAGGTGAGGCCTGTGGACGGTGTAATACCTGGTCCTGCACACTCGCTGTGGCTATGATCCTCCTCTCCTCTCTCAGGCAGGTGGAGATGACGCTGGCCATTTGTAAAGGACTGGAATTATATTTCACCTGGGAAAGGGGAGATGGGAAGGGGGAGATGGGAAGGGGGAGATGGGAAGGGGGAGATGGGAGATGGGAAGGGGGAGATGGGAGATGGGAAGGGGGAGATGGGAAGGGGGAGATGGGAGATGGGAAGGGGGAGATGGGAAGGGGGAGATGGGAAGGGGGAGATGGGAGATGGGAAGGGGGAGATGGGAAGGGGGAGATGGGAGATGGGAAGGGGGAGATGGGAGATGGGAAGGGGGAGATGGGAAGGGGGAGATGGGAAGGGGGAGATGGGAGATGGGAAGGGGGAGATGGGAGATGGGAAGGGGGAGATGGGAGATGGGAGATGGGAAGGGGGAGATGGGAAGGGGGAGATGGGAGATGGGAAGGGGGAGATGGGAAGGGGGAGATGGGAGATGGGAAGGGGGAGATGGGAGATGGGAAGGGGGAGATGGGAAGCGGGAGATGGGAGATGGGAAGGGGGAGATGGGAAGCGGGAGATGGGAGATGGGAAGGGGGAGATGGGAAGCGGGAGATGGGAGATGGGAAGGGGGAGATGGGAGATGGGAAGGGGGAGATGGGAGATGGGAAGGGGGAGATGGGAGATGGGAAGGGGGAGATGGGAAGGGGGAGATGGGAGATGGGAAGGGGGAGATGGGAAGGGGGAGATGGGAGATGGGAAGGGGGAGATGGGAAGGGCGAGATGGGAGATGGGAAGGGGGAGATGGGAAGGGGGAGATGGGAGATGAAAAGGGGGAGATGGGAGATGGGAAGGGGGAGATGGGAAGGGGGAGATGGGAGATGGGAAGGGGGAGATGGGAAGGGGGAGATGGGAGATGGGAAGGGGGAGATGGGAAGGGGGAGATGGGAAGGGGGAGATGGGAAGGGGGAGATGGGAAGGGGGAGATGGGTAGAGCATTCATATGCACACATGAGCTGTGACATTTCTTTCCTACCCCCTACTCCAGAAGGGGTACGACGGCATGCACGTTCGGTTTTTCGCTCAAATACCTTGTTCTCTTGAAGAAAAGCTATCTCCTTCAAGACTACAACCATAAAAACAATGCAAAAAGAAAGCTTAATTTCTTTTGTCGATCTTTTAAATGAACGGCTTTACCTTTTTGGGAATCATTTTCAAGCATTTTCCTATCATTAGGATGAGGTAAACTCATATGTACCCAAGACAAAAAATGTTTCGCAAAAAGTTCATCCTATAGTACTTTAATATATATAATACCATGCTTTATGTTTAAAATATGTGCATCCTTTCAAACAAAATCAGCAATCAAATCTACCTACGGGTACAAATAAAGAAACCTGCACTTGAACCTGATCAATATGTTATAAAAAAAAACAAATTTGGACAAATATGAAACATGTTTTTAACACATTCTTGAACAGAGACTTTTGAGCAGCACAAATGACTTCATCCTTCTTTTCTCCAGGGTGAAACTAGACAAAACTTTTCTTGATGTTTCCATCACAATGCCCTTTTGATGTGCCTGTTTGTGGGCGGATAGGGCAACTACACTAATAAGAACACAAACTGACACAGGGACTTTTTTGTGTTCTTGGCTCAGCAAAATGCAGCCGTTCTCCGCCTTTGCTCACATGCTGAAATCCCCTTACTGCCTACACTTTTCTACGTCTCTGAAAAGTCCATCTTCAGAAGAACTCGGTCACACACATCATCTAATGCAACACGATGAGTTAATCTTCTCACATCTCTTCAAGTTCAAGTAATAATGACTATATAAGTATATGGCAGTGAGGTTTTTAGTCTGGAAGGGTGTGTCTTAGCGCAAGTATTTTAGCCTTAACTTGAGTAACCACTTCCTCCTACAAAAGTGAAACTCTTTCTTGATAGAAATGAAAAGCATTGAATGTTTTGCTACTTTCACCGCGAGTTCTGAGCGGTGGTCTAATCACCCCTCTGCCTGGGTGTGGTACAGCAGTCATGTACACCAGAACACACCACAAATATCAGCCGATGTGGAGACACAGGGGTCCCTATCTTATACCCGGCGCTAAGCGGCGCTAACCCAAACGCAAGTGTCTTTACTATCTTACACCCGGCGCTAACCCGAACGCAAGTGTCTTTGCTATCTTACACCCGGCGCTAACCCGAACGCAAGTGTCTTTGCTATCTTACACCCGGCGCATGGTTCATTATAACGCCTTGCGTTCATGTCGTTTAAATATCATGTGTTCTTGAGCCCATTGCAAGTGAACTGGGCCGGCTGGTCTTAAATTGAGGAGTGGCCAGGATTATTTTTTGGCGTATTGCTATCTTGAGGCAGCAGAAAGCACTTGCGCTAAAACCACCACAAACCTGGTCTAAAGTCATGTCGCTTTGTTATTTTAACGGCGCATAGAAGTGCGTCTACATAGGCGTGTGCACAACGCGCGTACACCCTACTGTATGTTACACACAGGGGCGCGCACAAGCATAACTAAAAATATCAACATTACAATGTGAAATATTATTATTGTGTAGGCTATATAAAAAATGCATAATAATAAAAGGGTCCATAGGTCAAAAACCACATAGCTACCTGTCCCTCAGCAAAGGGGAATGCCGAATTAAATTGCTTTAAGCCCACTTCATCAACATCCAGGCGATGTGTGAGGTTACGTGTAAGGTTACATGTATAGACTATTCGCAATTATCCTGGATCAAGCTATGATTTAGCCTATATTTCCTGTAATTCCTGTAATTAATTCACAATAAATTGTAATGCCATTCTCTGCATGTGCGCTGCATGTTCTCCGTTTCCCCTGCTGTAAGTCGCACGTTTCACGGTCTTCCTGGGAACGTGGATTGTTTTAAAGCATTACGCTACGAGTAAAACAGGTTGGTCACATTTCCATAAGCAGGACATAATAAGCGGGAAATATGCGTGAACATATGAGTTGCCAACCTATTGTATTTAGTGTCATCATTAAGGCAAAATAACGGTATTTATGTTATTAATCAATATTACTATGCAGGTAGCCTAATGAACTTCGGATGAAGCTTGACCTTCGAGAACAGCCTCATGAAATTGATGTTTGACACTTTCATTGCAGAATCAAACAAAATTTGTTGAACAAGCAGGCTAATTTGGCGTTTTCAAAGGTGAGACTGAAGCCATCGATAGCTTTTTCTCAGCTGTTGCAGGTTCTTTTAACGAAATGTAACCGCATATATTTTGTAAAATAACAACCATGTCGGGAATTACCGGGAACTCATAGGCTAATGGTTAGTCCGAATAATATTGATCATACTATTGATCCATTTAGCCTATTCCTTGATCGCACTAAACAAGCACGAGCATGTCTGTTTCGCCATCAAGCAATCCCCCAAGGTGAAAAAGCAGGCTTTTAAAGAGAATGGGATAGGACATTTTGATTGGTTTATTGCATTTCACGCCCAAGACACACCTATAATTAATGAAGAGACTAGGTTCAGCCCATTTGCACATTGCGCCATGCTTAGCCCAAAAAACATGCAGTTAAAATAGCAAAAATGGACTTGGACATGCCCTAAATGGACTTTACGCCATGCGCTTAGACCAAGTGCCAAGATCGCCAAGATAGAGCCCAGGGACTCTCTCCGACACAAGTGACACTGTGGATTGGAAAAGTGGTCTAGTAGTCCTAGATCTGGAATCTGGCCAGGATATTATGCAATTTGGCCATGATATTACAGTAAGCACGTCTACTTTGTGATGACTGTCACAGAGTCTTTACTAGCAAATGTACATGTGTTATTCTTCCCAAATATGCCAACACAGTAAATTCCCCGTTAAATCAACTCTGGACTCACACAAACTCTATCAAGTTATATTAAAGGGTAACTCCACCCACTGTTTCAGCCTGTCTCACTCTCCGCCCACGAAACAATTTAGAAAACTACTTTGTGGGGTGAGCGAGGGAGAGGGGTGGGGGCGGAGGAGCTGCCATCGTCATTTGCATAAATGAACGTAGCTACAATGTACAAATGATTACGTATAACTCGGATCAAACTAGACGTTGCATATCAAATATGAACCAAGATTCAGCAACTGCATGGCCTATTTCTCACCTCAAATATCTTCAGAAACATATTTTAGTGGACAATTTAGGAGGAATAAGAGAGTTTATGAACAGGACGCAACGATGTTCCGGTTTAAAAACGTGGAGCCGAAACGAAAGTAACGTAGTGGGTCGAACAAATCAGGTGCCGGCTGTTTCCGTTGTGGGCGAAAACAATTATCCATATGACGTAGAGGTACCTCCAAAAAGGTACTCTGACATCACGATTGGGGCGGGGGCAGTGTGGGGAGCAGAAAGGAAATTTCAACCGTTAGAGGCAGAACAAAGATGCTTTTCTAACAGTTTCTATTTCAGAATTGTTGAAATAACGGAATGGGTGAATAAGTTTCATTATAAGGTAGGCATACAAACACGTTACAGCTAAAAAAAAAAAAAGGGTGTAGTGATCTAGGGTGTAGTTACCCTTTAACTCTGGTAACCTGACCCAGCCTGATGCCCAAAATATTTTTCTGTTGCAACAGGGAAGAAGCACACGGATTTATGGCTGCTGGGAGAAACAAGAAAAAAACCACTTATCTAATTCCCATGATCATTCAAACATTGATCTAATTCCCATGATCATTCAAACACTGATCTAATTCCCATGATCATTCAAACATTGATCTAATTCCCATGATCATTCAAACACTGATCTAATTCCCATGATCATTCAAACACTGATCTAATTCCCATGATCATTCAAACACTGATCTAATTCCCATGATCATTCAAACACTGATCTAATTCCCATGATCATTCAAACACTGATCTAATTCCCATGATCAGTCAAACACTGATCTAATTCCCATGATCAGTCAAACACTGATCTAATTCCCATGATCAGTCAAACATTGATCTAATTCCCATGATCAGTCAAACACAGATCTAAGTCCCATGATCCGTCAAACACAGATCTAATTCCCATGATCAGTCAAACATTGATCTAATTCCCATGTTCAGTCAAACATTGATCTAATTCCCATGATCATTCAAACACTGATCTAATTCCCATGATCATTCAAACACTGATCTAATTCCCATGATCAGTCAAACACTGATCTAATTCCCATGATCATTCAAACACTGATCTAATTCCCATGATCATTCAAACACTGATCTAATTCCCATGATCAGTCAAACACTGATCTAATTCCCATGATCAGTCAAACATTGATCTAATTCCCATGATCATTCAAACACTGATCTAATTCCCATGATCAGTCAAACACTGATCTAATTCCCATGATCAGTCAAACACTGATCTAATTCCCATGATCAGTCAAACATTGATCTAATTCCCATGATCAGTCAAACACAGATCTAAGTCCCATGATCCGTCAAACACAGATCTAATTCCCATGATCAGTCAAACATTGATCTAATTCCCATGTTCAGTCAAACATTGATCTAATTCCCATGATCAGTCAAACACAGATCTAATTCTCATGATCTGTGGGGGATCTCTGTGTCAGAGACACAGAGAAAATATTGGAAGTCCAGATGCGATAGCTGTGCAATCTGAAAGTGTTCGAAAGAACACCACTGAGACGGACAATAATCCGTAGTGGAATAGAGGAAAATAACAGAACACAAATAACCTCGCGATAAGAACGAGGAACTCGATCTCCGAGCAAAAAACAAAGAAATAAGCTATATGCTTATCTAAATCCTATTAGTGGAGCGAAACAAAAAGGAAAACAGAGAGCTCAACAGAACCCCAAACACCTTGGGTAAGAGCACTCTTAGATAAGAAAGGAAAACCAAAAGAAACGAGAAAGCCTCGGCTCTGAACTCAGAGCGAAAAAGAGACTTGCTGACTTTCTGAACTTCCTAACCCTTTCTTTTTTAAACTAGCTTTCTAACTAATTATACCTTTACCTTTTTTACCGGCTCGAATGTTACGTGGAATAACATGGAAGCAACGAGAGAGGCAGGAAGCGGAGTATAAATAGTCAAAGGAAATTAATAACAGGTGAACTCACTAATGATGAGGCGAAAGCAAAACCCCGTCACGGAACAAAGGAAAATCCGATAGATTACCGGTAACGACAAAAAAGAATAAAGAGAACGCGGAGATAAGAGAAGGAAGGCAAGATCCATGACATGATCATTCAAGCATTGATCTAATTCCCATGTTCAGTCAAACATTGATCTAATTCCCATAATCAGTCAAACATTGATCTAATCCCCATGATCAGTCAAACATTGATCTAATTCCCATGATCATTCAAACACTGATATAATTCCCACGATCAGTCAAACACTGATCTAATTCCCATGATCAGTCAAACACAGATCTAATTCCCATGATCAGTCAAACACAGATCTAATTCCCATGATCAGTCAAACACAGATCTAATTCCCATGATCAGTCAAACACAGATCTAATTCCCATGATCAGTCAAACCCTGATCTAATTCCCATGATCAGTCAAACACAGATCTAATTCCTATGCAGCAGAAACATAGAGGACGATTCTGTTGCAGTGGCAAGAGAGGAGCCTGTCAACAGCATACAAAGTTTGTTTTGATGTGACAGTGAACAGCAGACCTGGTGCTTCTTGGTCACAGTGGCTTCCTCTGCTCTTTACGGCTCAGCACCTTCGTTACTGCGTAGGAAATGAGAAACCGCAACGCCCTTTCTGTTGATGCGAATTTCCAGGCAAGATGATACAACATGCAGTGACAAGCCCACAGCCAGATACAAATGCGCCAAATTAGGGTTTTTTCTATAATAAAGTTCTTAATTCAACAGATAGTTATCTGTCAGCCAGCAGTCCTTCAGTCATATTTGGCAGTTTGACAATTTTCCCACACAGCTTTCCCGAAATGACAAACGCAATGGTGTGCTGTTACTGGAAATTCCAGCCCAGTCCTTCAGTCATATTTGGCAGTTTGACAATTTTCCCACACAGCTTTCCCGAAATGACAAACGCAACGGTGTGCTGTTACTGGAAATTCCAGCCCAACTGGTGTAAAAATATTGCCATGCGGAAATGGAAGCCATAATACCTCAAACGGCTTTCAATATCATCAATACAGGGCCGTTCTCTGACAGAAAAAAAGACTATCTTTGCACTCCCAAATAATTCATTGTTTTAGTTTCGCTTTGCATTTTCACAACAGCTGTTTATATAAATGGCTAAACTTTCTCCCTCTGTAGCATTTAAGAGGTTAATAAGCAGTGGCACTGACTTGAGTGAAGTATTCACCTTGGCAATTAAATCCTAGGTGTGTCAAGCTGTATTAAGTGCTACACTGTCCTACATACACTGAAATAAAACAGAGCAATCAGCACTCCTCCTCACGAGCAGTTCTCAGTACGACTCTCAATATGGAGTTAATAGCACAATGAAGAACACAGAATGAAAGACGACAACCACAAACTGTTCTCACATCTCCAATCAAATTCACAAATTAGCCCTTGTGCTCAAAGTTATCAGAGTAAATCCAAATAATCAAAGAAGCCTGATTATTATTATTATGATACCCATAAGTGAACTGAGTATTTCCTTATTGTGTTTGATTCCAAATTTCACTTATGGGTCATTCCAAATTGTGCAACTCCATATAAAAATATTGTTTTCATTTCATGTATAGTGGATTCATTCTCAGAAGAGCACAGCCCAGAGCAACGGCCAGAGCAGCAGCACAGTCGCTGCCCAGACCAGCAGCACAGATACAGCCCAGACCAGCAGCACAGTCACAGCCCAGACCAGCAGCACAGTCACAGCCCAGACCAGCAGCACAGACACAGCCCAGACCAGCAGCACAGACACAGCCCAGACCAGCAGCACAGTCACAGCCCAGACCAGCAGCACAGTCACAGCCCAGACCAGCAGCACAGTCACAGCCCAGACCAGCAGCATAGTCACAGCCCAGACCAGCAGCACAGACACAGCCCAGACCAGCAGCACAGTCACAGCACAGATACAGCCCAGACCAGCAGCACAGTCACAGCCCAGACCAGCAGCACAGTCGCAGCACAGATACAGCCCAGACCAGCAGCACAGTCACAGCCCAGACCAGCAGCACAATCACAGCCTAGACCAGGAGCATAGTCACAGCCCAGACCAGCAGCACAGACACAGCCCAGACCAGCAGCACAGATACAGCCCAGACCAGCAGCACAGTCACAGCCCAGACCAGCAGCACAGTCACAGCCCAGACCAGGAGCATAGTCACAGCCCAGACCAGCAGCACAGATACAGCCCAGACCAGCAGCACAGATACAGCCCAGACCAGCAGCACAGTCACAGCCCAGACCAGCAGCACAGTCACAGCCCAGACCAGCAGCACAGACACAGCCCAGACCAGCAGCACAGACACAGCCCAGACCAGCAGCACAGTCACAGCCCAGACCAGCAGCACAGTCACAGCCCAGACCAGGAGCACAGACACAGCCCAGACCAGCAGCACAGTCACAGCCTTTCTCATCTTAAGAGCCTATTTGAAAGTTTGTGTCACACCATTTATTATTTATTTGCCAGGCCAGTGTGTCCAAGTTACATTTCTGTCACTTAACCTTTGATTCATTTAATCTTGAAATAAAAATACAATTTGTATTGTAAGCTGCAACAAGATGTAAAATCGGAAACATTCTGAAACATTCCTGAATGCTACAGTTAACCTGCTTTGTGCTGTGAATTAAACTGTATGTTTACAGGAGGCTTCTGCTTCCTATTCAGACCTTGATCAGCTTATTTCCTGAAGTGAAAGTGCTCCAGGGAACCGGCTTTGTAAGGTTCTCCTGGCAGAAGTGTGTGGGCTGATATAGCAGCTACCTGTGAGCGAACACACTTACCTGCAGCTGCTGGTGAATTCTCTTCATGTTATGCCTCTGCAGGAAGTTCTGTTCTTGTGAACACAGCCTCTCCAGTTGGGTCAGGAGATTGCTGAAGAGGACGGTGGCCATGGATTCGTGGTTTGAAGCCGTGTCCCTGAGAAAAAGAAGGCAGAACACAGAAAAATTAAAGAGACATTAAATACTGTACACCTGGAACAGGATGCTTTAGAACTTCCAGAAAATGATACTCTTTAAGACTGAAAAAATCAATGTTTTATGAAGTTCCCCCGAGAAAGTTACAGGTCCAATTCCCGAACCAAAGCTTCCCCTGGACTTACCAGTCCTGGCTCTCGATCCAGGCAGCCAGCACCTGACGGATCTCCATGGGAAAATTGTCATCATAAAAGTAGTCCACTTGCTCCAAGAACTTGACCTCTAACTGTTGGACTTGTTTCCACTGACTCATACTACGGACAAGTCAGAACCACACACACACACACACACACACACAGTATGCATTATACATAGGGATAAAATGCAATGGCTGAATAGCTGAAAAGCACCATGAAACAAAATTGATTCAAAATCCACACAAATAAATCAGCAAACAAATAGCTCAAAAACAATTAGTGGTACGGAAACTGCTTTTGAAAATGTCTCATCGACTCCAAAAACGTTTTTCTATACAAGAGCTACCAGAAATATAGTCTTTTTCATGTGTACATATAGCCTATAGTTTTTTTTTCTCGAATATCTCGAATCTACAGTAGAATATGCATGCGAAGACACGATTATGAACAGCAAGTATATATTAGAAAAAGGTAAACAATAATTGTAATTAGGCTGTGCTGGAACTGGGAAATGTACGAACCTTTTTCTTGTAGCGAGCGAACAATCCAGCGGCACCTCTGGTACCTGCAGCGCGTGTGGAAACGATTTCCTCCTCAGCTTGTCAGCTTTGCAACGTTTGGCGTCGTGGTGCGTGGGCTGTACTAAAATGCGTGAGCATACTTATGACGCATTTATGAAAAACACTGCAGAAAGGGAAAGACCTTGTCCCTATTTATTATGAGGGGACATTGTGCACAGTAGCGTGTAGCTTTACTTCGGCGATGATTACATTAAATGCTATTTAGGCAAATAAAACTGGCAAATAAAACTTTTTTTTGACCAGGCAGTGTATATGCGGACTATGCGATTGCATAGGGCCCCCGGAGCCACCAGATCTAAAGCACCTACACATTTTAAACTGGTTAAGAAAAATGCATTTATTGTAGACTAGAAAAAAATCTATATTTTAATATTAATCATTATTATAGTTAGAGAAATTGACAGGGGAACAGGGGCGTCTCGTGAGCATGTAGTTTGTAGTATTGTAGATGGCTAGAATAACCAAGCAGGGTAGGATGTACGTTGATTTTAACGAGCAGCTCAACTCAGCAGAACAGCACCATATTCCTTCCACCACTTGCTCAACCACTTCCTCCGTCTTCTCCCCAGTACCCAAACATATTCACAAGACTGCCACCTAGTGTTGGTAAATATAATTACATATTAATCTAGACTAAGATTAGGAATCTAGACACAACATGCCGCTGTTACTTAACACAAGCGCTTCCCTTTTCAGCGTAGCTCGATAAGCCTTTTAACATAGGTTCTATTAAGGAATGTAATTAAGTAGCATTGCTTTAGACTATACCTCCATAACAAGTTTACTAAACCAAAATGAGGTTTCCATTTTAGTACGTATACGGAATATGTAATGAAATTAATTATTCTCTGACGGCATTGAAATAACAGTTTGTTTTTTTTAACAGCAATCCATCTCAGTATTTAAATGGATTGAGTACTTAAATGAAATGCCCACTGTCAGCGATGGAATAAAACATTCCTTAACACCTTCCTTTAACAGACTTTTTTCTTTAACATACTTTGTTTGCTTTGTTTAACAGCGTTCATTTGCGTGTAGGTCTAAGTCCCATAGTCTTTTAACCAGTTAACGCTTTTGGCTTTCCTGTCGTTTTCCTGTGCTTTCTCAGTCGTACTTGCTTTTGCGACATTGCGAGCTCAGCCATGGACAGAGTTGGAAGCTGACGTGCGTCCTGCACCATGGAGTGGTGGGATGCGTGCCAAAGTTCCCCATCCGACAAAGCATACGTGCAGGACCCCACTTGCTTGCGGATTACGACCGGATCCGAGAATTTTCGATGTCCCTTGGCCACATGGGCAGGTCGACGCACTCGCACTTTGTCCCCCACTTTGAAAGGTGGAACACACGCTCCCCGTTTCGCGTCACAGGATTTCTTCACCTGCGACTGGCGAGTAGAAACGCGCTGATGAACTTCAGAGCACTACTTCCAACTCACTGAGCCACAGAGACACACTGCAGAAAGGCGTATTTCAGCGTGTACTAAAATAAATATAGAAATAAACAATAATAATTTTAAAAATACTTCGAATTTTATATTTAAAGAAAAAAGAGCGCATTCAAAATAGTGAACTAGTAGGCTTCGTGTAGTGGAAGCCACTTGTGCTCACTGGATATCTTTCGCTTACTTTTGAGTTTTATGAACTAAAAAAGTGGCCTGTTTACTCCCGACAGCTATCATAGCATAGGCTAGGCTATGTGTAGCCTACGGTTTTTATTTTGTCGTTTTTAAAGCGTTTCCGCGCTGTTATGGTTTTGAAAGCTCCGCGTTATGATGCAACTTTGGCAAAACTGGTATAGCAGTAACAGCATAGGTAGCATTTTTATTTTATTTATTTTTTTGTTTTCAAAGAGGGCATCTCCCGATATAATTGCTGATTTGTGGCAAAAGTGCTGCCGTGGTGAAAGATTCTCGATCTGTCCGAGTAAACAAGTCGTCGATTTTCACGGTAAAAATAATTTTTATGACAACGTAACATTGGCTCAGTATTAAGCTACTTGAGTCAGATTGAACTAACGTGGAAAAAGTGATTGTACGGTGCTGATTTCCCTCCCATGTATTTTAAAAGATGTTTTCAGGTAAGCAGACGTGTATAAACGTTTCCATAAAGAAACATAACGTGCAGAAAGTAAGGAATACGGCGGGATAAGTGGCCGATGTATGAAATCTAATTTACGGTGTCATTTGTTTATGTACGGCTAGTATGCTAACCATGGGGGGAAAGTTGGTGAAGCTAATTACGAATTCACGTTAATAACAATGGGCGAGACGTGGTTAACCACAACAAATGTCGGTTTAATGCTTTATAATGTAGCCTACAACTCTCTAGTGGTATGAGATGTGTAAAATATATTTGTTTTTTTATTGAAGTTACGTTTATGCTTGAGGTAAAATAATGCAATATTTGTTAGCTACAGTCATTACCGTGACCATACAGGTGCACTTGCTGTCTTTTGTGTCAGAGAGTTAAATAATTAGAAATTTGATTATAGAACTGGACCTGTGAATAAAAACAGTAGGCTATAGTGATGACAACTAAGTATTACTTGTGTGTTAGACTGAACTAATGTGAACAAGTTAATGTACGGTGCTGATCTGGATGCTGGTGTCATTATTTATTCTGTGTAATAGATTGTATTTTTTGAGAGAGAGGGGGGGGGGGTTATTTTGTTTATTATTTACAATATGCATCTTTATTTTGATTTTTTAACAACACAACAAAGTTCCTGACATTAAAATAAGCATTTTGTGGAAAATGTAGCATTTGGTCTCATTGATGCGCATTTGGGAGATGTTATAATGCACATCTGGTAAGTTTTCAGGAGTTTCTTGAGTTAGGGGGGGCCCCAAACAAGATTTTGCATAGGACCCCCAAAAAGCTAGAAACGGCCCTGACCATACCTGATTGTGCAACACATAATTTTTGCTTTCCTTCCCTGGCCCAACATTGTTCCTTTTTGTGAACAAAATCCTCATTTATGAAATAGAATATACGCTGCTTGTGGTAGGAATCTCTCACAGTTTTGCAGCAATCACGGTTGAGTGTAGTGGTGTTATTAAGTGATACAGTCTTACTGGACTGATTATTTATTTGTGTGATTAATTTGCATGGATAAGTGATGATTCTGTTGTCCCTCTCCCCTAGGCGTATTCTTTCTCAGTAGATGGCGCTGTTACATAAGGCTATAATACTTCGCTGTATCCTATGACTTCTGGGGCCCTATCTTACACCCGGCGCTAACCCGAACGCAAGTGTCTTTGCTATCTTACACCCAGCGCATGGTTCATTATAACGCCTTGCGTTCACGTCGTTTAAATACCATGTATTCTTGCGCCCATTACAAGTGAACTGGGCGTGTTGGTCTTAAAATGAGGAGTGGCCAGGATTATTTTTGGCATATTGCTATCTTGAGGCAGCAGAAAGAGCTTGGATGGATTTATATTTGCTGATAACGCCTATATCAAGCCTAATGCACGAATTGTCATTTACACCTAATGCATGAATTGTCATTCAATGGAAAACCCGCGCACTGCAATAGACGGACATTTGAGTTCTGAAAATGCGCTTCAGATGTTATTACAATACAGCTTTCTAGGCCTACAGCCTGTAAGTAAATATAATGGTTTTGACTGAAAAAAGTTCGAAACCTTGTCCAGTGAATATTGTATTTATTGTTTTTCAAATAGCCTAAGTTACAGCAGATTCGCTGTGCATAAGGTTTTTTCCATAGCCTACAGTTAAACAACGGAGATAAATGTCACCATGTTAACTGAATTTCAACCTTAGTATTCTTTGTCCTTCATATTTTTTTAATTACAGTGACAAGGTTTCCATACTCTCAGCTTATTAAAACCCAGCTGATTTCACCTGTTATTCCATAACTGAAAAAAAAAACGATTTTAAAGAGAACTAAGCGTCTAATTGGAAACGAAAACTAATTTGCAGCACGTTACACAATTAATTAATTTACTTCATACACAAATTAATTCATTGTAATGCCATTCTCTGCATGTGCGCTGCATGTTCTCTGTTTCCCCTGCTATAAGTCGCACGTTTCACAGTCTTCCTGGGAAAGTGGATTGTTTTAAAGCATTATGCTACCAATAAAACAGGTTGGTCACGTTTCCATAAGCAGGACATAATAAAACAAGGGGAAATATGCGTGAACATATGAGTTGCCAACCTATTGTATTTAGTGGAATCATTAAGGCAAAATAACGGTATTTATGTTATTAATCAATATTACTATGCAGGTAGCCTAATGAACTTCGGATGGAGCTTGAACTTCGAGAACTCCATGAGAACAGCCTCATGGAATTGATGTTTGACACTTATTGTATAATCAAACGAAATTCGTTAAACAAGCAGCCTAATAGCAAAAATAGACTTTAGGCCATGCACTTAGACCAATTGAGTTAACTTTGCTGTTGTAATAAACTCAACCTACTTTTGACATGAAATAAATGTGGGAGTAGTGGTTATTGGCATTTTCAGCAGTGGTTTTAGTGCAATGCATGTTTATACGTTGAACTAAACGTTTTTGACTGGATTTACATCCATGCAGCTGTTGAACTTTGCTGGGTGATTGCACTGACCGACCTCCAAACAGCTTGCAGCCGCCATGTTTATAATATTTATATTGGACGTTGTATAAAGGCAAGAAAGAGACCAGACTGTGCTCTTGGTGTGATGCATTTGTTAAAGGGATAGTTTTTATGTTTTTTCAGTTTAGTGTATGTTTTTGATTGGGCCAGACAGTTTAGTGTATGACTTTGATTGGGCCAGACAGTTTAGTGTATGTTTTTGATTGGGCCAGACAGTTTAGTGTATGTTTTTGATTGGGCCAGTCAGTTTAGTGTATGACTTTGATTGGGCCAGACAGTTTAGTGTATGACTTTGATTGGGCCAGACAGTTTAGTGTATGTTTTTGATTGGGCCAGACAGTTTAGTGTATGACTTTGATTGGGCCAGACAGTTTAGTATATGTTTTTGATTGGGCCAGACAGTTTAGTGTATGACTTTGATTGGGCCAGACAGTTTAGTGTATGTTTTTGATTGGGCAAAACAGTTTAGTGTATGTTTTTGATTGGGCAAAACCGTTTAGTGTATGTTTTTGATTGGGCCAGACAGTTTAGTGTATGTTTTTGATTGGGCCAGACAGTTTAGTGTATGTTTTTGATTGGGCCAGTCAGTTTAGTGTATGACTTTGATTGGGCCAGACAGTTTAGTGTATGTTTTTGATTGGGCCAGACAGTTTAGTGTATGACTTTGATTGGGCCAGACAGTTTAGTGTATGTTTTTGATTGGGCCAGACAGTTTAGTGTATGACTTTGATTGGGCCAGACAGTTTAGTATATGTTTTTGATTGGGCCAGACAGTTTAGTGTATGACTTTGATTGGGCCAGACAGTTTAGTGTATGTTTTTGATTGGGCAAAACAGTTTAGTGTATGTTTTTGATTGGGCAAAACAGTTTAGTGTATGTTTTTGATTGGGCCAGACAGTTTAGTGTATGTTTTTGATTGGGCCAGACAGTTTAGTGTATGTTTTTGATTGGGCCAGACAGTTTAGTGTATGTTTTTGATTGGGCCAGACAGTTTTTGTTTGTGATGATGTGTTTTTAGTTTTTTTCCTGAAGTGTATACTCTTGCTTTATACCACATGCACTGATACCCACCCAGACTTCTCAAAGTATCTAAAACATTATGCATTGCACACATAAATGTATTGGGCCAATTGAAACTGAAATAATTTTTTAGAAAGATGTAAGTATAGATTTAAAGATAAATTACAAAAGCATATTCCCTTTCGGAAAAAAATCTATAGTGGGTTGATTCTTGTCCACTGCTGAGGTAGGATTAAAGATACCAATTAATGGCTGCCTTGTCTGGGTAGTGAACTTCTCAGTGTTAATTGAACACTGAAAGTGTTTGAAGTCCACAATAAGGAGTAAAACATTTACACTCTATAGGTAAAATGCACTCTGTCAATGTTGATTTAACGCTAAACATTCTGCTGTGTATTATGTTTTGACTGAACCAAAAAAAGAAAAGAAAAGAATAATTATTTCAAATGGAGTGAATCATTATTATAGACTAAACAGCATTTGAGTAGGAATGATTCTGTCACACGGTTTTTCATCACTACATCAAGGTTATGTAGTAACCTTGTTTTATTTGGCAGAAGTAATATTTTGCATAGTTGCAAGTGCACTGTTAGCCTTCTCTTCATAGATTCAGAGATGAAATAATCAAGAGTTGCTTTCAAAGCCCAGGAGCCATTCAGCTATTAGAATAACGTAAGGGGCTGTCTTATTGTTTCATCCAAACTGTCACTTTATAATAAAATGTTCTATTATTATTACATTGACAAATTAAGTTAAATAACATGACTCATTCTGTTTCCTCCTTGCAAAATATTTATATAATATATAGTAATCAGCTCTCTCTCTCACACACACACACACACACACACACACACACTCACACACTCACACACACACACACACACACACACACACACACTCACACACACACACACACACAATCTATCTCACACACCTGACCCTGCCTACATGGCTCTGTGGGTCACACCTACAGACAGAAACCTAAAAATAGCCTACTATTAACCAGAAATGATCTCAGAATAAATATTTGCCAGTGGTGTTAGTTATGTATTCTTTGCCAGTTACATTACAAATGAAGACAGATCTTCTTTTTGCCAGGCAGAGACCAAGCGCACCAAGCCCCCGCCCCCAAACCTTAACCACCTGTTGAATCTGGGACAGTTAGGTGAAACCAGGGCAACTGCTCTTTCATTCTGTCTAACACAGGCCACTGCGTAATGTCAGCTCTAAGAGTTACACTTCTAAATCAAGCTAATCTTTTGTCATACTGAAAATGCCATAAATGCCATAAAACCAAATGTTGTTCATAAAACTACTGCTGGGTCGACTTACTGTGCTTGCCAAACCGTGCCCCCCAGGGCTTTTGACGATGACCACACACCCTCATGCTGTGTGCTTGAGAATATAAGGTTTGAAATGTTGTGCTCTGTGGGGTAGTCGCATTGTAGCCAAGCTTTCCCAGCAGGTTTGGCAAGCCGACCCTGGGCCCGTTTGACCAGCAGGGGTCACTAGAGAGCGAGGAAACACACAACCGCCACCCCCCTTTTGTGTTTGCTGGGAAATTCAGGAAATGTTTTATACTTTTCTGGTAGAAACACATTCAGAAACATGCAAAAACAAGTCGCATCATTGTCCTTAGTTACACTAGGTACTTTCTTAAAATTAATCCCAAGATTTTCTAATGTAGGGTTAACATAACATTCAAAGCATAATACGGGTATTATTGTGTGCTTTCATGTAATGTTCTTCCAGGATTGCCACAGAAGACTGCAAAACTGTTTTGTCTACACAATAGTTTCTATTTTAACCTCCAGGCCACAGCTAGAGGATGACAAGAGTACAGTTGCCCATGGAAAATTCACACAACCTTGCCTTTTTATACACTAATATGCTTTAGTCTCTATTTTTTTCAGTCCAGTGAAGTATATCAGTTAAAGAGAGTCAATGATTGATTGATGTAATGGGCCAGGAAGTGCATGAAAGTAAAGAATTTGAATTACTATCATGTTTTCATTCATTCATGAAAAAGAGTCTGTAGACAGTTCTACAGGAGAAGAGGAAATGGGGCTAGTTTCAGTTCCTGTTCAGTGTTCTGGAGTTTTCAAAGTCCTGCCCTCTGTATGTAAACTGTTGGTTATCAATCAACATTTGACCTTAACTTTGACTAACAATTAAAAGCAAGAATTACTCATTTTTCACAGTTGGAGTTCAGCAATCACCGAAAGTAACTTTCCTAACTTGAGTTTGTGCAGAAACACCATGCTTGCATGACCCACATGATGCTTGCATTTCTTTGTTAAGGACAAATGATAATAGAATACAAGCTATTATCTCTGAGACGGCAGTCAGATTAACTGTATTGTACTGGGGGATGACATCTTGTATCTAGCTGAAAAAGCTGAATTAGTGATTATGGAAAATTGTTACTTTTCTGAATTTCCATATCACAAGGATGAAGTCATAGCATTATGGTTACGCACCTGGGCTTGTAACAGGTCACAGGTGGGGTGCTGCTTTTTACGCACCTGGGCTTGTAACAGGTCACAGGTGGGGTGCTGCTTTTGTACTCTTGACCAAGGTGCTTAACCTGAATCGCTTCAGTAAATATCCGGCTGTATAAATGGATGGTACGTAAAAAAAATGAAAGTGTGTAAGATCACTCTGCATAAGGGTGTCTACTGAATGCCTGAATATAAAGAAACATTAAGTCGTACACTTCTGGCATGCTTCTAGTCATACCCAGATAAGACCTCATATCTCCTCTGAGTTTAAGAAACAGTTCAATCTTCAGCATTTGTAAATGTGGATATCAGCCCAGTGTAAAATGTAATTGATCGCTTATGGTAAAAGGAAATATACTGTCAATTAATTTTTATGAATGGCTACAGTCCAGCCATTGTTATGAAATGAGGAGCGGTGTTATAGATGAAGTGAAAACGCTCACTCATAACGTAACACTTCAATGCATAACGTCCAATCCTCTCACCCAAGGCTACCTCTTGGTGCTTGTATAAGGAACAGCTGACTTGTTGGGAAATACAGTTTCTTATCTTTTCCTTCACTGTATCAGCAATACTGACTGTTGTCATGTAGACATTGGCCTTTTCCTTGATCAACTCTTGCCCTCTGTGTCATTTTCCAAACATAGACATTTTATAATCCATGTAATATGCAAACTTTATTTTTTTTCAGAATGTATTTCATTGCATTGAAAGTTTGTAATGTGGTCTTGTGGACCCGGACTGGCACGGGCCCACCGGACCGCCAACAGAAACTGAGCCGAGAGAATCACACGGGGCACACTGAGGTACTCAGGCACACTGAGGTCAAGGTACAAGATCCTTTGTTCACACTGCGCAAAACCAGGTCGCTTTTGCAGTTCTCCAATAATTTACCAGTCTAGGTCATCGATCCAAGCCAAGTCGTACGGTCGGGCTCGTTTTAAGAGGCGTCTTTGAAAGCAGCACCTCAGCCAACTGCCAGCTAGCTCCGCAGAAGAATGTCACATTGCTAAACACAGCTGGACAAGCGCCAGAGGGGAAGCAATGCAACCCCCCACATTCCCCTCAACTGAAGGGAAGGGAATGGGTTTCACAGACTGGGTGAATTAAGTCGTTTATTTTGAAAAACACGCCCCACGGTGCACACAGAATTACTAATCACCCAACTGCACTTCTACCACTATAAGGGGATGTTTATTGGCGCAATCAACATTAACACAATAGTCTGCTCATAGAACTTACCACCTTAAAACCATGTAAATGTTCAGTATAAAATTGTTTTACATGTATATACATGTATATATGTTTTTTTGAAACTTTTACAAGCAACAATACCAGTGATATAGGCTACTGTAATTTTGTACTTCCTGCCAAAAGAATAGCTTCTGTTTGTTCCATTTCATTTCACAGTTTACCAGAGTATGTAAAAAAGAAATACTTTAAGGGATAAAAATAAGTACAAAAAAGCATAAAACATTTAAAAAGACAAATTTGCAAGGAAATATTACAATAATAACAGACATGTTTCCATACAGTTGCAGGCATATGAAATCACACTCAAGCATACGTATAATTTCTTAGATATATACACATAAAAAATGTGTCTTGATTGAAGCACCACAAAGCACATCTTGCTGGAAAATTCTTTCAGCAATCTTTTTTTACCTGCCAACTTTTTGAGGTTCAAACACTTGCCAGATATTTCTTGGGGAATTAAACAAGGCTTCTTATACAAGTTATTTTAGTGCAGTTCACCAATCGCCACCTTTATTTTCGAACCCCCATCATATTGATAACACCTCCCCTACCTGGCCTTGTGAAAAATGTGACGCCGGTTGGCACCAGCTGTAGTGTTTTATTCAGAATGCCACCCCTCACCAAAGCAAAAGGTGGTATTTTCAGGTGGTATGTAGGACTTTGAAGCAAGTGTGCATGGACGGTCAAACACTATTAGTGACACGGGAAATTGCGGTGTTCGGTTCTTGAATGAGCCACAATCTATACTCCTGAGTGCAAATGAACATGCCAAGAACACGTCAGAGGCTGTGTTTCAGCTCTGCCTGCGTACAGTCAGGAGTCCTTTAAAGATTCCGCTAAGCTATGCTAAACTAGGCCAAGCTAACCACGGCCTCTGGAAGAGCACGGTTAACTTCAGGACACATGCACAGTTGTTTTTATCCGTTTCTATGTAACACGTGACTTTATGAACTTGCTGTACTGCAGGGAGCTAATTATTCCCTCCAGGGTCACCGTTAAAATCCCAGAGCAATAGCAAGCCTGAACGAGGGAGAGTGACGGTATCTCAGCTTTCTGTAAAAATGTAAATACACAGAGTGGCCATAGACTTAATTAACTATGTAATACAGTTCCACAGCACTATACTATATATACATACACCACCACAGTACTATATAGTGTCACTTACTTCTGACACATATGGAATGCACATACACACAAAACCACCCCTAATGTTTGAATTAAAAACTCACATTGCGCCCGTTTTAAATGAGTTAGTTTGGTTTGAGACGACATATAGAGATAGAAAGATGTGGTAATGTAAATAATTTCACGTGTATTACGGGTATTACGGTACTGCACTGACGGAAGGAGGCTGAAATTGAATGAGCAGCACTGGCACACTCCTTTATCACGTGTTACAATCAAAAACAGCTTCAGGGCGATTGCAGGTACAAAGCTAAATTGTTCTCCAGTACATTTGACGCTAATAAGAGTACCTTTTCGTAGTGGGCACTCAATCTTCATGGAATTAACTTTTTTTACTGTACAGGATTTTACTGTGAAGTCAGGGTTTTCCTCCTCTATTTCAAGCTTAAACATGCTACTGACTACAGTACAAAACTGAACCCAGTCAATAATGAAAGGCCACTGAGACACTGACATGTGAAAAACACCCCCCCCCACCCCCCGGCATTCTTCATTCTTCTCCTGAAGGCCACTCAACTCTCTGCACCCTTGGTTTACATTTACTGCGTGTTAGAGTCCTCCAGTCCAAAGCACAATGCAGTCTACAATAGACCAAACAAATGCGCGCAAGGTTAAATGTAGCTGTTGGTAGCGATACAACTGAGAGCAAGCATGTTACTTTGATGTAAGTCCTTGGCAGGAACTTGGTGGGTACATTTGAGATAAATACACAAGCAGAGACACTGCCCCTTTAAGGAATTACACAGCGGGGGGAAGCGAGGGATTTTCGTTCACACTTTTTGACTCAGGAGAGCAACGCAGGAAGAGCCGGCTTCCCAAGCGCTTGTAGGCGAACCTGAAGTACATCATGTGACCCGTGGCGACGAATGAGACGGACAGGATGACGAGCAGGCCGAAGGCCTCCGGGTTGGGCGCCAGAATGACCATGATGAAGTGCAGCAGGTCCAGGAGGTAGTTCATGGAGTTCTGGACGCCGTTGATGATGCCTCTTTCGGACTCGATCACGTTTTCCTGAATAAGCTGAGTCACACTCAAGTCGAAGGACCAAAGACCTGAAAAACAACAACAAATTAACGATGACAGTTCCCATGGCTAAACATTTATCACCTCATGATTATGAGCGATAAGAGACAATTATTATAGTACAATTAGTACAGGTTAGCCATAAGCCATTAGCCATCTGAAGATAAGGATAGCCAAGGTCAATAACAGTGTTAATGTATGGCATAGGCAGCATATAATCAGAGTGAGGCGACCTTGAACACTGTCACCACATATGTCCTTAAAGTTCAAACACCTTTGTGATCCCCTTGAACACTGTCACCACATATGTCCTTAAAGTTCCTTTTTCTAATACCTTCACTGGACAGAGTCTGCTGCTTTTTGTGTTCATAAACTGTGTAATCAACTAATTAACTAATCAATTCAGCATGGAGTAACAAGTAATGTGTGGTTGTCCAACACCAGGGTCGGCTGTCACCGCTTCAACCCATTAAGGTGTGGGATCACAAATCTGCGATTAGAATGTTCTTAACTGAACATTCTAATGCTGATGTAACAATGTAAGTGTTCTAGAATAATGACTTAGAATTTTGAAAAAACAATCCAAAAAAACCAAAGGGTTAATACTTACCGACTCTAGCAGCAATGACCCCAGCAAAAAGGAGGCCCACGGACAAGTAGGACTCCACGACCGGTGCCCCCAGCTCGTACGGCGCGGTGGAGCCGTTGACGGAGGCGGCGAGATCGCTCGGTGGGGTGGGGTGGCCTAACAAGTGGCCGATCACGTCGTCGAAGGGCGAGACGCTGAGGTCGAAGGGGCTGCCGGGCACGAAGACGGACATGACGCACAGCAGGAGGCAGGAGAGCTGGGCCACGCCCGCCAGGAAGCCTGTGCGAATCAGGCCGCACCTCTTCCTGATCCAGGTGAAGGCCACCGTGCCGCAGATCCCCGAGACGGCCGAGGCGCCCATGAGCAGGCTGAGGACGGAGCCGTTCAGGCCCTGGTTGTAGGCGTAGCCCGTGGTGATGCAGTCGAACCCGAGCACGGTCATGTACAGGAAGGCTAGAGACATGCCTGCGAGGAAGATGGACTGGTTGTAGTAGGCCACCCAGCCGTCCCTGAAAGTGCGGAAAGGCTCCGACATCTGGTAGCAGCACCCGGCCTTCTCCGGCGAGCCCGCGTCCGCCTGCGCCGCCTGGTTCATCAGCTGGCTGCTTTCGCCCGGCTTCTCGCTGTCCTCAGGCTCTGAAAGCGACAGGAGAAACGCGTAAGGAGGCCTGATCACGGGCCCCAATGAAGCACACAGCTCTACTGCCTCTTAGCTCAATCTCAGCCCATCATGTGTGTAATCACAGCCAATCTGAGGGAAACATTTTTACAGTCGTGTGTTTTTTTATTCTCTCAGTGATTTATGAAGCTCTGGCGCACCTTTCTGAACGTTAAGCTGCAACATCTCCTGGGCCTCTGCCTTCTGGCCGGCCTTGACGGCCAAGGCCGGGGTCTTCTGGTACACCTTCCACAGGAGACAGTACTCCAGGCACATGGAGCAGAGGTTCCAGCCCGCGATGAAGCAGCAGCCGATGAAGGGAGAGCCGAATGCCATGATCTGCCCCACAAGCATGGGGGCCAGGATGTTGGTCAGCTGGTCGATGATTCTCACCGTGGCGTTCATGTCTATGAGAGAGAACGTTTAAATGTGGATCTGTTCACAGAAGCTGAATATCTGCAAATACGTATAATATAACGGAAAACTAATGAACTGCACTGCCAAGGTCTAGGTCCCAATGGTGCTGCCACTCATGGTATTAATTATCACTGTGCCTGTCCAGTATGTAGAGGGGAAAAATAACATTCCTTAAAAAGATAAGACCTTTAATCCTGATATGCAATTCCATACAGGTAATCATCAAAATTACAAGAAATAAAGGCTTGAAATATTTCACTCTATGTGTAATGAATCTATATAATATATGAGTTTCACTTTCTGAAATGAGTGACAAAAAATATTGAACTTTTTCACGATATTCAAATTTTTTGAGCTGCACCTGTACTGTAGCATACTGAAATAAAACATTAAGATCAGAACAAAATAGTCTAATCTTATACAAATATATAACATTATATGGGTAAATATTCAGATTACTGATATTGTATATGCCCATATACAGTATATGCCCATATATATTGCTGTTAAATATATTTCATATATTTTTCAATAATTCCATATATATATTGCAGTGCATTCAATTTGTGTAAGGGGCATATCTAGGTCAAGACACTGACACCGTTGTACTTTATGACTGATAAATACATTCCATAAAGCTGCTGGTGTGCATGTTCTGTGGTATTATTGGATTTTATGGCTCTCATTACCTGGGCATAACAGGAGTTATAAAAGGTGAAATAACAGAAACATTTCCTGTCATGTTCACAGCAGGCATGCTGCAGATGACCCCAATGACCTCTACACCTGGAGGTGCCTTACCTGCCAGCTTGCTCCTGTCCTCCCCTGCAATCACCACAATCCAGTCTCTCTGAATGGTGATGGACGTGGCTGTGCTTGCCAGGTTCGCAACATTGGCAGTGGTGATGACCATGATGTAGCAGGTTGTCTGTTAACCGTAAAGAAAAGGGTGTTTGAGAGAAACCTGAAAATACAATGTGTGTTCAGGTCCTGCGTTAGTGTACAGAGTTTGTGTTTGCGTTCAGGTCTTGCGTTTGTGTACAGGCCCTGCTTTTGTGTACAGGCCCTGCGTTTGTGTTCAGGTCCTGCGTTTGTGTACAGGTCCTGCGTTTGTGTACAGGTCCTGCGTTTGTGTTCAGGTCCTGCGTTTGTGTACAGGTCCTGCGTTTGTGTTCAGGTCCTGCGTTTGTGTACAGGTCCTGCGTTTGTGTACAGGTCCTGCGTTTGTGTACAGGTCCTGCGTTTGTGTACAGGTCCTGCGTTTGTGTACAGGCCCTGCGTTTGTGTACAGGTCCTGCGTTTGTGTACAGGTCCTGCGTTTGTGTACAGGTCCTGCGTTTGTGTACAGGCCCTGCATTTGTGTACAGAGTTTGTGTTTGTGTACAGGTCCTGCGTTTGTGTACAGGTCCTGCGTTTGTGTACAGGTCCTGAGTTTGTGTACAGGTCCTGCGTTTGTGTACAGGCCCTGCGTTTGTGTACAGGTCCTGCGTTTGTGTACAGGCCCTGCGTTTGTGTACAGGTCCTGCGTTTGTGTACAGGTCCTGCGTTTGTGTACAGGTCCTGCGTTTGTGTTCAGGTCCTGCGTTTGTGTACAGGTCCTGCGTTTGTGTTCAGGTCCTGCGTTTGTGTACAGGTCCTGCGTTTGTGTACAGGTCCTGCGTTTGTGTACAGGTCCTGCGTTTGTGTACAGGTCCTGCGTTTGTGTACAAGTCCTGCGTTTGTGTACAGGTCCTGCATTTGTGTACAGAGTTTGTGTTTGTGTACAGGTCCTGCGTTTGTGTACAGGTCCTGAGTTTGTGTACAGGTCCTGCTTTTGTGTACAGGTCCTGCGTTTGTGTACAGAGTTTGTGTTTGTGTACAGGTCCTGAGTTTGTGTACAGGTCCTGCGTTTGTGTACAGGTCCTGCATTTGTGTACAGAGTTTGTGTTTGTGTACAGGTCCTGCGTTTGTGTACAGGTCCTGAGTTTGTGTACAGGTCCTGCTTTTGTGTACAGGTCCTGCGTTTGTGTACAGAGTTTGTGTTTGTGTACAGGTCCTGCTTTTGTGTACAGGTCCTGCGTTTGAGTACAGGTCCTGCGTTTGTGTACAGATTTCGCGTTTGTGTACAGGTCCTGAGTTTGTGTACAGGTCCTGCTTTTGTGTACAGGCCCTGCGTTTGTGTACAGGCCCTGCGTTTGTGTACAGGTCCTAAGTTTGTGTACAGATTTTGTGTTTGTGTACAGATTCTGCGTTTGTGTACAGGTCCTGCGTTTGTGTACAGATTTCGCGTTTGTGTACAGGTCCTGAGTTTGTGTACAGGTCCTGCTTTTGTGTACAGGTCCTGCTTTTGTGTACAGGTCCTGCGTTTGTGTACAGGTCCTGCGTTTGTGTACAGGTCCTGAGTTTGTGTAATAATGGTGCAGTTACAAGGATTTTAATGTTGATGCAGCAGGGGGGTATTCCACAAAGCAGGATTACTCAGTTAGCTGGATAACTGCACTGAGTAAACCACAGAACAGCTCTTTTTTCAGTCTATGTTCCAGATTTTGGAGGGTTCTGGGTTTTACTAAGTGCAGTTATCCTACTAACTCAGTAATCCTGCTTTGTGGAATGCCCCCAAGAACTGAACCTAGATCTGTTATTACAAACCCCAATTCCAAAAAGAAAACAAAAACGTTCCTGTTGGGACAGTATGTATAATGCACATAAAAGCAGAAAGCAGTGATTTGTAAATTCTCTTTTACATGTATTTAATTGTAAGCAGTACAAAGAAAATATATTTAATGTTTTACCTTATCAACCTTTACAGATTTTTGTAAATATACGCTAATTCCGAATTTGATGCCTTTTGATGCATTTTCCTATTGAACTCTATGGAAAAATAAGTCAGGAGAAACAAACCTTCAAGTGATATCTGGCAGCAGAGTGATGGTTTGAGGCTCGTTTGATACTTCAGACCCTTGATGACTTACAGCCATTTAACCAACCATGGGTTCCATACTATTCCCGTGTAATTTACAGCTTAATCTAGTCCCACCCCCCCCAATTCCCATAGAGATCCATTCAAATGCAGAGTATTTAGTATACTTCTAGTAGTATAGTATAGTATCACTTCTAAGAGTGCCTGAAAATAAAATATCAAGAGTCTCTTGATATCCTTTTTTACCCAGTCATGATAGCATCACCTGTTTACCTGTGGAATGTTCCAAACAGGTGCTTTTTGTCTCTTTTTTTGCCCCTGTCCCAACTTTTTTGGAATATGTTGCAGGCATCAAATTCAGAATTAGCGTATATTTACAAAAATCAATAAAGTTGATAAGGTAAAACATTAAATATCTTTTCTTTGTACTATTTTCAATTAAATATATGTGAAAGAGAATTTACAAATCACTGCTTTCTGCTTTTATGTGCATTTTACATACTGTCCCAACTTTTTTGGAATTGGGGTTTGTATTTCCACCAACAAAACATTTGAGGATATCCGTTTTGTGATATGAAATGATCAGTATACATTTTAATTTCCATTTCTACACAAACTATGAAAGCTGTTTAGTCTTAGTTCATATAAGTTATACATGATTGGCTCCTTACTAAATCATGTTCCAACAAGTTCCCTGTAAAATAAATAAATATACACACAATAATAATACGTAGGCTACTCACAAGCAACCACCCATTGTAGAGATCATCAAGCTGGTTCTTAAACTGGAAAACCACCATAAACAGAATTCCACAGAGAATAACAGAACAGTTCTGGACGATCAATGAAGTTTGTGCAACTGTTCAGAAACAGCAAAACCATAAAATCATGGAAATGTAAAAAAAAAACAAGACAGTTAAGTGTACTTAAGAAAGAAAAACATCATGAGACTATTCCAGAGAATCTGTAGAAACATGTACAATAATAAGATTGTTTAATAACAATCAGATTATAATAATCACAGGTGTGCATTTAATGATAATTTAATTGTTATTATAGAATGGGCGTATATTTAAAGTACATCAAGACTGTCTAACCTTTAAGCCTGGGGTTTTTGTCTACCCAGTCACCGATTATGGCTCCCAGCAGCAGGACCGAGCCCGCCACCACTAGTCCGTATACGGCAGTCAGTAACAGGCTGTTACCGTACAACTCCACCAGAAACACAGCGACGGCGAAATTCCACATACGGTCTCCCTGAACGACAAATGCACCAAAGCCTTTATTTACAGTTAAAACAATAAGTGCATGTGTTTTATTTCGACTTTAGACACACCTGCTGTATTCTTAAATGTTTACTTTGCTATTCTTTAAAATGTTTGAGTGACGTACGAAGTCTTACATAGAAATATGTACGATACGTGAACTGGCTATCTGCCACAGAGCATAGTAGATGCAAACTGGGTGGAAAGAATGTTCTTTGTTAATTCGCCAACTGCACGCTATTTGAAAGCCAACGGGGGGAAAAGAACCACTGATTACGAGTGGTTTTCATGTGAAAACATCCGATGATGCCGCTTTTGCTGAATACAGATAAGTCAAAAGAGCTGTTCTGTAAGACTGAAACATATGGGAATGTTGGCTTTATACCGGAAATATTGTTAGATGTGCGTAGGCTACGTTGTTTACAAATTGTTGAAGCAAGCTAAAGCTGTCATTCCAAATACCCATGAATAGACAACTGTTTAACAGTGGACATTTCAAACAAACATAAATAAAACGTTACTAACGCGTGTCAATACCTTGCTTGCAATAAATATTTTCAATATATAAAGGAATGTGTTTATTCTTTGTCTTACTTACCCACGTTGAAAGGGCATGACCAAGGTAAATAAGAAACTTCGCCGATGTAAAGAAATCACGAACAGACCCTGCAGGGGTAGAGACATTACGTTCAACAGTCTTTAGTTATTCTTCAATACATGCAGCTAGCATTGTCTACTGTCATAAATTGAAACCATTACAGTGCCTACCACAACATTTCTTGGATCCGGAGTTTTCCATCGTTAATATGAATCTTCTTTATTTAGAACGTACAAGTGCTAGCGTAGTACAACCTCGCTGAAAATGCGTAAGCTATTTACTTGCAAAGAATGCTGAACTGCTGTTCTCCTCCTCTCCAAACTTAGCTATCACTGTAGCTGAAGTTGGAAAGAAATATTTTATATGAAACTACCTTTTCGTAAAAATGAAAAACAATAGTTCAGTGCGAGACCAGGCTGGATGGAAGCGCTCATTGAAGAGTCCGAGACTCGTCTCCGAGCCGAGGTCTTAGTTTCATCCCGACTGGTCTCAGTTGACGGGTTTAGGCACGCCATGGCCACGTGACAGATAAACACTCCCCGCTGTTATGAGCAGACTGCATCCGATTATACGCCCTGACGTTTCTGCAAGATCACGAATTCTATTAAAAAAAAATTCTAATAGGTTATAATCCCAACCTTTCACAGTTTTTTTGAAAAACGTGTTTTGAAATGAAGCGAGGGACATCTTTTAATCTTGTTATTGTTTTGCTCTGTCCCGAGAAAGGTTCCCCTTTTGTTGACCTTGCTTGATACAATGCAGAAACATCCATGACTGCATTTAGTACGATTACTCTCATAGTATAATGACCTAAACTATATTGATAATATATGATGACAATTATAACTATAGGATAGAGATGAGGGTCATGGGTCATATCAACTCAGGAAAATAGCCAATATACAAATGTGTATGGTGTTGTTGTTGATTGATTGATTTATTGAGTTTATTTGATTACAATACACAAATATTTTAAAATATTTGAAATTACAATACACAAATATACATATGGTACTTAATCTATCAGAATATTGCAATGAAGTCACATGACTTATTTCCATTGCGGTCCTGATATTGTTCTTTATTATTATTATTTATATTCAAAGAATACTTAATGTACATATTGCATATCATAGATTTGCGGACAAAAAAAACGGTGATGAGAATGTTATATATTTTTTTGCTTGGTTTTGTCATGGTTCGTGGGTTTTTATTTTATTTTCCGTTGCGGTTCTCGTCCTTATTTCCCGATTGAGAATCTATCTGATTTTTTTCACGTTCCGTTCCTGGGTTTGCTTTCCCTCATCATTGTTTTCACCTGTGCTTCTACCTGCAGGGTATTTAAGCTCCTCACTTCTGCTTCCCCGGTGCTTCTTTGTCATTCGACATTGCATTGAGCCAGGTATAGCCAGGTATAGCCAGGTATAGCCAGGTACTAGCGACCTCGTGATATTAAGCGATGTTTATGTTCACGGGGGAGATGCTATTAGCTTTTAGTTCAGGTATAGGTATTATTCCTCCTGATAGCGTTCTGTGCTATTTATTTTATTCTTTGCTGTTCTCTCGGAGACAGTTTTCTTTCTTTGTTTCGTTTGTTTTACACTCTTCCGGCCGTCCGAACTTATGTGCCAAAGGTGTTCTTTTTTTTGCTAAGTTTCCCGTTTTGGCTCCAGTATTGAGCTCGGGAGATTTAGTTTGTGTTTTACTCATTATTCGAGTTCGCCCTATTTTAGTGGGTTGATTTTCGTTTGGCTGTTTAGCCACAAGGAAGTAGTTTCCTGTCTTTTCTTTCTTTGTATTTATTATTTTGTTATTCCCTTTATTGGTCCTCACTGCGCGAGTGACTTGTTTCTGATCCCCCTACCTTCGAATTTGATTATCCGCCACTAAAATCCATTACAGGTTTAAATTAATTTTTTTGCACCTCTGAACATGGGTATAACAAATAAACCAAACATGCATACATCAAGATGGTATGTCCAGGGTGAAGGCATCAGAGCCTACAGTGGACGTGCAGTGTAGACGTTCCGCGGGTGTTGGTAAATGTGTGTACCGAGAGATTCAGAGGTGTACAGCTCCATATATGGGGGCAGAGGACCACACTGTGTGTTTACCACTGGCTCCTCCGCTGCAGAATGCAACAGAAGCATTGTTTGGGCCCCGCATATTGCACCTGACCGGGACCAAGCAACGCCCTCAAATTCATGCACAATGGCACACAGGACAACATGAACTCTACAGAGCACCTCTGGTATTGCACCTGACCGGGACCAAGCAACGCCCTCAAATTTATGCACAACGGCACACAGGACAACATGCTACAGAGCACCTCTGGTATTGCACCTGACTGGGACCAAGCATGTTTGCTTACAGAGCTGATAGGGCACTCAGACATCAGATATGAAGTTGTGCATAAAAAAAAACAGACTTTCTTTGTATTTACATTAATTTGTTAAATAATGGTTTTGAGCAAAAGTGCGTCATATGATATGTGCTCCTACATTATTTGCACTCCATTTTTCTAAGATGAGAAAAAAAGGTGCTGTTTTGACTATACGCACCTGCTGCAACTCTTATTGATTATCCAATACTACCTTCACTTTCCATACATTTTTCCAACCATAAATCATATTTTGCATTGTCATAAGCGGTGGTGCTTTTTAAAAAAATTTAAATTGTTTAAAATGTATATGTAAAATGTACAGACACCAATATATGTTCAGGTATTTCCTCCCTGCTCTGAGACAGCAAAAAAGCTTTTTTGGGTGCAGTGATATTTTTGATCTTTTTTTTTTTAATCTACCCCCAAGCACCTGATTTTCAACATATACCCTCCATAAAGTCTGTGCAGGGACCTAATGTCCAGAATTGCATTGATGTGTACATCTAAAGACCCAAAGGTTTCTGTGTAGTCCAGGGCATGTTTATAATTGGTCTAGAAGTGGAGAGGAAATAAGATCATATAGTGTAACAGCTCTATGTTGGCCCTGGTGCATGTCCTTATATGACATTGTTCAACCCTTCACAATCAGAGACAAGCAGGTCCATAAACACAGTTAATATATGGGAAATGTAGTATATATTTCAAGTGATTTAAAAATTATTGCTGTATTTTTCTGCCACATTGATAAAACTGGCAATTTGGTGGACTCCTGCCGTAAAAATGTCTTCTTTTAGGCGCAGGGCAGTCACTGATCATGGTCGATGGTAATTTTCTTGATGGTCCTTTGAACACAGGGAGCTGGTGAGCTTACGTCATCTTTTCTTATCTGGCCTACTCCCCATAAACATAAGCAATCGCTGCAGTCTGGTTGAAGGCCAAGGGCAAGGTATAAGAAGTCTTGTTGTGTCATGCAGTCAAATAGTGACTCCTGTACTCATGGATGTGCTCACCAGTGTTCCATGGGCAAGTTCAATCAAAGTCAAGTGGACATATCATGTGACCAGAAGAGTCTGGACATAGTATCAATCACACCTCATTGGACCTTCGGCTAAACAGCATAATTCTTATATTTTCATATCTCTTGAGTTTATGCCACACGTATAATCCTGCCCAGTTCATTCGCTAAATAGAAGCCATGTGTATGCTTCAGAAACTTTCCAAAACAAAAGTAGAATATAAATTCCATTTGATTCTTGCACGTGCTGCTTTTTCATTCAAATTTAAAATTCTTGTATTTATGTTATTTCAACAACTGTTTCATACCCTTAAAATTACCCATAATACTGACATTTATTTTATTTTATAAGCATGTATGCGTACTAAACCAAAATAAAGAGTCTAGTGTATTGACCCACTGCAAAGGAAAGGGAGGCTACCGTAATGGAGACGTAATGGAGACGTAATGGAGACTATGATAATTGTAGGATCGTTCCTGATCCGGATGATTGGTGATTTTGTTGTATTTGAGATTAGGCATTCATGTATGTTTGCTTCTCTAAAGTAATTCATGCACAAAGCAAATATTTTACATTGATTTTCAGCATTTTCATTTTGAATTTCAACAGGTAATTTCAATCAGGTAATATTTTTGAAAATAACTATTTCAACATATAGCGGAAACAAATAAGTCCAAATAAAACAGGTGAAAATAGACAGGAGAAGGGACCCTTTCATATCTAGAAGCGATATTAATTAAAGAAATTATATCATCATCAACATCCCATGTAACTAAAACACAAAGTAGTCTGACCTCTGGAGACTAGAAACAAACACGGTGTCACGTCACGTGCCTTTGTGTCTTGATTTCCTGGTTTTCCGTTTCTATGTGATTTATGTATGTGTATTCCGTTCCGTGATTTCCCTTTCTCCCTCCATTTCGTGTCTCCACTTCCAGCACCTGATATGTATTTCCTCACGTTGTTTCATTTCACCTGTTCCTTGTTGTCTCGTTAGTAATCTGGCATATAGTCTCCCCTGTTTCTTTGTTCTGTGCCAGATTGTCTTGTGCCCTGCCTTGTGCTTGTCTCATTACTTTCCAGCACGTTTTCCTACCTGTTCCCTGAATGCTCCTCGTTCCTGTTCCCAGTCCTGTGTGCCCGTCCAGCTCCTGTTCTCCTGCCTGTCTTACCTGTCCTCGTCCAGTCCTGCCCCGGTCCTTTTGCCCGCCTGCTTGTCTCTGTCTCTTGAGCCCTGCTCCTGTTCTCCTGCCTGTCCAGCCTGCTCCTGTCCTGCCCTTCCCCGTCCTAGCCCTGCTCCTGTTCTCCTGCCTGTCCAGCCTGCTCCTGTCCTGCCCTTCCCCGTCCTAGCCCTGCTCCTGCCCTTCGTCCTCCTGATCCCCTGCTCTGACAGATTCTCCGGTTCTGACCCCTGCCTGCTCCTGGACCTCGTTTTTGCCCAGCCCTGTTTCCTGCCTGCCCGTTTCTAATCTCCTGCCTGCTAATATATAAGTCTCCTCTGTGGAGTTCAACCAGCTTTTTGGCTCTGAGTCCTGCATTTGGGAGTATCACTGTAACACACGGTTTGTAAAGATCTATTGATCTGTAGATCTGTCTAGCCAGTAGCTACGTAAGTAAGTTTACCTCAAACACCTTGGATTGATAGAAAATATGATATCTGAGGGATTATGACATGTTCTTGGGAAAACACACACAAGCTGGTTCTAGGCATATACAAGAAGGATAGTCAACAAATGAAGAGGCAGTAAAAATCCATGCATCCATGATAGTGACCCCGCCCCCACCAAACGGTCTTTCGGTAACTCTGAGCATTTTGGGGACAAACATTGCACAGGTGTTTTAAATAAATACCACAGTTTCAGTTCATCTGCTCGGGACTGAGGTGAACCCAAACAACCTGGTTGTTTGTCGTGTTTAAAGGAGGTACTGTGAGTGATCACAGGCTATGTGAGCGACCTAGTGACTTATCGACTGGCCTTGGGTGCTGTCCACCACAATCCCTTCCTCTCTAACTAACAGCACACAAAGGCTGCTCTTACAACCACTCATTATCAATATGTGTCTTCTATATGGATCTATTTAATCAAAATTCTATTTAATGTCACCGGTGAATACTATATTAGATTTACAGAATTACAGAAATGTGAATGTCCTCATGATATGTACATAAAAATGACCTTTTTTGCGGGTTCAGAAAATGATGAGATAAGCTATAACGCCCATATTTCCCTGTATTAACTATATGGATTGCAATGGTCTCGGCCCTTTAATGCAATCAAATACCTCTCCTGTTGGTATCCTTTTCTTCATCACTACTGGAAAAATAGATCAAATTAAGCGCAACTGATAGGAATGCAAGGAATAAGGACAAATCCACTTCAGCCCAGCTAATAAAAAAGGACAAAATAGGTGCTTCACAGCCAACCTGCATATAGAAGGATCCTTACCTGGATCAGTCCACAGGAACTAGCCTGATGTAACGAGGGCTGGAGCTTTCACGGCTCAGAAACACAACATCGTTACTAAAACAAGATGACTGACCAGTGAGCAGAAAATCATACGTGCTGTTATGTTCTGAGAGTTCTCTTTTCTCAGCTCAGCGCTTAACCCTCATATTATGTTCACATTTATGATGCCTTTTATGTTTGGGGTCAAATTGACCCCAAAAGTTTAAACTGACACATATGGTAATAGAAACATTTTCATACTTTCTGTGTCTTCTTTTGTGTGTCTCTGTTATGGCCACTCCCTGAATGACCGCAACATAAAAATGCACAGAGACGTGAGTTGCAAATAAAGAAAATAAGTTTATTAGGTGAAAGGTAAACAGGGTAGATATTGTATGGATGTGTGAATGTGTATAGGTGTGTGTGTAGAAAAGTGTCAGCAGGTGAGAAAAAAACCACGGTCCAGTCAACACATAGGGTCGTAGCCGTGAAGGGTGAAAAGCACCTGACAAGCACTGGAACAGAACAAAAACCGTAACTCCTGAGTCCTGGGCAAACCAGTATTTTAATGGCGTGGGCCCAGGTGACTCCAATCAGTCAATTAGGGTTCAATCATTTAATTGACTCTGGAAGGGGAAACAAGACAGCACAGCAAGGGAGAGACATACACACGTAACACTCTCCCAATTGACTACCCTTTTATCGCTAAATACTAAAAACCTACGCCAGAACATCTCAACTGAGAGCCTGAGGTAAGTGAAGGTTTGTGAAGTTTAAAACCTGTATAGGAATGTGCCACCAGGATTACTCACAAAGATCATAGATAAAAACTAAAAAGGTTACATATTTTCTTCCATTTCATACAGCTACCCCAAAAAATTACCCCGCACAACACCTTTATATACAAAGTTGGTACAGGACTTTTGAAAACATAGCATTATATTGATCGCGTGTTTACTATTTAATCCTTACTTGGGGAAAGTCATGTAGCGTCAAGATGAGAAAATAAGGTTGACTGGCTGGTAGAGTCAGCCGTGCAGCGCTACAGTGTAAACATGCAGAAGAAGCAGGACGGACCTTCACCACAATCACGGGCTGCTGACTGGACTGCAAACACACGGAAATACAGGGCCGAGTCTGAGGAAACCTTTAACCTTGCTCACATGGTTACCCTGCATCTTTGTTGTTATGGGAACAGTAGCTCTTGAGAGAGATAAATGACAGTAGGGTTAAGCAAACATTTTGAAATAACAGGTCTAAAGTCCTTGCATTTTGCAGTAACAAGAAAAGTGCCCATTGTGACGAAACCACAGCCCAAATTCAGTCAAGGTACAGAAAAGCATCATGAATTCTGATACAGCTCTTCTCGTTGTGTAAGATATGACACAGGTGTGGAAATAACTGATTTAGTATGAATAAAAACCTCAGCTTGCAGGTATATATTGTATGTCAATAGTCTGATATGTTTTGATGCAAGTAATACACTTTAGCAGAGTTTACAGCTACAGTATAATAGTTTAGATAGCTGCAGTTAAAGAAGAATTGCAAACCATACATGAAGTTGATTAGTAATATTGTAGTATACTGGCCAGAACTGCTCTCACTTGGTTCAGTACACTTAACCATTTTTAGAAAATACCTTTGATGCAAGATTGACTCCGTGTGTGTGTGTGTGTGTGTGTGTGTGTGTGTGTGTGTGTGTGTGTGTGTGTGTGTGCGTGTGCGTGTGCGTGTTTGTGTTTGTGTTTGTTTCCTCCCAAGAGCATGATGTAAAATCCCTCAGCTATCACATTTCTATCAACCCAAGGTGTTGGAAGCAAACTTATTTTCTTTACTTATTGACAGATCTTGACAGATCAATAGATCCTTACAAACCATGTTTATTGGTAGTATCATAGTGTTTTATTTGCATAGGAAGTTGATTATGATGATTATGATGATATTGCTTCCTCGCTTGTTTGTTTTTCACGTTTTATTTTTTGTTCTTTGTTTCTGCTTTATGTTGAAATTGATATTTAAAAAGATTTTATGACATTTGTTACATATTTCATCGAGTAATGATTAACAATCATCAGATAAGAAAGTAGGTTAATAGGCCATTTACTAATACTGAACAAAAAACTGGAATACATTCATTTAATCATCAATTTTACTGGCTGTTTTGTGATGTCAAAAATTTCCTACAGCACTGAAATTAAATATTTTATTTGGAAAAAGTATAAAAGTCTACTTGGGCGTAATCATTTTTATAGCTCTTTGAACTCACCCTTATCTTTGCACTGGCGTGACAGTACCAGAATTGTATCATAATGTGTGGTTTACAGGGACTGTGTCCATCAATCTCAAGAGACTGAAAAATGATGTGAGTCAGCTGATCTATCAAAAAAAAGAAAAACATTGATAATACATACGTTCCAATCACTGTCAGGTGATCCTCCATTCCTAGAGTTTGGACTGTGAGCTGAAGACACTGTAATACAAAATTCAAAAGCTGTTCGTAAGAAATATAATCCCATGGCATTCTCCAAGAAAAATTCCCACTCCGGGTCTCTCAATATGTCCATCAAATTATCCCACAGTTTCATTGTCTAAAGATATTCTTCTCCCTCCACCTCCATTTCAGCTGTTCTTCTGTTCTTCTGGAAAATACAAAATGGCTCTTATGCATCACCCAGGTGGGTGCTATATATTTGTGGTGTTAGAAATGATTCTTCCTCTTCTTAAAATGATGATTATTATTATGTTTAATTATTAGTATATTGATGTCTCAATAAAGATTGAATCCCCTGTGTAATATTAACACATATTATCTTGACGCCTTATTTTATGACGCCTTTTATGTTTGGGGTCAAACTGACGGCAAAAGTTTAAACTGCAACAAAACTATTGTAATAGAAACATTTTGACACCATTTTCTGTTTCACCTTTTGTGTGCCTCCCAATTGACTCCGCCTATCATCCCTATATATAAAAAATCTGTGATGAAACATGTAATCTTAGAACCTGAGATAAGTGAATGTTTGTGAAGTTTAAAGCCTGTATGAGAAAATGTCACCAGAATCACCCGGTAAAAAATAAAAAAAGGTTACCCCACTAAAGACCTTTGTCACATCGCATTATTAGGAACAATTAGGAAAAGTCATATAGGTGGTTGCATTGTGAAGCTAAAAAAATAAGGTTAAGTGGTTTTTAAGAGACGCCATTGAATCGGGTCAAATTGACTCCACAGATAATAGGAGGGTTAAAGCCATACCATGTAAGATTTACACCCTCCTCAAACATCAATTATACTGATATAAAGAGAAGGTTTAATAGTAGAACTTACACCATTGAAATCTATAAAGAAATAACTGAATTGTTGCTGGACATCGCATGAGACCGCACATCTGCTCATGATGTAACATTATGAGTTTCTCTGAAGTTTGGCAAATATGACGCAATGATAAATTACACCTATTTTTAACTATTTTGCATTTGTGTTGCACCTTTACTGAGAACATCTCCATGGTCCACCACTGCTGTTTCTGTGTCCCATACAGTGGCAAGGTTGTTGGAGATGGCCCAGGAACCTGCTATAGTGACTCTTAGAAATAACAGTATATAGTTACGGTTAGACTACCAAAACAAACTGGTACTATATAATGGAATAAAACACCCACAAGCCTTACTAATATGGTCACAGCTGACCTGTGTGCCACACAGCTGTACAAACAGGGCAGCTGATATCCTGTGCAAACAGGACCGAAAGTCACAATACAACTTTAAGGTATCACAATGTCCAACAGGAGTCATAACATCGGGGTGTCTGAACTGTTGTGTCAATTCAGCCAATCAATCAACAAACAAATAAATAAATAAATAATACTCAATAGAACAAGAGCCTTTAGGTTGCCAAACAGAAGTGCCAGGGGAGGGAGGTTTGGGGTCCTATCTAGAGATTGACCAGGATTATACAGGGAGGTCAGATAAAGCCTTGTGAATTTCTGGAAGATTCAGTCAGACTAACACCCTTAATGGAAAATCGCATTTGATTTGTCTCACCAAAAAGTAGATTTTCTGTATGCACAGCAATGTCTCCCCCTAGCGTATACACTCTGAAATTAGCTAAAAGATCACGTGGAACGTGGAACGTGAAACCACAACCAAGCGTCTCGGGTTGCTAAGCGCTACTATGCGCAGAAATCTCGATTCAGAAGTATGCTCACAAATCGGTGTCGTTAAACCAGACGCGCAAATGTGTAAATAAAGCGGCATCTAATGTGTTTTAAAAAAAGATAATTGGTTGAAGGCCTCAAAGACCGGTAAGATTCCATTATATCAAATATAAAATGCAATTTAAAGTAAGCTTTTTTCTTGTAGCCTATTTATTCTCAGGAGGCGATTGTGCAATTATGACACTGTTGGCAAACTAAAATCTTTGAGAATTAATTTTTAAATTGAAGTTACAGAATTGCAGAAACTATATACTATATATACTAATACTATTCTGACTATTGCAAGCTTTGGGTGATTTTTTGGTGAACTTTTTCAGCGAGGTAGGCTCGGCTACAGAGCCTCCATGGCGCGTTCTCTGATTTCCAGCCGTGCATCCAAGACCCGAAATGACGAAGACAAGAAGGATGTTCTGACTAATCTGGCAGCGTTAACGGCGCAAAGGAATGCGCATATTTTCTTTGAGAAGTACGACAGGAGGGAGGTACAGGAATTGCTGAGTCTCACCACCTGTAGCTGGTTGCTATGCAATGACAATTTCAATGTACCAGTGGATTTCCCCCCAGGGATTATAAAACAGATGAGGAACTTTACCCAATCAAACGTGCTTATTCTTACCCCCGCCGACCCCCGAGTAACCCTTGATTACAAAGTGGTCCAGCAAATCGTAAAGGAGCTCACCGTTGGGATATACTGCTTCAACCAACTACCGTTTATCAGCCTTGAACCCAACTATGACAAGAGTACATCGTGTCAACTGACACCAGCTTATTATGATACAAAAGTTGGACAGATACTGATAAACATAGACTACACCGTGAAAAGCCTCTGGCACGGCGCGGTCATTCCAGGAGATAAGCGCGTTCGTTTTTCTGAACTCTGGCGATCCAGCATGGATGTAGATGCCAATGGCGTACCACAGACTAAAAAGGACATGTTCTCTGAGTTTCTCACGGCAGGTAAGAAAAAACACGGTGTTATGTTGTAATGTAGGTAAATATATATATATATATATATACAGGTGCAGCTCAAAAAATTTGAATATCGTGAAAAAGTTCAATATTTTTTGTCACTCATTTCAGAAAGTGAAACTCATATATTATATAGATTCATTACACATAGAGTGAAATATTTCAAGCCTTTATTTCTTGTAATTTTGATGATTATGGCTTACAGCTAATGAAACCCAAAATTCAGTGTCTCAGAAAATTTGAATATTTTGCTTTAACATATTTTTAAAGTCATATTTAATATTTGGTCGCATATCCTTTGCATGCTGTTACTTCCTGAAGTCTGTGACCAATCAACATCAAAAGACTCTCAATATCTTATTTTCAGGTACTGTTACAAGCGATACTATAACCTCTCTGCATTTGAACTGATCTCTATGAGAATTGGGGGGTTAGGCTAGATTCAGCTGTAAATTACGCTGGTACAGTATGGAACACATGACTGGTGAAATGGCTGTATGTCATCAAGGGTCTAAGGTATCAAACGAGCCCCAAACCATCACTCTGCGGCCAGATATGGAGTAGATGTGGATGGATCCCTTTAAGGGTTGTTTCTCCTGACTTTTTCCCCCATAGAGTTCTATAGGAAAATGAGTCAGGAGAAATAACCCTTGCAGTGATCCATCCACATCTACTCCATATCTGGCCGCAGAGTGATGGTTTGGGGCTTGGTCGTGGTCCACTGACACCATATCAATTGATCTTAAAACCTTTTCAACGTCCATTGCCGTCCATTGCAGTTCATAGCAGTAGCAGAATTGGAGAAGTGCGACGTGCGGACCGTTTTACCAGTTCATGTCACATATATATATAAGAGTAGCTGCTAAATGAAAGTGTCTGTTAGTGCTGGGCTAAAACAAAAACCTGCACCCACACCGGTCCATTTCAGATAACATTGCCCTCCCCTGGCCTTAGCAATGTATAAAATTCGCTGAATGTCATTATTTTCTCTTGTCATAAATCAGTAGTTTGATCTTGCACTTGACATCCATTATTTCTCTAAGGTTTAATGGACATTTCCCTGGAACCCTGTTACCAAGGCATTTATACCCAGGACTCTGATACAGACCCAACCTATGAGCCGAACAGTCCCGGAGAACAAAGGCTCTTCTCCCAGCACTCCGAGGACATCTTGCTGAAGCTCACTTCCTGCGTGTCCTCCTGCCAACAACACGAGAACCTGTTTGTGTTCGAGAGTGCCTACAGCCTGGCCAGCGCGGTGCGCGGCACCCGGGACCGAATGGAGCTGCCCACCTACCAGAGACTACAGCAGCGACTGGCGCTCCAGGAGAAGCTGGTGAGGAACTGCCTGGAGAGAAAACCGGAGATGTGTCAAAGCCTGGCGTACCTCAGGCTCATCACCTTCCTCGTGCCCTTCCTGGTCGGCCTGAAGAAAAAGATGGCCATTCCAGACGTGTCGCAGATGTTTCAGCAGTTTCCAGGTACCCCTCGCGGTCACCTTCACCGCTGCCATTGTTGTCCTCACCTTCGCCACTGCTCTTATCTCTGTTGTTTGTTCCGTAGACGATAAGGTAAAGACCGAACGGGAGCTGCCCCCCCTGCTCCTGGGACCTGAGTTCACCTGTAAACATTTTCCATACAAGCAGGATGAGTACTTCCACCTGCACGGCGGGGTTGAGTTTGATGTTGGGACGCCTCCTCTGGGGGATGTCTCTACAGAAATAAAGGTGAGAATACCGCCTTTTTCACTCAAGGGCACTGAGACGTATTGTTTGGAAAAAGATCTCAATTGACGCTTGAAATAAATTTATTTTTCTTAGACAATTACTCAACGACTGTTTGAGCTTGAGCATACTTTACCAAGGTTGGTTGATAACTGCTGTCTTGTCCAACCAAGCAGTTGAATATTTTAAAATGGTCTTCTCTTCTTTTTAACTTGACAGGAAGCCCATGTAGCGCTGCAGAATCTTGCAGCTGATCACCTGAACGACCTGCGGTCCCAGAACTCAGCCTACAGGCAGCATTTCCCAGTGCCTGTTTGGGAGTATGAGGGGAAATGGCAAGTTTTATTGCGTCAAAGAGCCCTTTCGTATCATGCAGTCCAGACGTGCTGTTTGTGACGTTTTTTTCTTCTGTTTTCTACAGCTACAATCTGATGGCCATAGACCTAGAGGCCTTGTACGCGAAGGCTAGCAGGATTCAGTGGTGGGAGGCCACAAATTCTGTCATTAAAGCTCTCAGGGGAAAGAGGTTGCCCTTAACTGACGTTCAGCTACATGAGCAATTTAAAAAAATGTTTGGATACAAAAAGGCCATTAAGTGCAAGGTGTGTAAACCTCCAGAAACACTGTTCAACTTCCCTCTCATCTTCGGTCCTTGCAAAATGTTTAAAAAGGTTTAACAGTTAGAGTGTAGCTTTGGGTGATTTTTTTGGTTTGATTTGTCAGTTAGAGTATAGCTTTGGGTGATTTGGTTTGTTGGTTAGAGCAGTGATTTTCAACCACTGTGCCGTGAGAGATCATCAGGTGTGCCGTGGGAAATTATCTTATCCTATTAACTTCACTTCATTAGTAACACTTTTGGTTGGTGGTGTGACTCAGGATTTTTTTTATGTAAAAAATGTGCCTTGGCTCAAAAAAGGTTGAAAAACACTGGGTTAGAGTCTGTGATTTTGCACGGTTTGGTTGTTGGTTAGAGTGTAGTTTTGGGTGATTTGTTGCGGTTCGGTTTGTCTGGCAGAGCGCGGCGTTTGGCCTGAAGGCCACTACGGAGCGGGGCCTGTCTGCGGCCTTCCACTCGCTGTGCCGGAAAAATTCACCCGCTCACCTGAGCGTCCTGGACGAGCACGGCTTCTCTCTTCTGCACCACGCCGCTGTCCGTAACCACGCCCACATCCTCTGCCAGCTGGCTGCTGCTGGGGTCGGTCTGGACCAGACCCTCACCACCAGATTCACCCGTACAGGTTAGTTACAGTACACACACACACACACACACACACATACACACACACACACACATACGCACACACACACAGGGTTTTCCCAGATTTTGTAATTACCTATAATGAATAGTAGCTAGGTTGGTAATTGGTATTATGCGTTACTTTATTCGACGGCTAGTTCTTGGAAGAAGGGCATGCTTGTTAACGTTATATGTCATATAGATTGCGTTAGCTCAAACTGGATACGGGGCTATAAGTTACCAAAACATAGCTACCAGCTGTAGCCAGATAATGCCTGGTTCAGACTACATGAAGTCTGTGGGGTGGGGGTGTGTCGTTTTCTGTGGGCAGGGCCAAGGGATGAGGTCTGTGGGGTGGGGGTGTGTCGTTTTTTTCTGTGGGCAGGGCCAAGGGATGTTGTGGAGAAAAACTGCATACTCTCGTTTTAATTTATAAACTTTTAAGGAACTAGTTGAAGAAAATTCTCAATGATGTGTAAAGTCCAGACTGGGCTCAATGGGTACCCTGTTTGGTGCAGATGTTAGGTGAGTCATTGCATCATGGAGGGTAAGTGTTTGGTGCAGATGTTGCTGGTCTAATGAAAGGCTCTCTGGGGCGGTCGTGTTAGGAATCACCGGATTGCACCTCGCGGCTCAGTGTGGCTCATTGGAGGCCCTCAACTGCCTGCTGGCTCTCCAGGCGAACTACAGACTGGCGGACAAGAGGGGCTGGATGGCGGTTCACTTTGCGGCCTACTACGGCCAGGTACCCTGCATCCAGGCGCTCTGCAGGATGGATCCGGCCCTGATCGAGACGCACACTACCGCACAGTGAGTTATCGGGCCCTGATCGAGACGCACACTACCGCACAGTGAGTTATCCGGCCCTGATCGAGACGCACACTACCGCACAGTGAGTTATCGGGCCCTGATCGAGACGCACACTACCGCACAGTGAGTTATCGGGCCCTGATCGAGACGCACACTACCGCACGGTGAGTTATCGGGCCCTGATCGAGACGCACACTACTGCACAGTGAGTGGTGCTGTCTATCATGTGAGTGTATGTGTGTGTGTGTAAAGACCAAGCCGCAGAGTGAGTGATGCTTTTTACTGTGTGTGTAGACCAAAACCAAGCTCAGGGCTCAAGTGTACAGATCACCGTGGTCAGAGCTTTCCATAAGTGCCGGCTGCCGGCCAAACAGCCGACTACTCATTTAAGTCCAGCCGGCTACTTTATTATATAAATTTTTGATTCTAATAAAATAGTTTTGATTAACAAGTTGCGACTCGATATGCGTGTACATTTACGACCACTAGCCTCCGCTTCAAAACAAGCAAACATGCCTATCTGTCTGTGTCAGTCCTGCTCTATATGTACGGAGGGCAAACAGACCGATCTGTCTGTGTCAGTCCTGCTCTATATGTACCGAGGGAAAACAGAATGTAGACAGCATTAACCCATACAAAATTGATTTCTAACGTTACTTGTCCTATCGAATGAATAACCGTGTTAAATAATTATGAACTCAATATTGACTAAAATAATCGTGATTATGATTTTTGTGATAATCGTGCAGCCCTACTAATAACTGCAAAATGTATCTTGCGCTGATTTTTAACCGTGACACTTTGTTGTACTGGAAAATCCTTATTGTTGATCGCTTTGTTAATCCCTCTCATGAATTTACAAACCCCCAGTCAAGCCCTCTTCGCCTCCTTTTACCTGTGACAGGTACCGCACCTCCCCTCTGCTCCTGGCGGTCACCTCTGGCTCCCTGCAGGCCCTGGACTTCCTGCTGTCTGTGGGAGCGGACTGGCGGAGGAAGGACAGCGAGGGAAATGGCGTCGTTCACCTGGCAGTGCTCTACTTCCACACCCAGGTGCTCGAGCACCTGCTTCAGCTGGACCTGGAAGAGCTGCCTGTCTGGGCCCTGCTCGTCGGTACCCATCCGCCGTATAGCGCCGTTACTGTTGTGTGCTGGGGTGTACCCAGTTGCCATATAGCGCCACTCAGGGCTGTGTGCTGGGGGGGGGGTACCCAGTCGCCGTACATGTGTCACTGTCCAATGAATTATGGTGCTCACTGTAAGTCAACTGTTTTTATTCAATGGTTTTTAATTCTGGAAAATGCAATGCGCTGAAAGTGAAAAGTGATGTACATTGTATTCTGATGATTTTCATACTTTACTTTGCATCGATACAGCGGTATGCCGTGTTTCAACATGCACCGTCTTTCTACCTGCACCGTGTTTCAACATGCACCGTGTTTCAACATGCACCGTGTTTCAACATGCACCGTGTTTCAACATGCACCGTGTTTCAACATGCACCGTGCTTCAACATGCACCGTGTCTCAACATGCACCTTGCTTCAACATGCACCTTACTTCAACATGCACCGTCTTTCTACCTGCACCGTGTCTCAACATGCACCGTGTCTCAACATGCACCGTGTCTCAACATGCACCGTGTTTCAACATGCACCGTGCTTCAACATGCACCTTGCTTCAACATGCACCGTGTCTCAACATGCACCTTGCTTCAACATGCACCGTGCTTCAACATGCACCGTGCTTCAACATGCACCTTGCTTCAACATGCACCTTGCTTCAACATGCACCTTGCTTCAACATGCACCTTGCTTCAACATGCACCGTGCTTCAACATGCACCGTGCTTCAACATGCACCGTGTTTGAGTGTTGAACGTGACTCTGGAGTGTTGAACGTGACTGGAGTGTTGAACGTGACTGTGGAGTGTTGAACGTGACTCTGGAGTGTTGAACGTGACTCTGGAGTGTTGAACGTGACTCTGGAGTGTTGAACGTGACTCTGGAGTGTTGAACGTGACTCTGGAGTGTTGAATGTGACTGTGGAGTGTTGAACGTGACTGTGGAGTGTTGAACGTGACTCTTTGCTTGAGTGTTGAACGTTGCTCTTGAGTGTTGAACGTTGCTTGCTGACACTCGCTTTAACAGAGATGCTGGGCGGCGAGAAGCAGAAGAGACTGGAGATGGCGGTAAGGTGCATGGAGGTGCTCTGTGTGACGGTGGATTCCTTCTGGAAGGACATTATGAACGCAGGTAATTAGCCAGTCCCACATACAGTCATGTCTTCTTCTGTAGGGATCTGGGGAGCGGGGTAGTGTAACGGTTAAAGGACTTGGGCTTGTCACTCAATATAATATACTGCAATATAATGGAAGTAAAATATATTATCAAGATCAGAATGAGATATTGCCACACTTCACAAACATACACATGAATGCACTCTCAGGTACGTATTTAAAAAAGACATTGCTATGAAATATATTTATCATTATATTTTCAGAAAAATCTACATATTTGCAATATGTTGGACTATATTCTATTCGGATAAGTGTGAGTTTGCAGGTTCAAATCCAGTTGGCACCCTGCGGTTTAAGCCAGGGTGAGGGACAGCGCTTGTCCAGAGCTTTAGCATACATGCTTATCTAGAGGTATTTAATGCTTCAGTAAGCATGCAGCCTATGCAGTGCTATGAACTACAAATATATAATATAATAATAATGATAATATAAGACCCTGCAATTAATTTTTGTCTCCTGTAGGCGGCACAAGCCTGTGTGGGTCAATTCATACTATGCTGAAACCTACATTCAATAAACCTACATTCAATAAAACTAAAATATATGTTATTTTTGAAAATATTTTCACTGCAGCATTTTTTTGTCATCTAATACATTTGTATTATGTGAAAAAAATACTTAAACCTTTTTTTCGGAGGAAGATATGTAAATTATGAGCTGTGTGAGTTGCTGGGCGTACAGCTGTTCGCTAATCAAATAAATGGCAAGCAGCTTTGCGCAACCAGCCTCTATCTCTCCCTCTGTATCATTCTCTCGTTCTGTCCATCCATCCGTCCACCAGTTCGTCCTCCTGTCCCCTAGGTGGCGTCCCAGCTCTGTTGGGCCTCCTGCGCAGTGAGGGGCGGGCCTTGTGGTGCCCGGCCGCGGCGGTGCTGTGTCACATGACTCAGCGGGGTGAGGCGTGTGAGGAGCTGGTGCGGTGCGGAGCGGTTCCGGTTCTGTTGGGCCTTCTGGAGAGCCGGGTGGCAGAACTCCACTCCCGCTGCGCCGTCATCCTGGCAGATCTGGCAACCCACAGCGAGGACTACCAGGCCCTCATCGCCCAGCTGGTGAGACCAACGCCGTGGGTTACCCAGGCCATGATGGGTTCACATCCTTGGGACTATACTGTAATGTAACCGCTGGGAGAGAGATGGACACCCAGTGTGAGTGTAGTGCATTTCATATCAGGCTGTGCTGATGATCTCAACCTTCGAGTGTAAATGACTGCACGTTTCCCATAATAATCCAACTGTGTGCATGCATTACAGACATTGTTCTAGACTATCATATACTCAAATCTGGCCCTCAAATCCAAATCCGGCCCGGGTTTTCTTTTCTCCAAGGTCATTAACAGAACAATTAGTGCTACTGATTGGCCAGACTGTCTTACCTGACTCCCAGGTAATGGGAGGGAGATCTCTTGCCCTGATTTGAGTAACATGGTTCTAGACTATCATATACTGCATAGCCACCACACTGCACATTTCCTGTTGTGTTGGGGTTCTGAACCAATCAAAGGCCAGTGGTTGTTTCTGCTTGCTTTGCTTTTTTTATTCTTCTGTTCTACTTCCTCTCTTCCGTATTCCTACTTCCCTATTGTGTCACAGTGAGGCTCTCAACCAATCAAACACCATGTATATTATTAACCCCTTCGCACAGATAGCAAATTCGGTCAATACTCACCTATTTATAACTCCCCTAATAATCTCCATAACTCCCCATAATCCCTAACCTACACTGCCTAACCTTAACCCCTTATCCCTAACCCACACTGCCTAACCCTAAACCACTAATCCGTAACCTATACTGCCATAATGCTAACAGGGGGGGTGTCGTTGTACCTGTCTCAGGGCGGGGTCGTCCCCGTGGTGCGGCTCCTGAACTCCAACCTGCAGGACGTGCTGGTGAATGCGGTGAGGTGCGTCCAGGCCCTGTGCGTCCGTAGCCCGGGCAACCAGAGCGCACTGGCCCAGGCTGGAGCGATACTACCGCTGGTGGAGTTCCTGACCATAAAATCAGGTTAAAGGTCAAATCCCGCTCACCCCAGAATTATACCATAAAAGTGCCTAAACCCCTAATCTCTAACCCACACTGCCTAACCCTAACCCCTAATCTCTAACCCACACTGCCTAACCCCTAACCCACACTGCCAAACCCTAACCCCTAATCTCTAACCCACACTGCCAAACCCTAACCCCTAATCTCTAACCCACACTGCCTAACCCTAACCCCTAATCTCTAACCCACACTGCCTAACCCTAACCCCTAATCTCTAACCCACACTGCCTAACCCCTAACCCACACTGCCAAACCCTAACCCCTAATCTCTAACCCACACTGCCTAACCCCTAACCCACACTGCCAAACCCTAACCCCTAATCTCTAACCCACACTTCCTAACCCTAACCCCTAATCTCTAACCCACACTGCCTAACCCTAACCCACACTGCCAAACCCTAACCCCTAATCTCTAACCCACACTGCCTAACCCTAACCCCTAATCTCTAACCCACACTGCCTAACCCTAACCCCTAATCTCTAACCCACACTGCCTAACCCTAACCCCTAATCTCTAACCCACACTGCCAAACCCTAACCCCTAATCTCTAACCTATACTGCCAAACCCTAACCCTAGTCATGTGACTAGACCCAAGGAGCACATGTAGTCCTGTGAGACTCGCTTAAACAGGCTCCCCTGGTGATTGCTGCTATGGCACGCAGACTAAAGAGAGGTGTTAAATTACCTGCTGGGGGAAACGGATAGGGTTTATCCTGAGCTAATTTAGGAGTGATTTTTTGACGCTTTGCACGCTTGGCAGAGGCGCTGCAGGAGGAGTCGTGCTCCGCCCTGGCAGATCTGGCCCTCGGGCACTCGCAGAACCAGGCAGCGGTCTGCGCGGCGGGGGCCGTGGGGCCCCTGGTGCACATCCTGCGTGGGAGGAAGCTGGCGGCTCAGGTGAGGGCCGCCAGGGCCCTGGAGACCATCGCTGATCACAACCCCGACATACAGGCCCGCTTCTTGAAGAAGTCTGCCGCTAAGCACCTTCTCCGTCTTTTAAAGGTACACAAAACCTTACTGTAAGGTTTTACAACGTAGCAGGCTGTGTGAGGTTAGTAACAAGCTTATAATACAGTAACGTCGCTATTAATCATTATTATAATGAGCTTATAATACGGTAACGTCATCATTATAATGAGTTTATCATAAGGTAATATCATTATTATAATGAGCTTATAATAAGGTAATATCATCATTATAATGAGTTTATCATAAGGTAATATCATCATTATAATGAGTTTATCATAAGGTAATATCATCATTATAATGAGTTTATCATAAGGTAATATCATTATTACAATTCACTTGAGTAAAGACTTAAAGGCTGATGTACCTCCAGGTGTTCCAGCCGGGGGTGAAGGAACAGGGGGCAGCGTCTCTCTGGGTGCTGGGAGGACAGACTCACAAGCAGAAGAGGCTAATGGCCGAGCACATCGGCTACCGTTTCGTTCTCGAGTTCCTCCTTTCCTCATCTGACAAGATGCAGAATGTCGGTAAGTGATTGCTCTCACGGCAAAGCCCCCCTCACAACCTCACAGGTATGGAGTGTACTGCAGTATACTGCCTGAGGAACAGAGTATACTGCCTGAGGAACAGAGTATGCTGCCTGAGGAACAGAGTATGCTGCCTGAGGAACAGAGTATGCTGCCTGAGGAACAGAGTATGCTGCCTGAGGAACAGAGTATGCTGCCTGAGGAACAGAGTATGCTGCCTGAGGAACAGAGTATACTGCCTGAGGAACAGAGTATGCTGCCTGAGGAACAGAGTATGCTGCCTGAGGAACAGAGTATGCTGCCTGAGGAACAGAGTATGCTGCCTGAGGAACAGAGTATACTGCCTGAGGAACAGAGTATGCTGCATGAGGAACAGAGTATACTGCCTGAGGAACAGAGTATACTGCCTGAGGAACAGAGTATACTGCCTGAGGAACAGAGTATACTGCCTGATCTAACAGCGGTGCATACTCGCATGGTGCCATGTTCCTGGTCTCAAAATACATGCAGTTAACAGCTCATTGCTTCATAAAGCCTGCCACACCCTTACAGAAATGGAATATACTTCCAATATATTCTAAATATGTGGAATTTTTGTCAGTAGACAATACAGAAACAACACAATGTATTTTAACCTGCTCTAGTCCAAAGCTCAGCCCTGTCTTAAGTGGGATTGACAACTACAATAAAAATACTTGCTATTAAATTTTTGCTCTGTTGATTCTTCCTCTTCGTCTTCTCTGTGTTTTCATAGCAAAGTCATTTAAAAAAGTAGGTCCTGTTATATGACGTAGAATCCGAACAAGCCGGGCGACACCAGACAGAGATTGTTAAAAAAAACTGTGAGCCTGCACTGAAGGGAAACTGTATTTCGGTGAGGGAAACGGGGGAACACAGCAGGTTGCGTTTTGTTCAATTGTGCTGATGCAAGCTACTTGCAAGGTGCTCATAACCTAGCAGTAGCCCTCATTGAGAGCTACACCTCTCCGCTGAGGCTAGCTTTCCTGTAGTGCAGTGTGGAGTGTACTGGCACGGTTGTGTGTGTGAGAGACACAGCGGGCAGCTCCAGATTAGAAAGAAATGGAAAAAGGTGGGAAATTGTTAAAAAATAAAACAATATATAGAACAAAGAGGAGGAAATAATATTACAAAGAAACAAAGAAGATTTGCCCTTCAGTGGACAGAGGCTTTATTTTGGAACCCGTCTCTAAAGTGTGCTGGCACACTGAAAGAATTCTGTCCATATACACCAGGTCGTACTTACCAGTGTGTGTCTGTGTGTGTTCATGTGTGTGTGTCTGTGTGCGCGTGTGCATGCGTATCTGTGTGTGTATGTGTGTGTGTGTGTGTGTGTGTGTGTGTGAGTTGCAGGTTGCCAGGCTGTGATAGCTCTGACCCGTGACTGTAGGACCCACCAGGACGGCCTGTGTGAGGAGAAGGGGATACCCCCTCTGGTGCGTCTTCTGCGGGCCTCCCGCACCACCCAGCACACCCTCCTCTGTGTCCTCCAGGCCCTGAGAGCACTCTGCATTGGTGGGTCTACAGTCCTCAACAACCGCAGGACACAGGGGATATGGGGGTACACTGAATCATACTGCAGGGGATATGGGGGTACTGTGATTGATAATGCAGGGGGATATGGGGAAACACTGTGGGTAGTAATGCAGGAGAGATGGGGGTACACTATGATTCATAATGCAGGAGATATGGGGGTACACTGTGGTTCATAATGCAGGGGATATGGGGGTACACTGTGATTTATAATGCAAGGGATATGGGGGTACACTGTGATTCATAATGCAAGGGATATGGGGGTACACTGTGATTCATAATGCAGGGGAGATGGGGGTACATTGTGGTTAATAATGCAGGAGATATGGGGGTACACTGACTCATAATGCAGGGGGATATGGGGCTACACTGATTCATAATGCAGGAGAGATGGGGGTACACTGTGATTCATAATGCAGGAGATATGGGGGTACGTACACTGTGATTATGTTTTAATAGAAACATTGAAATTTTGTCTGAATACAGTACTGTAGTGCAAAGTTATCATTCATCATTTTTGCCCCGTATCATTATGCTGTTCTGCATTGCAACTTTATTAGTTTAAACATGTCAAAAGCTGATTTCATGTGTTTTATCAGCAACACAAACAAAGTGTTATTCACAACAAAGAGAATTCACACATCATGTTTTTGCTTTCAGGAGTCGCGCACACAAGCAACTTTAACACTCAGAAGGCCATTTGTGTGGAGAATGCCATTCTTACTCTGGTGGAGTTACTGACATATGACAAATCTCTGCAGGTCAAGGTAAACTCTTTATTTAATCACCATAAGAAAGTGAAAATGCAAATAAAGAACTGGCGTAAGATGCAGAGTAAGAGTGTAGGTCAATCTCCCAAAGATTGTCATCGTTTTATTTCACCATGCAGCAGTTAAAGTTTCAACCCATAGGTCTTCATCAGAGCTGGGTTGAAATATTTCAGCTGGGTCAAAGCAGCCACATGGTGACATTAAAAATGATCACTTTCTAATCGGAGCATTAGTGTATACAATTCTATATTTATTTTGTAAAGTCTCATCCAATGTTTTTGACCATGTTATAAAACTCATGCGGATGGTTTTTTGAGGCCTGTTAGCTGATCTGTAACGCTGGTAATCTTTTGAGGCCTGTTAGCTGATCTGTAACGCTGGTTATCTTTTGAGGCCATGTTGGCTGATCTGTAATGCTGGTGATCTTTTGAGGCCTGTTGGCTGATCTGTAACGCTGGTGATCTTTTGAGGCCATGTTGGCTGATCTGAAACGCTGGTGATCTTTTGAGGCCATGTTGGGTGATCTGTAACGCTGGTTATCTTTTGAGGCCATGTTGGGTGATCTGTAACGCTGGTTATCTTTTGAGGCCATGTTGGCTGATCTGTAACGCTGGTTATCTTTTGAGGCCATGTTGGGTGATCTGTAACGCTGGTTATCTTTTGAGGCCATGTTGGGTGATCTGTAACGCTGGTTATCTTTTGAGGCCATGTTGGGTGATCTGTAACGCTGGTTATCTTTTGAGGCCATGTTGGGTGATCTGAAACGCTGGTGATCTTTTGAGGCCATGTTGGCTGATCTGTAACGCTGGTTATCTTTTGAGGCCATGTTGGGTGATCTGTAACGCTGGTTATCTTTTGAGGCCATGTTGGGTGATCTGTAACGCTGGTTATCTTTTGAGGCCATGTTGGCTGATCTGTAACGCTGGTTATCTTTTGAGGCCATGTTGGCTGATCTGAAACGCTGGTGATCTTTTGAGGCCATGTTGGGTGATCTGTAACGCTGGTTATCTTTTGAGGCCATGTTGGGTGATCTGTAACGCTGGTTATCTTTTGAGGCCATGTTGGGTGATCTGTAACGCTGGTGATCTTTTGAGGCCATGTTGGGTGATCTGTAACGCTGGTTATCTTTTGAGGCCATGTTGGGTGATCTGTAACGCTGGTGATCTTTTGAGGCCATGTTGGGTGATCTGTAACGCTGGTGATCTTTTGAGGCCATGTTGGCTGATCTGTAATGCTGGTGATCTTTTGAGGCCATGTTGGCTGATCTGTAATGCTGGTGATCTTTTGAGGCCATGTTGGCTGATCTGTAATGCTGGTGATCTTTTGAGGCCTGTTGGCTGATCTGTAATGCTGGTGATCTTTTGAGGCCATGTTGGCTGATCTGTAATGCTTGTGATTTTTTGAGGCCATGTTGGCTGATCTGTAACGCTGGTGATCTTTTGAGGCCATGTTGGGTGATCAGTAACGCTGGTATTGCTGGTGTTATAAAACTCATGCAGGTGATCTTTTGAGGCCATGTTGGCTGACCTGTAACGCTGGTATTGCTGGCTCCGCAGGTGGAGGTGGTGCAAACCCTGGCCTGTCTTACTCTGGGTAACCAGGAGCTCCAGGCTTTGCTCTCAGACCAGATGAAGTTCATCTACACACACGTCCTGGAGCTTCTGCAAGCACAAGACCAGGTATACTGCTCTCTCTCTCTTTCTTTTTCGCTTTCTCTAATTATTGATCATTAATGTATAGGTACAGTACTTATAGACACAGATATTAATACACCAAGCAGATGGTTGACTCCTATATTTTGTACTCCCTTTTCTCTACTGCAGGGAGGCTCTGGTCAGTAACATGAGCTAGGTTTTTATAGGCTACTCTTTTCCCTAATTACATTCATTCCTATTTTCTATCTGAGCGGTTGTCAAAACTAAATCCAATTTCTTGCTATTAACTATATAGAATACAATTAAACTATTTTTATATTCAGAAAAAAATTAGAAAAAAAAGAGTGTAAAGTAAACAGAAACAAAAGAAAACATGGCTATTTCTTCGATTATGTCTGTTTGCACTTTTTGTCTTTGTAATTGAAACAACCTGTTGATTAATGTGACAATGATGGCACCATGTGCGTTTTAAGATGCCTGCCGGTCTTTCTCGTCTCCACGCATGCTGAGGAAGGCTTTATTGCCGAAAGGTGTCCGTGTGTAGGCCAATAAAAGAAAGAATCTGGCTAAGAGTGCTGTCCTTTTCTTTCTAAATTCAGTAACATGAGCTCCCATTGATTCTAACATCCATCGAAACTGTGACTTTCAAAAGATGCATCAGTTTGTAATGTTTCCGTTACGTTTCTCCGAACTGGTATGGACCCAAACGCAGGACTCGGAGACAGACTCACAATAAGCTCCAGCGGAGCACTTTATTTAAGGCAAGCAAACAACAATGAAGAGGGAGAGCAAGGTGAGGGCCTGGATACGGGGTTGGCCATAACCAGGGGCAGATAATGATCAGGGAAAACAGGAGAAGAACTGGGCGACAACCAGTGACAGACTGGAAGCAGGGTTGGCGAGGGCAAAGGCAGAGCAGGGGATGCAGGCGGCGGATAAACTGGAAAAAGCAGACCTGACACGTTAGCAGAACACAACAGACAATGGCCGAGTAACAAGAGCTACAAACATGACTTGACATAACGAACTGGCAAAGAGGCGAAAGAGAAGGGAACATAAATAGGGAGATATAATGAGTAAAGCGTGCGGAATGTATGCGAGAATGAACGAGCTAACGAGAGTGAGTGTGGAATGCGAACAGGGAAGGCGAGTCATTGGCTGGGAGATTAACAGAGGGGAATGAGGAAACGAGGTGGGAAACCATGCCCAGCCTGCACAACATGAAAGACAGACAGGGTAAAAGTAAAAACGTGACATGAAACTATAGGAATGGGGAACACAGGGAGAACAATAGGCGGTTTCAGCATTAACAGAAGGGAGGCTGACCTTTCTGTGTTAAGACTGCAGTCGACCCTCAGTTCAGTGTGTAATAATATTTGTGGTAACTGACGCCCACCAGTGCGAGAGACGTCCGTGGTCCGAGGCGTCTGCGGTTCTCCGACACACCATACCATTAGCATTAGCAGTAACATTAGCATTAGAAAGTTACCTGGACGCCGCCTTGGATGTCAAGCCCATTCGGCTGTACATCGTTGTGTGCCACTGACACAGGCTAACGCTGTTCATGTGCTTGTGTTGTAGACCATCTGTCTGGAAGCTGGATATGCTCTGTCCCTGTTTGCGTACAACAACAAGGCCCAGCAGACCCTGATACTGCAGACTGGAGGCGTCTCCATAGCAACATACGAGCCCTTCCTGCAGTCGGAGAACGAGGCCCAGAGAGCTAAAGCTGCGTTTCAGGTATCCCTGACTCCGTACCCCCCCAAGCTGCTGGTGTCAGGGAATCGAACCTGCAGCCTTTCGGTTACAAGCGCCTCTCAAAAGGGGATCTGTGAGGCCAACAGCATCTTAGAAAGAAGTCCCGAGAGCAGTGAGTGAGACTGGGAAAAACTGTCACGAACCAATGCCCTCCCGGTCACCTCACAACCGGCCTGCCACTTTAAACTAGGAAGTGGCACCTTTTTCTCACTTGTGTTTTTGTTAGGGCTGCCCCCAAATAGTCGACTAAACCATGAGCTGATCAAAAGAACTTGGTCGACCAAAATTTTAATTGGTCGAATCGTCGCAGTGTGAAAAAACGCGAGAGTGGAACTGTTCATTCTGGACGTGTGCCTTGTAATGGACAATTGGTTTGTTAATTAAGGAATAGATCAGTTGAATAGAATGTCAAAAGCATTTAGACCGTCTAAAGGATGACCCCAAAAAAGTTAAATGTAAACTCTTATTCAGCCTATCATTCAGCGCATCTTCTCAAAGGCCGGCTTCATTATCAGCAAAACACGGAGCACTTCTCCCGAGCCACGTCAACAAACTCGTGTTCCTCGCGCATAATATGAGAAGACTGTGATCGGAGAAAAAACAGCAGTGAGTTGGGCTAATGTGACGAGGTTTGCCTAAAGTAGCCTAAAACACGCTTTTACATTGCTAATAGGCTATAGATTATAATTAATCTTTTGTTTGGCCTGTTGTTGATATTTCTCTTTTAAGTGTTTGTTTGCTGTGTTTTTTATTTATTTGTTTGTTTATATAATTTATAGGCCTAGCCTATTTATTTGGATTTTAAAAAGAAAATAAAATTATTTTGTTTTTATCCATCTAGTTTTGACAACGGTGAAGTTGTTTTTGCCCTTTCGTATCATCGGACAAAAGGCAGTTTTTTTTATTGTTATAAAAAAAAAAAAAAAATATTTAAATAATCAATTTTATATCATAAATGTGGTATGGTTAGTCGACTATGGGTTTGAACTGACGACTACAGGTCAACTAAGCAAATCTTTAGTCGGAGGCAGTCCTAGTTTTTTTTTCAGTAGTGGCTTCCTTCCTGCCCATCGCCAGTTTTGCAGAGTGACCAGGATATTGATTACTCATGGATGTTTTTTCTATCTCGGTAGTTCAATTCTTTCTTGTTCGCTTCTCTTTCAAAGTTGCTCTTGCCCTCAATGTAATTTCCCTAGTCCGTTTGGCCCTTGCCTGGCTGCTCAGTTTGGAACGATGGTCTAATCTAGGCAGTGTCGGGGCTATACGACACACTGCTCACTTCCTAATCACTGAGCCCTGAGGGATATTCTCCTGCTTGGTCTTCATGGTTTGAATCTTTGCTTGTACGCTACCTGACTGAAGGACAAATGTGTCTAATTGAATTTTTTTCTCTGAAATTATGGGGACTATTATTGCATTACTACACTGGTTGTGTAGATAAAACATATTGGGCCTCATTCATGAAACGTGAGCAGAACAAATTTGTACGTAAATCGTTCGTATTAGCAAATTTGTCCGTATTTTGGCATTCATCAACGTTTTCGTATCTGAGATTTGTTTGTACGTACAAACTTTACACCTGCTCAGGACTGCGCGTACGGCATACGTAAATTCAAAATGCCACTAAATGTAGCTTCTGAATATCAATTGGAACATAACTTTATTTTTATTTTCTGTTAAATTAACGAGACAAAATGTAGCCCCTGAAATGCACAATGCACATTATAAATGAATACACAACTAATAAATTACCATTGCAAAAAGCAAACACTTTAGATGATGCCTATTAATCAATTGTAGGCTATGAACTTGTTTAACTCTCTGGGACTAAGTTTATTTTTTTGGTACCCTCGGATAGTTTCTATTACATGTATGTAAGCCTATAGCAGGTGTTGCACATGTATGTAAGCCTATATCAGGTGTTGCACATGTATGTAAGCCTATAGCAGGTGTTGCATATCTTTTTTTTCAACACAAACTGGTCCTGTGTGGTATTTTATCAGAGATCTTTTATATGTATGGCAAAATGACCACAAAAGCATAAACTTAGCATCTAAAATTATGGACAAAGTAGGAATACAGTTCCCAATTTCATACATACATGAAACACACTTTCTGTTTACAGTACTATTGGCCACTTGCAATAGTGTATTTAACTGTAATCATTGAGTACTGTATTGATATGTAAGTAAGGGTGGTAGATTTCTTACCTATTCTCAATTCTGAAGCCACAGTGATGAGACTCAGGTTGGGCTGGACTCCCTCATTGTATGATCATGGTTGACCACGTGGTCAACCAAAGTGGCCCGAATCTCATCAGAGATAGTTGCTCTCATTGGTCTTGCTCTTCCTCGTCCTCGTCCTCATTGTGCCAAATGTAGATAATTGTGTGTAGTGTTTTGCAAGAAGTGTTATTTAAAATAGCAAACTGAGTGCAAAGCAGGAAATGTGCTTGTATTTCTGCAGACTTGGTTTTGGGGGGGAAGGTACATGAGTTTCAGATTTCAGTGATTGTGCCTCAAGCGTTTAAACAATTGAGAAAAACTGTAACTGGAGAAGCTCAGGTTTTTGCAAGCGGCTACCCTTTTAAAAAATACTGCATCAAAATTTACAAGGTTTTTTTAAAGCTTAAAATTTCATTTTTAAAGGGGTAACATGGTGGTTGAATGTGACACATGCCAGTTATCTTTAGGTACCATCAAAGTGAATGTGTCCATCAATGTTGTTATTCAGTCATTTTTAAGTACTATAAAACACCTTTTTATATGCCCAAATTTCCCATTCTACAAGTTCACCTCGTTTTAATATGGTGAGTATATTTATCCTTCAATGTTTTCTTTGTCTCAAATTTTGCTTATTACAGCTAAAGTGTAAGTGTAGTGATGTACTGAAGCAGCACATATTTTGTTTCCCTTAAAAATGTTTTGGAGTGGAGTAGCTTCCATTACTCTATGAGTTAGATCCAAGGCTGGTGTGGTCTTTTTACAGATCGTTGTACTCGCCAACGTCATCACGGACATGAACCAGGTGACTTTGTCGGCAAGAGGAGTCACAGTCCTGGTCAAACTGCTTGGGTCTAGCCGCCGTGACACTGTAACACTGACAGGTAACATAGACCGGGTCCACCCTGACACTGTAACACTGACAGGTAACATAAACCGGGTCCACCCTGACACTGTAACACTGACAGGTAACATAGACCTGGGCCACCCTGACACTGTAACACTGACAGGTAACATAGACCTGGGCCACCCTTACACTGTAACACTGACAGGTAACATAGACCTGGGCCACCCTTACACTGTAACACTGACAGGTAACATAGATTCTGGGCCACCCTTACACTGTAACACTGACAGGTAACATAGACCTGGGCCACCCTTACACTGTAACACTGACAGGTAACATAGATTCTGGGCCACCCTTACACTGTAACACTGACAGGTAATGTAAACCGGGGCCACCCTGACACTGTAACACTGACAGGTAACATAGACCTGGGCCACCCTTACACTGTAACACTGACAGGTAACATAGACCTGGGCCACCCTGACACTGTAACACTGACAGGTAACATAAACATAGATTCTCTTATACGTTCCCAAGGAATTCTCCTATGTAGAGCCCTTGTTTCTATTTCTCTTGCATGGCGAGGTTTACCGGCTCCTATATGTTAAAACTCCTATATGTATCAGCCATCTGTGAGCCACTGACTGAGGCTTATTTTGTCTGTGCTACAGCACAGCTCCACTGACTGAGGCTTATTTTATCTATACTACAGCACAGCTCCTTGCCAGCCTAGCTCACACACGGGCAGGTCTACCTGATGCCATCATTACCATGGCAGCTGTGGACCACCTGTGCACACACCTGTTTTCAGAAGAGGAAGAGGTAGGATGTTACAGTTGGAACTGTTTTCGAACTAAGGAACAGGTATTTGTCACACACAGAGAAACACACACACACACACCCAAAATGGATAATTGTGCATCACAGTAATTCAGGAGATAATCAAAAGTTTTCAACCAATAAACTCTTTTGACTCGTTGGAAGTATATTTGCATCTATATTATTAGATAATTTCCAAGTTTTGCAAAAAATTAGGGGAATGGTTATAGGTGTCCAAAAACCTACCCAAACCTTACCAAACACATGAAAACCCATGGAAACATATGCAAAGTATTCAAGCTGTCCAAAGCTATCCACGCTATCCAAACATGAACACAGCTTTAGTGTCCATTTGAAGCACATTATTATATCCTATGAGGAGGCAATTAGTGAGGGGAATGACCCGTAGATAATCAGTTTCTTAGTCTCAGTTTAATTTCCAGTGACAAAAATGTCCAACACAGCCCCGTTCTCATCATAAAAAGCTATTTATTACCAACCAGTCTAACAATGTATGAGAACATGCACACAATTTACAGTGTCATATAAATGACTACAACTATTACTATTACAACTACTATAATTATCTCCTATATAAACATATGCCAGCCCATGGATTACTGTATGGGACAACTAGCTGCCGTGTCATCCATTTATGTCCCTATATTAGCTATGCTGTTTCACCCAATGTATTGAATGGCTAGGCCACACATGAAAGCTTCTACTATAGTGTAGTATAAATTCCCAGTAAAGTTACAGTCTATCCGTAATAGATTGACAGCTCACCACCATTGTCATTACTTCTGGTATACAAATCCAAGTCGCCTCAGCTAGGGACTCCTTATGCAGGCTTAGCTTATAGCCAATACCTAATTGGTTTCTAGCTAACTAGGTATAAACTAAATTAAACCAGAATAAGAGAGACTACAGGTCCTTTAATTCTGAATTCAGCACCACTAATGTAAAACTCTGTGAAATCATAAACAATAATAACACAACCTAGCTAGCCTTTCTGTGGTCAGCTAGCTATACTATTATGACTACAACACCATAAAACACACACGCACATGCACGCCTTGTACACAAGGCAACACTTAGCTATAGAATCCATGCTGTCTGCTTCAGATGAAGAGTCATGGATGTAAATCTCATCTGAATTAGAGGACGGCTACATTATCCAACAGTTTCAAGCACTGAAAATCGACTTTGTACAAATAAAACTATTTCTCACCGGAGTTCACTAGCAATGCTTATGCGCTCTCTTGCGCAAAGCCACGGAGACGCGCATACACTTAACGGGCGCGTGTTGTTTTGAAATACGCTCATGACACGCACAGCTTTGAGAATCGCTCCCAACTGTCTAATGACGAATGATTATACCTCTTTGGAAAGCTTAGAATGCGTTCTTTTTGGATATTAAGGCTGTCAATCAATTACAATTAGTTCCAAGACATTAGTACTCCTAATTTGAATTGCGTAATGTTCTGCAGACAAATCTTTGAGATTTCGCCCATGTTCAAATTTACACTGTATATTACACATATAGGCAAAACAGGCAGAAAATAACTACATAATCTTAGAAAGGACGTATCTGGCTTTAATAATGCAGGTAAGGTTATGACTTTATTCCGTAGTTTATGAGAGATTTTCATAGCAGAAGGAAATTATGTTATGATGACAGATATTCAATCTAATAAGTGAGCAGGCAAAATAACAGTTTAATTTACCTATATCCAGGACCTTAAGTTGTTGCTGTGATAGTATAGAATGTTTTGAGTTGTAACCAACTCCTAAATGTATTTAAATGTCTAGTATCTTCAAGCCGATTCGCTCTCATGTAGATCGCACTGTAGAGTGGTCGATATACTTTTATGAAATACGGAAGAACGGTGGCAGGAACTTCATATTTTGCCCGATAATAGCCTGACTCGCGCTGATGAAGACGATATGCAGGTTTCCATGGTGCCTGGCTTTCTGACGTGGTACAGTAGGGTGTTTGTGATGTTGACCCCAGGGCCTATGCCACTAGGGTCACTGCACAAAGGGGTTAAAACAGTTGCATAGCAGTCCACTGCACAGTCCTCTAAAAACATGTCCGAATTTGTGTCATTCATGCTGTGGGCTAGACCCGCGGGTGGCCACTTGGGTTAAAATCCAGCCGTGCTAAACTGCTATTTAACCCAACTAGTCCCCTGGGAACCGGCCTTCTCAAGGGCCAGGATGTGAAAGCATCCAAAGCTATGAGAAGCTAAACCAGCATGAACTCATTACTTTACATTTGTCATCGGTTTTGCCCACTTCATGGCAGAAGTGTCATCACATTGCCCTCTACAGGCATCTTGTATTGCTTCATTCATCAGGGCCAATGAACGATGTTTAACATGTTTGCCATTAATTGAGGTTTTGCGGCACCTTCAGCAGTTAATTGATAATTGAAGTCTTGCAGCTGCGGGGCAGAAGTGACTTAGGGTAGGGCTTAGAGATTTCCCCCAAAAAAGAACTGTGATTTCTGCACCTTATAGTATGGCAAAAAAATAACAACACAGATTTACGTAAGTGTGGGGAAAATATAAATTGCTCATTTTCACACAAATAAGGGTACCGAAACACCAAATGAGAAACGAATATGAATGTGTGTATAGACTCGTTTTAAAGTGTCTGCTGGTGGTTTGAGCATTGCTTATGCTCGCTGGTGATTTTGTCTTTCAGGTTCGGATATCATGCGCTTGTGCTCTAGGGTACCTCTCCTTCAATCGCAAGGCCCACCGCTTACTGCTGGTGAAATGCCGGAACACCCCTCTGATATATGAACTCTTGACAGAGCATCTCATTGAAGACGCCAAGATATCAAAACTGTTTACCGCTGACTTCAGACGACAGAGGCAAGCGGGGCTTCCCTCACTGAGGTATGTAATAGAGGCAAGCGGGGCTTCCCTCACTGAGGTATGTAATAGAGGCAAGCGGGGCTTCCCTCACTGAGGTATGTAATAGTGGCAAGCGGGGCTTCCCTCACTGAGGTATGTAATAGTGGCAAGCGGGGCTTCCCTCACTGAGGTATGTAATAGTGGCAAGCGGGGCTTCCCTCACTGAGGTATGTAATAGTGGCAAGCGGGGCTTCCCTCACTGAGGTATGTAATAGTGGCAAGCGGGGCTTCCCTCACTGAGGTATGTAATAGAGGCAAGCGGGGCTTCCCTCACTGAGGTATGTAATAGAGGCAAGCGGGGCTTCCCTCACTGAGGTATGTAATAGTGGCAAGCGGGGCTTCCCTCACTGAGGTATGTAATAGAGGCAAGCGGGGCTTCCCTCACTGAGGTATGTAATAGAGGCAAGCGGGGCTTCCCTCACTGAGGTATGTAATAGTGGCAAGCGGGGCTTCCCTCACTGAGGTATGTAATAGTGGCAAGCGGGGCTTCCCTCACTGAGGTATGTAATAGTGGCAAGCGGGGCTTCCCTCACTGAGGTATGTAATAGTGGCAAGCGGGGCTTCCCTCACTGAGGTATGTAATAGTGGCAAGCGGGGCTTCCCTCACTGAGGCATGTAAGAGTGCATATTACAGCGCTTCATATGTATATTGGACAAATATTACAACAGATAACAACACAGACAATACCTGTGTGTGTACTCGGTTTGTGCTTAGTTTGTTGTTTGCACACCATCCCCCCAGCTCTGAATTCCTTTGTTGTACCGTAAAGTCCAAATCAAGATTATAAATCACCATGACCACATCCATATGATTATAGACTATGTGTCATGATTAGTCCTCCGACCTGCTGTCCCTTGACCTTACGGCCAATGTATTCTTACCAATACCCCATTGTGACAGCAAGAGATCTTTAACCAGAGCATGTTAACTTAGAACGGGGAACAGCAAGTAACCCTACAATCCTTTTCAACCTCCCCATTAACAGTTTGGAAGCAAATGGTGGTCCACCGGTCCCTCAGCACCATAAAGGTATGTTTTTATCCATTCTCATTTTCTTACCTGTGTGAGCAGCTCATTGGAAAAACTGTACATCTGACCTCTAAATTGGAAGTCTGACCTTGTCGTAAAACTCTTATAATAATTGGCCAAACCCTTGAGAATGGCGAGACCAAAACCTTGAGCGGCAGCCATGGTAAAATACAGAAGACATAAAAATGACTTTGAACTAGTGTCCACTGGACTACAGTAGCGCCAGTGTGAATATAACCTATAAAGGCTCCGGGGATGTAATGCTGAGTGGTGTTTAATGAAAGCGTTTGTGTGTTAGTGAGGCTGAACCTCAGTTTGTGTGTGCGTTATTTGCGTGACTCTGCCCCACACAGGTGATCGCTGTGCTACCAGCGCCGGTACTAGGGTTACAGATTTGAAAAAGCAGCGTTTGCGATCGCGTTCGGCCCCGGCACTGAGGGCCAGGGTGTCGACCGGCACTGCCAGTCCCATGGTCCGACTGAAGGAGCCATCCCAGGGGTCAGTGCCATCAGACAAGGGGAGCTGCTGACCGCCTGTGGTGTTAGTGACCAGGTGGGGCCCGGAAGGGGGATTATTCAGAGTTGCAGTGATGTCAGAGAGGAGCTCCACCAATCATTAAGTATGTTGGTAAGAAGAAACAGAATAACCCTGACAGTGATTGGTGGATATTTTTTGGCTTTACTTCCTACTTCCTGGTTGCCTTCAGAGGCCCAATCTCAATGTCCGCCCTCACACCCTCGCAGAGACTTTGAAGAGCGTGCCCGATAAGTCCGCGAGGGAGTCAGGGCTGTCCCACTGTAAAATCGGCAAGTGCGTGAGGCCTCTTTATGTGGACTTTCCGCAAGTCTGCAAACCTGCATACTTTGCTGAGGGAATTACCCACAGTTCATAGCGTTTGTGACGATAAAAACGGAAACGCAGCCGGAAGCATCTCAAAAAATTGTAAACCAACAACACGGTAACACTTTACAATAAGGGAACACACCTCATGCCTTAACTAATGCATATTTAATTTAAATTTAATTTGAATGCATTTAATTTTAATTTAATTTGAATGCATTTAATTTAATTCATGCATTTAATGCATGAATTAATGCATGATGTATCATGAACTCTGTGCGGCTCAATATTAATAAACGATCAAGTCATTATTAATTAATGTGATTACTGTACACTTAATGTATCATCAATTAATGAACATTAACTCATAGTTAAGTCATACATCAAAGTAGCTGCAAACCAGTTAGGTAGACAAAAGCTTCTCAGACCATCAGTGGTGGATTTATCAATATTGGGGCCGCCAAAACCAAAAAAAAAAAAGCGTGTTGACAAAGTTGTTCGCTTAAAAGAAAATTCTGCCAGTGTGGCTTCTAAGCCCCCCCTCCTATCATTTACCTGTGGAAAGGCTCCTTACCTTGTGCAAATGGTGATGGTAATATCAAATGTTTTATGTTATTTAAATTTATCTTAGAAAGTGCATAATTAGTTGTTATTTTCAATGATAGCCTATATTTGCCAATATTCAGTCATTCAGACTATGCTTCTGGGCGAACCCTACAGTAGGCCTATCTCTAATGTGTCATAAAAAATCACGCTTAATAGATTTGATGGTGATCTTTGTAAATAATATGGAGTCAATGTATGTGGATTATGACTGTCATTCATCTGTTTTAGAGAATGAGTACTTTGTACTTATTTTTCAATGATATAGTTACCAATATAGTTACCAATAGATCCTTTGCCAACTGTGTTTCTCAAAAAGTGTTTCAATTATTTATCCAAAGACCTGCTACAAATTGTTAACTGTTCGATTTCATCTGGCCTTTTCCCACAGAGTCTAAAAACGGCAGTTATTAAACCCCTACTAAAAAAGAGCACTCTAGATTTGTCTGTTCTAAATAACTACAGACCAATATCAAACCTACCATTTATAGGTAAGGTAATTGAGAAGGTTGTTTATCACCAGCTTAGTTGTTTCCTTAAAACTAATGATTGTTTTGACATCTTCCAGTCTGGTTTTCGCCCCAACCACAGTACTGAGATGGTGCTAATTAAGGTGGTTAATGACATTCGTCTTAACTCTGACTGGTAATATATCAGTTTTGGTTTTATTGGATTTAAGTGGTGCATTTGATACCGTTGACCATTCTATATTATTAGATAGACTAGAAAACTGGGTCGGACTATCTGATACGGTCCTTCACTGGTTCAGGTCATACCTGCAAGATAGAGATTACTTTGTCTCCATTGGCAACTTCGTGTCTCAGAAGGTTAACATGACGTGTGGAGTTCCTCAAGGATCAATCCTTGGCCCTCTCTTATTTAATCTTTACATGCTACCCTTAGGAAAACTTTTGCGGGACAACAATACTGCCTACCATAACTATGCTGATGATACACAAATGTATATTGCCCTCTCACCCTCTGATTATAGTCCAATTGATTCCCTATGTCATTGTGTCTCACTGATCAATGACTGGATGTGCCAGAACTTTCTTCAGCTAAACAAGGACAAAACAGAGGTAGTTGTTTTTGGTTCCAATAAAAATGAGAGAATTAAGGTCAGTGACTATCTAAAATATCTATCACTACAGACTACAAATCAGGCCAGAAACTTGGGTGTTATTTTAGATGCTGATCTACACTTTGAAAACCAGGTTAACTCGTTAACCAAGTCAGCATATTACCACCTTAAAAATATAGCAAGGATTAGAGGCCTACTATCCAAACCAGACCTGGAAAAGCTTATCCATGCTTTAATCTCTAGTAGGCTAGATTATTGCAATGGGCTTTATACCGGCCTTCCTAAAAAAAAACTCCAAAAACTACAGCGTGTTCAAAATGCAGCTGCAAGGGTACTCACAAAAACTAAAAGATACGACCACATCACACCAGTCCTCAGATCTTTACACTGGCTTCCATTGTACCAGATAATTGAATTAAAAATTATTTTATTGGTCTATAAAACCCTAAATGGCTTGGGGCCAAAATATCTCCTAGATCTTCTTATTCCCTATGAACCATCAAGAATCCTTAGGTCATCTGGAAAGGGACTATTAACTGTTTATAGACCTAAGACAAAACACGGTAAAGCATCATTCAAATATTAGGCTTCCGACACCTGGAACAAACTCCCAGAAACACTTAGATACGCCCCAAATGTGGCAACTTTTAAACCCAGGCTCAAAACTTTCTTGTTTTGTAGGGCTTATGAACACTGACTTGCTTTACTAAGAGTAGCCCCACAAAGGTCTAATTTTAATTGTCTTATCCATTATTGTTTTTATTCAGTTACTTCTGTTTTCTGCTGCAAATCTTATTGTCTTATCTTTTTATTTATTTATTTATTTTTAGATTCTTTATTCTTTTATTGCCTTATCTTTTTATTTATTTTATGAATTTTAATGATTTCCTCGTTTAATCTTGTTATTGTACATGTAAAGCACATTGAATTGCACATGTGTATGAAATGCGCTCTATAAATAAAGCTGCCTTGCCTTGCCTTGCCTACCAATACTCAAGGTTAATATATACGCCATTTGTTGGAAAAATTGGGTCGGGGTTGAGTGTGATACCCCAAAAACATCCAGTAAGTGGCAGTTCTGAGAGCAGAAACAACCTTGTTAATGAGAGGTCAGAGGAGAATGGCCAGACACATTCAAGCTCACAGAAAGGCCAAACTTTTTTAAATGAACAACAGTGGTGAGCAGTGGGGCATCACTGAATGCATGTGTTAAACCCTGAAAGGGATGGGCTGCAGCAACAGTGGTGAGCAGTGGGGCATCACTGAATGCATGTGTTAAACCCTGAAAGGGATGGGCTGCAGCAACAGTGGTGAGCAGTGGGGCATCACTGAATGCATGTGTTAAACCCTGAAAGGGATGGGCTGCAGCAACAGAACATTAGATAATACTAGGTAGGTATTCCTAATACAGTAGATACTCTTAAATTGTAAGAGTTCACCATTTATCATTATTTCACACGCGACCACCATTACTTCCTAAGTACTTGGCTGACTTGTGTCCCTCTAAGTAAAGTCATGGCATGATAATAATTTGTAAATTATTACTTAATGTACATTGATAGGAGGCAAGCATTTGTTAACCATGAGTTCATCATTACTTAATTATGAGTTAAATTAATTGTGACCCTTCAAGTAAAGTCACACATGAATCTTCATAGAGTAATGATTACCCCATCATCACATCACAAATAGCTAAATGATATCTGCAACCTTGAAAACCTAATATTAAAATAAACCAGTTAAAAGTCGTCCAAATAGAACAGCAATGTTTTATTCATTATACATGTGGAACACAATTTATTAAGACATTCAAAAGGACCCCCCACTCATCTGATTATTATAAATCCCCTTAGCCCTCTTTATATTGTGTGTATGTCCCCCACTGTTAGGATCAATAAAGCTCCTGCTGTGGTTAACAGTGAAATGTGTGTACCAGTGATCACTTATTATTGTGGTCCCCTGACGAACGTGTCTTCTGATGAATGGGACCAGTCTCAGAACTATGCCAAGGTTCTATCCCTAGTTTATTATCTCTATGGGAACTGAACTTCATACTTTTGTTCTGGTGATGACCCTTACAGAAATGGAATATACCTGAATAAATTGAAATAAAATATACAGTACCAGTCACATACTCGTAGGGGTTTTATTTATTTTTACTTTTTTTTTTTTTACAGTTTAGAATAATAGTAAAAACATAAAAACTATGAAATAACATAAATGTAATTATGCAGTGACCAAAAAAGTGTTAAACATATCAAAATGTATTTAATATTTATATTTTATAAGTAGCCACCCTTTGCTTTGATACCAGCTTTGCACTCTTGACATTCTCTCAACCAACGTCATGAGGGAGCCACCTGGGCTGCTTTTCCAACAGTCTTGAAGGAATTCCAACATGCTGAGCACTTGGCTGCTTTTCCTTCACTCTCCGGTCCAACTCATCCCAAACCATCTCTATTGGGTTTAGGTTGGGTGTTAGATTAGGTCATCTGATGCAGCACTCCATCACTCTCCTTCTTTGTCCAATAGCTCTTACACAGCCTGGAGGTGTGTTTTGGGTCATTGTTCTGTTGAAAATCAAATGAGGGCCCAACTAAAGTGCAAGCCAGATAGGATGGTGTTTCACTGCAGAATGCTGTGGTAGGCATGCTGGTTACGTGTGCCTTCAATTCTAGAAAACACATCCCCCCACACCATCACACACACACACACACACACACACACACACACACCCCCCACCTACTACTTGTTGGGGGTGCATTTCAAAAACCTTTTTTTTTATTTTGTTTTGGAAAGAAATTTATAGATAGGCATGAACTTCATTTATATTTTTCTAAGAAAAAAAAGTTTTTTTCTTAAAAAGAATTTAAGCATAAGCCTTTAGGTCTAAATGTCTCTAAGATAATGAGAAACATACAGTACATTCAATCAACTGTCCAAACTTTTGACTGGTACTGTATGTTATCAAAATATTTTACATATCACAATTTATTTCACAGATATACACATTGTTGCCACTTTCAGATATTGTGATGGATTGTGTTTGGAATTATTACAAAACAATATAATTTTTAATGAATAATTTACAAAAAGTCCACAAAATTACAGTAGTGTATTTAGTTTCCATAAATGCTGAAAATTGTTAAAGGTAAAGATGAAGGTTACCAGGTGACTTCACTGTCTTAACTGTTCCTGAAAGGTATGTTGTTTAAAGAACAAATTAGGTAAAGGAGGAAGCTGTTCTCCTGAACATTATCTATTTTGTCAAATTACATTTAGTTCTCCAAGCATGATTGTAAACGTGTGTGTTTAATCGCATCTAGTTTCCCAAGCACCTGGCAAAGTACCATTTATGAGTACATGCTGTGGTGGGGAAAGGCTTAGATATTGTTCCCAGCTGAAGTAGCTTGGCACATTTAGTTTATGAAAGCTAGTGTTTCTTTGCATTGGGGAATACTTTGGTTACATGATTCTCATTATGAAGGTGTATGCTCATCATCACACTGTTGAGTTGTTTAAGAGTCATTTGTTTATGAGCTGTCACTGTTTTATCATAAAAAGAGGGAATTACCCACAGTTGATAGAATTTGTGACGATAAAAACGGAAACGCAGCCAGAAGCATCTCAAAAATTGTACTATATGTACAGGTGCAGCTCAAAAAATTAGAATATCGTGAAAAAGTTCAATATTTTTTGTCACTCATTTCAGAAAGTGAAACTCATATATTATATAGATTCATTACACATAGAGTGAAATATTTCAAGCCTTTATTTCTTGTAATTTTGATGATTATGGCTTACAGCTAATGAAACCCAAAATTCAGTGTCTCAGAAAATTAGAATATTTTGCTTTAACATATTTTTAAAGTATCATATTTTATATTTGGTCGCATATCCTTTGCATGCTGTTACTTCCTGAAGTCTGTGACCAATCAACATCAAAATACTCTTGATATCTTATTTTCAGGTACTGTTACAAGCGATACTATAACCTCTCTGCATTTGAACTGATCTCTATGGGAATTGGGGGGTGAGACTAGATTCAACTGTAAATTACACTGGTACAGTATGGAACACATGGCTGGCTAAATGGCTGTAAGTCATCAAGGGTCTAAGCTATCGAACGAGCCCCAAACCATCGCTCTGTTGCCAGATATGGAGTAGATGTGGATGGATCACTGCAAGGGTTATTTCTCCTGACTCATTTTCCTATAGAACTCTATGGGGAAAAAAGTCAGGAGAAACAACCCTTAAAGGGATCCATCCACATCTACTCCATATGTGGCAACAGAGTGATGGTTTGGGGCTCGTTCGATAGCTCAAACCCTTGATGGCTTACAGCCATTTCGCCAGTCATGTGTTCCATACTGTACCAGTGTAATTTACAGCTGAATCTAGTCTCACCCCCCAATTCTCATAGAGATCAGTTCAAATGTAGAGAGGTTATAGTATCGCTAGTAACAGTACCTGAAAATAAGATATCGAGAGTCTTTTGATGTTGATTGGTCACAGACTTCAGGAAGTAACAGCATGCAAAGGATATGCGACCAAATATTAAATATGATACTTTAAAAATATGTTAAAGCAAAATATTATAATTTTCTGAGACACTGAATTTGGGTTTTCATTAGCTGTAAGCCATAATCATCAAAATTACAAGAAATAAAGGCTTGAAATATTTCACTCTATGTGTAATGAATCTATATAATATATGAGTTTCACTTTCTGAAATGAGTGACAAAAAATATTGAACTTTTTCACAATATTCTAATTTTTTGAGCTGCACCTGTATATAGTACCAGTCAAAAGTTTGGGCACACCAACACATAGAAGGTTTTTTTTTTCTCTTTATTTTTACTGTTTTCTACATTTTAGAATAGTGAAGACATCAAAACACGACTGAAATTAATGCAAAGACCAAAAAAGTGTTAAACAAATCCGAAAAGTCTTATATTTTAGATTCTTCAAAGTAGCCACCCTTTGCCTTGATAACGGCTTTGCACATTCTTGCCATTCTCTCAACCATATGCAGTAGATGTAGACGGACGGATCACTTTCAGGGCTGTTTCTCCTGAGTCATTTTCCTATTGAACTCTATGGAAAAATAAGTCAGGAGAAGAAACCCTTCAAGTGATCCATCCATATCTACTGTATTTCTGGCAGCAGAGTGATGGTTTGAGGCTCGTTTGATACCGCAGACCTTTGATGACTTACAGCCATTTAGCTAACCATGTGTTCCATACTGTTCCAGTGTAATTTACAGCTAAATCTAGTCCCACCCCCCAATTCCCATAGAGATCCATTCAAATGCAGAGACGTTATAGTATTGCTTGTAAGAGTACCTGGAAATAAGATATCAAGAGTCTTTTGATGTTGTTGGGTCACAGACATCAAGAAGTCATGGCATGCAAAGGATATGCGACCAAATATTAAAAATGAATACTTTATTCTATATATAAATGCAGGGGTGCCAATAATTGTGGCCAACATGGTTTTGTTACAAATCATTATTTCTTGATGAGGAATTTTTTTTTCATAATAAATGAACGTCAATTAAAGGTTGGATTTTTTTAAAAAGTAAAATATATATAGAGGATGTTGATGAAGATTCTTATTTTATTATTATATGTACCTATAGGAACATATATGAAATATGAATATTAAGAAACAGCTGTTTTTATTTTTTGTGACTGGTTCAGATTCTGCACACACACAACTGATAAGTGAATGCATCATTAAAAGGGGAGTTTTTACTCATGAACTGATGTGAATTTTTTTTTAATCCAGTAGACAGGGGTCTTCAATCTTTTCTGATCCAGGGAACCCCACCCAGGTTCAAAGTCATTCAGGGGACCCCCATCATAAGTTAAAAAGGGTTACATTTTAAAAAAGCTTAAATCTTTAATATACTTTCCCAAATCTATAACTTATCATTGCATATCAAGTCTGGCCAGGGACACCTTACAGTAACTTCAGGGGTCCCCGGAGGTCTGTGGAACGCCTGTTGAAAGCCCAGGCACTAGACAAACATAATGAAGTCAAATACTTTGTTTATAAATGCCTCTAATAAACTATTTTCCTTCAATGAGTTCCCTTTGACATGTGGTACAATCTTTCACCACTAGGTGTCCTCATCCAGCAGCTAATTTATTTTTCTACGTAACCAGTTGCTCTACAAATGGGTTTCAGCTCAGCATTCACTCATGCATTGAACATTCTGCTGTCTCCTGCGTCCAACGTATTGAGATTAAAAAGTGTAATGTAACACATTTTATTTTTGTCATGGACATGTAAAAGCTACGTCATTACTCAAGCAGATATGCGTGGTTATTTATTACTATATACTGTATATGTGTGGCTATCTATGATATGGATTATTACTGATTTTAATGTAATCTATACATTGCAATACAACTTTGCACTGGTAATTTCATTGCACACGTATTGTGTAATATTGGTTTGTGAGAGGACAGTAGCTTGCTTGCTAAGAGATGGACTGAATACTGACAGTGCTATCAGTCACTTTAGACATGCTGAAAGAGAAATGGCATTTTTTCATCATTTATCATGGACTTTGAAGTGGGGCATATGGAAGTGTTCTCTATGGACTGAACCATGAGTCGTAAAGCAGGAGTGGAAACATCACTTCCACCGGGTGGAAGGTCGTAACGCCCAAGACCTGTGTTTGCGGTGAAAGTAAGTGTCTTTTGCTTCATATCTGAGTATATTAGTATTTCTGTTTGTGAGGGAATTATGCTGAAGTCGGAAGAGTAGAAACAAGAACGAGATGAATTTTCTCAGATATTCTGTCCACAGATTATTTGATTCCTCAAACTGGATTTGGCCATCTTTTTACACGGTAACTTTGACCGCAGGTGGGGAATGTTGACAAACAGAGCTGGTTTGCATTTAAACACCCGGACACGGTGGTCACTGAGTAAAACTTTGGCGGGAAGAGCTTGAAAAAATGGCCGCACTGACTAAAAGGTTTCCAACTTGAATACACACAGATGCAGTATATCGGTTTGGTTTATCTAAAGACAGTCACCAGACCCCCACCCCCCAGGTACGCTGGTCTCTTTGAATGAAACATTGGCAGGGTAGCCGGGTCGAACACGTTACCCCCTTCATTTGGTTCATTTGGAGACGTCGAATGATCGCGAGCCTGTTTCACTGCTTCAGCAGTTCAGCCATATACCGTATCTCAAACCCTGGCCCTTCAGTCCGTGTTGGGTTTCATAGCCTTTCCAAGAGCTGTTTACTACACTGACCCCTTTTCAGATACCAAATGCGCATTTCTCTGCATAGACGCATTATATTTGCCTGTGGACATGCCAATGACAGGCGCACATGTTATATATGTTATACATCTTATACTGCCCGCATCCATTTGTGGATTTAATGTCTACATTACAGTTTTTCTCAATAGTTTAGACACATTTTCTGAAATTAATTAAAAACTAAATACGTAAAACACTTCTTCTTACAGTAATAGTCATGAAGCTTACCTACTGTATGTGGGTCTGTACTGTATACTGTATGTGGGTCTGTACTGTATACTGTATGTGGGTCTATACTGTATACTGTATGTGGGTCTATACTGTATACTGTATGTGGGTCTGTACTGTATACTGTATGTGGGTCTATACTGTATACTGTATGTGGGTCTGTACTGTATACTGTATGTGGGTCTATACTGTATACTGTATGTGGGTCTGTACTGTATACTGTATGTGGGTCTATACTGTATTGTTACAGAACAGTAAAAAATTCCAGGATTTAGTTTTTCCTTCTAATTGTACTGTAATGGCCTTACAGCAGCTAATTGTATAATTGTTCCACCTTCACTCTCCAGAGTGTAAGGAAGATCACCTTCAGGGGGACGAGCACGACTCTTCACAGAACAACAAGAAAATGCTGTTGTAGATATGGTCATCTAAAACAACGCCGTCCGAAATACAGGACAATGAAGTCTTTCACAACATCCAACACTTTAGTTTGTGTCGTGAGAAGGAAAGCCATCAGCAGGAAGCAGGTGTGCAAAGTGCCCTATGAGAGAAACTCTGCTAGAGTGAAGGAGACACAATTTCAGTTTGTACAAGTAAGTGTGTTTATTCCATCCCATTGAACTGCATACACGATGCTGTAAACGACACAACTGCCCACTATAATTTGGAAACGGTATGTGTCGTGATATTACGTATTGTATTTTAGAATAGAAGGTATACTGTTAAAGTACCTTACAGATTACTAACCATACCATTTGTTTTCCTTGGAGGATAATAGAGCTGGATGGAAGCCGAACCAACCATGAATACATCTATGTTGATGAAGCTGGCTTCAATTTGACCAAAAAAAGAAGGAGGGGGAGGAATATCATTGGTCAGCGTGTCACTGTCAACATCCCAGGTCAACGAAGAGGCGACATCACCCTCTGTACAGCCATCTCATGGAGTGGGGTAGTGGCGCACAATGCTGTCTTGGGCCCGTACAACACGGCGAGACTCATTCGTTTCCTGGATCCCTTCAATGATACCCTCATACCCCAAGAAGAACGAGACCTGGAGGAACCAGAACCGATGAGGTTTGTGGTTGTCTGGGACAATGTCCGGTTCCACCATTCACAACTTGTACGTCAGTGGTTTGCAACACATCCACGTTTTGTGATGGTGTTAATTAGCTATTGAAAAATTGCAACATTCTTTCAATACTATTCAAGATGCTCTTGCTTCTCTTAAATTAGTTCTTAACGAGAACAAAACAAAATTTATGTTGTTCTCTAGGGCTAGAGATTTTGACCGCAATAGTCTGCATATAACTGCTGCAAATGGTTCTATTATTGAGAGAGTTTCAGTCTATAAATATCTTGGCATCTGGCTTGATGAAAAATTTACGTTTAAATGCCATATTGATAAACTTATAAGCAAGCTACGACAGAAAATTGGCTTCTTATACAGGAATAGAACCAGTTTTCCTATGGTATGCAGGAAGAGGATTATTGAAGCAGTATTTTTATCAGTTCTGGACTATGGAGATGTAGTCTATAGACATGCCTCTGTTTCTACTCTTAGATCTTTAAATTCTGTATACCATTCAGCTCTCAGATTCATTACAGGTGATAGCTATAATATACATCATTGCTCCCTGTATGAAAAGGGTGGTTGGCCCTCTCTTTTAATGAGGCGTGATAGACATTGGTTTTTATTTATTTTTAAAGCTCTCATCGGTATGCAACCACCTTATATTACTTCTCTCCTAAAAAGGAACACTGGTTCATATCATACCCGTTCCAGTGAGGTGCTCATGCTCAATGTTCCCCGGGCTTGTTCTAACCTAGGTATGACTGCCTTCTCTGTTAGTGCTCCCCACTCATGGAATGCCCTGCAAAGCATTTTAAAAATGGACAGTCTTCCGTCTGTTGGACATTTTAAAACTATGATTGCTGAATTTTGCACCTCACAATGTAATTGTTTTTAGCTGAATTTTCTGTTCTTGTTCTTATCTTTTTATTTTTTTTAAATCTTTTATTTATTTTATCATTTTATGTTGTGCCTTTATGTTGTAATTTTTATCTTGCGTTATTTTATCTCTTACTCGACATCACTGTAAATGAGGGCAACCTCAGTGTCCTTCGAGTTTAAATAAAGGTTATTGATTATGCCAGCTTACACTCCATTTCTTAACCCAATTGAGGAGTTGTTTTACTCCTGGAGATGGAAGGTGTACGACCGCAACCCATATGAAAGAGCAACACTTCTCCAGGCCATGGAGGAGGCCTGTGGTGATATAGACGCTGATGCATGCCAGGGATGGATCCGGCACTCACAGCGCACCCCATATGAAAGAGCAACACTTCTCCAGGCCTTGGAGGCGGCCTGTGGCGATATAGACGCTGATGCATGCCAGGGATGGATCCGGCACTCACAGCACTTTTTCCCTAGGTGCACAGCCAGAGAAAACATCTGTGATGTAGATGCAGTGCACTGGCCTGGCAGAAATGAAAGGGTGGATGATGAATAAAGTCATTGATTTATTACGTGTCACTGAAAACAATGCAGTCATTTACATTACATTTTAGGAACTTAATTGGCACTGTTTATAGAGGCAGATATTTACTGAAGAGATTCAGGTTAAGTGTCTTGCTCAAGGGTACAATGGCAGCACCCCATCTGACAATCAAACCAACAACCTCAGAATTACTAGCCCAGTTCTCTACCCATTTCACTGCACTGCCAGCCAGTCAACCATTACGAAGCACAGCTTTTTTGTGTAGTATAATGGATAAAGGCCTGGGCTTGTAACCTGAAGGTTGCAGCTTCGATTCCCAGGTAGGATATTGCTGGTGTACCCTTGAACAAGGTACTTAACCTGAATTGCTTCACTATAAATGGATACTATGTAAAAAATGCTAAAGCTGTTATCAGGATAAGAGCTTCTGCTAAATGCTCGTAATGTAATGTAATTCCCGGAGTCTGTGTAAAGAACTAGGCATAAGCACAGTCAACCCCCATGTGAACTCTTAGCCAATGGAAACAAAGGCAGTTTACATTAAACCAATCAAACCAAACAGCAAAAGTGAAGTGAATGAACATACTGTTGTAGTGTGCACGTGATCTGAATGTTTGACAGAAGGATTGTTTGGCTGAACTGGTACATCCTCAGCTGGGAACATGTGTAGGAAATACTTTTTCATCGAGGGGTAATTACAGTGTTGCACCAAACAACTTCCTGGTATAATCCCAAGGCCCATCAATGATCGTTCTAGACAACTGCCCACGTCCAAAAATTATTTAAATTATTTTCCAGCAGCACAGATGGCAAATTTGAAATTCTTCCAAACCAAAAGTTGGCAAAATTATGTCAACCCCCCAACTAACACACAAACACACACTTGAACGCATCCCTACTTCTTCTAATTGTCACACTTTTGGATTTTGGAAACTTCAGATCTATGTAATGAATATGGGTAAACAGCAAAGCCTTGCCATTTAAGATTGAAATTTGTGTGTGGAGGAATGAGGATATGTTGTGGTTGAAGGGGCTCTGGTCGGTGCAAAACGTATGTAAGGGAGAAGGCACTGCTGCAGATGGCTTTCAACTAACAGGTCTATTTTTATGTTGGTAGAAGAAGAAAAAAAACTTGACCCATTTTGCAATGTTGACTCTGGCAGAGACCTGGCAAATGGCCAGGGTGTCCGGTGGCAAACTGTCCATCACAGCACTGTTTGGAAGAGCCAGAATGACGAACACGCTCCGTTTCCATCATCACCTGTAGCAATCATGGACCAGTGAGAGGCTACACTTCAGATAAGTAAATCCACACGCTACATATCCAATCATTATTACATTACATTACATTATAGGCATTTAGCAGAACTCTAAAGGGATGGGAGATGAGAGAGGCTGAATAAGCTTTTCTCCCTGCTCCAGGCACTGGGCCCTTTAGTGGAGCAGGGAGAAAAGCTTATTCAGCCTCTCTCATCTCCCATCCCTTTAGAGTTCTCTACTGTAACTGAATGCCATATTACTGTCTAATTACTCTAGTCCTACTCTCTAACTACTCCAGTACTACTCTCACTGCAGTATTACTCTCTAACTACTCCAGTACTACTCTCACTGCAGTACTACTCTCTAACTACTCCAGTACTACTCTCACTGCAGTACTACTCTCTAACTACTCCAGTACTACTCTCTAACTACTCCAGTACTACTCTCACTGCAGTACTACTCTCTAACTACTCCAGTACTACTCTCACTGCAGTACTACTCTCTAACTACTCCAGTACTACTCTCTAACTACTCTAGTACTACTCTCACTGCAGTACTACTCTCTAACTACTCCAGTATTACTCTCTAACTACTCCAGTACTACTCTCACTGCAGTACTACTCTCTAACTACTCCAGTACTACTCTCACTGCAGTATTACTCTCTAACTACTCCAGTACTACTCTCACTGCAGAACTACTCTCTAACTACTCCAGTACTACTCTCACTGCAGTACTACTCTCTAACTACTCCAGTACTACTCTCTAACTACTCCAGTACTACTCTCACTGCAGTACTACTCTCTAACTACTCCAGTACTACTCTCTAACTACTCCAGTACTACTCTCACTGCAGTACTACTCTCTAACTACTCCAGTACTACTCTCACTGCAGAACTACTCTCTAACTACTCCAGTACTACTCTCATTGCAGTATTACTCTCTAACTACTCCAGTACTACTCTCACTGCAGTATTACTCTCTAACTACTCCAGTACTACTCTCTAACTACTCCAGTACTACTCTCACTGCAGTACTACTCTCTAACTACTCCAGTACTACTCTCTAACTACTCCAGTACTACTCTCACTGCAGTACTACTCTCTAACTACTCCAGTACTACTCTCACTGCAGTATTACTCTCTAACTACTCCAGTACTACTCTCACTGCAGTACTACTCTCTAACTACTCCAGTACTACTCTCACTGCAGTACTACTCTCTAACTACTCCAGTACTACTCTCACTGCAGTATTACTCTCTAACTACTCCAGTACTACTCTCACTGCAGTACTACTCTCTAACTACTCCAGTACTACTCTCACTGCAGTATTACTCTCTAACTACTCCAGTACTACTCTCACTGCAGTATTACTCTCTAACTACTCCAGTACTACTCTCACTGCAGTACTACTCTCTAACTACTCCAGTACTACTCTCACTGCAGTATTACTCTCTAACTACTCCAGTACTACTCTCACTGCAGTACTACTCTCTAACTACTCCAGTGCTACTCTCACTGCAGTACTACTCTCTAACTACTCCAGTACTACTCTCACTGCAGTATTACTCTCTAACTACTCCAGTACTACTCTCACTGCAGTACTACTCTCTAACTACTCCAGTATTACTCTCACTGCAGTATTACTCTCTAACTACTCCAGTACTACTCTCACTGCAGTATTACTCTCTAACTACTCCAGTACTACTCTCACTGCAGTATTACTCTCTAACTGCTCCAGTACTACTCTCACTGCAGTACTACTCTCTAACTACTCCAGTACTACTCTCACTGCAGAACTACTCTCTAACTACTCCAGTACTACTCTCACTGCAGTATTACTCTCTAACTACTCCAGTACTACTCTCACTGCAGTACTACTCTCTAACTACTCCAGTACTACTCTCACTGCAGTACTACTCTCTAACTACTCCAGTACTACTCTCACTGCAGTACTACTCTCTAACTACTCCAGTACTACTCTCACTGCAGAACTACTCTCTAACTACTCCAGTACTACTCTCACTGCAGTATTACTCTCTAACTACTCCAGTACTACTCTCTAACTACTCCAGTACTACTCTCTAACTACTCCAGTACTACTCTCACTGCAGTACTACTCTCTAACTACTCTAGCACTACTCTCACTGCAGTACTACTATAGCACGTTATAGCAATGTAACGTTATTCATCTTCAAACACATTTCAACTGATGAAGAACCCAAATTTGTTTCTAGAGATGAGACTGCTTAGCAACAATAAAATAAAAGGGAAAGGATGCCTGTGTGTGACCCCATTCAAAAGACTAATCTTCGTATTACATTAAGAAAGTAGTGAACTGTTTGGAAAAAAGCAATGCTTAAATAGTGGAGCATTCTTGGCAGCTACTGTTGAGTGTACGGTAGTGTTCTATTCACCTTGCTACACCTTTAGTGTAATGGTACAGGTAATGAGGTATTGTGATAATATATGCAATATTGTGATTTAACATGTTTATTGTGTTCCTCGTGGATACTTTTATATGAAATCCTCTGAGATCTGATTGCTGTGATATTTGTTCCATCAAAGACATTTTTAAACTTGCAACCTCCTCTGCCTTGGTGCATGTTTGGAGATGCATGTACAGCGTTCGAGTCCGACCCATTCTTGTATAAACATCTGTGGCAGATAAGGAAATGTATTTTGTCCCCAGTTCATTATTTGTCTGTAATTCTAGGAATTGTGAATTGTTGATTTATGCCGGTATTTATTTTTCATATGCCGAGGTTCTCTGCTTGAGTAATCAGTCATTAGCCTGCGAGACACTCACTCATCAGCTTCGGCACGATGCCAAAGTCATATTCTGACCTACAGATGGTGATACGCAAAGCCCTGCCTGGACAGCGCAGGAATGCAGGCTCCCAGCGAAAGGTGTTCTCTACATCAGCACAGGGGTGTCGCTTTCGCTAACATCCACTGTCTCAGGGATTTCACAAGCCATTTCACCACATAAACAGATGCTCAGGGAAAGCACAGCTTCCTGGACGCTAAGTATTTTATGACGGTAGATTCCTCGGGTCAGTAGCAGAATTTCACCTGCTCATGTGTCTAATTAAACCATGTTATTATGATCATTTGGAATGCACTCTTGAGCCCTTGGGTTCTGTTTACTTATAAGCACATGTGACCTTTGACACTAGCCTGGGTCAAATATACCCAGGACATTATTGGGATTTTAAAGCAATAAACAATACATATGATATATATAATATTATCTGTATATCAATTCCAAACAATATGGCTAATAGTTGCCATTTACCTCTGTTAGATCAACAAAAGTGTCATTCATTTGTGATAAAAATGTTATTTATATTTTTAAATATAAATCCACTGCAATGACGGCATGTGGGGCTTAACATGTTTATCTGTGAAAAATGTAAATGAAACAAAAGTTATTATGCCATAGGTTATTAATATTTAATGTTTTGAACTGACATTCTCAGTTATTTTTCATCTTTATCTTATTAAATCCAAATAAATCATATTGGCAAAAAGACAGAGGAAGCAAATACAGATGATGAACAACAAAAATATAAAAAGAACCAATTTACACTGTTTTAGTCCAAATTTACACTGGTTTAGTCCAAATTTACACTGGTTTAGTCCAAATTTACACAGTCATTGTTTATGAAATACAACTCTCAAAAGAGTCATTCTTCTTCTAAGAAAACAATTGGGTCAATTTGACCCAAACCGAACACAAGGGTTAAATTTTGAACATCTGAAGGACATTCTTTTAATTCTTCAGGTTACTGTACAGTAATTTGTCTACTTAATATATTCATGTCTAGACAGAATAGTCTTGATTTTCCTCCTGGTAACACGTTACATTAAGTTGCGCCTATACCTGTGTAGTTAAATTGTAACTCATTTGGTAAGAAGAGGTTATTACTGAGTAACTCCAATTTAGGTAAAATGGAACAACAGTTAATTACTGTTAATCAATATGAATATTTTGAAATATTTGATTTACTCTCATGGGCCACATCTTCCACATCATCTAGGATGCACAACAAATAAACCTTAACTTGCCTGTTAATGTGTCTTTATGATATGGAATGATATAAACCTTGCCTGTTAATGTGTCTTTATGACATGGAATGATTTCATTTCAGCAGGAGAGATGTAACAGGGCTGGACTTGTGTCACATGTGTAATTAAGAATACCACTAACGGCTTTTGCATGTTGCCTACGTTGGAGTTACTCAGTAACCTCTTGTTACCAAATTAGCTACAATTGAATTACACAGATATAGGTGCAACTTAATGTAAAGTGTTACCTTCTACTTTGACATAATTGCCACAGTATCACACAGATTGGAGATAATAATAATGGCAAAGTATTCATAACTGCTTCCATGTAAATTACAGAACCCCGAGTTACGGTTCATTGTAACTATCCGTTTGAAGTAAGGAAATAGTTTTCATGGCAGGCTGGTTTTGTGCCAGCGACACTGAATAAAACATCAGACGGTGGATTGAAAGGTTTTCGTAAGAAAGGTGATTTGAGCAAGGTTGTGGTTATCGGAGCGAGGCACAGCATGTGGATATCTCCGGGAGGTTAACAACAATGCACTTGTGCGTATCTTTATTATGTCCTGTTTGAGAATATTCATTTACTGTTCAGACCATAAGGATTCTCCCACAATGCAGCAGCTCGCGAGGAGCGTGTGTTACAGACCCGCCCCCGCCCCCGCCCCCTCTTCACCCTCCGGAGAACTCAAAGGCTACAAGGATAGATAATGTCACTGTCACCATGAAAGAAGAGAGAGATAGAAAAACCAGGGGGAAGGAGAGATAGAATTACGTTTCCAGATTTCACCTTCGAAGCACGAGCTCCCATTTTTGATTTATTGGGCATAAAAAAATAGACCTGTCACCTGCTTGTATAAACTACGGTGCGGAAAAAGTTCTTGGCTTGTCATTGCTACTAACCACAAGGCGAATTGTTGATATATGTTTATATTTTCCAGACAACAGCATATGATTATAATGTTAGCCGGTCAATATTTTCCACAGGTATTCATGTTAATATATCACATTATTTTTCAAAGTTTGTTTTAACTTGAATAATGGTGACAAAGCGGTTGTTCATTTTAAGCGTAATTAATTGTTCTGGCTTTTACTAGTCGAAAACATCCTCCCTCACAAATGTAATTTACAGCACCATGTCAAGATTCTCCAGATATGCTTATATTTCTTGTCTGTTGTTCATCTGACCAATGACATTCATGCCTGTTTCATTGTCAGGGTAGTACAGGGCGGATAGAAAGCCTTAATTACTTACAGACATATCCAGGTGCATTTCCACACTCTAGTAGATGGGATCACAATGTGTACACTGACCTAGAAACTTTTAGCTTTCACAGTAGCTTCAGCATTAGGCTTTTTACCAGTTATATAAATATAATTACACTACTTAACTTATTTAATTATCATCTGGAGATTAATAAAGTTCCGTATCCAAGTGAGTTTCCTCCGGGTAATCCGGTTTCCTCCCATAGTTCAAAAACATGCAGGTTAAGGTAATTGGAGAGTCTAAATTGTCCTTGGGGTATGAATGTGTAAGTGCGTGGTAATGGTGATGGATTGGTGACCTGTCCAGGGTGTATTCCTGCCTTTCACCCAATGTATGCTGGGATAGGCTCCAGCCCCCTGTGACCCTGAAGAAGAGTAAGCGGTTTAGAAAATTGAAGGATGGATGGATGGATTAATAAAGTATTTTATTAATCTATCTAAACAAATAGCTGGAAACCACATTACAGCAACATACGTATGCAAGGTATGAAAGTATGCATGTAAATAAACATCCATCTAACCATCTAAAATACAAAGGGGTTTACATAAATACTCACCTGCAACATTGTACATGATTCCAGAAAAGGCTTTTAACCAAAGGCCTAAACCAACAGGGTTTTGCCAGTTCGACGCCCAAAAACAATTACAAGCCACTGACCCTTTATGATAGTTCCCATGTCAATGCAAGAGCAAAGGCAGCATCCAGCCATGTGATCAATCACTCCACACAACACCCCCCTGTAATGGACCAGTTGGGAACTACCCATACAACAAACATATCACCCAAGACTTGAGAGCTAAAACATATGTTAGTTTGTCATCAATATAATATAAATAATGCACCTACTTATGCATTTTTAAGAGCATTATGAACACATGTTATACAAACCCCAATTACATATATTTAATTGAAAACAGAACAAAGAAAAGATATTTAATGTCTTACCTTATCAACTTTATTGTTTTTTGTAAATTTACGCAAATTCTGAATTTGATGCCTGCAACACGTTCCAAAAAAGGTGGGACAAGGGGGGGAAACTGGGAAGTTCAAAAAACACCTGTTTAGAACATCCTACAGGTAAACAGGTGATGCTATCATGACTCAAAAAACTTAAAGGATATCTTATTTTCAGGTACTCTTACAAGCGATATTACAACCTTTCCGCATTTGAATGGATCTCTATGAGAATTGGAGGGTGGGACTAGATTAAGCTGTAAATTACACGGAAATAGTATGGAACCCATAGTTGGCTAAATGGCTGTAAGTAATCAAGGGTCTGAGGTATCAAACGAGCCTCAAACCATCACTCTGCTGCCAAATATGCAGTAGATATGGATGGATCACTTCAAGGGTTACTATAACCTAAAGTTATCAATCCATATCTACTGCATATCTGGCAGCAGAGTGATGGTTTGAGGCTCGTTTGATACCTCAAACCCTTGATGACTTACAGCCATTTAGCCAACCATGGGTTCCATACTATTTCTGTGTAATTTACAGCTTAATCCAGTCCCACCCCCCAATTCTCATAGAGCCATTTAGCTATCTTTTCATACCCAGTCATGAGAGCATCACCAGTTTACCTGTGGAATGTTCCAAACAGGTGTTTTGTAGAACCTCCCAGTTTTTCCCTTGTCCCAACTTTTTGGGAACGTGTTACAGGCATCAAATTCGTAATTAGCCTATATTTACAAAAATCCATTTTCAATTAAATATATGTAAAAGAGAATTTACAAATCAGTGTTTTTTGCTTTTATGTGCATTTTATATACTGTCCCAACTTTTTGTGAATTGGGGTTTGTATATATCGAACAGTTTGTATTTTTTTAAGTTTGACGAGAAAAATGAACTCAAATGCTTAAAACAAACACATTTTAAAGGTTTTGGTGGTCTCCTCCTCAATTTCCATTCTTTAACTGTCGCTCTTAGTTCATTAAATGGTGCCCTGTAATAGAAGGACGCACCTTACCTCCTGGGAGGAACAGGGCCATGCATTGCAGCATACACCAGTGCAAATGCAACGTGAAGAGGGTTGAATACTTTAAAGGCTCATATTTCTCTGTGAAGGTCGAGCCCCATAAATCCAACCTCCAGGTTTTTGCAGACAGCTGTAACCTAGGTCAGTCGTGTGACGTGGGTTGTGCTTTGGCTTTGCAAACGCGTGGGAGTAAAGGGGTGTGCAAGTCTGAGACGCCCGCAGGTCCTTTCCCCTAAACCGTGCTGATGTTCTGCGTGCTGCAAAAGTTAAATGCAGCAATAAAAACCTGTTGGCTCTTTACCAGCGGCTGTACAGGGACTTGGGCTCGGTCCAAAATACACATGTGAAGGAACATTGCGTTCTTATTATACCTTTTTTATGTACAGTTGATCTCCTTTATGAATTCCAGGCTTGCGATGCAAACAGTTCCCACGAATGGCTTTCATCACCCATGTGCGCCTAAATAAGTCTGCCGGGGCCCTCGTGTTTCAGTCGTACGCTGGGCGAACCTGGGGAGGTAGTCGAGACGATCCGGCCCCGATTTCCCCATGTGTTCCGCATGCTTCCTTCATCCGCAGATCCTGGAAGAGTCATTACGGCCCTCATCCAGCGTGACCTGCTCCGCTAGCCTTCCAGGTCTCACTTTAAGAAAGGGGTTTTTACCGGGGCAATATAGGGAGAGCACCCCCCAGTGGCAGCAGCCCACCAGGGATCAGAGCCCCCCCACAATTCATAGATGCCACAATTCATATTTCAGTAATTTCTTTGTACCCAAATAAAATATACTGTGACTATTTGTATATTCATAATGACTGAACTACTATTCATTCTCTGGTACGATTCACCTTTTAAAAGGGTAATAACAGAGTCACAGGCCCCTTTTCTCTGTGTCCCCTAACAGGCACCCTATAACTATTTGAATTACCATTATTATAATTACTGTTATTTAATTAATGTTATGCTTAATTTCTTATTTTACATGTATACCTGTGTCTATGGAGACCATTTCTCATGTTAAAACATGTTTTAAATTTTTGTGTTCCTAGATGTTGTAACTAATATCCAGTAAATACATTGTCGGTGCACAGGCAGATTGTTCTAGCAGTGAATGGTTCTGGGCTGGTGGTGCTGGTGTGGGGGAACATTTTCTTGGCATTGGACTTGCACCCTTAGAAGGTGAGTGATCATCTTCACCCCATGTTAAAGCATTTTCGTCCAGCTGAGAGGGGTGTCTAGTAAGATGGCGGTGCCCTCGTAGCCCATTGACCTACACAGGATGCAATATGTTGGGGCTAACGGCACAGAATTTCACTTACTTGAACAAATTGAAAGATGGTTATTGTAAAATGCATTGTAAGCTTCTCTTATGCGGTCTGATATGATGTGCCCAGATATTTCATCCATTCACTGTAAGGCAGGGAATTGCATTAGTATGTGTGGAGTAGCCAATTAGGCTTGTCACGGTGTTGCTATTTTGACTCCTCTAAAACGCCAATGATAACGAAATTACTGGCATCAAACTTCCCTGTAAACTATGAATTGGTCTCAACCCATTTTCATTTATTTCCCCCAATGAACAAGTAAACACAGCTTCTTTCTTTACATCACGTGAGGGAGATGAACCCCTTTGTGCAGTGACCCTAGTGGCATAGACCCTGGGGTCTACATCACAAACACCCTACTGTACCACGTCAGAAAGCGAGGCACCATAGAAACCTGCATATCGTCTTCATCAGCGCGAGTCAGGCTATTATTGGGCAAAATATGAAGTTCCTACATGCCACCATTTTTCCATATTTCATAAAAGTATATCAACCACTCTACGGTGTGATCTACATGAGAGCGAATTGGGTTGAAGTTAATTATGTTTGTATTTTTATATTTTAAATTGTGGTAGTCCTCCCAGGATTACAGTGTGGATAGGACTCCACAACCATTATTTTTTTGTGTTTAATGTTACCTGTTTGTGGCTTGGAATGATAGCTTATGTTTTGTCATCATATGATTGAGAATACCGCTGTGTTTGTTTGTGTGTGGCTTTACCCCCCAGAAGTAATGTTGGGCCGGGCAGCCGGCAGCCTCCGAGGTGGGCTACTGAAGGGGTGATCACGAGTGTGTGTGTGCGTGACCAGGGCCGGATTAAGACCCTTAGAGGCCCATACATTTGTAATTCTAAATATAAACCATAAAATAAAATGTTATTTATCGAAAATTCGAAATTAAACAAAACTTACAGTAAGAAGGAAAATAATATTTATTTCGAATGCTTCCATTTTATTTATAGTTGAATAATTTTCTCCTACTTTTTTTCCTTGATCCTCATAACCAATCTTACGTAACACATCTGCTTCTATACATAATAGAGATAAGGCATCCAGCCTGCCTTGTTGCATAGTTGAAATGACTATAAATGTAATTAATTTCATAATTTAAATGGTAAATTCGGCTATGAAAGATTTCTGAGGTGCCCCTCCTTCCCTTGATGCCCTAAGCATGTGCTTATTTTGCTTATAGGGTTAATCCACCACTGTGCGTGACCCACAGACGGGCATTGCTCGGTCAGATTGTGTTGTGTGATGACCGTTTTATAAACTTTGTGTACTCAATAAAATATAATTTTGCCTTTTACAACTGCCTGGTGCACTGCTTGGGGAGTGGTGCCTGGGCCTGGGCACGGGATTTGCCCGTTTCTAAACCATGACAATATTAGTAGTAGTAATAGTAATAGTTATCGTAGTTCATATGATGCTGTAAATTGTGTGCATGTTCTCATACGTTGTTCGTCTGACTGGTTGGTAACACATTTCCTTTTATGATGAGAACGGGGCTGTGTTGGACATTTTTGGCACTGGAAACTAAACTGAGACAAATAAATTGATTATCTAGGTGTCATTCCCCTCACTAATTGTCTCCTCATAGGGCATAATAATGTGCTTCAAATGGACACTAAAAATACAGTCAAGACATTGATGATGTTAGAAACTACTATTTTTATTTAATTCTTGTAGCCACTTTTTACACATAGTAAGTCCCCCACATTTTAGGGCACCAAAAGTAATTAACATTAAATTTAAATAAAGTCATCATATTTAATATGTGGTTGCATATCCTTTGCATGCCCTCACTTCCTGATATCTGTGACCCAACAACATCAAAAGACTCTTAATATTGTGATGTCCTGTGATCCGTTCCTGGTTTTCTGTTTGTCTGTTAGTCCGCCCCGTGTTTTCCCTCTCTCCCTCAACTTGTGTTCTCCACTTCCCCGCACCTGCATTGTGTTTCCCTCTCGTTTCCTCGTTAGTTGTCGCCTCACCTGTTCCTCGTTCTGTCCTCATTAAATTTGTATTTAATCTGCCCCGTTTCTCTATTCAGGGCCAGTCCGTCTTTTGATGTATCTTGTGTATCTCGTCATGTCTTGTCCTGTGAGTTTTGTGTCTGTTCCTGCCCTGGTCCCCTCTTCCTACCCAGTCTCCCCAGTTCTCCCCGGCTCCCCTGCCCGTGCCCGGGCTGCGTGCCTGTCCCTGACCGCACGCCCTCGCGCCATCTGCGGTCCCCCGCTCTTGTTCCCGACCGCGGACCTTTGCGCCCGTTCAAGTTCCTGTCCCGCCTGGTTCCTGAGCCTTCTAGTTCCTGACCCTCCAAGTTCCTGACCCTCCAAGTTCCTGACCCTCCAAGTTCCTGACCCTCCTAGTTCCTGACCCTCCAGTTCCAGTTTGTCTCATCTGTTCCTGTCTCGCCCATTTCTGTCTTGTGAGACCCGACAGAAAAAAAGGTTAATTAAAATTTTTATGACATAATAATAGTGTCTTGGATGACAAAAGCATGTTGCAGTAAAAATATTTTCAAAAATATTATTTATATCATTTTCATTGGATTGAGAAATCCAATCCAATCATTGAGAAAAGGTCAAACTGAATTGAGTACACCAACAGTACAGATACAAGTCATTTTTGCTGGTCGGAAAGAAGTAGAAATGTGTTTCAGTTTGGCTTTGCTACCAAATTACATGCATTTTATATTTTTTAATTTCGGTTGGTAAAGCGCTGGGCTTCTCACAGCACCTGGGTTATTTTATGAGCTCATTATTGTTGAATCTATCTTCTTGTGCAGAGTAATATGCTTCCATAAAAGAGCTTGACCATCATATAGAAGGTATCACTCAGAATTCCCAATAAGCGCTGATAATTGTGTTTCCACACCATCATCTTCTTAGCTCAGGCATTGCTGTGGAATATTTTATATAACCAACTGTGTTGCTTTAAAACTCACTGGTAAAGTTAAATAAATGCAATTTATACACAAGACCAGATTTGAGCGAGATTCTGGAAGAAACCTGTATTCCAGGCTGTATTTATTGTGTGTTCAGTGCCTTAGCAATAATGGCTTTGCAATGAGGAAATCAACTCAATTCAACAGGGTCTCTGTTCTAAGAGCAATTGTATATGAATAAAGTGCAAAAGCATGAAACTGCATGTTTTTATCATCAATAGGGGCTTCTGTTTGGTACAACGTGAAGCCAAGCATTCTAGCCATGTATCATAGTTTATTATGTCCCTTTTAGATAACTGATTTGCTTGCTTAAATAATCCTGATGTTTTCATGGAAGAAAACTATATAGTCATTATTATCATTTTATCAGTGGTTAATAATAATTTCATAACAATGAAATGTTGGCTAATTAAACCATAAATCAAAACAGTATGATGGATTTAGTAGCGGAGAATCAAACGCAGAGTTGAGGGAGATCAGACAAGTCGCCCACACAGGTGAGGACCAATAAGGGAGATATAACATGAAAAGAAGAAAAGGAAAACAGGTACTAATTCCTGACAGCTAAACAGCTAAAATAAAATAGGGAAATAGGGCGAACTCGAATAGAACAAGTGAAATATAATGTAAATCTCCCAAACACAATACTAGAGCCCAAACAGGAAACTAGAAAAGCAAAGAAAACACCTACGTAACTCTAAAACGTCCGATAGAAGGTGAAACAAAACAAAACCACCAAAAGAAAACACTGTCTCGTAGAGAACAGCACGGGAATAAATAGCGCAGAAAATTCCAACAGGAGGAAACACAATCCTATACCTGAAGATAAGCTATGAGCAAGTCCCTCGTGAACATAAACAAGTTAATATCACAAGGTCGCTTAAACCTGGCTATACCTGGCTCAATGTACAAACGAATGACAAAGAAGCGCCGGGGAAGCGGAAGTGAGGAACTTAAATACCTCGCAGGTAGCAGCACAGGTGATCTGAATAATGAGCGAGGCGAAGCAAAACCCCGGGACGGAGCGAGAAAAAAATCTGATGAATTCTCAGCATATCCAACAACAGCATATGTATAGGATCAGTGCACATTTGTGGAGACTGACCCATTCAATTCACTGTATATTCGTATTTCACAGAGTGTTGTACTTCAGAGGACCCAGTCGAGCTCTCATTAAAGAGTTGACATTTCCAAAGAGGTGACATTTTCTACTGTTCGTGATGAGATCACTGTGAAATAAACTGCTTTAAAGGAAAGTGCTTGGTCTGCAGATTTGCTTTTACTACTTCCCAGCTGGGCGCTATGTAAAAGTGTGCTGTGTGAGGGACTTAATGGTAATGGATTAGCCTAAGCAAGTAGGCTCTGTAGTTTAATGCTATGAAATGCATTCATTTGAGTCTGTATTTTGTGCTTGTATGAAGTTTATAAAGTATTGCACTATTTTTGGTAAAGTGGGCAACGTAACCATGTAACTGCAGCGTTTATTTGATAAAGCTCCTTGGATACCTCTTGTTTCATGCTGTGTAAAGGTCTTTTCGATTGGATTAAACAAAAGCTGGGCCAATTGGACATTATAAATGCCATAGTTCACAAATAATTGAGAAATGTCAACTGACCAAAATGGGCTGTAATACAACGGTTTTATGTAATAATTTCTGATATACATATTGTGCGAGTTTTATTGTTGGATTCATAGTGAAAAGTTCAGTAAAAAAAATCTTAAATGGCACATTATTGGTGGAACATTGACATGTATAAAAAGAAAGGGAAGTGGGGTCTTTCTGTGTGGCATCATCATCATCATCATCATCATCATCATCATCATCATCATCAAGTGGGTGCCATATTTACCATATTATCCAACTGAAGGAAGCGTCTCTGGGAAGATGTTATATCTGTGATTTCAATCAATATTGAGGAGGTGTAATTAATTGAAGGATTATTATGTATTTTTATTATTATTTTTCAAACGGCGATGCTTTGTTTGATTGGGCATTTCAAATTGTGCTTCTGATGCTTTGTTCTTATTGGCTAGAGGTCACCTTGCCTTATTTCTATTGACAGGAGAGGGCACATGAGGCCTCTGTCTCCAGGTGAAGGTCACTTTGGTCAGCTCAGGAGGGATTCCTGGTTCTGCGTCAGCACAGTGGGTTCATATGGGTCTGGCAACCAGGCAAATGTCTGCCCTTTTCAGATGAGCAAAATGCCAGCGAGCGGCTCCTTCACTACCTGCCAACATGGGGACTGCTGGGAAATGAGAGTCCCTTTCATTGATTGGCTCAGCGGGACATAGAGTTCGGTACAAGCAGTCACGGGGTGAACACCGCTGTAAGCTGGGGACATTAACCCCTTTGCGCAGATGCCTAGTGACCATGGAGCCGGCACCAAGATTTTGCTCAACGAAGACATTCATTGCTCCTGCAGCCAAACTATCAGTGGAAACCACAAACCCCATGTTTTAACTTTATGGGTAGACGATTAGTGACAACTCTCTGAGTTTCAAAGTGTCACTATTTTCCTGTAGCAAGTCCATTTAACAAGCAATCCCCCACCCATCTATGTGTAAGTTCATAAATATATGAATTCATCATATAAAATTTGAATTCCGTCATAGCAACAAGATAAACCCAACAATAGCCTGATCATATGCCAAAAAAGCTGTGAAAAGCCCTGCTAACTGAAATGCAAAATAAACATGTGAAATTATTGTGTCTTATACCACATCATTCTACTATAAATATCTGCTACTAAATAATATGAAATAAATATACAATTCTACCATTGGTTTTACACACAGAGATGTTTCGTCATTTCTTGTCTTGGATAATCTGTTTGAGAAATAAACAAAACTTTATATCGCTATTACACTATCTGAATAGAGTTCTCAACGGGCCTGAAAATTCAAACCCGAACCGAACCGACCCGAGCGAGTCGGTCACATACAATACTGAGCCAGAGGCCGACCAAAACCGGAAAAAAAAAAAAACACGAGTCGGTTATTGCCAGAAAAGGCTGCGCGATTTACGTAAGCAGTGGCTCAAATCACAGCACAATGGGGTGAGAGAGAGCAAGAGAGAGAGAGAGAGGGGTTCGTCACTATGAAGACACATTAATAACATACTCGTGAATGTCTGTTAGATCTGCGGCAACAAAGTTACCATTGCTCTTCGCCGGATTTTTTTTTGATATCAAGACTGATACAGGACTGCAGGCGATCCTTAAAAGGCTACCAGCGAAAAGAAAGAAAAGAGGACGCAGGGGAGGAGTGAGGCAAAGACTGAAGAGGCTGAGCGGTAAAACGACATGTCCGCCACTTCCCTCGATAGTTCTAGCGAACGTCAGATCCCTTAGAAATAAATTGGACGAACTTCACGCCAATGTTGAATTTCAATGCAATCCTGTCATAAACAACTGGCGCAGGTTTTCTGTGACCTGTTCAACCGCTCAGTCGAGGAGCACATAGTTCCAGCACTATGGAAGTCATCAATGATCTCCCCTGTGCCAAAGAAGGCCAATCCATCTACACCCAATGACTTTAGACCTGTCGCATTAACACCTGTTATAATGAAGTGTTTTGAATGCCTGGTGCTCACACAGGTCCAACAGAGTGTGCAGAGCATTGTAAACCCTCTACAGTTCGCCTACCAACAGAACAGAGGAGTTGATGATGCTGTCCTGACACTGCTTCGCCTAGTCCAATCCCATCTGGACACACCAAAGTCCTACATCAGACTGGTGTTTGTAGACTTCTCTAGTGCGTTCAACACAATCCAACCACACCTAATGGCTAAGAAGCTGCTGAAGATGAACCTCAACCCTCATCTTATCCTCTGGGTAATGTCCTTCTTCACTGACAGACCTCAGTGGGTTAGATATAAAGGCCACTGCAGCACCACCAAGACCATCTCTACTGGCTCACCACAAGGCTCGCTAGTTTCTCCAGTGTTATTCACACCCTACACCGATGACTGCCAAAGCAACTGTCCTGAGATCACGTTCATCATGTACTCAGATGATACAAATGATTAAACTCTGATGATTAAACTCAAGCTTCAATCTGCTGTCAGCCATTTCCAACAGTGGTGTGAAGTCAATTTCTTGGACTTGAATGTGGAGAAGACTAAAGAAATTGACTTCCGGCGTGAGCTGTCTCCACTGAGGCCCCTTACCATCGGAGCCAAAACAGTTGAAAGAGTGGAGGAATACAGATGTTTGGGTACCATCGTTGATAATAAACTGACCTTTGAGGCAAACTGTCAGTCAAGGCTATATTTCCTCCGTAAACTCAGGAATTTTGACGTGAGCCAGTCAGTACTACAAGCATTTTACACCTGCTTCCTTGAGTCAGTGCTGATCTTTAGCCTAACAGCTTGGTTTGACTCATTAAGTGAAATCAGGCAACTGAAGCTGGAGAGGGTGACAGTACAGGCGACTAAAATCATAGGGAACCAACAAAAACCGCTGAAACATCTGTATGAGGAGCGTACAATTAAAAAAGGAAAGAGGATTATGGCCCTTCCATCACATCCTCTGAATTTTCTCTTTGAGACTCTTCCATCAGGTTAAAGATTAAGGTTCTTGCCCCTTAAAGCAAAAAGACCTCGAAATAGCTATGTCCCTACAGCTGTTAGACTGCTTAATGACATTGGACATCTCAAGACAGTAAAGGCAGATGAAGAACTGTTATTGCTTTTGATGCTCAATTTTTCATCATAATTAATATTTAATTAATTTAATATAATATAATTTTGACCATAATACTAATAACAATAGTAATTTTAATCATAAATCATTAATCACATTATAACGTGAAACATCTGATTCAATTGAATGTCTTTATTTAATTTATTTGTTTGAGTTTGTGGGTCTGCCCCACTGTCTATGTGTTTTTTACTGCTGGAAACTACAACTGAAGTTTCCTAATGGGAAAATAAAAGTTATTCTATTCTATTCTATTCTATACAATTCTAAACAGAGCACCCCCTAAATAAGTGAGAATTTACCAAATTTGCCATCTGCATGAAGAAGTTAACCTGTTCTGGAATTCTTCTTGCAAGAAAAAAAACATTTTAACTCTATTTTGCATGCCCGTATGTGTATGGTCGTTTTTCGACTATAACATTGGGTCCTTGTAAGGCTCTGCTCTTGGCTGTCTGTGGCTAAGCCCGTTAAAAAACAGTGGCTGCTCTGTCTGGCTGGAGAGCTCATTATAAATCACTGTCCATCTTCCTCTGCTGTTATTCTCTCCAGCCTGTGGAGAAATTGTAACAGTCATTTAGCACTCTATTTGGCAGCACTGCTGGTTGGACCCGCTCGCTAACTAGAGTATAAATCTGAATATTTATTTATTATTCCTTCCTGGACATCTAGAGTATATTTGTGCTTGTTTTCTGTTGTCCTTGGCCGGGGTCTTCATCCTCCGAGAGTGGCCTGGGAGAAGCCAGCGTAGCTGATTGCTTGCGCGTCTTCTGCACCACGTACCTGAAGGAAAACTATGAAGACTATGAAGAGACAGCGGAGAGTTCAGGCAGCTCTCTGTTCGGCCATCTTAAGAGACAGCGGAGAGTTCAGGCAGCTCTCTGTTCGGCCATCTTAAGAGACAGCGGAGAGTTCAGGCAGCTCTCTGTTCGGCCATCGTAAGAGACAGCGGACAGTTCAGGCAGCTCTCTGTTCGGCCATCTTAAGAGACAGCGGACAGTTCAGGCAGCTCTCTGTTCGGCCATCTTAAGAGACAGCGGACAGTTCAGGCAGCTCTCTGTTCGGCCATCTTAAGAGACAGCGGACAGTTCAGGCAGCTCTCTGTTCGGCCATCTTAAGAGACAGCGGACAGTTCAGGCAGCTCTCTGTTCGGCCATCTTAACTACTTAGTGCAGATAGTCTATTTTTTCTCGCCTGCGAGACAGTTTTACGCAACTGAGACACGCGTTGCTCCTGCAGCCAAACTATTAGTGGAAAACCCAAACGCGGTATTTTAACTTTATTGGTAGACGATTCGCGACGATTTCTGGCCAATGCGTAGTTTCTAAGTGTCACTATCTTTCCGTAGCAAGTCCATTTAACAAGCACTCCCCACCCAGCCTATACCTACCCATGCGTGACATAGTGGGCAATAGCGTCTATGTTGGGAGTTCATAAATATATGTATTCATCATATAATATCAGAATTCCGTCCAGCAACCAGATAAACCCACCAATAGCCCGACCGTATGCAAATACAGCGGTGCAAATCGCTGCTCAATCAATACCGACATAAACAAGTGAAATCATACAATGCCATTCTACTATCAATATCTGCTATTAAATATGGAATTCGTGTGCAATCCTCCCGTGGATTTAAGCGTAGATATGTCCCTTTCAAGATTCCGTGGTCATTTATTGTCTTGGACAATCCGTTTGAAAAATACACAGCGCATTGGAACACTATTAGACAAACGAAACTATCTCTGCGTAACCCCCCCTCCCTGATAGCACTGCTGTGACGCTTTCAATTTTATTCTGGTTTGATCGACAATTGTTTTATCCAATAGAAGGCACGACAAGCTTCCCAAAAGTTATTTACATGTGTAATTGAAAGCTTGGATTAACTATTTAAGGGCGAGCGTAACTGCAATACTTGTTATATCACGACAACTTTACGCGGGCATGCGCAGATGACGCATTTGGTTTGACGCGTTTGGTATGACGCAGTTGGTCTTACGCAATAAAACGGCGCGCAACTTTGAAGAGACTTTTTAGTACTTTTCCCCCGAAGTCGGTCAGAAGAGGACAACAACAGAGATTCTTCTAATCCCTGTAGCATAGATTCTGTGGAAGAGGTGCCTATCAATATGGGGAAGATATCCTCCTCGACATGTAAGTATTACGGCTTGTAATATTTTGAGTATATACATTCGTTTTTCCACTGCGTGCTATATGTTCGTTATTTTTGTATTTGCATCGGTCGTAATAGACCACTGTTAGCCTGCTAATAATGCTGAACATATTTGCAAACACACTTTTTCAGACTCCACCTTGAATAACTACATGTATACGGCAAATTATATAGTACGTTCTTTCCGTTTATGTTTTATTTTCTATTTGGTTTAGCTATCTCATAGCTTAGAATGTATAGCTGACTGTATTCGGTTGATGACTAGCGATAGCTTCTACGTTGTGAGAAAGTAGCGCTTTCGTGACTTAGCTTCGTAGATTGTGTCTATGACCTTCAATATGCACTTATTGTACGTCGCTTTGGATAAACGCGTCTGCCAAATAACTAATGTATTGATACTATTGTGTTCGTGCCGTTCCCGTAGTGGCTCGTGGTGGCCTGCTTTGTTAGAATTCATAGCATTCACAATGAAATAGCGTCTTTTAGCGCTGTTCTGTTTGGTTGCTCAGTCGTAAGTTATAAACTCCTCCAAAAAAGTTCGGAAACGTTATTTCGGTCGATTATTCCTCCCCTTTAATAATACCAATTGGTATTGTATTTTATATCGTTGGAAAGCCTGATTAGTCACCTTTACAACGAGGTACAACTTGTAAGGATCATGCATTCGTGGAATGAGCAACACAGCTAACCGTGTGGGTAGCGGCCCAAAAAAATGTGCCAAAATCCCCTGCAATATTCTTCTGTTGGTATTCACTCTCGTTTTGAGTTGCTTGGTGGACTGGATGATTGCACTCTCCCACAGTAATAAGGAAAAAACAACACATATTGGCCATTTTTACACTTTATTCATTTTACACTGTCAAGGACCTCAGTAGCGTGTGGAAGATCCATACGCAGCCACAACAGCTTGGCACCTCCTCCTCATGCTGGTCACCAGCCTGGTCACACACTGCTGTGGGATGGCATCCCATTCCATCCCACTGGCATACACCTGCCAGCACGTGAAGCTCAAAACGAGAGTGAATACCAACAGAAGAATATTGCAGGGGATTTTGGCAAATTTTTTTGGGCCGCTACCCACACGGTTAGCTGTGTTGCTCATTCCACGAATGCATGATCCTTACAAGTTGTACCTCGTTGTAAAGGTGACTAATCAGGCTTTCCAACGATATAAAATACAATACCAATTGGTATTATTATGCCTCGATTTGCCGTGAAGCTAGAACATTGGTAGTGTTTTCCGATATTAATTTATTGTATTGTAATTTCTTTGTGCATAATGTACTCTATGGGGTATTAGTATATCCATGGGTGATGCTTTTCACTTAGGGAATGGAAAATATGTATTCAAATGTACTGTGTCCAGATGTGTGCAAGATGAATGTAAAATAAATAAATAAAATAAATAAGCAACAGTTGTGAAACACACTACAGAGTAATGCCATCCTAGAGCACGCAACAAAATATAACATAATGTAGCATACAGAAGAAAGTGTTTACTGAAGTACAAGAGTGAATGATTTCATATTTAGCTGTGTGTACCACAGTGTTATAATGCTTCTGCATTATGTAATTTGTTCCTATAACATGCTTGACCCTCCACCTCTGCCACTCCAGCAGTGCCCTCTACTGTTCAGAGTGAAGCCACTGCAGGACCAGATCCTTCCAGCATACTGAAGACCGTGCCATTGATGAGTGCATGTTGCCCACGAAGGCACCGCACAGGATGAAGCAGTATATGAAGGATAATGGTGAAAAAATGGCACACTTGGCATCAAACACTGAACTGAAACTGTGCAATATCAATGTTTTCATCCATTAAGTGATCGTAAGGTAAAATGTATATGCTTTATAAAGGACAAAAGGCTTTTTAATAATTTCTCGGAGAGGTTTTGGGTAGGTTATTGGACACCTAGATATCCACCCCCCTGTACTGATCCAAAATAATTCCCACATGAAAATGATAAAAAGGTGAGTTAAATGAGTCAAAACGGTTGATTTGCACTGAAATGTATGATTAGTTTAAGATTTACAGCTATTCACATTTTAGCCAATTTGGATAGGTTTGGAGACCCTGGGTACATCAGGCTACACTGCTTACATTTCGTGTCATAGATCTTTAGTAGTTCTGTATATCACCCTGCGATTATTGAATGCTTGTGGACAAGGAGTTTATGATCCAGGAAATGTGTAGTTTTACCTGTTTCACTTATGTAGCTCTCAGTATTTTGAAGAAATATATATTTAGTAGCATTTTTAGCAAAGTTTTTCTTGCATTTCCGGCACTTTATTTTGACCTTAAATTATGAAAATAAACAAATCTAAGTTTGTACAAAAAATGGTACACCGGTTTTGTTTCATTTAAGCCATTTACCAAGTTTATGTGATGCTCACACCTGGAGTTATAAAGCCTTAAACAGAGTACCCCCATGATTTACCAAATATGCCATCTGCACTAAGGGGTTAAGAGACAGCGGACAGTTCAGGCAGCTCTCTGTTCGGCCATCTTAAGGTGTGAAGCATCCTAAAACCCAGTTTGTATGCACTCATTGTTAACTGTATAAATACATTAATGGGTAGAAAGTATAATTTTAAAAGTTATCTATTTAAGTTATAAATAGGGCTCTTGAAGACATCTACTCCAGGGTTCATACACAGTTCAGTCAGGAGAAGTGCATGCTGGATCCTGTGGTCCAGACAGACCAGGTTTGAGCATGAGACCATGTTAATAGTCAAAGGCCACAACAGTGATCTATCCCACCATACGTCTCTATGGTTTAGCTTATGGGGAGAAATATGAAACTCCCCCAGGAGACCAACCCCCCCCCAAAAATTTAATTTTTATTTAAATGTTGGGGGCTTCCGCAGTTACTAATTACAATGCGTTATATACTCCATACAATTGCTATGTGAAATGTTGACATATTTTCCTCTAACATTGGTTGAGCATTTCACTTTGAGTGACTGCACCATTGTGTAATCAACTGCATGTTGAAAAATCGTAAGAATGATTATTTTTTTATTATTATTTTTTTAAATAATTAAAGAACGATTGTTCTTCTTTCTTTTTTTTGCTTTGTGAAACTATGGATAAAAATGCATCTGTACATTTGCACTTTCAAGAAGGGTCCACAGGCAACGCAGAAAGATTGATGGTCAAATATCTGTGTCGTTTAATTCCGTATAATCCCTATGACTGGCTCATTTCTGCTGTCAGTGGTGTGCGCTGTTGAATCCACATTTCCAAGCGGGATCGTTCACCACAGCACAGCTAGTGCACACAACGGCCCTTCGTCCGCACAGTTGTCCGTCCAGCATGGCGGTGAGCTAACAGGTGAGGTGCTGACCTTACCAGCTGTGCCATGACCTCATCAGCGGTGCCATGACCTCATCAGCTGTGCTGTGACCTCCCCAGCTGTGCCATGACCTCATTAGCGGTGCCATGATCTCATTAGGTGTGCTCACATCCACATTCATCATCTGCATATTTACACATATAGACATTAAGTAGCAGTAACATCTTAGATCGCTAAGGCACAGATGTCTTGGAGGACCACATTGTCTGCTGGTTTTCAGTGTGTTTCAGCACCAGTGATTGAAGTAAAAAGAATCCACACACCTTGTTTTCAAGGTCTTGCTGATTGAAAGAAAATCACAGAATCAAGCAGGCACTGTGGCCCTCTAGGACATGAGTTTAACAACTCTGCTCTAAGATATAATAGCTTGTTCAGTGGTAATCTTTTGTTGAGTCATGCCTGACAGCATGAAGAGATGAGGCTTTGTCATTACTGCTAGAGTTGGGTTCGCAAATAATAGAGGAAGCAGGGCGATCAGTGCGCCAGCTGCTGCTCCCGTTCTCCAGGGAGGAAGTGGAGGACACTTGGCCCAAACAGCAGCTTGAGGAAGTCCTCCTGGTCCATTTCCAAGCACACGGGTCTCTCCATCTCTTCCCTGGCATGTCTGAGCTGGACCGGGAGAGTAATGGTCTGAATAGCACAAACCTAAACTGGTTAATACTGCACTGGAAGCAATCCTGCTGCTAATGTTATACATACCACCTACACTTATTAGGTTGAAAAGAGGAAGGGCTTTTTTTTACAATTAACAGGAATTTTTTCCCCAATATTGGTGTTAATTGTATTTGCCCTGAAACAGTTGCAAACTTCCCTGCCACAAAACAAGGATGGCATTGTGGCATTTTTTATTTTGCATTTTCGTATAGCAGTTTTTTATTTTTATTCATAGGGAGACATTCTATACCCTTAGTTAATACTGTATGTTATTACTTATTTTTATTCATAGGGAGACATTCTATACCCTTAGTTAATACTGTATGTTATTACATATTTTTATTCATAGGGAGACATTCTATACCCTTAGTTAATACTGTATGTTATTACTTATTTTTATTCATAGAGAGACATTCTATACCCTTAGTTAATACTGTATGTTATTACTTATCTTTATTGTGGTAGTGATCTGCACCAAGTATAGATCTTCCTGATTGAAAATACATTAAAAAGAATGCCCCATCAAGCATATATCACTGCAGCCCAATATGAGAGGGTCATATTCAGACGTTCTGTTAAACCTGAGAGCCATGGGGCCTCCTTCTGGGCTGGATATGCAACGTATGTCACAGGCTACAAAACATTACATTACATTACATTACATTCATTTAGCAGACGCTTTTATCCAAAGCGACGTACAGTAAGTGCATACAGAAAGGTCATCGAAGTAACTACAGAAGGGATAGGAAAGCACATTCTTCCCATACAGTAGCAGCTATCCCTAGTAATGAACACAATGCAGTTCACAGTGAACTGGGTAAATCAGCTCTAATACAATTCTATTCTAACTATTATAAACTTGACTATCTTGAGTACACAGTTCAACAAGAACACAAACCATGAGGTCCTAGATAAGTATTAGTCCAGGTGGAGTCTGAAAAGGTGCGTTTTCAGGCCACGACGGAAAGTAGGCAGGGTTGGCATGGAACATAGGGGAATGGGAAGTTCGTTCCACCACTGGGGAGCTAGGGTGGAAAAACTCCGCAGTCGGGACGAGCGAGTGCCATTTACACGGAGGGGCAAAACAGACCTTTCTTTAACCAGGATGGTCAACTGAAAAATAATTCTCATTTATAATGATGACCTGACATCCGTGGTCCCTCAGCTACATGTCATTGGCGTGCTCGTAGATGGAAACTCACGCGTGCACGGGGAGAACGTGCACACTCCACACAGATTCCAATCCTTCTTGCAAGGCAACAGTGCTATCCACTGCTCCGCCAGGCCATCGTCTTCTTGAAAGCAAAGTAAGAATGCTGAAATGTCAATTAAATGTCATACATTTTCACTCTTTCTGCATTTATATATGTATATCATTGTAATTCTCTCTCTTTTTAAATTGTATTTATTTCATATACTTTTTTTGTCACTGTTCATTTTGATGACTGAGTTAATTGTATTGCTTGAATAATCTATTTGGTACGTGTATTGTCCTCTCTCGGTCACATGTTCTTGCTGTTTGTTATATGAAAAGAACCCAATATAAAGAGTTTAAAAATAAATAACTTTTAAAAAGTAAAGGTTAACTGAAACGAATATCATATTCACATGACAAAGTGCTTCATTGACTAAAGACAAGTACCTGCACATTTATATGTGATTGATTCTGAAATCATAAAGATAATCATTGTAAAGATTGTGCACGCTGATGTAAATTTTGTTACTTCATCATAGCACAGCTCTGTTGTATTTGTATTATCTTCTGCAGATAGCAAACACATTTTTCAATACCATTTTTTAAAATTCCATTCGCAATATTACAGGTCAGGTTGGCCAAGAGGACTAAATACTTGATTACATGACCATACATAAGTGCCGGATGTGCTGTGTTTGCAGGGATTCGATTACTGTTCTAATATCTGAAACAACACAAGTTTTAAAACATCTTACTTGGTGACCAAGAAGAGAACAATATTGTTTTTATATCTCTATTCTTCCATAGATAGCTGGGCACAGTATCATAATTCTAAGTACAGTTCTTCTTGCGTAACTTAGATCCAGTGTGATTTCGCACCTGCTGATAGCTGTGATTACTCGAGCGGATGCCAAAAATATCTTCATTTCCCATAATCCCCTGTGGTATGCAGCTGTGCACACGAGCCAGCGAGACGCTCAACAGACTTTGTGATGAAGCGCAAAGCGGATTCCTCCAGGACTGAAAGTAATTCATTGTGCTTGTTGTGTGGAATCAGAGCGAATACATCAACGTCACTCCTGTGGCGCGTGGTATTTTTATGATATAAATATGATATGTATATATGTATGTATTTTATGAATATACACATATGGCCCATTCTACAGCCAAGAAATTATTTTTGAAAAATTAAGTGTTCAGGTTTTTAATAAAACATTTGATCATGTGGTGATCTAATTAGGTCTCAAGTGTAAATTGAGATCATGATAACGTAAATACACAAAAATTTGCTTTCAAATGTCACTTTATATTGGAGAGTGTCCATCCCCACCACAAACCCTGAAATTTCTGTTCATGAAAATAACACTTTAATGGTTTTTGGCAATTTCTAACACTTATCTTATCTTACAATTCTTGTATAACTTGATATCTTCTGAATGTAAAGTTGGAATTTCTGTTCTCTTTTGTAAATTCTTTTAAACTAAAAAAACTTATGTTAAAAATGCTGTCCCCAGTTTTCATGTCACTACTACACTCAGAGCTCTAGTTTCTGGCCAGTGGCGAGCCATTGCACTGGCGAAGTGGCAATTTTGTCATGTATTTTCACACGCCTGAGCCCGTTTGGTGATGTGGTGACTCAGCATGCGCCAAAATGGGAGGAGAGCCGCTGTCGGGGGAGTGTCAGACCAGAATGAGCTGCGCAGCTGCGATTTTGCAGTCAGATTAGACTGTGATTCTAATCGTCTTCCACTACAGTGGTTGTCAGAAATTGGCAGTACGCCGGGTCGCAATGTGCACGGCTCTTACAGGGACTGAAAAGAGGTCATTTTATTGGATATGGGTGAATCCAGCTGAAACTCACCCACTGATAAATATTCAACATAACCCAGCCCATTTTCCACCTGCGCAGCACGCTGTGAGCTGTGCGCTCCTCACCTCTGGTCACGAAAATTCAGTACTCACACCCAGTACGCCATGCGCCGCTCCATTGACTGCGCCTATTCACTATGCACCGGAAAATAGAGCCCTCAATGTTTGAGTGTCCACAAAGAGCCTCATTTTAGCCACACCCAAACTGCAACCAGCAAATAAGATCATTGTATCATTGTGTATGACGGCCCATACAGCGTACATAGGAACTGGAGAGGGTGGGAGGGGCCAGGCGGTGTACAGGGGTGTCGTAGTGGGGGGAATAGTGGAACGGACTACCCAGGGCCCCAAGGTGGGGAGGGGCTCTCAGAAGGCCTGGACTAACGAGTTTGCTTTGGGAAGGGGCCCCACAGAGACTGCATTTGCACAGGGCCCAGAATTCTACGCCACGCGCCTGGTAGTGAAGCCTATGAAGTAATGGAAAATAATAATATTGAGTAAAACATTTTGATATTTAGGCCAAAATATTATGTTTTAGAGTTGGTGCATTTCCATGATCACTAGTCATGTGCTAGCTAACATTTTTGTTGCATTCTAAGAATGTTAAAATTGTCACTACCATAACAAACAGCAATGCTTCGCTAGTCACATGATTGTTGTGTCTATAGCACTGTTACTTCAGCAAGGTCCTGGGTCCGAATCCAGGCCAGGGGCCTTTCTGTGTGGACTTTGCACGTTCTTCCCGTGTCTGTGTGGGTTTCCTCCCGGTACTCTGGTTTCAGTCGAAGATCTGCAGGTTAGACTAATTGGAGATTCTAAATGGCCCTTTAGGTATGAGTGTGTGAGTGAATGGTGTGTATACCCTGCGATGGAAAGGGTATTCCTGCCTCTCACCCAATGCATGCTGGGATAGTAATTCTATTGTCTCTCTATTGATATTATCAGTTACACTATATTACACTACCAAGAGCACTCCAGGGAATATCATGCTGTCTTACAATGCATTTGTATGATTACATCGTAAGGCTGTGGGTTCTCCTGCACTGTAAAATAAACTGCTAAATAATATTAACCCTGAAAAACTAGTAAAAAATGTTAGTTCTGCCTTGTTTTTTCAGGATTTGATGTGAGATTCTGTACTTAAAATTCATGTTGAAACTCCTGATTTAAGCTAAAAATCTAATGCGGCCAATAACAGCTATTTCCCCCTAAATAAGGGTGCATTTCAACATTTCTTTCACTCTTCATGCTTAAAATTGATTATTATTAAAATTTGATTCTTAAAGTGAGAACACAGCCCACTTTTGAGATACGTGCACAGCCCTCAAACATGCAGTACCTCCACATAACCAACAGGTAATTAACTTACATCATATATAAACTAAATGTAGAGATACGATCATATCAATGTCAAAGTGGGATTTTATTAAATTAATGTATAATAATGTTTTTTAGACATTTATGATGAAAAATATGTTTTCGTCTAAAATCAGAAAAAGACTAGACTATAGTAACTACGTAGTCATGTTTTTTGCATAAGCCACTATTTAATATATAGTTTGATCGTAAGACCATTTTATAAATGAGTCTCCTGGCTGCACATGAAAGAACACAAGCAATTCTGAGAGAATTCTTGACATTGAACCGGAAAAGTCTTTCCCGATTCTACAGCACACAAACGTGTCATAGAAAAATGGCTAATTGTCTAGATCGAGAATTTTCCCCACACTAGACTTCAGTTAGAAAGTCTATGGTACATCAGGTCATGCTTGTGGTGCAGTCAGTGGAGGAAGTAGGATCTTGGGGCATACATTCTGGATCTGCAAACCCAGTCTAAATAGGTCCATCTTTTAAACCCAGGTTATTTTCTTTCATCCAAATCGAGAATGCTAAATTGTATTCTTAAGCTTGTCTCATCAGTGCAGTGAAGAAATAAGGACTGTACTATGACAAGCTTCCTGTAGGTCACCACCTGACCTGTTCAGTCACTGCAAAGTGGATGTTCTGGTGGAGCAGGGGTCCTTCTGGTGGACGAAATTAGGGGAATCCTGCTAACTGAAGCACTTGGGCAACTTTATGGCCAGTTGTTCAGTGGTGCTGTCAAGGTGTGATACCAGACTTTGGTGAGCATCAAGGACACCAGAACCAAGTATCTTAACGGGACAATCCACCCAATCGGCCCAACAAGGCCCAACTGTGGGAGAGTTCCATGAGTCATTCTGCAGTTCATTCTAGCACTGGGGTTACTATTTCAGAGATCTGTTTTCACTGGACTGCAATTGCAAGGTAACCGGAGGTTGCTGAACGCAGAACTTGTGTGGATATGTAGGGCGTGGTTAGAGGCCCTAGTTAAGGGGGAGTTGTGCTCTTAAGTGCCTGGTAAGCAAGGACTGAGGGCTGCCCGATCGGAGCTGCAGAGCTCCAGAATAAAGCACTCTATGGCCTGGACCAGGAGTGTGATAGTGTAGGTGAGGAGTGACTGAATTCTTGTGATGTTGTTGATGGAAAAGAGAGAACTTGGCTGGCAGATAGATCCTCGGGTCTTCCTTGGAAAGATTGAGTTGCCTGTAATGATCCTTCATCCAGGCAGAGACATACACTCAGTGAGAGAGAGAGACATACACTCAGTGAGAGAGAGAGACATACACTCAGTGAGAGGGAGAGACATACACTCAGTGAGAGAGAGAGAGACATACACTCAGTGAGAGGGAGAGACATACACTCAGTGAGAGAGAGAGACATACACTCAGTGAGAGAGAGAGACATACACTCAGTGAGAGAGAGAGACATACACTCAGTGAGAGAGAGAGAGACATACACTCAGTGAGAGGGAGAGACATACACTCAGTGAGAGAGAGAGAGACATACACTCAGTGAGAGGGAGAGACATACACTCAGTGAGAGAGAGAGACATACACTCAGTGAGAGAGAGAGACATACACTCAGTGAGAGGGAGAGACATACACTCAGTGAGAGAGAGAGAGACATACACTCAGTGAGAGAGAGAGACATACACTCAGTGAGAGAGAGAGACATACACTCAGTGAGAGAGAGAGACATACACTCAGTGAGAGGGAGAGACATACACTCAGTGAGAGAGAGAGAGACATACACTCAGTGAGAGGGAGAGACATACACTCAGTGAGAGAGAGAGACATACACTCAGTGAGAGAGAGAGAGACATACACTCAGTGAGAGAGAGAGACATACACTCAGTGAGAGAGAGAGACATGCACTCAGTGAGAGAGAGAGAGACATACACTCAGTGAGAGAGAGAGACATACACTCAGTGAGAGAGAGAGAGACATACACTCAGTGAGAGAGAGAGACATACACTCAGTGAGAGAGAGAGAGACATACACTCAGTGAGAGAGAGAGACATACACTCAGTGAGAGAGAGAGACATACACTCAGTGAGAGAGAGAGACATACACTCAGTGAGAGAGAGAGACATACACTCAGTGAGAGAGAGAGACATACACTCAGTGAGAGGGAGAGACATACACTCAGTGAGAGAGAGAGACATACACTCAGTGAGAGAGAGAGACATACACTCAGTGAGAGAGAGAGACATACACTCAGTGAGAGAGAGAGACATACACTCAGTGAGAGAGAGAGACACACACTCAGTGAGAGGGAGAGACATACACTCAGTGAGAGAGAGAGACATACACTCAGTGAGAGAGAGAGACATACACTCAGTGAGAGGGAGAGACATACACTCAGTGAGAGAGAGAGACATACACTCAGTGAGAGAGAGAGACATACACTCAGTGAGAGAGAGAGACATACACTCAGTGAGAGGGAGAGACATACACTCAGTGAGAGAGAGAGACATACACTCAGTGAGAGAGAGAGACATACACTCAGTGAGAGGGAGAGACATACACTCAGTGAGAGAGAGAGACATACACTCAGTGAGAGAGAGAGACATACACTCAGTGAGAGAGAGAGACATACACTCAGTGAGAGAGAGAGACATACACTCAGTGAGAGGGAGAGACATACACTCAGTGAGAGAGAGAGACATACACTCAGTGAGAGAGAGAGACATACACTCAGTGAGAGAGAGAGACATACACTCAGTGAGAGAGAGAGAGACATACACTCAGTGAGAGGGAGAGACATACACTCAGTGAGAGAGAGAGACATACACTCAGTGAGAGAGAGAGACATACACTCAGTGAGAGAGAGAGACATACACTCAGTGAGAGGGAGAGACATACACTCAGTGAGAGAGAGAGACATACACTCAGTGAGAGGGAGAGACATACACTCAGTGAGAGAGAGAGACATACACTCAGTGAGAGAGAGAGACATACACTCAGTGAGAGAGAGAGACATACACTCAGTGAGAGAGAGAGACATACACTCAGTGAGAGAGAGAGACATACACTCAGTGAGAGGGAGAGACATACACTCAGTGAGAGAGAGAGACATACACTCAGTGAGAGAGAGAGACATACACTCAGTGAGAGAGAGAGACATACACTCAGTGAGAGAGAGAGAGACATACACTCAGTGAGAGGGAGAGACATACACTCAGTGAGAGGGAGAGACATACACTCAGTGAGAGAGAGAGACATACACTCAGTGAGAGAGAGAGACATACACTCAGTGAGAGAGAGAGACATACACTCAGTGAGAGAGAGAGACATACACTCAGTGAGAGAGAGAGACATACACTCAGTGAGAGGGAGAGACATACACTCAGTGAGAGGGAGAGACATACACTCAGTGAGAGGGAGAGACATACACTCAGTGAGAGAGAGAGACATACACTCAGTGAGAGAGAGAGACATACACTCAGTGAGAGAGAGAGACATACACTCAGTGAGAGAGAGAGACATACACTCAGTGAGAGAGAGAGACATACACTCAGTGAGAGAGAGAGACATACACTCAGTGAGAGGGAGAGACATACACTCAGTGAGAGGGAGAGACAACATAGTTGTTAAACAGGCAGGTAGAGATCGCCTTTACCAACTCACTCGTGGACCAGGAGGTTGGAAAATTGCGATCAATCGTGGACTGAGCTGTGGGTGGGGGGGGTGGGGGGTGGGGGGGGGGTGGGGTGCTTCATGCTGTGTGCTTCGTGTTGCTTGCTGTATACACCGTGCTGCGTAATTGGTATTGCGTGCTTAGTGCTGCGTGCTGAGCTGTTGAACTGTGATCTAATAGGGGGTATAAATATACAATGACTACACAGGACCCAGGAGATATCCCATGATTCAGATGGTAGCCCTTGCCAAGCGTTTTAGTTGGAGTAAGCAGTAGTGAGCGCTGGATCAGGAAGAGACGTCAGGACCAGTCGCATGGGAGGGCCTGTTCACACCTGGGCAGGTGTAATCCCTGTGTTATCAGAGGAGCAGGTGATGAAGAAGAAGGTGTGTGATGTGACACAACTTAGCCAACAGCAGAGACAGGGAGAGAGAGGTAGCATATGCACACTATCACAGAATCAATACATTCTGTCAGGTTACAAATACTCATGTAGGCGTTATACCTTAATGGCAAGACTATAGGGCAAGGTTACTCAAATCTGGCCACTGCTGGTTTCCTTTTCTACCTGATAGTTCATTGGTTGATTAATGGCACTGATTGGCCAGAGATTTAACTCACCTGGTGACCCAGGTTTAACTCACCTGGTGACCCAGATTTAACTCACCTGGTGACCCAGGTTTAACTGACCCAGGTTTAACTCAGCTGGTGACCCAGGTTTAACTCAGCTGGTGACCCAGATTTAACTCACCTGGTGACCCAGGTTTAACTCACCTGGTGACCCAGGTTTAACGCAGTCCTGGTTACAGGGGAAGAATGAAATCCAGCAGCACTATTGGCCTGGAAGGCCAGATTTCAGTATCCTTCCTATAGGGTTTGTTTGGCACTGACTCTCGTCAGATGAGGTCCTACTGGATGTAATCCAAGCCTTTTTAAGGCAAAGTGTGAGAAGTTTTGCATGATGTGCGTCCAGCATAAACGAGAAGCAGAATAAGAGCCTTGAGCGCATGGGACGTCCTGCCATGAGCTGCACCACATCTCAATTTCCCAAAAGTAAACTCATTTTCATCTCTGGCATTTTCATCATACCAAAAATAACAAGCAGAGGTAGAATATAGTTCATGTTTCTATTTTTAATTTGATGACTTTGTTAAATGAGTCAAGTTACATGCTGCAAAAGAGGTATACTGTTGCCCAAGCAGCTGATCGCAACCAAAATAGATAATTAGATAATGTCAGTAATATCAGAAGCCCTGCAAAGGTAAGCAAATTATACTAATGATTGCAACAATGCGTAGTATTCGGAAGGGACGTTGTGTTATAATTTGTTTTGTTTACAAATGTCTTTTTTTGATATGCTGGGCAGGAGCATAATTAACCCAATTAAAACCCTATGTTCTTAAAGAGCAAAAACAACAGCAAGAAGGCCTCCGCAAGCAATTTGAGTGACAGATGGCAAAAAAGTTTGCGGTTGACCTTTTAAATTGACAGGTCACATGGTCACAGATGATGGTGTTTTAATCCCCACGTATTACCTGCGTACAGTATACAGGACGAAGTCAGCACATGCTAGCTGCTTCAGCAGCTTCAGGTCCTTCAGGTCCACGGGAGGCTCAGTCGCCCTATAGGAGAAATCTCAAACAAGGGGCAGGGAGATACGGTGACTGTCGTCCTTCATCACTCGGGGGTAGCACACTTCTGCTTGTCTCTTTATAGAATTTGCACCCCTCAGCGGCGTAGACTCGAGTCATGGCAGAGGGCATGGAAACCAAGACTTGTCTTGCAGTTTGACCTTTTCCTGCTCTAACTATAATATTATCATATGCTGCTGTATTGGGTTACAGTTTCCTTGCATGATCGAGTTTATTAGTGTTGAATAGAGTTCCCCCTGTTCCTACTAGACATGTCCAGCAGGGGCACTGTGACGGTGTCTTTCGGAAAAGACAAGGTAAAGACAAATTACGCTACTGGATGATGCAGGAAATATACATTTTATAATGGGTGTGGTCAATTAATGGCTAAAAGTAATGGCAATAGAAAATGCATAAAACATTCAAATGTTCACAATGTGGACGCAAGGCAGTGCAGCGTAATGGTTATACATTTTGGTGGGGAGAGCAGTGTGTGTTTGTATATAACCAAGTCTCCCTACCAAAACTAAAATAGTTTCAATGTAATGAGTGTTTATCCAAATTATATGCAGAGAAATAAGTAGTAACATTCCGATGAATTTCTTTATCTTGTATTCCACTTAAGTTTTTAAATAAACTTGAAAATGTACAGTATAAACACTGCTTTTTTCATGTACCAATGTGTTCTAAATACTTTGCTGTATTCATATGTGAGAATGGATACTTCAGAATACTAATCCAGGACTAATTTGTTTTTTTACACGCATTGATTAGGTTTAGGATTACACTGCGTTGTAACAATAACATGTTTGGACACATAATTGTTAATTTTTCAATAAATAATGTGGAATGCTGTACTAGCACAGACTCCACACTCTCCAGCCATTCCTTCTCACCAGGAGAACACATGTATTTAAAATCTATTTGTGACAGTTGGAAGACTGCAAGAAGTCTCACTTTTCCAAATCATCCTATATTGATTCAGACCCAGGAAATATTTGCTTATGTTTTGCAGAGACAGGCCTCCCCACGCCAATGAAAATGTTATAAATTGAAGAAACAGAAATACAGGATTTAATAGCCCAGCTCTTCAGGACATTAATGAGACAAAGAGGTGTGTGACACAGGCTGCCAAATCCACAGGTTTGCTCATACAGTGTAAAACCTTTACATTCAAATGCTGTGCAGCACATTCTTATTGTTTAAACCCGAATCCCAATTTGGGATTTAAATACTCTCAATGCTTTGATAAATAGCATTGTCTTATGTAGGGGGGATTTATTTTGGACAATCTCATCTTTTGTCATGACCAAACTTGTTCAGATAAAGCACTTATTTTCCATCTACTGTCTGAACTTCAATTGCCAACATTTAGATTTTAATTTTTACAAAGACATTTTAACCATTGATCTTTCTTATAGGCCCTGTAACAAACTAAATTAACACATTTTTTATTGCTACGACTATTCAATTAATAAAGAGACACAAATACAGTGCCCTCCACAATTATTGGCACCCCTGGTAAAGATGAGTAAAAAGTGTTAAAAAAAATTCACTGTTTGGTGAATTAGCTTAATCTCACACTGAAATTGAAGTAAATTTATTCTGAGAAAAAAAGAAATCATCATCAAGAAATAATTATTTTTAACAAAACCACGTGTGCCGCAATTATTGGCGCCCCTGCATTTAATACTTTGTACAACCTCCCTTTTCCAATAAAACAGCACTGAGTCTGTCATCTAATTGGGTCATCTAATTGTCATGGTCCGTGGTTATTTTTTCATTTTTCGCTACGGTTCTCGTCCTCTCTCTCCGATTAGTAATCAGATTTTTCTCCCACGTTCCGTTACGGGGTTTTGCTTCACCTCGCCTATTACTATTAGTGCCTTAAATTAAAGGGAAAAGGGGGGTCTCGCTAAAGGAACGGGGGCCTCTAGCGAGACATAGTGGTACTACACCTCGGACATTATTACCAGTAAACATTTCATGGAAGCAGTGCTCTGTTCAGGTTGAGGCTTTCATCGACTCCGGGGCTGTAGAGTGTTTCATTGATTCTCGGTAGGCTAGAAAACATCATATACCCATCGTTCGCCTTGATCAGCCCCGACTAGTCACAGCACTCGACGGTCGCCCGTTGGGCACGGGCACGGGCACCATTAAAGAGACCACTGGTCTCCTCACTATGTACACCACTCATAATAAGCACACTGAGAGGATTCAGTTTCTCGTGGTTGATTCTCCTGCTTACCCCCTTGTGCTAGGTCACACATGGCTGGTCCAGCATAACCCTCATATTAAATGGGAGAGGGATAAGTCTATTATTCTTCAGTGGGGCCCCCAATGTAGGTCCCAGGGTCACTTAACTCCTTCCTGTGTGTCGGGTGGATACCAAAAAGACCTCGAGTCTAGCTCTGACTCTGATTCAGAGGAGATTATCTCCCTGTCTAATCAGGAGGATTCTATATTTGGGTCTGAAGCTGGTGGCGAGAGTTTAGAATGGGACTCCCTGGCTGATGGGTATTCTATTGGAGAGGAACTCTCTCCTGACGAATTATGGGATTCCGAGATCCAATGGTCGCCTCCTCCTGATTCACCCATGGAGGAGGGAGGGGCTAAAATAGCAGGGACACTTGAATGTCCCTTGCCCCGCAATGTCCCAGCCGAATATCCTGAACTGGTTGAGGTGTTTAGCAAGCAGAAAGCTACTACTCTTCCTCCGCATTGCCCATATGACTGTGCAATAGAATTATACCTTGGCTCCGCCCCTACCAGAGGGAATCTATATTCTTTATCTGCCCCAGAGAGTGCGGCCATGAAAGAATATATTGAGGAGGTGCTCGCCAATGGGTTCATAAGGCCATCTACTTTGCCTGCTGTCGCAGGATTCTTTTTGTGAAAATAAAAATAAAAAGATGGAGGATTAAGGCCTTGCATTGATTATTGTTCCCTCAATGCCATAACCCGCTTCCCCTGATGAATTCTGCGTTTGAACGTCTTCAGGGGGCTACTATTTTTTCCAAGCTCAACCTCCGCAACGCCTATAACTTGGTGCGCATGCGTGAGGCCGATGAATGGAAAACCGCCTTTAATACTCATTTGGACCCCAAACTGATCAGAGATTTCCGTAGAGATCGATCTGAGGGATCGTCTGGGGCCGTCCCTTAGAGGGGGGGTCCTGTCATGGTCCGTGGTTATTTTTTATCTTTCTCTCCGGTTAGTAATCTATCAGATTTTTTTCCCACGTTCCGTTCCGGGGTTTTGCTTTGCCTTGCCTATTATTCGTTTCACCTGTCCTACGACCTGCGGGGTATTTAAGCCCCTCACTTCCGCTTTCTGGCGCTTCTTTGTCTTATCGACTTACATTGAGCCAGGTGTAGTCAGGTACAAGTGACCTCATAATATTAAAGCTTTGCTTTATATTTACGAGACTTTCTTTAGTTCATTCGTTTTTACATTGAGGATTATTCCTCGTTTGTGCTAATCCTGTTCCACTTACTTTGTGCTGTTCTCCCTGAGACAGTCTTCTTTGTTGTTTTATTTTCTTGTCACATTCCTACCGGCCGTTTTTGTGTTACGTGCCGGAGGTGTTTTCGAGTTCGCCCATTCTTCCTGGGTTGATTATTATTTGACTGCTTAGCCAGAAGTATTTATTCCTTTTCTTTTCTTTTCTGCCCATTAGCGGCTTAGCTCCTTTAGTGGTCCTCACCTTTGTGGGACCACGTTGTTCTGATCCCCCTTCCCATCGCATTTGATTCTCCACTAAATGAAACCATTACACTAATTAGGTTACAGAATACAGAGCAAGGAATCTGAGAACATTTCTCTTTACAGAATCTCTCCAGATCATCCAGAGTCCTAGGTCCTGTCTTGTGCACTCTCCTCTTCAGCTCAGCCCACAGGTTTTCAATGGGGTTTAGGTCAGGGGACTGAGATGGCCATGGCAGAAGCTTGATTTTGTGTTCAGTTAACCATTTTTGTGTTGATTTGGACGTATGTTTTGGATCATTGTCCTGCTGGAAGATTCAACGATGACCCAGTTTTAGTTTTCTGGCAGTCAGATTCAGATTGAAAAATTTCTGGTATTTCATGGAATTCATGATGTCATGTACCCTAACAAGGTTCCCAGGGCCTTTGGAGGAAAAACAGCCCCAAAATAAAACATCACGGAAGTTGCTTTGAACTTTTTAACGGTAGATATGGGCATTTTCAGGTTAGTAGCTATTTTTCTAAAGCCATTCCTTGACTTATGAAGCTCAACACACTTTTCCCTCATTTGATTTGTGTGTTCTCTTATTTTTTGCATGTTGAGGGATAAGGGAATATGGCCTCTGTGTCACCTCATATGTATACCCCAGTGAAGCAGGAAGTCATTGATTACTGCTTGAAAGTTTCTAAACACACTGATCAACTTTAAAAAAGTAAAATATAAATGGAAAAAATGCTTCAGTTACATTTTGTTCATAAGAATTTCTAGGGGTGCCAATAATTGTGACACACGTGGTTTTGTTAAAAATAATTATTTCTTGATGAGGGATTTTTTTTTCAAAATAAATTTCCTTCAATTAAAAGTTGGATTTTTGCACATTTTTTCAGTGTGAGATTAAGCTAATTCACCAAAATAATTGTTTAAAAGAGGAACATCGGCCATTACGGAATAAAAGCACCAGAGACAAAAGAACAGGAGAGCGTTTTTAGGTGCTGTGTGCTAATGCAACATCACGGAACCTCCACCATATTTAACGGTGAGGATCAGGTTATTTTCGGTAAAGCCATCCTTCTTTTCACCTTGAGTGTTGGTTGCCGAAAAACTCCATTTTCGTTTCATCTGACCATAGAACACGATTCCAGTCAAGGTTCCAATAGCGTTGAGCAAACTCCAGGCGCTTACGTTTGTGGTGAAATGACAGGAAAGGCTTTTTTCTGGCATGCCTTCCAAATAATTTGTTGGCATGGTGGTGACTTCTAATGGTAGTTTTGGAGACTTGATGACCCCAAGATGCTACTTTCCTCTGTAATTCTCCAACAGTGATCCTTGGGGGGGTTTTTTCCTCTCTCACCATTCTCCACACTGTGCGTGGGGGCACAATTGAGTCCTCTTCCAGGCAAGTTTGTAACAGTTCCAGTTGCTCCAAGTACTGCCCTTACGGTAGATATGGCATGGATTACTGCTTCAAAGTTCCTAAACACTCTGATCAACTTTAAAAAGTAAAATATAAATGGAAGAAATGCTTCAGTTACATTTTGTTCATTAGAATTTCTAGGGGTGCCAATAATTGTGGCACACGTGGTTTTGTTAAAAAAAATTATTTTCTCAGAATAAATTTACTTCAATTAAAGGTTGGATTTTTCTCACTTTTTTCAGTGTGAGATTAAGCTAATTCACCAAAAGGTGAAATTTTATAACCCTTTTTACTCATCTTTAACAGGGGTGCCAATAATTGTGGAGGGCACTGTTTATACAGTGAGCAACATAATTAATTGAACAGTGACACATTTTTTTGTTATTTTGGTTCTGTACTCTAGCACTTTGAGTTTGAAAGGATATGAGGTTGAAGTGCAGACTGTCAGCTTTCATTTGAGGGTATTTTCATCCATGTCGGATGAACCGTTTAACATAATGTAGAATAAAGTAATTTTTTACTTTATTCCCATAGAGATCCATTCAAATGCAGAGAAGTTATAGTATCGCTTGTAAGAGTACCAGAAAATAAGATATCAAGAATATTTTGATTTTGTTGGGTCACAGACATCAGGAAGTCATGGCATGCAAAGGATATGCGACCACATATTAAAAATTATTACTTTCTTCTAAATTATGTTAAACTGTCCAATATTTTTTTATGCCCGAAAATGGGGGGACTATGTACTAATTTCTAAACGGTTCATCCGATATGGATGAAAATACCCTCAAATTAAAACTGACAGTCATTGTATCCTTTCAAACTCAAAGTGCTAGAGTAGAGAACCAAAATAACAAAAAATGTGTCACTGTCTAATGAATGATGGTGCTCACTGTATATACGTATATACTGTATATATATATTCATATTCTGACTAGTCTTGGGTTTCAGGAAGAAATTGCTTGAATTCTTTGATTTCCTACCTTTTTTTTTCCAGTAGTAAAATTTAAATATATCGTCTCTGACAAACGTTGGCGCCCTATGATGACATGAGGAAGCTGGAGCTCTCCTCAGAGAAAGATCTGTCTTCAGCCCATGTCAGCAGCAGCAGACTGCCACTGAGAGTGAGAATCATTTATTAGCTTGGACTGTTTTTGTGACATGGTTTAAGTATATAATGTCATGAAGTTTCCTTGTTAAAAAAACTTGTGTCAAGTGAATCTGATTCATTGCTTCTCACATGGCAGCCAAGCCCTGCTTCAGGAGCAGGTGTATTTCTATTTATTTATATATTTTATTTATTTACTTTTGCAAGATATACACTGATAGATAAACGTAATACATGCATGTTGTGTATTAATGAGTCTGTTAGAATGTTTGATAATAAGATTGAGTCACTTAAATATTATTTAAAATAATATTAAATTAGTACTATGTTGCCTAATTAGGTAGAGAGGTGATTGAACATTTTTGGGTTATTTTAACATGTCAGGTCTGTTGAAAGTTAAGCAGGAGGAAGTATGTATACTGTCACTCTGTCACTTACCACTTAAGACTATAATTGACTGTCCATGTTATAAATGTTCAATGAAGTTCTCATTCCAGTGTAGTTCATACACATACTGAGAGTGTAGTAATAACTGTAGGTGGAATCTTTATGATCTTTATAATCTTTTTTAGTATTCTTTATGAATCCTTTCTCCCCGTAGATATTGGAAATTACACCTTAGTCTGTACTGTGTAAGATGGGTTGATTTACAGTAATGGAAAATCTGTGCTCCATACAGAATACAGTGCACTCCAAAAGTGTTTGGACAGTGACATTTGTTGTTGCTTTGGCTCTGTACTCCAGCACATTGGATTTGAAATGGAACAGTGAAGATCAGGTTAAAGTGCAGACTTTTAGCTTTAATTTGGGGTTTTTTACAACCCTATTTGGTGAACCATGTAGCAATTGTAGCCATTTTTACACATAACCCCCCACCCCCATTTTAGAGCACCAAAAGTAATTGGACAAATGAACATAAACATAAATAAAGTCATCATATTAAATATTTGGTCGCATATAATTTGCATGCTATGACATTCTGATGTCTGTGACCCCACAATATCAAAAGACTCTTGATATCTTATTTTCAGGTACTCTTACAAGTGATACTATAACCTCTCTGCATTTGAATGAATCTCTATGGGAATTTTGGGGTGGGACTAGGTTAAGGTCTAAATTACACAGGAATAGTATGGAACACATGGTTGGCTAAATGGCTGTAAGTCATCGAGGGTCTGAGGTATCAAACAAGCCTCAAACCATCACTGCTGCCAGATATTCAGTAGATATGGATGGATAACTTGAAGGGTTTCTTCACCTGGCTTATTTTTCCATAGAGTTCAATAGGAACATTTGTCAGGAGAAACAACTCTTAAAGTTATCCATCCATATCTACTGCATATCTGGCAGCAGAGTGATGGTTTGAGGCTTGTTTGTTACCTCAGACCCAACACCATCTTACAACACCAAGAAGACCCAAGATTTCTATAATATGGGCATCATAAAAATGTAAGGAAGCTACAATCAATTTCTTATCCGTAATAAGCAGTTTTAAAAGTCAAAAAGATTTTCTCAGCAATCTTTGCATATCAGAAAAGTAGACAATACTATTGCCAAAGAAAGTAGGCTACCTCAGATCATTATTATTATTATTATTATTAATAGTGTTTGTAATGCATTGTCTGCATGTTTGGATGCTATGACATGTTTGGAGGCTATGACATGTTTGGAGGCTATGACATGTTTGGAGGCTTTTGTAATTTTTTTAAAAGTGAGTAAGCGTGAAGCCTATATGTTTGTTGAACTGAGGGTATATAATATATGTTGTATAATAACTTGGACATTACTGTAAGTTTATTTTCTCGTGCCATGTTTGCGTTTGGTTGTGAAAGTCGGAGGTAAAAGTGACTAGTTACAGTTGCCCTTTAATATTTCTGTAGTTTAGGGGAGAAGAGCAGAGCCCAGTGTCCGGCCAAGTTTCAACATTGTAACATTGGGGGGCACAGATAAGGGTCAGAATTAGGGGGGGGGACGCGTCCCCATGGAAATGACGCCTATGTTGCGTAGCCAGGTCTTCAGAGAAGGATTGCCGTAACGCTAGCGGACCACACAGTCAGACATATAGCGAGAGACACATTTAGAATAATTAAATTTAACTTTATTTTTATTTAAATCAAACAAAAGTTTTCACTGCCTGCTGACAGGGGCTGCGACCACACCCCTACTTCCTATGCCCATGCTTCTAAGTGTCACATATTCTTATGAATGAGTCATGTCTGTGACCTATCAGCACATATTCTTAGGAATGAGCCATATCTGTGACCTATCAGCACATATTCTTATGAATGAGTCATGTCTGTGACCTATCAGCACATATTCTTATGAATGAGTCATGTCTGTGACCTATCAGCACATATTCTTATGAATGAGCCATATCTGTGACCTATCAGCACATATTCTTATGAATGAGCCATGTCTGTGACCTATCAGCACATATTCTTATGAATGAGCCATGTCTGTGACCTATCAGCACATATTCTTATGAATGAGCCATGTCTGTGACCTATCAGCACATATGTTTTATGAATGAGCCATGTCTGTGACCTATCAGCACATATTCTTATGAATGAGCCATGTCTGTGACCTATCAGCACATATTCTTATGAATGAGTCATGTCTGTGACCTATCAGCACATATTCTTATGAATGAGCCATGTCTGTGACCTATCAGCACATATTCTTATGCATGAGTCATGTCTGTGACCTATCAGCACATATTCTTATGAATGAGCCATGTCTGTGACCTATCAGCACATATTCTTATGAATGAGCCATGTCTGTGACCTATCAGCACATATTTTTTATGAATGAGCCATGTCTGTCACCTATGAAAAACTAAAAAGGGACCCTGCAGCTGGAGCGCTCCGAGGCTCGGCACACCTGGCCCTGCCAGTTGGGAAATCCAGATGTGCTGCTCATCTGGGCTTCTCTCATCCTGCGTCTGCTGCTCCGGGACCAGTGTTCCCTATCCCGTCCATTCCGTGCACTGCCACAGGGTGTGCAGATGCTCCTGAAGTATGGATGTTGGAGGATATTGTAGCTGTTTATTAGTTCCAGGGTCCTCTCCAAGTTCCTCTCCAACCCCCAAAATGACACAGACCCATTGTCTTGTGTAGCTTCCTTCATTGTCCAGTCAAGGTGGATTCTCATTAGCAATTTAAATAATTATACAGGTTCCCACAATAATTTCCAGTCTTTAGCAATCTTTAGTGCTGTATTTTAATTTACAATGTGCAACGAGGCGCATTACATTCAAACAGAGTGTAAAATAAGCCCTATAATAATCCTTAATCCACCTCCAAATCCTGAATACATGTTTGCACACAAAATAGAATGGGTCTTTACTTCCATATGGACATTCCTGGCAAATGATCAAGTTTCCAAGCATATTTCTCCATGCAGATATATCGTGTTTGAAAGGTCTTTCCTAAGGATGTTATATATATGGTTTAATTTATTTGCTTGAGAAAGAACCCATGTGTCCCCTCAGTATTGATTTGGGTTGATGCCACGTAATGTAAAGGGGATAAGTAGAGTGCTTTGAATGCCTTACTTTCAAGGAACAGATACAGCGTGATATAGCAGAAGGCATGTAAATTTCATCACACATTTCTGTGCGAGTCCCACCTGGCCAACATGGCACAAATCCAGTTCACAGCAGGAAAGACTGCGGCGCTCCAACAGTACTCAGGTCGCCCCCTATTGGCAGAACGTGGACAGCAGTATTATTTTATCTACCCTGCATTTTTCCTTTCTAAATACTTTAGACACTGCCTACCTTGAGAGCTCAGGAGAAAAATCTAATGTGGAATCTAAAATGGTGGAGTGGAATTCAAGTCATAATTCCATGTGATAAAAAAGCCCTCAAAGTATTTCACTGGAAAAAAAATATTTATAATGACGGCTACGCTTTGTGGTACGTACCAGATTCAGCCATCTCCACTCATACTCAGTATTCTCTAATGTTATGGATCTTCACACAGAATTTCAATTAAATTTGCCTAATTAATTATTCAAGGAAATTAAACTAGATATTTTAACTGACAAAACATGAAAACATTTCAGTCATCCCAGTATTTCAACAATGCAGTATTTATTTAAACTAACACTGTAACGGGTAAGTAGTATAATACGATTCGGTATCTGTCAAAATTTGATTGATGGGCATTTTTGAATATTAATGAGTTTATGAAAAATTATGATTATGCATAAATTATTTTTTTTTTATGATTTTTTTATGATTATGATGATGCATCATCATTCGGGGCGGGGGTTTGTGGGTTTTTCGTTTCAAGGGTTTGGCGATGTCATTTTATTGGTAATTGTTGTAAGCGTTGTGGTTTTGTGACGAATTGTTTTTAGGGTTGGGGATAGGGGTGCTTAGGGAGACATATTGGCAATGTAATGTGCGGTACATTGTTTTGAAAAACATCGTGAAAAAGTATGGTTGTATAAATGTATATGTTGTTAGTTGTAGAAGTAGTAGCAGCGGCAATTAAGTTTTATTTTTAAAAAGCCGTTTGTGCTAGCGGCCGCAGCAGCCGCTTGTTAAAAAGAATAATTCAAGAATGCTGTTAAAACGTGAAAAATCGCTATAACGGCTATAATGAAAAAACATTATACAGAATCATTGTAAAGACTTGTTAGATGCCATGAAGGAGGAAAAATAAACTCCGTGGTTTAAAGGCTTTCGCAAAGCATAGACGCAGTAGGCAAAGCACTTAGAAACATTTCCGGAGTCCGTGAAATCACGATATTGTACAAAATAGACAAAAGATAGGTACAAAAGGCGAGATAGCGCGTTTAAAAGTCTAGAATGGTCCGCATGAAAGACTATGAAGAAAATAATTTAAATAAAAGAATATGTTACGTTTTAAAAGAATTAAAACGAAAAACGCAAAAATAACTTGGAAAAGTATTCGCTCGTTCGCTGCGGAGGTCCGTGGTGATACGCTAGAAGATAGAGTGCTAAAGCCACAACACGTCGGCAGCTAGTGGCTACAATGCAGGACTAAAATTGTCCAGAGAACGAACACGGTGTGTGTATCAGAAGCCGAAATGACGTACCAACGTTCTGTCACGTGGATTTGACGCAAGTTTACGTTGGTGTTTTTGATGGACGTTTGCGCGAACCAATGGTTGTGACGGTGTCGGAGGGTTGGTCCAAAGAGTTTTTGGCCGAAACGGTAAATGACAAAATCTTGCAAAGACGTCTCTAAACAGGTGTGGAGGGGGTTGTGTGGGGTGGGGGTGATTGTTGGGGGACGGGGGTGGGGGTTGGGGGACGGGGACGGGGGTGGGGGGGGGTTGATGTGAGTTTGCAGGCCTCAACCAAGCGATTTTATTGAGGGGTTATTAAATACAGGGTTTTTAAATATATAAAACTAGAAACAAACTGCCAGAAAACAAAAAATATATAAAGATCTTTTTGGGGACTTTTTTTCCCCCAAAACAAAAGTCGCCAAACGTACAAAGCCTATCAACGCGAATTTCACGGTACAACTTTTTATAATTAGTTTTTTCTGCAGGGGCTTGTAATAGGCCTGTCTGGTATCGAACGGTTTGTAAAAGATTATGCAGTTTAAACAGTAGCGTTATTATATGTAGCATATAACGCGTAAGAATATTTACTTTTAAAAGTGTATCTAAATGTTTGGGGGGGGGGGGGGGGGGGGTTTACGTTTAAAATATGGCCAAAAAACGGGGGGGGGGGGGGGGGGGGGGCGTAATTGTAAAACATGATACAACCAATCAAAGATGATGGAGCCGGCCTGAATCCATATAAGAACAGACACTTAGGTACTCTTCTGTCTCTACGATTACATCCGATGATATTTGAAGAAGCCACAGGTAACAAAGACTCGGCGATAGAAGAAGAAGTAATGTCGGAGGGGTACTTTTCAACGGAAGGTAGGTGTTCCATATATTTCATTATCGTACAAGTATGAGATTTACAAGTTAATTAATCATGCGGTTTGTTCTATTTCTTAACATGGCTTTGTTACTGTATTTTAGACTACTCCACAATATTTGCGGAAACAGCAGACGTTATCGACTTGGGATCGGAACATCTAGCCGGCCTGGACGAGTTGATCCATATGCTACCTTTGGAAAACGAATTACACAGCGTTGTAGAAATTGGTGCGGGTGAGTTGTCTTATACATTTGATTAAAATGTACTTTTAAAAGAGGTTGTGTGTGTATGGCGCGTGTATATATTTAACGGCGAATGTTTAAAGGTGTTGGCCTTGTGTCGAGACAGCGTGTCTAACAAAAGCCATATAAGCCAGCCCTCTACGCAAGGCCTGGGGTTCTGAATATTTTAAAGACCGATGTAAAAAAAACGGTTTTTGGATTGTTTAACATCGTTAGGGTCTATTTTAAGGTTTTTATTTCACAAAGACAAAGACAGTAAACAGATCTGGCTTCTGTTGTTGTAAATGTGTTAGACTACGTTGATATATGGCCTAACAGTCTGTAGGCCATGATGTTTGTTACCCCAATGAAAAGTGATTAAGCAGTTCTATAGAACTTGGTGTTTGTAATTTGTATTATACATTTGTTTAAAATTTACTTTGAAAGAGACGGGGTGTGTGTGTATATATGTGTATATATTTATTGGCGACTGTTGCAATGTATTACACGTGTTCTCGAAACAAGGCCTCTTGTTTAAACGTGTGGCCATGTGGTCGGCACATGGCAGACAAAATGGCTGTTCGTGACGCTACGCTCGTTCGACAAAGGCTTATATACAGATTCGCAACACGCGTATATATTTTTATATATATATATATATATCCAGAGTGGAACTTAAAGTTTTTGGACTGTTGAACATCGTTATGGTTTATTTTAAGGTTTTTATTTCACAAAGACGGAACCATTAAACAGCCTGTTTTTAAATATATATTATTTTTACGGTTGTTTAAATGATCCTTTTAAAGCTGTTTTATATTTATATATGATTGTTTAATGTTTAATTGTTTTAGACACGTTGGTTACAAGGCCGACAATCCGCATCGAGGCGCAGGTTCTGGAGTCGTTGGAGGACCCACGACACACTGCTATCCAAAGTAGGAAACGTTTAAACTTTTCTGTTTTAGGGATATTTAGCATTTGTAGTTATCGTTTTGGCGGCTTCTAACACATTTTATTTTTAAAAAGCCCCAGAAGCACATCTAGAAGTGTGTACAGAGGAGTCAAGCCCCCGACCTGAAAGTTCGGCGTGGGAAACGTCTGGCTGTGAGTTGTACAAGTCTTGAATACGCTTGTATAATGTTTTTTAAATAACTGTTTGCTTTAAATTAAATATGAATATTAGTCTTTTTAATTTAGAATTTTAAAGTATAATTAATTTTTAAATTTTTATTTTAAAATTTTTTAAAATTTTATTTTAATTTAGAATTTTAAAGTATAATTAATTTTTTAAATTTTTATTTTTTAAATTTTATTTTTAATTTTATTTTAATTTAGAATTTTAAAGTATAATTAATTTTCAAATTTTTATTTTTTTTCTTTAAATTTTAGTGTGTTTTAAACTAAATATGTAAAGTATTTTTAATTCTTACAGACGGTGAAGTAACGGATGAGGAGCTGGTTTCGATACTCGAAACAGAAAGGCATCCGGGCAATCGTGGTGCAGCCGAGCAAGCTATCGTGCAAGCAAGGGGAACAGAAGCCACACAAACCGTGAACCGAAGGGGCCACCCGGCGAGTGTAAATGCTCAACTTCTATATATTGTAAATAGAATTGTTGCAAATGATAGAGAGCGAGCAGAACTCTACAATCGTTTCCAAACACTTGTGAACAGACATTTGTAATAAATATGGCCCCGAAAAGACCACGTACTGCTTCTTGTTCCGAGGGGTCGAACGGCAAAAGACCTGCTGTGGATGATGCTGAAAACACTAACAGTTTAGAGTTAATGCCTGAAAATGTTAACCCACATCTCTTAGCACTTGTTGAGGATGTTAATCAAGGCTCTATTGACACGCATGAAACAAGTAGTGAAACTGTAGTGCATGATTGTTTTTTTTCCGGGCTGTTAAATGCGCTGGCCGCGGTAAACCGTGAACGCGCACGTGCTGAAACGGATATTAACCCAAACACAGAAAATAACACGCATGGCATTACTGTGTTAGAGAGACCCCAAAGCCCTGTAGATGATAACGTGCATGGACTTCCAGAAGTCAACCAAGATGGTGTTGCTGGTGATGACACAGACATTCAGGTGATACGCAGGCCCAAATTCAACAGTACAGAAATTCGGCACCGCTTTAACTTTGCAGCACTGTACGACATTGACAACTACGCAGAGTTTTATGTGTATGTCTTAAACACTTTAGAACAGATACTGGTTAAAGTTCGAGAGTTGTCGCGCCCCAATGATGTTGTACAGCTAGAATTAAGGGGTGATTCGTTGTCTGAGGGCGTAACCGTACAACTAAACGGCGACAACGTTGAATTGGATATTTTTTTGGACATGGTTGAAAAGTTGATACAGAGCAATTTTGAGATTCTGGCTGATGAAACGCTGATGCTTGTGGCCCACATTATTCAGAACCCTAATGGTGGTGTGGGGGACCGGCGGAAATTATCGTCATGTCTCAAGAGCGAAATCATTCGCAAAAAACTAAAGCACCTAATTGTTAGCTACAACCGCGGTAACAACCTATGCTTTGCAATGTGCTTGACCCACCTTTTACATCCGACATTAAACACGTGTGAAGCTGAAAGAGTGGCTGAGCAACTGCAACGTTCCGTAGGCTTGGGTGTTCAGCACAAGGTTTGTTTTTCAGAAATTCATATGTTTGAAAAGTTTTTAAACATCAAGATTGTCGTGTTGTCACACAGTGCAAATAACGGGGTCTTAACAAAGTTTCAAACATCCGAGGCTATACATGAAAAAACACTGTTCCTATACCTCGATGGCATGCACTATTATGGCATCAAATCGTTGAAAGGTTTCTTAGGCAGCCAATATGTTTGCAACTTTTGCTACACACCATACACATCGAAACATAATCACAAATGCAAACATACTTGCAACGTCTGTGTACACGCAGATTGTTTTAAGCATCGGTCTGCAACGATAAGGTGTGATGACTGTATGCGTATCTGTCGATCACGCTTTTGCCATGCTGAGCATAAAGTTTTGAAACAACATAAGTCGAGCGGCAAGATGCGCAGTATCTGCGACACATACAAGTTCTGCAGCAAATGTGCCCGCACATATGAGGTCGGTAGTCCGCCTAAACCACACACATGTGGTCTAAAGACATGCACCGCCTGTAAGGCTTTATTGACCCCGGATGTTGAACATGTGTGCTACATACAGCCTGTGAAAACTGAGCCCCCAAGCGTACGTTATGTGTTTTATGATTTTGAGTGTCGGCAGGACCATGGTGAGCACATTGCAAATTTCATATGTTGCATTGATTTTAATGGCAAGCGTTGGACGGCAGCTGGTGATGATTGTGTAAAGGCTTTTTTTAAGCGATACCGAACACCAAAGTACAAGGGGTATACATTCATTGCACATAATTCGAAGGGTTATGACGGGTACCTGCTGATGCAGTATTTGGTTAAGCAGGGTGTGACACCAAGCATCATAGCACAAGGTAGCAAACTCCTGTGTGTTACAGACGATGCTTTTGGGCAGAGGTATGTTGATTCACTCTGTTTCCTGACTATGAAGCTTAGTGACATGCCCAACGCGCTAGGCTTTGACAATGTGAAAAAGGGGCATTTTCCCCATTTCTGGAATAAAATTGAGAACCAGAATTACATCGGCCCGTACCCGCCACCCTTGTACTATGGCGTTGACACAATGATGGAGAAGGATAGGGTTGCCTTTAATGCATGGTATGATAACGTGTCTGGGGGTGTGTTTGACTTTCGTAAAGAAATGTCAGAGTACTGCCAGAACGATGTTGTTATTTTGCGGGAGGCCTGTTTACGTTTTAGGACAGAGGTGCTTGGGAGCACGGGTTTAGACCCGTTCCAATGCGTTACAATAGCCTCTGTGTGTATGAAGCAGTTCTGCACAAACTTTTTACCCAAAAACACCATTGCAGTCACAGCGCCCGATAATTATGTCCGACAGCAGAAAGCCTTTTCCACCGCATCAATCCAATGGTTAGAATATGTGAGCCACAAGGAAAAGTTTTTCATTCAACATGCCTTGAACCATGGTGAGGTTAAGATGGGTAACTACCATCTCGACGGGTATTCAGAGTCGGACGGTGTACGTACGGCTTTTGAATACGCTGGTTGCCTATGGCATGCTTGCCCGAATTGCTTTCAGCCAAACACGATTAGCCCTATCACAAAAACAGATTTTGGCTCAATCTACCACAAATTTCAGGAAAAAATTGACACTTTACGCCGCGTGTACAACCTGAATGTTGTCGTGATGTGGGAGCATGAATGGGTAAGACTTAAGCGTGAGAACCCCGATGTTCAGGAATTCCTGAGACATCAGGACTATCCCGAACGTATGGAGCCTCGGGCGGCTCTGTTTGGTGGTCGAACGAATGCTTTGCAACTTTACCACAAAGTTCAAGAAGGTGAGCAAATGCACTATTTTGATTTCACCAGTCTATACCCGTTTGTGAACAAAACCAAAGTTTACCCAACAAACCACCCCATCATCATCTTCCGTGACTTTGAACCGCTCGAAAACTATTTCGGTCTGATCAAAGCCAGGGTCAACACGCCAAGAAACCTTAAAATACCAGTGTTACCATACAGAGTCTCTGGTAAATTAATGTTTCCACTCTGCCGTACATGTGCGGAATCCGAGCATCAAGGTTGCTGTCAGCATTCTGCTGATATGCGCTCTCTAACAGGTGTATGGTGTACCGTTGAAATGCTTAAAGCTATTGAAAAAGGTTACACCATTGACAAAATTTTTGAAATCTGGCACTTCCAAGACAGCTCCGAGTCTCTTTTCAGTGACTACATTAAGACACACCTAAAGGGTAAACAAGAAGCGTCAGGATACCCCTCTTGGGTTTCTGATGATTCTGACAAGGCGGCATATGTGCAGAGTTACTGGGAGAAGGAGGGCGTCCGATTGGAACCAAACAATATCTGTGTAAACAAAGCCAAAAGACAAATTTCTAAACTGTTTTTAAATAGTCTTTGGGGCAAATTTGGCCAGAGAAGCAATCAGTCAAACACAACCTTGATCCGTGATCCCGAGCAGTTTCTGCAATTCATGTTTTCGGAGGAGTATGACATCTCACACTTTTCATTTCTTACCGAGACAGTAGCCATGGTCCAGTGGAGACTTGCAAAGGGTTTCCCAAAACCGCCCAAATACAGCAATGTGTTCATCGCGGCCTTCACCACCGCTTATGCCCGGCTCGAGCTTTATGAGCTCATGGATAAAATGCCCGACAGAGTTCTGTACCACGACACAGATTCTGTAATCTTTGTGAGCCGGCCGGGCGACTGGATGCCTTCTCTCGGCGATTTTTTGGGGGAATTGACTAGCGAGCTAGACCCTGGTGACCACATTGTTGAATTTGTTTCAGGAGGACCCAAAACATACGGCTATAAAACACTGCTCGGTAAAACCTGCATGAAGGTGAAAGGTATAACCCTGCACAATACTAACACACAAGTTGTCAATCTTTCATCACTCACCGCCTTGGTACAGCACTATGTACAGAATCCCGAGGCAACAGCCCGTGAAATTATGACCAGCACAAAGCAAATTGTTAGGGATAAGAGAGGTTTCTCTCTCAGCACACGAACAGTTTCCAAAATATTCAGAGTGGTTTACAACAAACGAGTACTGCTCCCGGATTTCAAAACCTTACCATATGGATTCTAAACAAGTGCCTGGGTGTGAAGGATTTGACAATCGTCTTCAGCATCCTTTTTCATGCATAATCTCCGGCCCCTCAAGCAGTGGTAAAAGTGTTTTTGTGAAAACACTGCTCCAAAATGCACAACATGTTTTGTCACAAGTACCTCAGAACATTGTATGGTTTTATTCCTGCTGGCAACCAATGTATGATGAGGTGCTTCTTAAAATAAAGAATGTACAATTTGTAGAAGGGCTTCCTGAATCTTTGACCGATGAAGTTTTGCTACCTCTGCACAAAACCAACATGGTCATTGTTGATGATCTTATGCAAGCCGCCAGTCAGAGCTCTGAAATTGAGAGAGCTTTTACCAAGTATACACACCATAGAAACCTAAGCATCATATATCTTGTGCAGAATCTTTTCTTCCAGGGTCGAAACAGCCGCACAATAAATCTTAACGCAAACTATATTGTTCTGTTCAAAAACCCTAGAGATAAAATGCAAGTTAATGTTTTGGCCCGACAAATGTACCCCAGAAATTCAAAGTTTTTCCTAGAATGTTTTGATGATGCTACCCGAAAACCTTATGGATACCTGTTGGTGGACTTAAAAGCACAGACGCCTGAGGAATACCGCATCAGAACTGGTTTGTACGCTCCAGAGTGGCCGGTTGCTTACGTGCTAAAGAAAAAGTAATATGTCGACACGTATTAAACGGAACTGGAGTCTTCTAAAAGCTCTATTTGAAGGTGATGCCCGGCAAAGACGGGGTATATTACAGTCTGCTTCTGATGAACTCATAAATACAATTTGTGAACTAGCTCTCAATGTTTTGCGTGGTAATATACCCCTAACGAACACACAATTGAAAAAAATAAGAAAACAAAAGGCTGGTATTAAACTGTTGGCTAACAAGAAAACATCAATTAAAAAAAAATTTAAAGTTATAAATCAAAGGGGCGGTTTCCTTCTGCCTCTACTGAGTGTTGCGATACCTTTTCTAACCAGTTTGATAGCTGGTCGCGGGGGCGGCTAAAAATATGGAGCATGCACAAAAGATGTTTCTGGTACCTCAAAGTCAGATGGACAAATTAAAGAATCTTACTTTTACACCGGAACCCATCCGACAAACTGTTGAAAATGATTTGGATCAAACCATCCGTAACATCTTGTCGAGGAATGATGTTGTTCCACACGAGAAGGCAAAAATGTATACGATTGCTCTGCAACGTTTTATGGCGCTGGTTAAACAAGGTGCTGCGGAAACACAACAATTGACCCTATCCTTGCCAGTCGAGACTCACGATACTGTAATACCCGAGACCTCCCGATTTGATGATGTCTTACAAAGTGTACCACCTAGAAGCCGGGAAAATGCCACGTACGTGTTGGATAAAATTTCAAAATCCGGAGATGTGGTAACGTGGAACGCTGATGGGGAGTTTGTGTTTAAAGGCAACGCCGTAAGTGGCTCACATATGTTGGATCTAATAAAGAACATAACAGCACATCAAAAGATTTCTGAGAATAGAAGACCCTGTGGTTGGGGTGAATTTATAGAGGCTATGGCCATGCTTAACATGCCTCTTTCTGTTATACCTAATCAGAATGTTCGCGACATGATAAATCGGCACAAAAAAACAAATAAAAAAACACCAAGTGCGGGCGTATTTACGCCAGAGCCTGGTAATAGGCCGGTTTTCTCATCCCCGGTTTTAGATCACTCAGCGTGGTTAGATTTCTGAAGCAGAATGTGTGTGTGTGTGTGTGTATTCCTAATGCTGAAAATGTCAAATGTCATGTTTAACGTGATTTTATTTTACAATAAAATACATAAAGTAAAAACCAGACGAAACACGCTTGTTTATTTTTATTTTTTATTTTCAACAACCGTGACAGATATTAAACATTTCACCACAGCCAACCGTCTGTACACAGTTTAACATGTTTTTAAGGCATTTATTCAAATATATTTTGTCAACATATCTTGACACCATAACATCGTTCTTTTTCAAATTATCAGAGTATAGGTCTATAATGTTGCTAAACGGAACCCCTTTGGCCCTGTTGTGTAGATAAAATATACAATGCTGGCCACACTTTGTGCTGAGCGGGTCTTGCATCTGTACTGTGTTGTAAGTAATCCTTGTGCAGTTCTTTTGCAGAAAAGTGTTGATGCTATCCGGGAAGTAAATGTAGTCAGGTGGGTTGCCGTAGGAGTCGAAAAATTCCCCCGTCTTATCCGCACACACATACAAAGCCAACCAGTGTTCCCCGGGCTTATTTCGAGGGTGTGTATTCACAATGTACATGGAGGGTAAATTATCTAGTTTATCAACCGGTAGCTCATCGCAGGCAACCGTTCCATAAAAGTATTTTGTGGTGTATGGGTTGTTGCACAAAATAGCATCTAGTTCTCGGGTGTTCATGTTTAATAATAATCATACAAAACGTTCCTCCGCTGGTTCACTTCAATAATATTGTCGAAGCATGCGTAAACAATTAGATTAACGGTTCTGGGTAGCGGGGTTCTGAATCTCATCTCCAGACGAATATTACCAGTTTTGATCAGGGAGAGGTGTTGGCTACAGCCTTCATCGGGGGTCAGATTGAATGCATAAAGTGTGTAGCCTTTTATGTATTCTTGGCGATCTATACACAATGGTGAATCTTTCAGATGTCGCCCCGTTGCAAGTGCTAAACCATAAAATTCACGAACCGCCGAGCCGGTTGTGTAATCTGGGGTAAAAGCCTTTGCCGGAATCTGAAGACCGTCCATATTGAGTGATATATGTTCGGCGTCATAATGTTTGAAATTGAAAGGGTTCTTGTCGTAAACTCCGGTAAAAGCGTCGTTATCTACTAAACCTATGATGACCGATTTCGGTAATTGTCCCAAAAACAAATTTTCTTGGTTGCATACTCTAAGACCAGCCGCCATGCTGAAAGTTTTAAGGCTAACACGGTCAATAGGATATTTAACATTCGCTGTTAGCAGCGCCTGTGCATGGCCTAGTTTAACAGGGGGGGATACCCCGATTTTTTTAACAAACATTGTTGCCGCGACTATTTTAAGCTTGTACGGATGTTGTTGTGCACCCACGGCTGTCATTAGACAGAAAGCATCCTTACAACGCACCATCTTGATTTTAATATCGACACCGTTTATAAGTAGTCTCTCCTGAAAAAACATGTCGGCGTGGATGGGTCCGAGCAATTCAAAAGTGTTGCTCTCCGCGGTATATATGGCTCGGCTTTTCAAACCGTCGTTGTCCCCCGCCGGGTCTGTTTCGTCCATATGGCCACCGGTATCCTTATAGAATAAGCCACTCGTAAATTGATTAGACAACGTGGCTTCCGAATAATTAAGTAGACATTCCATAATTGCTCTGTAGGGGTATGTGTTGCTAGACTGGCTCACCAGCCTGTCACCCAACGAAACATCCACCTGTGAAAAAAGGGTCGCTATGGGGTAATTAATAATCCCAACCGTGTCTGCGTTGGTGATATTGGTACCATCTGCACGGGTTATCTTACACTGTAGGTATAATAGAGTGTTGTTTAAGTCAAGGTAATCTTCACCATTGCCGGCTATATAGAACTCTAGGGGGCCCGTGTCCGAAAGGGCTGACAGGGGGGATACTTCAACATAGACGTTCTTATCAATGCTTGTTTGCGTATACGGTACAGCGAAAAGGTCCAGTTCTGACTTCATACATTCCTCTGACATGTTGTGTATGAAGGCCATTTTTAAAAAATGTATCTACTTTTTCTCTTAACCTTCTTGGAGCGCTTTTTCACCCTCCGCGTGCTTTTCGTCACTGTGGCTCGACTGCTCACGGTGCGACGCTTTTTAGCTTTAGACCTGCTCGTGACACGCCCCCCTGGAGGCCTCTTACGTGCCCGTCTTGTCATAACCATAAGCCCCGAACCGTCCTGGTCACCGGTGTTCAAACGACTCATCACCGCTTTGTTGACCACATCTTTGGCGATGTTCTTGGCTGCTGCTTTCAAATGTGGCTTGGCTATGTTGAAACCTTTCTTTAGTAGGGGCAAGGCCATTCGGAATAAACCGCGAAATAGTCCACCAAGTCCACTACCATACATAACACTAGCACCCTTATACCCCGGCAATCCATTACCAGCCTGTTCCGTATAATAGGCTATATACCTATTTGGATCTATGTAGAGGGGTGTCCTCGCCATTTTTATTCGTGATACCGATATTTCACAGGCCTGAAATGTAGTTTTATGTTGGCTTTGCCGTAAGTAAAGGCTATGTTCTCGTTCTGATCTGATTTCAGCTCAATTGTTATATCGTCAATGTGTTTCTTGCTGACATGTACGTAGTGTGGCTTCTCGTAAGATATTGTGATTACATCGTTGCTAGATCCTGTTATATGTACACATCGTAGCAGTGGCACAAAACTATCACCGACTCTCTGGTAGTCAATAATGTCTGTGTATACATACATTGTGTAGAACCCCGCCCGAATATCCGAGGGGTGTGGCGCCGCAGGCTTTGCAACCGTTAATGCAACATTTGACTCCAACCCCAGCATTCTGGCGAGCTTTCCGCGAGCCGATATGGATAGATTTGCGTCTGCGCTAATATAAATTCTGTTTTTCATTACGGCGTAGCCCACCTCAATATCCCATTTTTTCATCTTTAAACTTCTGTTAATCTCATCCACGAGCGCTTTCAGGCTCTTGTAATAACCCCAGCTTACTGCGACAACATGGTCTGTGGCTTTTTTCGCATCGCGCACGATAAAATAGTTTTCATCAGTATCTAGCGTGCACCAAGTATAGGGGTATTGAATCTCCGCCAAAGCAACCTCCCATTGTCCTCGTAATTCGAGGGCTCGTGCAAACTTTGTTGTGTAGCTTGAAATTTTATTCCCCGGATAAATATCTCGACACGCATTGCTCGGGAGAGTGACATAAAAACCGTCGTCTTCCATGGTGACCCCTGATGATTTGTTCGGGTCTGTAAACTTTTCAGCTCTTTTAGAGATCGACAACACGACTTTCGGGTATCCAGCTGTTAAATTTTTCGGGCCACCCCACCCATTTTACTAAAACAAACTTGCTTCTATTGTGTGTTTTCTCCGCAACAATTTTTTCGACCTTATAAGTTTTGTCTTTCCCAACTATAACTTTTTGTAATTCAGCCTCATAAAACACCCCGTCAATGTTCGTACCATCATAATCCTTCAATCTGTATACAGGCGGTCTTCTGTGAACCCTTTCAACAACCGTGAAATATTCCTCTGTATATGTTTGCTCATATCCTTTTGCAAACTTTCCACGTACTTTGGAGACCCTGACGGTGTCACCCTCCCCAAACTTAAACTTTGGCTTTTTAGATTTTTTTGGAAAGAGACCATACATGCTTTTAAAAACTTTAAAAACATTATCTTTGTTTACTTCAAGGGGTTTCATTTTAATAGCGCTGTGATAGCTATTGTTGTACCCCAGCACCAAGGCCTGCACAACATCTATATAGCGTCTTGTATTGTGGGCTGTAAAATAACGCCACATTCTCGTTTTCAACGTTCTATTGAAACGTTCAACCACAGATGCTTTAACATCTTCGTTATCTGTGGCAAAGTGTATTATTTTGTTGCGTTTCATCAGACTTTGGAACATTTTATTGAAAAACTCTTTACCTTTATCTGTTTGTATTTTTTTAGGTTTTCGACCTTTTGCGAGAATGCTTTGAAAAGCCCTGTGCACTTCGACAGCTGTTTTGTTTTTAAGAACACACACCCATGCATGTTTTGACAATATATCTATACATGTTAGCATAAACTTCATATTATCATTATGTTCAGAGACATTTGACATGTCAACTAAATCGACCTGCCATTGTGAATCAATGTTACTCACAAAAACCCTGTTTCTCTTGAAATTGACTCTGATGGGTTTGTGTAAAGTGTACGCATCTTCACCAGATAACCAAGCAGCAACTTTCTTGTCTGAGACTCTCAAATCTTTTGTATCACAAACACCCCGCTGTAGGCGCTTTTTGCCGCCGTAAGACCCAGGGTTTTCTGGAGAATAATACACATCTTTCAGGTGCTTATCAACATCCATCCTTACGTTTATAGAAGTAATGATGCACAATATAAAAAAACACAGTATTTATTATTTCTTTTTATAAAAAACACAGATTTCATTTTACAAGTGTGTATGTGGCAATGTTTCGCCTTCAGAACATATGGGCCACAGGTCTTCCTTCATGGCGCCCTCGATTTCCCTGAAGTCTGTATCGACCGCCCAAAAAGCCTTCTCGCTGGCCTGATCAAGGTCCGTTTGTAGGATTTCACGCAGTTTGTCACGAATGTTTGTTTCCTCGCTAATTTCAGCAATAATCGTATCGACAGACCCCATGATCCTCATAGGCTCGGGTTTAGCCACAAACAGCTCCATGGCTTTGACAAGCAGAGGATTTAACCATGGTTTCTTCACGCTTGCAACGAAATTGTCAAAGTGGTATGTGAAATAGTGTGCGTCCGTCTCGTTTAAACAACTGTGTCGAAGCTGGCTTGGATGGTCAACTTCACACCCCAGACATTGGCTCTTCAGATGCTGTTCAATAGCGCAGTCCAGAAGTCTCGCAATGATGATTTTCAAAAGTTTAATCATCGGTGTTGTTAGACAACCGTCTGTTTCACAGCCTTGTCTTTCGAACGAACCAGCGTATAAAACATCGTCCACCGCGCTCGTCTCGTTAACGAGCCAAGGCCCTGTAGCCGGAACGTCATTGTGACCTGGGTACTCAGTCTCCCAAGATTCTGAACACTCTGCCGCCTGTAGGGGCGCGTACACTTTGTCAAAATTCTGAGACATGTTTGTCAAGAGGTTTGTATCAGGGTATGGTATCAGGTCTGTACCGCTTGTCTTTTTAAAGGCCAACTCAAACTTATAACCACGCCTTGAAAACCCCTAGAGTTCTGAAAGGGCTCTTTGATTGGGGTTTCGTGTTTGCGGGGCGTGCTTTGAATTTTAACATGCCTGAATGGTTGATATAACAATGATGACACCGGTCTTTAGTATGTAAAAGAAATACTTTTTTATTTTAAAGTTCACAAAACAATAAAAAACAACAGCGCCACAATATGTATACATTGATATTGGCAATATACACCCCCCCGCACAAAACAAACTAGAACACTTTTTAAAAAAGCAAAGTCACGCTATACACGTCTGTAAAGCGTGTCTAACAATCTTCATCATCAGAGACACACTGCGTTGATGTTGCCGTGCTTTCCAAAGCATCCGACATGTTGGCAGCGGCGTCAAATCTTGCCAGCAGGTTAGTTTTCACAAACCCCATTGAACGCATTAGCCGATAGTCCTCAATCCTTGTATTGGCTTGTTCGATACAAAGTTCCAACAACGGCAGGTCATCAAAATGAAAACAAATCTCTACATCTGGGGTTATGTCTGTTGCGAATTGCTCGCTAATAATTAGTCGCTCAGGTTTTCGGCGTCTTCTAACAAACACCACCGAGCAGATGGGTTCTTGCCAGCTCACAAAGTCTCTTTCGCCGGGTATCTTGTTGACAACAGCCCTGTAACAGTTTTGAAATAGACCCCATTCCTTAGGCTCGAAACTCACACAGTCTGTGTTCTCATCAAACAACGCTCCGGCACGCATGTTGAAAAGTGTGACTCTTGGCACGCCAGCAACATCTGTGTTAAGTTGATATCCACATTGGATATCGTCGCGACCAGTACAGGCCCAATCCCTATACACAAGGTCTACACGTAGCCGTGATATCGCCGCAAAGGGCTTTCTTGGTGTCTGCAACACCATGCTGTCAGTCCTCATAGCGTCTGGTGATTCGGGTGTCATCAGTTGTGCGTTCGCCATTTTCTGGTTGCTTTGACAAGTTAGTGTTTCGATACCTGCTTCTGCTAAATATCTGTGTCGAAAAGCCGGTCTTTTATACACGTCTTTTCGACTGCAGAGCCTGTGGGCCGCTCCTGTGTGCTGTGCTACACCCCACCCCCGTCACCCAACAATCACCCCCACCCCACACAACCCCCTCCACACCTGTTTAGAGACGTCTTTGCAAGATTTTGTCATTTACCGTTTCGGCCAAAAACTCTTTGGACCAACCCTCCGACACCGTCACAACCATTGGTTCGCGCAAACGTCCATCAAAAACACCAACGTAAACTTGCGTCAAATCCACGTGACAGAACGTTGGTACGTCATTTCGGCTTCTGATACACACACCGTGTTCGTTCTCTGGACAATTTTAGTCCTGCATTGTAGCCACTAGCTGCCGACGTGTTGTGGCTTTAGCACTCTATCTTCTAGCGTATCACCACGGACCTCCGCAGCGAACGAGCGAATACTTTTCCAAGTTATTTTTGCGTTTTTCGTTTTAATTCTTTTAAAACGTAACATATTCTTTTATTTAAATTATTTTCTTCATAGTCTTTCATGCGGACCATTCTAGACTTTTAAACGCGCTATCTCGCCTTTTGTACCTATCTTTTGTCTATTTTGTACAATATCGTGATTTCACGGACTCCGGAAATGTTTCTAAGTGCTTTGCCTACTGCGTCTATGCTTTGCGAAAGCCTTTAAACCACGGAGTTTATTTTTCCTCCTTCATGGCATCTAACAAGTCTTTACAATGATTCTGTATAATGTTTTTTCATTATAGCCGTTATAGCGATTTTTCACGTTTTAACAGCATTCTTGAATTATTCTTTTTAACAAGCGGCTGCTGCGGCCGCTAGCACAAACGGCTTTTTAAAAATAAAACTTAATTGCCGCTGCTACTACTTCTACAACTAACAACATATACATTTATACAACCATACTTTTTCACGATGTTTTTCAAAACAATGTACCGCACATTACATTGCCAATATGTCTCCCTAAGCACCCCTATCCCCAACCCTAAAAACAATTCGTCACAAAACCACAACGCTTACAACAATTACCAATAAAATGACATCGCCAAACCCTTGAAACGAAAAACCCACAAACCCCCGCCCCGAATGATGATGCATCATCATAATCATAAAAAAATCATAAAAAAAAAATAATTTATGCATAATCATAATTTTTCATAAACTCATTAATATTCAAAAATGCCCATCAATCAAATTTTGACAGATACCGAATCGTATTATACTACTCGGGTAAAATATTAGATAAGCTATGGTTTACCATTTAGTTAAAACTCTGACTTTAAACTGCTAGTATTACTTTAAAAATATAGGACACACTAAGGCCTGACAGAGCTTACAAAAAAATAAGATTGTCAAAACAGTTTGTACTTTTTTGGCAGTGGGAAACCACTATTAATTTCCTATTAATTACCTTTTAATAAACAGATTAACATAACCTGATGTTGTTCCATTTTTAAATATCCATCACAAAAAACACTTGTTTCCTTCCTTGTTTCAGACAACCAAGAGAGGCATGTGACTCTCACACGAATATATGCCTATAGTTTTTAACAAATATACGGTATAAAATTGTATTTCATGAATACTTTGGTGACATTTTGATAGTGTTAATGATGTAAAGCTAGTCAATAATCAATATGTGAGTATGATCTTTTTGTTTGGTGATATGCAGTTTATATAGGTGTTAAATAAGAGATATATAACAGCAAGCACCTTTATTTGTGTAACAGATCATATATTTGTTATTATACATGTTTTGCTAGTCTGTGGTCTTGTTAACAATTTACAATTGTTAAACGTGGTTGAAAAAAGAAAATGGCATGTACCCAAAACAAATTATCAAACATAGCAAAATCATTTTTTACAACTTTTATAGCAACCAATTATTTCCATTGGTCTGCTTTAGTGCAAACTGTTTTCATTGGCAGAATTTGACCATGGTTCTAACATTCATGACTTACAGTTCTCTGCCTTTCACACAACTCAATGTGCACACTGCATTAATTGTGCCACTAATTCAAGTCCTTCTGTCCAGTAATGGTGATTTCCAATAATATTTCAAGTGTGTAGGGAAGTTTGTGTAATTATGTAATAGTATAGCTGTAGTTTACAGTTAAATTACGAAGCCTTGTATGTATACATGTTAATGGAAAACAAAGCCCCATTCTAAACTCCTCAGCTAGTTTCATAAACCTTTCTTAAAAGTCCTTAGGGCTCCTTAGGTAATACTGCTTATATTATTTGTGCTGATAGTTTAACATAGGCTGTCAAAGCTGTTTGGATAAAAGCATGTGATAAAAAATAGAAGAGAACAGAGTTTTGACACAAGATGCCATAATTTTTGCCGCTAGCTACGTCTGTCTTTCAAGTCCAACAGATCCAACTGTTCTCCACATCTGCAGCACATCACTTCTGGAGAGGAGATGTGGGTCTTCCATAAAAAGATGGGTGGGGTGGGGTGGGGTGGGGGGGGGGAGTATGTGAAACTCAGCACCTTGCTGCTATTCTGCTTCTATTGCACGGTATTTCAGAGAATGGAAAGCACAGATCAGTGATGTCCTTACAGAGACTCAGAAGTCCAGGCTCTGGAAAACGAGAGTAAGCCCCGCCCCTCCAAATCCCGCCAGCTCACGAGCAGCCGCAGCGATCCACCACCATGGAGGGGATCTTGCCGTAGATGATCTGTTCCTTACTGTTGAAATACAGCATGTTGATGGGGGACATTTTGGTGGGGGTGCAGCAGGGGCCGGCGGTGCCCCGCGGGTTGGCCTTGTTCACCAGGTGGGTGTGCGGGTACTTCTGCAGGTGCATGTACTCGCACTCTCCGGAGCAGTAGTTGGCCTTGTAGCGTTTGGGTGCGATAATCCAGTCCCAGCCGAAGTCCTCGAAGTCCACGGTGAGCGGGTAGCGGCAGCAGCGGGACTCCGGCGAGTGCTCGTCACAGTCCAGGCCAGAGTCCCTCCTCAATCGCTTGGGACTGTCCGTAATTTTCACCTCCATAAATGGCTGCTGCACGGACACAGAGTAAACCACTAAGATTAATATACAGGAATAAATATCAGCTTTAGCATTTGCATGATACAACTAAGCTCCTAGATAGCTCAATGATCTGTAATGATCCAAAGCTATCAGATTTTCACATATGTGAAAGTGTGTGATTTGCAGTGTCTGTGATTTTCTCATTGAATTTACTCTGACCATCACTAGGGCACCCTTTGGATTCGTCTACGGTGGCTGGATAACATTTTACATGATTTGGGGAAAACGAAATGCAAGACATTAACTGCAAGTCCTCACGTGGGCTCACAGCATCAAAAAAGGCACTCGTGTGTTATTACATAAAGCAGTGGAGTGGGGGCGGGGTCCACGCAAATTATTTCTATTTTGTGATGAAAAGCAATTGAAATTTTGGCCTTATGGCTCAAAACGATTTAAATTTGTTCTTTAAAAATGTGCAATACTTTCATATGAAAGCATATGGGTGTGTTCTGTTTCCTCTTCTGAATAACCTATTTGAGAGCCGTGGCTTTGGGGTCTAAGAGTTGATGTGGGTTGTATCTGACCCTAGAAACAAATGCGCTTCTGAAATTGACTAATTGCGCTGCAGTTCGCGTTTGTATCTGATAGAACGAGCAGGTTCGTTTATTTCCATTGTATAAGAATGATAAAGTACGACATCATTGCAAGACATACGACATGACGTTGTTACTCACTAGTCCTTCTTCTCCAGATTCCGCCGAGGTGACGGCCAGGTCGTTTCCCTTGGAGTCCAATGCCTTAATTTCGATCCCCAAATCGGTCTCCGGCTGTCTCAGCCAGACCTGGAGCACCTGTTTCACGTCTATGCTTTGCCAAGAGCTGGTCCCCGCATTTACATCAATCTTGAGGGAGCGGATTCTCGTGCGACTGTATGTATCAATTGCGCGTTTCAGACGAGAGATTTGCAGAAATACAGTTGCCGCTTCGTCGGCCGCTCGAAGGTGAATCCAAAGCTGCGCTTTTACGATTGGACTAGATTGAATCTTCGAACTGAAGGCGAAGAAACAGCAAGTCGGCTTTCCGTCCACTTGGAAGTCTGTGTCAGCTGATAGGGAGACAAAATAAGTAGCTTATTATGCAGGAATCTTTAAATCACAAAATTCCTAAAGAATGGTGACCAAATTAACGACTTCTGAATGAATAGATTAATACAGTTTAGCTACCAGAGGTGTAAAATCCAGGGCTAAAAGTTCTGCCATGCGTTTCTTCCACCTATGAACCAGTCCTACCTCCTGGCTGAAGAATTTCATTGTGCTAATTAGAAAATCCGGGTGATTGGAACCGAAATACTGGGGGGGACCATTATACTTTCTGAACCTGGATTTTACACCTCTGGTTTTTACTAGATTAGATTACTGCTGTGTGAATGAAGAACAGGCGCATTCCGTCGCCTAAATGAGAAGTAGCCCAGTAGCTACATGAAGTGCTTTAACACATTTTCCACTTCTGTGCTCATATTCTATATAGGCGTGCTGTGATTTCAAAATTGTTTTCTGTATCAACGTAACAGGGCTAAGTGAGCAATAGGCTATACGTAATAACTGGAACCTTTCTCGTTTGTATTATGAAATGGCTTAGCGCCGGTAAAATATTGACCCATGTTACTAATTTTAACGATTGAGTTCAGCAGAATTAGGCTAAAATCGAAAGTAGCTACAATTCCATTAGCGACGAGGCTAATTTCATGGTTATGAATAAATCTATGTACCTGAGTCATGTTAAAATTTGCTGTTTCGTACCGTTTACATTCCTTCGGTTTTTAACATAAAGGGAAAGAGACTAATACTAGTATTGAGAGCTAGGCTATAATACTAGTACTAATAATAGTGGATCACGTCGCACACTACAAACACATTAATCGGAATTAGGAATAACAAACTTTAGAGGAATATTATTCTGAACAAACGCAATTTATATTCTAGTTTGAAAAGAAAACAAAATAAGCATAGGAAATCGGCTATTATAAAAAGAAATTGCGCGAAGTGCGTTATGGTAACGGCGTAGGCTACATATTATTATAACCCTTCGGATAGTATGGTAGTTTGCAAGCAGCTGCGCAGAAAAAAGACGCGCATGAAGAAACATTTAAAATAGCTACAGGTGGCAAAAATGATCTAAATGGAAACTTACTTTCTGTACCCACGGTCATTATAGTTTTGGTGGTGGCATGGTCATCATCATCCTCCATCGCATCTCCATTCTCTTCCCTATGGACATCGTACTGGTCAAGAAGTTGCTGCAGAGGGGGAGCTTTGGGAAGGAGTTGCTTGACCACGTCTCTGCTGATATTGGGAGCCTGCTTAAGACGAAGTTTGCTGAGAATTTGGGACTTGATAGCATGAAGTCTCATAAGTTTGCTGTGTTGCCGGAACTCGCACGTCGAACACTGCTCACTGTCTTCAGTTGTTACTGAAGGAGCTGCAACATCTCCCAGACCAACCGGACCAAACGCAACCATCAACCCCAGGTAGATAAGAACCTGTATGAGATGCATGTTTCCAGCTCGGGCGTCTTTCTCTAAACGTGGTCTACGTATTTCCTCTATTTGACATACACTGCCGTTTCTGCACCTCAAACCCTGCTCCAGACTGGTGGGTGTCATACTGTAATTCAACTGGCCTTTTTATACCGCTACTTTGACTTCTCTATAGTGTCGTCAAAATTCTATGATTGGCTGGACCGTCAACAATGAATCCAGTGGTCATACATGATATCAATTTCTCTGCCAAATCTTAAAGTGGTAAGGCAAGTATAAACATTATTTTATGAGACAACTGTGCATTATAAATCAAAAAGAAGACATTAGATTAACTTCTCGAATACCTGCTCTGGAATTCAGGTGTTTTTTTTTGTTTTTTTAGTAAATTGAGCCAAATTCGTTGCCTGCCACATGCCAGCTGCCATTGAAAAATCTGTTGATTTATACCGTCCGCTTTCCACGAAACTTGGATTCAGTTATGTAATGGGCTATGATACGCCTAGTCACGGTTTTTCGCGTTCTGTTTGGCTATTGTACATACATTTTCTTACAAGGCAGCCGCCCTGATTCAAGTTTTCTCTGCGGAAACCGACAACATATTTAACATGCTCCACGAAATTACAATACCACTATAACATATGAACTTTTTCAAATTACAGATATTAGGCTATTGGATGATCTAAGTCAGCTGGGTAAATAAACTCAAAGTAAAAAAGGCTACGTCCGATAAAGACCAGGAGAACTGACTTTTATTATAGCTAATGAGTACGCTATACGCCCACCTGCATAGGTCGGCCTGTCTGAGCACTAAAATTGGACTCTTGGAAAGAATCACGTGTGCCATCTACTGATCATTTTCAAAATTGCTTTTTTTAACAACAAAACCGTGAGCAAGCAGTGGAATCTTTATAACATAAAATGTTATGAAGCATGTTGTCTTGTGAAATATCACATTATAAGACAAACGCAGATTTCGAATGCCCGGGAAATATCGTAGCCTATATGGAATAGCTATAAAATGACAGCGCGAATTCAATATCGATATTTGAACTTGTTTAAACTTTAAATACATTTTCTGTCTTTACCTGTTTATTCGGACTCTCATCGTACGTCACCAGATTTATGGTGTAATTGAGTGCGCAGTCTGCGCAAAGAATGGGCTGTACACTGGCCTTTTGCTTACGGTAGCCGAAAGCCAATGAGAGGGGAGCGCGCGCTGTAACGTAGGCTAACACTAGGCTATATTATATATAGGCTATCTGCATTTTTAGCAAATCATCGAAGCCTGCAGCTATGATAATGAATAAACAGCGTCTAATTATTATTAATAATAATAATGCTTTTGACTGTGTGACTTGTATTATGGTTCTACGTTTAGTGCTACACACACTGGTTTGGGGTTGTTGTTAGCCAGGTGTGGCCCCGTAAGTCACATGACTCAGCTGGATTCACTGTATGTTCTCTGTCATTGTAAATGTCTCTGGATGGAAGCATCTGCTAAACGAATGTAATATTATGGAAGTTAATCGCCAATGGATTCTGCTCTGTCTATAGATGAGGGATACTGGGCTTCAGTGGAATCACCTTACCTTCCTTTTACACCAAATTCATTGTCAGAGTCTGTGTAGTGTATAGGCCTTATTACAATAATCAGTTTCTTTCACATAATAGAGGCCACTGAATTATATGTTTGTGTAGGCTACAAATGGTTCTCCAGTTTTAACACCTGCTCAGATTGCCAGTCCCGATCCCGCACCTCCATCTGTATACTGTTCCTTGCAAAAGCGTTTACCACCACAGCAGTAAATTTTGCATATTGATAATGTAAAGATCTATTTATATTTTATTAATTTAAAAAAGCAAAGCTACTTATTAGCAGGTGAAGCATTTAAGATGTCTGTTAAATGCATTAACCCTAAACAAATATGGGGTGAAGGTTCTACTATTACAGTTCCAATTGATGCCATAGTACTCCTAGACTCCACCTTGACTGATATACTTTAATCTAGGACCTCTCATGGTACTTGTTTCTTGTTTAAATGTTTGTTGAAGTTTATACTGGTATTTAGAATAGAATTGTAGTATAGCTGATTTACCCACAGCTTACTGTGAACTACATTCAATGTTCATTACTAGGGATAGTTGCTACGTTATGGGAAGGATGTGCTTTCTTATCTTTTCTGTAGTTACTTCGATGATGTTTCTGTATGCACTTACTGTATGTCGCTTTGGATAAAAGCGTCTGCTAAATGACTGTAATGTAATGTAACTGGTGACCATAGGATGGTAATTGAGTGAATTACCTGTGTTGAGAGTTCCTGTGGCTACCACTCTTATCTAAACCCCTCAAAAAAAGTTTGGAAATTTGTGTTTCGTCGATCATATCTCTGTTGTCACTGTATTATTAGCGTTGTGTTTTCTATCATTGGAAAGCCTGTTCATTTCCCTTTACAATGATGTCCCATTTGTAAGGATCATGCATTTGTGGGATGAGCAGCACAGCTGATTATGTGGGTGGGGTCCCAAGTGAAATGTGCCAAATTTCCCTGCCAATGTCAAACAGTGTATTATCCTGTTGGTATTGACTTTATTAAAGGGAAATGAACAGGCTTTCCTATGATATAAGACACTGTGCTAATAATACAGTGACAACAGAGATATCTTTGACCAAACACAAACTTTTTTTGAGGGGGAAATATTACAGTAAGCAAAACAACAGCCATATTTATAAACAGCCTGTTCACATGGCAACTATGTGGCCCAATCATAGTATTTATGATTGCAGGGTGATGGAATGAAACGCCACAAACTGACAATCCTTGAGAGAGCCAATCAGAACTGGGGCCGATTCCATTTTAAATTTGGTCATTATCAGTTGTTGGCTTTTTATTTGGATTTGAAATTGAATTCAAGGCTTGAAAAATGTCTGTCATGCCCAACAATGATTTTTCAGTTCATTTAGTCAAACATTTTCATTTTTTAGTGTGAATACTGAAAATCATAGCTTGAAATCATGGGCAGCCATGGACCTGAACGAGCTCAGGTTAAGAAATGCAGAGAAGAGCAGGATCCGCAGTAAATGTTGTCTGATGTTTAAGACACACTGACATAATTTACATTTTAACATTGAAATGATAAAATATTTTCATTAAAACATACAGTGCCCTCCAAAAGTGTCAAGTTTTTGTTTTGTTTTGGCTCTGTACTCCAGCACATTGGATTTGAAATGGAACAGTGACAATGAGGTTAAAGTGCAGACTTTCAACTTTTTTACAACCATATTCTGTGAATCATGTAGCAATTGTAGCCATTACACCCCCCCCCCCCCCCCCCCCCCCCCCCCCCCCCCCCCCCCCCCCCCCCCATTATACGGCACCAAAAGTAATTGGAAAAAATGAACATAAACGTAACTAATGTAAACATATTTTATATTTCATTGCATATCCTTTCCCTGCCATTAATTCCTGAAGTCTGTGACCCAACAACATCAAAAGACTTGATATCTAATTTTCAGGTACTCTTACAAGCAATACTATAACCTATCTGCATTTAAATGGATCTCTATGGGAATTGGGGGGTGGGACTAGATTCAGCTGTAAATTACACAGGAATAGTATGGAATACATGGTTGGCTAAATGGCTATAAGTCATCAAGGGTCTGAGGTATCAAACAAGCCTCAAACCATGCCAGATATGCAGTAGATATGGATGGATCACTTTAAAGATTGTTTTTCCTGACTCATTTTCCTATCAAACTCTATAGAAAAATAAGTCAGGAGAAACAACCCTTAAAGTGATCCATCCATATCTACTGCATATCTGGCAGCAGAGTGATGGTTTGACTAATATTCAGAAGTATTTGAAAATAATTAAATGAACAATTGACTTTTATGTTTGAACATTAATTGGCACTGTAGAATTGGCCCTCATACAAGTATTATTTGGATGACAGGTATGCTTATAATTTACGGTTTGGCGGGGCATGCCCTTTTGTAATAACCTCAGTGAAAATAAGATATGGCATAATGCTATGTGACTTTGTCAACTTCATATGTCTAATGCCAAGACTAAGGGTCTGACCTTTCAGCACTGCTACTTATTAGCAGGTGAAGCATTTAAGATGTCTGTTAAATTCATTAACCCTAAACAAATGTGGGGTGAAGGTTCTACTATTAGGAAAATGAGTCAGGAGAAATAACCCTTGCAGTGATCCATCCACATCTACTCCATATCTGGCAACAGAGTGATGGTTTGGGGCTCGTTCGATAGCTCAGACCCTTGATGTCTTACAGCCATTTAGCCAGCCATGTGTTCCATACTGTACCAGTGTAATTTACAGCTGAATCTAGTCTCACCCCCCAATTCCCATAGAGATCCATTCAAATGCAGAGAGCTTATAGTATCGCTTGTAACAGTACCTGAAAATAAGATATCGAGAGTCTTTTGATGTTGATGGGTCACAGACTTCAGGAAGTAACAGCATGCAAAGGATATGTGACCAAATATTAAATATGATACTTTAAAAATATGTTAAAGCAAAGGGTATGAATACTTATGTAAATGAGATTTCAGTTTTCGATTTTTAATACATTTGCAAAAATTTCTAAAAACATGTTTTCACTTTGTCATTATGGGCTATTTTGTGTAGAATTTTGAGACAAAAAATGAACTCAATCTATTGTAGAATATGTCTGTAATGTAATAAAACGTGGAGAAGGTGAAAGGGGTATGCAGACTTTCCGGCTTGACTGTATATCTTTGTAAAGTTATCATATGTTAAATATGTATAATATTTTATCGATAGAAAATATAAAGTTGCATTTTTTTTACATAGTCTTATATTTGTTTAAAAAATAGCACATTTTGGACTACTGTGTATAATTTCAGAACATGTACAGGAAAGAGTTGGTCAGCATGAATTCAACATATAATGTGAAATATGAAATGCAAATATGTCCGCTCATGAGGAATATAGTCATTTAGATTTTGCATTTTAAACCACTACACTCGATCATACATCTGACAATGGTAAAACGGAACAATTAAAAATAATCTCATAAAAGAGAAACACAGTTGATAATTACAATGTAGGTATTGACCAAATACATGTTTTAAATTCACCCATTACAATACGCTTTGCAAGAGGCTTTAAGACTTAGGAAATTCATCAGGACATTACATGTTGAACGGCCAAATGGTGAATCATTCATTTATTTGCATGTCATTTTTGAATAAAGCCAAAATGTCAGAACAGGAGAGGCGGATGGTCGTCTGTAGCAGTATTTCAATTAACCTAAAAACCTGTGTATTGCTGCCACCACCAGAGGGCACTGTTGTTTCAATTAACCCTATTATAAAGGGACGTAAGGTACACGTATATGTAGCTATGCTTTTATAACCCTGGTTTATTCTGTACGTTAAATACTGGTTACAAATGTTCCGGAACAAATATAAGCATTCTTTCCCGTCTCTGGGGCAAAGCATCCTACTTACAAAAGAGTTATATTTAGGCTACCACGGACCAAGCCCTAACACGGTAGCCTACAGAAAGCTACATATGATAGCTTTGGCCAAATATCATGTTTACTGGATTCCAAACGAAGAGGAGTCACTCAATCTGCGTGGGATGATACGGCGCAGTGTAAATACGGAGAAATAGTTTTGACCGAACTTGGTGCAGAAAATTCCAATGCAGCCTTTGACGAGGATCTAATAGGTCACCCGACACGTAAGTTACATGCAGGTTTTCAAATGCATAGGCTCGCTCTGTACAGTTTTTTTTGGAAATAGAGTAGACGGTTGTGCAAGGTTCTGCAGCCCACTGACATATGTTTTGTATAGCCTATGCAGTTTGCCACAAACAAAAACAGATTAGTGCGGGAATTGCGTTTTCTTGAAGAAACATGACACTTTGGGAAATATTTTATTTGCTGCGATCCGAAAGCTAGATTAAGTTTAAATGATCATGCAGTTAACTTCCAGGCTACTCTAAAAGGTAGGTTATGAAGTCTCACCTGGTTACCTACCAGATTGACAACGTTAACATGTGGCCGTGCGTTTGCCATGGATCAGGTTTATCATTTAGGCTACTAAAGATTCACAAGTTGTATTTACTGCGATAAATAGAAATAGCATAATTACAGTTTGTCTCAAAAAAGGGTGCTTCCCGCGCCAGTCATGTCAACCTCATAGCGGAAGGGTAGGCTATTTATGAAGTCAATTTGGCTCTGTTGCCTATTCTGCTATGTTGTGCTTTATCATATTTTTTGTTCAGTTGACCTTGAGTTTTCACGTAGAGACTGCTAGAGAAAAGCAACGATTCTGTAACATTCTTAGTCACATTTCTGTACAGTAGTAGGCTACACTGTCCATTTCGCGTTCAGCAGTGCGCTGAATTTAGATTGACGTATTTCGGATTGACGAAACGAACACGGAATCAATTTTGTGCCGAGATTTACATTAACATATAGGCTGGCTAGCCTACGTCAGTCTGTTGATTTCAGTATTGGTGAAGAATCAAATTGCACTGCCTCTGCAATTACTGAATGAAACGGATAGGTCCAGTAGATTTGTACATCAAGTGCCTGGATGGCGCAGGGACACATCCCACGTAGCCAGTCTATACGCACCTGAACAGGGTCGGCATGCTTTAGTAGCCAAGGCGAACCGCTAGAACTAGCCATCTTCATGTTTCGAGCGTATCACTTAAAAGTTGAAGCTTAAGGGGTAGCCTAACACGATGCCAAGTAGCTGAAAATATGGACATTCAGATATTTTTTTGCCTGCTTTTGATTTAAGATTTTGGATTTCCTGCCTCTTCAGCATTAAAGGCCAGGAGGTGAATTTCCCTAGAACTATTTTAATTGATAAGAAACTGCACTTAATGCAATTGACTACAGTTAGCTGGTTTCTTGGTTCTGAATTGGTTGAGTTGATTTAAAAATCAAACCGTGAAGGTGAAAAAGGTGAACATTAAAACCGGAGCTGGGCCTGGTAAGTGTTTGGTGGAAGACCTCTTTGGCTGTGAAAGTGGTTTTGGTTGGCTTGACGGGGGACAGGTACTTCAACAAAGAGACACTGTGCTGTCGAACAATCTTTACATTACATTTCATAGGTGGAGCCAAGGTGGGGGGTGGGGGGTGGGGGGGGTGCATCACCGTCATGCAGATTGCGAATGGCGAGGTGCTGCTGGAACTCCCGGGGAGTTGTCAACTGGGCAGGTAGGCGGAACAGGCTAGGTGCTAGAGGGAAGCGCGGAAGGGCACGGTGTTCTCCACGGTGTCATTTTGGCAACCTAATTGTCCCCTTTGTAGTGGGGTGTGGCTGTACAGTTATCTCTCGGCATCTTGGCTGTATAAGGAAATGAGATTGTTGTCTGTTGACCTACCAGGCTGTGTACATGTCACAAATATAATATGTAGGGAAGGCGTATAGGGGTAAAAAGCAGCGGAGTAAAAGTACATATTGTGTTTTGGCTCCACTGGACCTGTATCAGGGCAATGCTAAAAGTGTGTTACCTTAATACGGCGATGGTAATCCTGCAAGAAACATTTAGATTATCTCTGAGAATAACAACTGAGAGGAAGTAGTGAAAATTGTATCTGATTTAGTGTGTGTGTGTGTGTGTTTCTGAGAGAGAGAGCGTATGTGAGAGAGTGTGCGTGTGTGTGTGAGAAAGTGTGTGTATTTACGTGTGTGTGTGTGAGAGAGTGAGAGTGTGTACGAGAGATTATGTGCATTTTAATTTGAACCCTGCTTTTGGAAAGTGTCTGATCTGGGCTCCGACTCACCTTGCATGCTGTGTAATCCACTGTGTAAGTCACTGTGTAATCCACTGTGTAAATCACTGTGTAATCCACTGTGTAAATCACTGTGTAATTCACTGAGTAATTGTCAGGCGTAGTAGTCTTGCCTGTGATGTGGTATTTTTAGACTGAATGCACTTTACTCCTTACGCAGTGCCGGAGAAGGATGTCTGTGAGCGGGATCAGGAATGTGGCCGTCTGTCTGGACCATTCCGGAACCGAGCGGAAGATGGCCTCCTAGCTGCTGCTCCCAGAATCCCCTGCTCATCCAGGGGGGGAACACGTTACCCTATTCTTAAAATAAAGCCCCCTTTACCTTCAAACCAATGCTACATTATTTATAGCATGGGATGCATAAAATCCAAGCACAGCGACCTCCCTCAGAATGGCAAGTCGGTGGAAAAGGCGGACGGGCCGCGGGGTAAACATGTGGATGAAAAAGCAGCCCTGGTCACCGCGGAGACGGGGCCGGGCCAGGACTCCCCGAAAATCGACCCCGTCCTGTTGGACTATGCCCAGCGGCTGTCAGAGGAGATCATGGCACGCGCGGTGCGGCAGTGGGCGGAGGTAGACAGTCGCTACGGTGACATCCCCTACATCGAATGTGACCTGCCCTGAAGCCCGATCCAAAAACCCACCGCAGGGGGTCATCCCCCCCCCCCTCCTCCTCTTCCTCCTCCTCCTCCTCCCCTCCGCACAGCGGGCGGGGTGGGAGGTTTGTAAATCTTTTACCCAATCAGCTGCCTCTCTCTGGGACAGACAGTGTAAATAATGAATAAACTCAAGACACAGGACGTCCCATACACCTGCCTGGAGGGCGACGGATCCCCTCGGCTGTGTTCAACAGCACAGCCAATCTGTACTGAGATCGGCTCTGCACATACGTGCACATTTTGGTTTAATGTTATGTGTGCACACTGGACTGGTGCCCTGGAATCATGTGACCCACCATGTGACCATCATTTGAGCTGAGTTTCATGCCCACGCCACTGGGGTTTCAAAATACATGTCCCCTACAGGGGACAAAAATGAATTACCGGGTCTTAGGAGGTTATGACCGGGTAACGTAGCACAAGTACAAAATTACACAAGACAAATAAATGACATTAAAAAGGAAGATAAAACACTGTTAGGATGGTAGTTGGGACAGATCGCAGCCTGAATTCTTTGACAGAACAAGGGGGGTCATCAACCTGATCTCCGGGAGGAATGAGTATTGGAACAATTTCACTCTGCCTCAGGCCCATTCACTGATCATGTGAATCACAAGAAGCTCGGTTCCTGTCAAGGATAATCAAGACCATCCGTTTTGACCGTTATTAAGTCAGCCGAGTACTATTGAAAGGCCAGAACATATTATCATTTACTGCCATCTGCCAATATTATGCAGCACAATTCTCTGTGGCCTTGCCGTTTGCTAATGCTAATGTTGTTGTGAAATAGACCATTGCTGTTTAACCTCCAGAACCTGCACAGTGGAACATGAGGAGTGCCACATCTGCCTAAATGGATGCCACAAGCACAGTCGCGTGTGTGCAATTTTTTTTTTTTTACAATTTATAATAAAGGGGACAATATTAATGGGGGATTCAAAACAGCCCTCCATGCTTATTTAGACAGCACAGTGCTAACCCAGGTAATGGTCGAGGTCCAAGGACACAGTGGGGCCTTGTACTGGAATCCTGCCGGGTTATACCAGGACACCAGAGTTCCGCAGCACACAGCTGTGTCTGGAGTAACCAATCACAACAGCGAAAGGTTGCTATTGGTTACTTTCAGACTGAAAAGTGCAAGATGATGTCAGTCTTACCTTTGTTTTATGTCTAGATTTTAATCAGGGTATATTGTATAGTATATCACAAAACAGGACATAGCCATCATTTCTAGAATCTTAAAAAATTAATATATTACAGTTGTTATTTTAAGAGGCCTTTAAACAGTAAATGTAACTGTCGTTGAACAGTATTATACACATACTGTCCAACAACGAATCCAATCCAGAAAAAATAAGACAAAAGATAAAATAAATAACATTCCTCAAGTAATTCAGGTTGAGAGATTCTTCCATTGGGCCACTAACAAAGGTACATTGTGTAAATAACTGAAAAGGTTTCTTTAGATTAAAACTGCATCTCCAAACCAGATTGCTACTAAGCTACTTTATTGAATTAAATTAATGGTACGAGTCCTTTAATTAAATAACTACAGGAAGGAGAAACCCAAAAATTCATATTATAATGTTAATTTAATTTATGCTGCCCTCTTAATTAATTTATAAAGACAGGGCAGTTCTGTGCATAATAGTTCAAAAGAAAGATAGGCTGAAACCGCTATCGTACCAAAAGCCTATAATGTATCAAATCGTGCTTTATTAAATATCAGCCTTTTGATTACCACTTAATACATTCATGAGTTATTCACATACTTCCTTGCTATGACGCTGATGCCAATACAAAGTTTGCTGTAGGGATGCTTTGGAGTGAAAAAAGGAAAAACATCTTCTAATCTTATCCTACCACTATCTGAAGATCCCTTGCGCTTAAGATCCCGTGCGCTTAATCCCTGCGTGACATACAAGTAACAGGACAACAATTTTTACATTTCCAGACAAGGGAGGAAAAAATATAACTACGACTTTTTTTGGAAATTATTTTTAATCTGTCATATTGCCTAGCAATGTACTACCAGTGCTCAATTCAGCTGCCACTCTGTACAGACGAATAAATGAAGATGACATGCTGCCAATTCATGCAAAATAAAAGCCCATACTCCACTTCAGTCTTGTTAATGCTTCCGGATTCTTCCAAACCTGTCTAACTGGGCATACAGGGCAGGTGGTCAGACTGTCGATGGAGATAGAGAGAGCTGTGTGTTTGCAACTCACATTGGTTATTACTGTAGTATCATTTTACATAGAAATGTATAGCCTTATTTTGCCTAGAAGGCTATCGATTTCGACGTCTTTATTTTGTAGATGAAAAAGCAATTACCACATTCATAAAAGGCAAAACACCATTTCATTGAATGAAACCGTTGAATGAGTAGCCTCATGTTAACTGAAAACCACTGACTGAATCTTTTATGAGTGTTATTACTGGTGCACTAATGAGCAAGGCCACTTATTACCAGTGTTTATAACAAGTGCATGGACCACAGGGAGAGCCCAGACGAATCAGGGGCGCACTGCAGCTACCCAGCGTTTCAGGAAACACGCTTTGCCCGTGATAGCGGAACCCTAGTGTGTAAAAATATTTGCAACACCCTTTGGGAGAGATTCTGTCCTCGTTCATGTCTCAACATGGCAAAGGTGTTTTAACACATTGTGTCTACTGCTGCTGCTTACTGGATGCTGATTAAGATATGATTTCCAAATGACAGGCGTGTGTGTAGAGTACCGAGGATCACTATCTCTGGATCACTGACAGGCATGTGTGTAGAGTACCGAGGATCACTATCTCTGGGTCACTAATGACAGGCATGTGTGTAGAGTACCGAGGATCACTAGCTCTGGGTCACTAATGACAGGCATGTGTGTAGAGTACCGAGGATCACTAGCTCTGGGTCACTAATGACAGGCATGTGTGTAGAGTACCGAGGCTCACTATCTCTGGGTCACTAATGACAGGCATGTGTGTAGAGTACCGAGGATCACTATCTCTGGATCACTAATGACAGGCATGTGTGTAGAGTACCGAGGATCACTATCTCTGGATCACTAATGACAGGCATGTGTGTAGAGTACCGAGGATCACTATTTCTGGATCACTAATGACAGGCATGTGTGTAGAGTACCGAGGATCACTATTTCTGGATCACTAATGACAGGCATGTGTGTAGAGTACCAAGCATCATCTAGCTCTGGGTTACTACATGACAGGCATGTGTGTAGAGAACGGAGCATCACTAGCTCTGGATCACTAAATGACAGGCATGTGCGTAGAGTACCGAGCACCACCAGCTCTGGATCACTAAATGACAGGAACGTGTGTAGATTACCGAGCATCACTAATATGGATTGAGTAGAGTACAGGACCAAGGAAAGCCTTTCAATGCAGTCACAGGACTGTACACAGGACTGTACACAGGACTGTAACACTGTGACCTGTTCTGCTGGTTTCCTCTGTTACTCAGCACTTCAGTAAATCAGGCAGAGTAGTTGAGCACACAGTTTATGCCTCACTTAGTTTCTTATGTCTGAACTGGTTGCTGATGTTAAGGTGAAAATAAAACCCCACAGACCCTGTTGCTGTACAGGACCAGGGTTGCAGACCCCTGCTATAGTGGTATATTCCACTTTCCCCTCACTAGCTGTAAATGGTAGCCTCCAGACCAAGCCACTGTGCCCTTTTTGTAATCATAAGATTAGCTTCTGGGTAGCCTGATCAAGGGGATATTCACTCATCTTACCATGCAGATCAAGCACACAGCTTAGAGTGAGCAGGGGGGCTTCTATCGAGTTAGTCAATACCAGACTGAAAAAGGACACAATCTGGCGCTCCTTGGCGCAGCTCTGTTGATCGTTTCAGAAACAGGTCCACAGAAACTAGGAATGAGGACTTCGGATCCGTCCTCAGACAGCGGTAATGGGGAAGTCTTTCCTCAGTCTGGAAGCTGGAATGATGAAGCAAAATGGGTTTACTTTGGAGAGGATTAGATTATGGTGCAGTGCTGTTAGGTCCCTCTCTGATATCTTAGTTCATAATGAATCTCATTGCCAGACGGCAGAAAAGCTGAAATACAACAATCCACATTGTAGCGCGCTAATGCTGACGTTGCCATGACATTATTGAAATACAGAGAAATGCGCGTTCGCCGAGAAGCAGGCAGGCAAAGCTAGTGTAGAACTGGACCTCACTATCAAATGTCTTTAGTAGCTCAGTGCTCAGGGTCCTGGGCTTTAGTCGACTGAACCATTCCAAAGCCAATGCCAACTGGGTTTAAAAGTGAAAGATAACTACCAGTGCACGGGGGATGTGTTCAGCTCCAGCTTACAGACTGAGAACTGGACTTTACAGTTTCTCTCAATTGTTTAGAGAACTTTATTTTTCATTGAACCAATTTCGAAACAGAGCATCACAGTGAAAACTCACATATGACAACACGTGTGAGCTGCTCATGTCTATCGTGTGTGTGCGTGTGAGTATGTACATGTGTGTTTTTGTGTGTATGTCTGAGTGAGTGTGTGTGGAGCTCATTCCTGCAGCACTATGAAAGGCATATTTCCCCCATGGTTCAGGTCCTCTTTAAGGCTGGCTGCTAAGATAAGCTACTCTCAGCTGCAGAGGGGACAGGCTCTCTCTTATTTACTCCACGTAGGGGTGGCTTCGGTATGCACAAAAGATACTGCCAGCTTAGCTTGTGCACACTATGCTGTCCATACTGTGGTCCCCTTGTAGTAGTAAACATTAGGTACAGGAATCACTGAGTATTGATATGTTACAGTAAATAACAATAGAGCAGATGAACCTATTCTCATTTCTAAATGCTTGTCAGCCATTGTTCTCCACATACAGGAGAGCTCACATTTCATGTGATTTCATGAGGGGAAAAAAAGAGATAAACTTTTTATTCTTAAAATTCTGCCTAAAACAGGAGAATTGTGTGAAATGTATTCAAAAAGTGTTAGACTTAAATTTGTGTTAAAACAAGAAATATGGTGCTTATAATTTAGAAAAGATAAAGATGAGGTACATAAACTTAATGTTTTATTAATATGGTCATAGCACCAATTTTAGTGTGTAAACAATTGAGAAAAACTAATGTGTTACAGGGGGGAGGGGTGCTGTTAATTATTGTTTAGATGGAAATAATTCAGATGGAATGAATATGCCAATCCAGGAAATTCAGACTAATAAAAAAAAAATACCGCACAATAATTAAAATTCTGCTTTTGTAACTTCCCGAGGAGACTAATTTGAGTGTGCACTGGGCTATGTCATTAGCTGCTGTCATTGACTTCTCGGCAGTCCGCAGCAGTGCAGTGTAATTGGCTTCCTCCCGACGAAGGCAGGGTGCACATATGTTGGCCAGGTTACTGCTGTACAATTGCCTCCTAGTGACTCATCAGGGGCCTACAGGCTGAGAAATCAGTAATCAATCACCGGTGTGGGTTCCAACCAAGCAGGAACACACCTGATTCTACTAATATAAGATTCTACTGAATCTACACACCTGATGATTGATTAGAAAATCAGGTGTGTAAGTACTTGGTTGGAACTAAAGCTTACACACACACGGGTCCTTTCTTGATAAGTTTGAGGACCCCTGGTGTAGCTTGTAGTGTTGAAAATAGTCAGCTGCAGTGCTCACTAGTCAAATTAATAATGCAAGAGCTTAGTCCAAAGTCAGGTTAGAATTGAAGGGAAAATATATTTTAAAAGGGAAGGCAAGCAATCGCCCTCAAACATAGAACAGGAGCCAAGCACGACACTGACCTCAAACGACAGCCTGAACTCCTGGTAGCATAATCAGGAGAGCTTTCAGAAACATTTCAGTTTAACACCCATAGTGCACTGCAAATGTACATTACTCATACATTTATCTACTAGATAATCTAAATAACGTCACCTCTCACACTAAGAAAATCAAACAATAAACTGAACTTTAGACAAACATGGACTTTGAGAAGCAACGGCTGAATGTGTGTGAAACGTCCGGTTGCATAGCTAAATTCCAGTTGGGGCACCCTCGAGGACACGGATGTACACAGATATCACGCAGTTAGTGGCAATAAATAATCTGAAATGTCAAAGGTCATGATAGTCACCTCACAGATAGATGTGAACCACTTTTTTTTTACCACTTTAAGCTATTAAGGAAGTTGTATCAATAAAGATTAAATTGTTCAAGGCCAGGCATTAGTAAATTAGATCAAACGCTAATCTGTATTAGCACTTTGATGAAAGGGAACAGGGCGAATAGAAAATCGTTAAAGTAACCCGTTTCATTCTGTCAGCATCACACATTTACAAAAATAAATTACCGTTCAAGCACCCACAGCACACAACTTTCACAACATGAACTCCAAACTGGTGTTCAATGAACAAGCCAATGAGGAGCTTATTTGGGATGAAAATCAGCAGATTACTCTCTACAACAAGGACTTGGATGAACCTGACCACTTGCAAAGTTACAAATGCCTGCCTTCACAGCAAAGGCTTGATGCTTAAGAAAATAAGTCACTGTGAGTTATGTACACCTAAAATATTAATAAGTGGCCGACAGTGCTAAGAGCTTTGGAATTAAACCAGATGGCCTACTCTGTGTTTTATTATTATTGAATCTCAGTAGCAGGTCTGCTCAGTAATCGCTCACTGAAACCACTGCTCCACAAACTGCATGTTCTGCTTCAGCTTCAGCTTCACATGAAAGCGCTCTGGAAACTCTGCCCCACAAACTGCATGTTCTGCTTCAGCTTCACATGAAAGCGCTCTGAAAACTTTGCTCCACAAACTGCATGTTCTGCTTCAGCTTCAGCTTCACATGAAAGCGCTCTGGAAACTCTGCCCCACAAACTGCATGTTCTGCTTCAGCTTCACATGAAAGCGCTCTGGAAACTCTGCTCCACAAACTGCATGTTCTGCTTCAGCTTCAGCTTCACATGAAAGCGCTCTGGAAACTCTGCTCCACAAACTGCATGTTCTGCTTCAGCTTCACCTTCACATGAAAGCGCTCTGGAAACTCTGCTCCACAAACTGCATGTTCAGCTTCAGCTTCAGCTTCAGCTTCACATGAAAGCGCTCTGGAAACTCTGCTCCACAAACTGCATGTTCTGCTTCAGCTTCAGCTTCACATGAAAGCGCTCTGGAAACTCTGCTCCACAAACTGCATGTTCTGCTTCAGCTTCAGCTTCACATGAAAGCGCTCTGGAAACTCTGCCCCACAAACTGCATGTTCAGCTCAAGCTCATACATTTGAAAATACACTGCAGGTTTTACAAAGACATCTGCGCCACTACACCAACCATCATTTTTTCAAACATTTTAAATACCGATAAAAAGAAAAAAAAACAAGTAATACATATAATAATAAACCCACGATACATACTTTCGTAAAGATGAATTTATTAAAGAACTAAAAGGTGATTTTTCAACTCATTTTCTGCCTTTTGCACATTTAGAAAGTCCGGGGGGAAAGGAACCAGTTCAGCGTTTTCAAATCATCTTGCAGGAACAAAATGAAGGAAGGCAATGAGAAGGCCACACTGGGGAGCAGAGCCAGAAGGCAGTCTCTGCAGTGAGCATGCTCAGAGCCTGAGGGAGGTCTCTCTGCAGTGAGCATACTCAGAGCCTGAGGGAGGTCTCTCTGCAGTGAGCATGCTCAGAGCCTGGGGGTGGTCTCTCTACAGTGAGCATGCTCAGAGCCTGGGGGTGGTCTCTCTACAGTGAGCATGCTCAGAGCCTGGGGGTGGTCTCTCTACAGTGAGCATGCTCAGAGCCTGGGGGTGGTCTCTCTACAGTGAGCATACTCAGAGCCTGAGGGAGGTCTCTCTGCAGTGAGCATGCTCAGAGCCTGGGGGTGGTCTCTCTACAGTGAGCATGCTCAGAGCCTGGGGGTGGTCTCTCTACAGTGAGCATGCTCAGAGCCTGAGGGAGGTTTCTCTGCAGTGAGCACGCTCAGAGCCTCAGGTCGCGTTCTCCGAGGGATTTGAAACAGTTGTCAAGGAATGGCTCCGTCACGTCCTCCAGGGTGGGCGGGTTCCATTTTGGGCTGTGGTCCTTGTCAATGAGCACTGACACACACACACACACACACACACACACACACACACACACATATTGATTTTGTGTATCAACAGGGACAATGTAGGAAAACTTTTCAAATTATATATTTTAAAATTTTTAAAGTGAACCACTGCTGATCAAGGTTGTTATGTCATTGATGAGACAAAACAGACCCAGGAATGAATTTCTTTAATTTCTAGAAGACCTGGTATTCATACATCTCAGTGACTCAAATGGAGACTTTGCACCAACAGTGGGGAGTGGCAGGGACAGCATGCAACCTACAGGATAATCACATGCAGCAGCTTCCTTTAGGTATGCGGTATCTGCATGCACATGGCAGATGCAGCAGCTTCCTTTAGGTATGCGGTATCTGCATGCACATATCTGCACCACTGAAGGGTGACAATCTCACAAATGCCAGGAGGCTGTAAAGGTTCTTCACATTTCTGACATGACACTACGGCATTAGAATGTAAATTAGCTATGACGTACAGCACAGGGAAACAGTGTTATAGGTTAGCTCAGGTAGGTCATCATTTTTAGCGTAATGGCAAGAGATATGGTGACACTCGGCAAATATGTATATTTTTTATTTAATTTATTTTATCTTACAGTCTATTTAGCCATTTATTTAAATCTAGTCAATTTTAATACTTTTTTTATCCTCCACTGTGAAATTTGCGTGCAAAATAATCACTTCTAAAAGACGTGTATTCTCTCCATTTTAGGTTTTGATTATTGTTACAGTAGTTTCTATTGATACACATTTAAGAACAGGCCACCATAAACTACCACATTCATACAAACACTTTTTTTTTTGTTTCCTCAGTGGAGAGCTGAAATAGATGCTGGGTAATGCAGTACTACTATCCACATCAGTAAACTGGGGCTTAGATTTACATATTTGGGTTAAGATGTTTGGCTACCTTCATGTATGAAAAGTAATAATCAAAAGGTATTACTTTTATTATTATTACTTTAAAGTGTATGCTTTAACAGGAGTGCATCAAGCGAATGATGATCCTTGTAATCGATATTCCAGTGAAATATTAATTACTAGTGTAATATTAACTTCATCTAAAGCATGCATTGTGTTCACACAGAGGACTCACCTGCCCTCACACCTTCATAGAAGTCCACACCATTCTGCAAGGACAATAAGAACCCATTACCACATAACACAGCACACCTGTGCTAAACTAATAACACAGGTACATGGATAAAGTACACCTGTACTAACACAGGTACATGGATAAAGTCCACCTGCACTAACACAGGTAAATGGATAAAGTACACCTGCACTAACACAGGTACATGGATAAAGTACACCTGTACTAACACAGGTACATGATAAAGTACACCTGTACTAACACAGGTACATGGATAAAGTACACCTGCACTAACACAGGTACATGGATAAAGTACACCTGTACTAATACAGGTACATGGATAAAGTACACCTGTACTAACACAGGTACATGATAAAGTACACCTGTACTAACACAGGTACATGGATAAAGTACACCTGCACTAACACAGGTACATGGATAAAGTACACCTGCACTAACACAGGTACATGGATAAAGTACACCTGTACTAATACAGGTACATGGATAAAGTACACCTGTACTAACACAGGTACATGGATAAAGTACACCTGTACTAACACAGGTACATGGATAAAGTACACCTGTACTAATACAGGTACATGGATAAAGTCCACCTGCACTAACACAGGTACATGGATAAAGTACACCTGTACTAATACAGGTACATGGATAAAGTACACCTGCACTAACACAGGTACATGGATAAAGTACACCTGTACTAACACAGGTACATGGATAAAGTACACCTGTACTAATACAGGTACATGGATAAAGTACACCTGCTGAAAAGAAAACAAGTGTAAATTGGGAACTGGATAAAACTCAAGATGTACGCGTCATTAACAAGAGGAAAGTGATACCCGGAAGATGTGGCAGGAGGCGGGGCTTACCATGCACGCCTGGCTCAGCCTGTACTCCATGATGAGCACATCCTGCAGGCTCATTCCGGCTCCGGCCTGCAGCTGCCTGAGTGTTAGTTTCATGGAGGTGGGAGACATCTTGGAAAGGGTCTGGGGAATCGAAAGGCATTGCACATGACTCTCAGACTCGCTACATAAACGTGAACCAAAGATGGTCTTTCAACAGCAGTAACCCAGGCTGAACTCAAGACTCCCTCTACAATAGAAAACTTTTCTATTTCAGCAGGTGTTCCTGTAACCGACGGGCCTGTGGCTTTCCTTTGGGTTCAGAAAATGGATTTTAACGGTTCTGCACCTTGGGACACCTGCACCAAAAATGATTGATAGTCGGCATCACATGGGAATATCTGTGAAACAAACAGGAAGCAGAAAATTCTCTCCATTAAGGTTTCTGTTACTTTTGAATGTGCTTTTATTAATAAACATCTAAGAATAGATTATCAAAGGGAGAGAATGATAAAAACCCAATGGGTTGAGTGGAGAAAGAACTGAATGCAAACCCTTGCACTCAACTTAGATTTAACAACAATGCCGATGTCGTTTTAGGCACAGAAAAAAAGACAGTTTTGTACAATAGCAGGTTTTATAAGATGGAACATTACTGGAAAAAAAGACAGTTTTGAAAAAACATGTTCTATGGGATGAAATAGCATCACACGTGCACTTCCTTATATGTGCCAAAGCATCACACGTGCACTTCCATATATGTCCCAAAGCATTACATGTTCACATCCGTGTACATCGTTCATTTTGTCTGTGTATCCTGCAATTGGCTAGTTTGATCGGATGTTATTTGACAGATGTAACACTAAATCTCCAATGGGGAGAATTGTTGATTGTGGGACTGGAGCATTTGCGATGATCTCGGCAGGCAAAAAAAGAAAGAGAAAAATGCAAATATAACGCAAGTGTGAAGTTGTATCTGAATTCTGTGTGTTTAAATGAGGTCAGAAGGTACAGAAGTTAATGTTCTTAAGGGCTGAGTATCTGTGGTCATTGTGGTTATATCTGCAGGAAACCCGGAAAATTGCCAAACTCTCGGTGCTGTATAGGTATGGGGCATGTCCCGCCAAGCCATAACTGGGCGAAATCAAATCAAATATATTGTGAGGTTTTTATATAAAGTCATATATATATTTATCACAGGGAATAATATGTAATGTATATTTGCAGCCAGTATATTTGCCTCACCTCCAGCTGCTTCTGTGCAAAGGAAGAGCCGTCCTGCTTCAGATTCTCACAGATCTCCTCCATGCTGCTGGCTTCAAACAGCCTGCAGAATCAACACATGGAGTCAGAGAGCAGGACTAGTTTACATTTCACACGTCGATTCCTCCTCGTGCCTACCCCCATCCAAATACTCCTGTGAGTTTACATTTCACACGTCCATACAACACTCCGCCCATCCAAACACCCCTGTGAGACGTGTTAGCCACCCCAGAGACATGCGCTAGCCGCTCCCGAGACACGCGTTAGCCGCCCCAGAGACATGCGTTAGCCGCCCCAGAGACATGCGTTAGCCGCCCCCCGAGACATGCGTTAGCCGCCCCCCGAGACATGCGTTAGCCGCCCCTGTGAGACATGCGTTAGCCGCCCCAGAGACATGCGTTAGCCGCCCCAGAGACATGCGTTAGCCGCCCCTGTGAGACATGCGTTAGCCGCCCCCGAGACATGCGTTAGCCGCCCCAGAGACATGCGTTAGCCGCCCCCGAGACATGCGTTAGCCGCCCCCGAGACATGCGTTAGCCGCCCCCGAGACATGCGTTAGCCGCCCCAGAGACATGCGTTAGCCGCCCCAGAGACATGCGTTAGCCGCCCCCCGAGACATGCGTTAGCCGCCCCAGAGACATGCGTTAGCCGCCCCAGAGACATGCGTTAGCCGCCCCCCGAGACATGCGTTAGCCGCCCCTGTGAGACATGCGTTATCCGCCCCAGAGACATGCGTTAGTCGCCCCAGAGACATGCGTTAGCCGCCCCCCGAGACATGCGTTAGCCGCCCGTGAGACATGCGTTATCCGCCCCAGAGACATGCGTTAGCCGCCCCCGAGACATGTGTTAGCCGCCCGTGAGACATGCGTTATCCGCCCCAGAGACATGCGTTAGTCGCCCCAGAGACATGCGTTAGCCGCCCCAGAGACATGCGTTAGCCGCATCGGAGTCACTCGTTAGCCATTTCTGAGATGCACGTTAGCATGGGAGTTTTATTCTTCATGGCATGCACAGCCATTTCTGACATAATGTAGCTTAAGAGATAAATTATCCCACTAAACATGAAAATCACCTAATTAAGGAAAATTATCAGCTTATTAACTGAGAGGCTCACGGCAGGTTTAACTGAGAGGCTCACGGCAGGTTTGACTAGACTGAGGTGGTTTGGCTGATTTATGCTGGTGAGGTTTATGAATGTGGGTCACGCCAGGCTTACCGTCAGTCAGGCCCGGTCTCCCACAATCCTTTTCTGCTGCCGTTTGCAACAAACAAACCGCCAATTAGCCCAAGGGCTAATTAGCTGTGAAACTCTCAATCGAGCCATGCTCTCTAACTAATTCAATGCTCCAACCCAATTATCCGTCTGTCAAGAGCCACAGTCGGGCCAAAAGAAACAAAGCAAGGCTTGGAATGCAAAGCAGCGATTCTAGGAGCGTGCGTGCGCTTTAGCAGCTGAGAACAGTTCCATAGCATGAGCACGGTTTGCGTCACTCATTTCCCTGGCGACAGAGAGGAAGTCGGCCCACACACTGACAACGTCAGATATGCTGAAATGTGTCCATCAGTCAGAGCGAACACAGGTGCGCGAGTATTAGAAACGTCCCTTCAGTAAACCGCTCTGGTACTTGGGAGAGACTCCAGGTCCTTTATGAGGGTCCTCAGGGGTGTGCGGGTTTTCAGGTCCCGCTACACTTGCGACTGAGCTAACACCACAGCCGAATAAAGAGCGGGTGTAAGGGAAAAGCTTAAATCAGTCCGGCCCAGGCCCCCCTCTCATTCAGCTCTCTGCCTCATCGAGCTCAGGCCACTTGAGATTGGGACAGAGACACGTTTGGTCATTTCCCGTTTCCAAATGAATATATCCATTTAATGCTCTAATATTGTGTGTGGAGAAATATTCCTGAGACTTCTAAATGATTTTGAAAAGAGATACAAAGGAAAGAAGCTGGAGCCTCATTCGAGAGAGAACTTGGCCTTCATGGAAATGGAGACTACGAGGATGGAGGGGGTTTACCTATTGATGGATGGAGGGGGTTTACCTATTGATGGATGGAGGGGGTTTACCTATTGATGGATGGAGGGAGTTTACCTATTGATGGATGGAGGGGGTTTACCTATTGATGGCCTCCATATGTTGTCCCAGGATGAAAGGCTTGTCCTTGTCCACAGTGCTCTGTATAGAGAAAGCCCCCCGACCCCCCCCCTCGAGGTTAGGATTCCCACACTGCAGAGCTGGCTCGTATCACAGAAGCAAATAAACACCCCCGGTCTTTCAGCACCTCACATTCAGTCGCAACAGAGCGTTCTTTACCCCACACCCCCTCCCCTCCGCTCCCCTTCCCCGTGCTCTGCCCCAAACCTGCTCTGCGACACCGTTCTACTGCCCCCCACCCACCCACCCCACTGAGAAAGGCCAGCATCCACTTTAGTCTCTTTTAGTCCACTTTAGTCTCCTTTTCCCCAACCCCTCCTCAAACCAAAAATAAATAACCCCCCCTGGCCCTGGCCCTGGCCCTGGCCCTGGTCTCCCCCCTCACAACACAAAACCCACCATCCAGTAATACACATACGCAGGTACGAAAAGTGATAAAAGTTCTGATCGCATCAATAACGCATCCAGACAGGAAGCTAAGCAACAGGAGCAGCTGGAAGTAAATGCACCGCCGAGGACGGCTCGCATTCCTGACCAATCAGGACAATCCCCAACACAGCACGCCTGCTCCTCCACAATCAGCTTTAGAATGTGCTAATTATGGGGAGCCAACCAGGCTCTGTATGAAAAATATAGATCAGAAATGAGCTCCACAAAGTAAAAAAGGATCACTTTGAACTGTGGATTAAGCGCCCGTCTGGCACTAATGGGGGGGGGAAAGACGTCAATGTGACGTGGGTTTTTAAACGTACCCGCAGGAAAACCGCCATTGAGCTTCCCTACATGTTCAATGGTAATTATAGCGGCTCAAATGGTGGCGGTGTAAAAGCTCTCCGTCAGAAGATCAGACGCACGGTGTTAAGCGAGGTACCTCTTTCTGATAGGACTCCAGCACTTCAGCCACATCCTGAGCCGAGGGGGACTTCAGATCCACCAGGTTCTTCTCCAGAGCAGAGATCTGCAGGAGGAAAGGGACAAGATGGAGACCCATGTCCCTGCTGCTACAGATAGGGAGACCCCCGAACTGACTGAACCCACCCGTACCCTGGGCGACGCAGTCACAAATTGCACGTTGCCCTGTAGAACTAGCACACTGGCACGGTCCTGATTTGATCAGAGACCGTGGGGCTCATCCATGCATGACAGCGTGGTGCCTTAACCGAAAGATATAATATATTTATAATAAAAATATATTATGCACTGTCTACAGACATTCATACCAGTGAGATTAAATGCCAAGTTCATATGCCGCCCTGGTGACAATGTTAAAAGCATTTTCATATCATATTTTCAATATCACTCCTGAGGCTAAATTTTAATAAGAGGCGGGACCCAGAAAAGGCTTTGGCTCATTAAGATGGACAGAGGGGCAGAAAAGTTTAAGAAACCCTGATGTAGCAGATGGCCATACCCCCAAAACATGATGAGGTTCTCAGCAGGACATCGGAAGCTGTACCCTAAACTGAATTCCTTCAGCAAATACTCAGCTTATGAATATTTGATGAGTGTAAAAAAGGGAAAGGTAGGCATAGCCATGGAAAAGGAACTGGCTAAGCATATAAATAACGCAATAATGCTGCAGTAACCAAACGGAGAGCGTTCCTCTATGACAGGAATGTGTTTTGTCTGCACAGGATCACACGGAAGACACGGTTAAAGTAGCAGACCTGGTGCGGTCAGGAACAGAATGTGTTTGGCATGACTTCCTTCATTTTGATGAATGTTCCTCCTACTCCCCGGTTTGGACCGTAACACGGCACGCCCTTTCCCATCATGCATTGCATCCTTAAAAGATCCTTTTCCAGGTGGAGCAAGGCTGAGCGCACAATGGGTATTACTGTAATGGGAGGTTATACTGTAAGGGGTATCTGTAAGGGGTATCTCAGAGGTTCGAGTGTAATGGGCATAATAGTGTAATGGGTATCTCAGAGGTTAGAGTGTAATGGGCATAATAGTGTAACGGGTATATCAGAGGTTATAGTGTAATGGGCATAATAGTGTAACGGGTATCTCAGAGGTTATAGTGTAATGGGTATCTCAGCGGTTATAGTGTAATGGGCATAATAGTGTAACGGGTATCTCAGAGGTTATAGTGTAATGGGTATCTCAGCGGTTATAGTGTAATGGGCATAATAGTGTAACGGGTATCTTAGAGGTTGTAGTGTAACGGGTATCTCAGAGGTTGTAGTGTAACGGGTATCTTAGAGGTTGTAGTGTAACGGGTATCTTAGAGGTTGTAGTGTAACGGGTATCTTAGAGGTTGTAGTGTAACGGGTATCTTAGAGGTTGTAGTGTAACGGGTATCTCAGCGGTTATAGTGTAATGGGCATAATAGTGTAACGGGTATCTCAGAAGTTATAGTGTCATGGGTATCACAGAGGTTGTCGTGTAATGGGTATCTTAGAGGTTGTAGTGTAACGGGTATCTCAGAGGTTGTAGTGTAACGGGTATCTTAGAGGTTGTAGTGTAACGGGTATCTCAGAGGTTGTAGTGTAATGGGTATCTCAGAGGTTGTAGTGTAACGGGTATCTCAGAGGTTGTAGTGTAACGGGTATCTTAGAGGTTGTAGTGTAACGGGTATCTTAGAGGTTGTAGTGTAACGGGTATCTCAGCGGTTATAGTGTAATGGGCATAATAGTGTAACGGGTATCTCAGAAGTTATAGTGTCATGGGTATCACAGAGGTTGTCGTGTAATGGGTATCTTAGAGGTTGTAGTGTAACGGGTATCTCAGAGGTTGTAGTGTAACGGGTATCTTAGAGGTTGTAGTGTAACGGGTATCTCAGAGGTTGTAGTGTAACGGGTATCTTAGAGGTTGTAGTGTAACGGGTATCTTAGAGGTTGTAGTGTAACGGGTATCTCAGAGGTTGTAGTGTAACGGGTATCTTAGAGGTTGTAGTGTAACGGGTATCTCAGAGGTTGTAGTGTAACGGGTATCTTAGAGGTTGTAGTGTAACGGGTATCTCAGAGGTTGTAGTGTAACGGGTATCTTAGAGGTTGTAGTGTAATGGGTATCTTAGAGGTTGTAGTGTAACGGGTATCTTAGAGGTTGTAGTGTAACGGGTATCTTAGAGGTTGTAGTGTAACGGGTATCTTAGAGGTTGTAGTGTAACGGGTATCTCAGAGGTTGTAGTGTAACGGGTATCTTAGAGGTTGTAGTGTAACGGGTATCTTAGAGGTTGTAGTGTAACGGGTATCTTAGAGGTTGTAGTGTAACGGGTATCTTAGAGGTTGTAGTGTAACGGGTATCTCAGAGGTTGTAGTGTAACGGGTATCTTAGAGGTTGTAGTGTAACGGGTATCTCAGAGGTTGTAGTGTAACGGGTATCTTAGAGGTTGTCGTGTAACGGGTATCTTAGAGGTTGTAGTGTAACGGGTATCTCAGAGGTTGTAGTGTAACGGGTATCTTAGAGGTTGTCGTGTAACGGGTATCTCAGAGGTTGTAGTGTAACGGGTATCTTAGAGGTTGTAGTGTAACGGGTATCTTAGAGGTTGTAGTGTAACGGGTATCTCAGAGGTTGTAGTGTAATGGGTATCTTAGAGGTTGTCGTGTAACGGGTATCTTAGAGGTTGTCGTGTAACGGGTATCTCAGAGGTTGTAGTGTAACGGGTATCTTAGAGGTTGTAGTGTAACGGGTATCTTAGAGGTTGTAGTGTAACGGGTATCTTAGAGGTTGTAGTGTAACGGGTATCTCAGAGGTTGTAGTGTAACGGGTATCTCAGAGGTTGTAGTGTAACGGGTATCTTAGAGGTTGTAGTGTAACGGGTATCTTAGAGGTTGTAGTGTAACGGGTATCTCAGAGGTTGTAGTGTAACGGGTATCTTAGAGGTTGTCGTGTAACGGGTATCTTAGAGGTTGTCGTGTAACGGGTATCTTAGAGGTTGTAGTGTAACGGGTATCTTAGAGGTTGTAGTGTAACGGGTATCTCAGAGGTTGTAGTGTAACGGGTATCTTAGAGGTTGTAGTGTAACGGGTATCTTAGAGGTTGTCGTGTAACGGGTATCTTAGAGGTTGTAGTGTAACGGGTATCTTAGAGGTTGTAGTGTAACGGGTATCTTAGAGGTTGTAGTGTAACGGGTATCTCAGAGGTTGTAGTGTAACGGGTATCTTAGAGGTTGTAGTGTAACGGGTATCTTAGAGGTTGTAGTGTAACGGGTATCTTAGAGGTTGTAGTGTAACGGGTATCTTAGAGGTTGTAGTGTAATGGGTATCTTAGAGGTTGTAGTGTAACGGGTATCTTAGAGGTTGTAGTGTAACGGGTATCTTAGAGGTTGTAGTGTAACGGGTATCTTAGAGGTTGTAGTGTAACGGGTATCTTAGAGGTTGTAGTGTAACGGGTATCTCAGAGGTTGTAGTGTAACGGGTATCTTAGAGGTTGTAGTGTAACGGGTATCTTAGAGGTTGTAGTGTAACGGGTATCTTAGAGGTTGTAGTGTAACGGGTATCTTAGAGGTTGTAGTGTAACGGGTATCTTAGAGGTTGTAGTGTAACGGGTATCTCAGAGGTTGTAGTGTAACGGGTATCTTAGAGGTTGTAGTGTAACGGGTATCTTAGAGGTTGTAGTGTAACGGGTATCTTAGAGGTTGTAGTGTAACGGGTATCTTAGAGGTTGTAGTGTAACGGGTATCTCAGAGGTTGTAGTGTAACGGGTATCTCAGAGGTTGTAGTGTAACGGGTATCTTAGAGGTTGTAGTGTAACGGGTATCTTAGAGGTTGTAGTGTAACGGGTATCTTAGAGGTTGTAGTGTAACGGGTATCTTAGAGGTTGTAGTGTAACGGGTATCTTAGAGGTTGTCGTGTAACGGGTATCTCAGAGGTTGTAGTGTAACGGGTATCTTAGAGGTTGTAGTGTAACGGGTATCTTAGAGGTTGTCGTGTAACGGGTATCTTAGAGGTTGTAGTGTAACGGGTATCTTAGAGGTTGTAGTGTAACGGGTATCTCAGAGGTTGTAGTGTAACGGGTATCTTAGAGGTTGTAGTGTAACGGGTATCTTAGAGGTTGTCGTGTAACGGGTATCTTAGAGGTTGTAGTGTAACGGGTATCTTAGAGGTTGTAGTGTAACGGGTATCTCAGAGGTTGTAGTGTAACGGGTATCTCAGAGGTTGTAGTGTAACGGGTATCTTAGAGGTTGTAGTGTAACGGGTATCTTAGAGGTTGTAGTGTAACGGGTATCTTAGAGGTTGTAGTGTAACGGGTATCTTAGAGGTTGTAGTGTAACGGGTATCTTAGAGGTTGTAGTGTAACGGGTATCTTAGAGGTTGTAGTGTAACGGGTATCTTAGAGGTTGTAGTGTAACGGGTATCTCAGAGGTTGTAGTGTAACGGGTATCTCAGAGGTTGTAGTGTAACGGGTATCTCAGAGGTTGTAGTGTAACGGGTATCTTAGAGGTTGTAGTGTAACGTAGTGTAGTGTAGGGTATCTATCTGGGCGGCAGTGTGGTATAATGGTTAAGGAACTGGGTTTGTAACCGAAAGGTTGCAGGTTCGATTCCTAGGTCGGACACTGCCGTTGTACCCTTGAGCAAGGTACTTCACCTGCATTGCTTCAGTATATATCCAGCTGTATTAATGGATACTATGTATAAATGTAAAAGAAATGCTGTGTAAGTCGCTCTGGATAAGAGCGTCTGCTAAATGTCTATAATGTAATGTAATGTAATCTCAGAGGTTGTAGTGTAACGGGTATCTTAGAGGTTGTAGTGTAACGGGTATCTTAGAGGTTGTCGTGTAACGGGTATCTTAGAGGTTGTAGTGTAACGGGTATCTTAGAGGTTGTAGTGTAACGGGTATCTTAGAGGTTGTAGTGTAACGGGTATCTTAGAGGTTGTAGTGTAACGGGTATCTTAGAGGTTGTCGTGTAACGGGTATCTTAGAGGTTGTAGTGTAACGGGTATCTTAGAGGTTGTAGTGTAACGGGTATCTTAGAGGTTGTAGTGTAACGGGTATCTTAGAGGTTGTAGTGTAATGGGTATCTTAGAGGTTGTAGTGTAACGGGTATCTTAGAGGTTGTAGTGTAACGGGTATCTTAGAGGTTGTAGTGTAACGGGTATCTTAGAGGTTGTAGTGTAACGGGTATCTTAGAGGTTGTAGTGTAACGGGTATCTTAGAGGTTGTAGTGTAACGGGTATCTTAGAGGTTGTAGTGTAACGGGTATCTCAGAGGTTGTAGTGTAACGGGTATCTCAGAGGTTGTAGTGTAACGGGTATCTCAGAGGTTGTAGTGTAACGGGTATCTTAGAGGTTGTAGTGTAACGGGTATCTCAGAGGTTGTAGTGTAACGGGTATCTTAGAGGTTGTAGTGTAACGGGTATCTCAGAGGTTGTAGTGTAACGGGTATCTTAGAGGTTGTAGTGTAATGGGTATCTTAGAGGTTGTAGTGTAACGGGTATCTTAGAGGTTGTAGTGTAACGGGTATCTTAGAGGTTGTAGTGTAACGGGTATCTTAGAGGTTGTAGTGTAACGGGTATCTTAGAGGTTGTAGTGTAACGGGTATCTCAGAGGTTGTAGTGTAACGGGTATCTTAGAGGTTGTAGTGTAACGGGTATCTCAGAGGTTGTCGTGTAACGGGTATCTCAGAGGTTACACTGTAATGTGCATCTCCAGGCCTGTTGCTCTGTGGAATAAAAGAATGCTCTCCACTCAGCTCTCATGTTCAGCAGTGTTTGATACTCAGCGTTTTCTGGGTTGAGGAACACAAACAGCAGTGTTTGATACTCAGCGTTTTCTGGGTTGAGGAACACAAACAGCAGTGTTTGATACTCGGCGTTCTGGGTTGAGGATAATTGGGTTTAGTCCTGCAGTATCCCAGGCCGTCGCCCTCACGGTCACAATGTCACCACTGTGGTGAGGGGATCAGGGGCGGGGCGTCCCGCCAAAACAGCCCGTGACTCCGCTGAGCTTGCCCCTGATCTGGCCCACCACGAGCTGAGTCAGCACTCCTCTCTCTGTCCCGCTGCTGCCCCGCCCAGCCCCCTGCCTACCTTCTGAGAGTCCACAAAGTGACTGGCCACGCCCGCTCTATGCACGTCCCTCCCCTTTAGTCGAAAGCCAGTCAGTGCCAGGAACACTCCCAGCTTGCCTTGCAGTCTGGGCAGGAAGTAGCCGCCACCGACATCAGGAAATAAACCTGCAAAGGAGGAAACCACAGAGATGAGCGGAAAGAGATAAAGACGGAGTGAGGAGGAGATGAGAGAGAGCACTGAGGAGCTCCAGGAGCGGAAAGAGATAAAGACGGAGTGAGGAGGAGATGAGAGAGCACTGAGGAGCTCCAGGAGCGGAAAGAGATAAAGACGGAGTGAGGAGGAGATGAGAGAGGAGCTCCAGGAGCGGAAAGAGATAAAGACAGAGTGAGGAGGAGATGAGAGATAGCACTGAGGAGCTCCAGGAGCGGAAAGAGATAAAGACGGAGTGAGGAGGAGATGAGAGAGAGCACTGAGGAGCTCCAGGAGCGGAAAGAGATAAAGACGGAGTGAGGAGGAGATGAGAGAGAGCACTGAGGAGCTCCAGGAGCGGAAAGAGATAAAGACGGAGTGAGGAGGAGATGAGAGAGAGCACTGAGGAGGTCAGAAAGGGCATTCCCAAAATGCACATCACTAAAGTACAGTAGCAGCTAAATTTAACCGTTGATTTATAATGATCGCAAAACAGATATTGTCTTCTCTGAAATTTCTAAAACAACAATGCAATACACGTATAAAATGTGGGAAAATGGGGGAAACTAGCTTTCTATTTTTTTGTAGCTCCACCCCGCCACAACCCCCCAGGAATCCTATGGAAAGTCCCATTTAAAAAATTTTTACACATTTTAGAATTTCAGAAAAAATACATATATATTCACGATCACTGTAATTATATAATCCTCGTAGCCACTGTAACTGGTACTTGCTTACATACTTACAAGTTCAAGCCTTTAAGTTACTGTAAAAGACAATAATAACAATTGCGTAGAAAGAAAATTCAGTCAGTCTATCAGACGTAAATGTGCTGGCCACCGGTCCGAACACCCTGGTGAGTGAAAGGTAAGAGTATTGATCGAATCTCTCCGAGGTTTTGCAGTGGAGTGAAGGACACTGTGCCAATAATCAGAGGGGATTAGTGAACACCAGAGAGCACGTCCATAATCTTAATGTTACAGCACATTTTTCTCTTCTGCCCAAAGCACTCTAAAACATAAAAGTACATAAACGGAGCTCTCAGTCATTTCTTTAAATGGGTCTGTTTTGCCTTCAGGGTAAACCTGTGGCTTTTAGCCTCTCTGAAATGCACAAGATAAAAAGCCATACGTTGGTAAACCATTTTAATATCACAGCATCCCATGAGAAAAACGACTGTGCATCAGAAAAAGCATCTGTTCACAATGCTCTTGATAAAGCAGCCAGCTCACAGATCAAAAACATGTGTCACAGCACACAAGCAAAAAAACATATCCAATCATCCCACAGGTCAAACTGCAGCAGACAACAGCAGAGCTTGGATCCCGTGAGCTGCTGCTTTGCTGAACGTGCATTATTACACGTGCAGATCATAACCACAATGCTACCGTTTGCTTAGTTCCAAGGGAAGACCATTTAAGGAGACAAAATCTTATCCCTTAATCTCCTGGCTAAAGGAAGGAGAAGCGCGGGGGGGAGGACGTCTCCAGATAGACACTGCATGAAGGCGCCCAAGTCTAAGGAATCATAAACACACTGCGTTTACTTCTGAAGAATATCCACACAGACAAATATTTCAAACTGTGTTCCGCTTTATGTTAACCTGAGACAAATGTGTGCGCACTGGGGTATTTCACTGGTCACCCTGAGTATAGCGGATTATCTTTGGGAATGAAGGGCACTCACTGGTAAAATGGCTGTGTAACAGGAAACAGCAATTTGTGAGAACCAGTAAAAATACTGAAAGTGTCCGTTTACAGAAGTCTGAATGGGACTCACGCCACGCTGCAAACCAGAAAAACAGCCCGACTCACTTTGTAATCGCAGCGAAATCCAGGCTTCAGATAAGGGAGCAGATAAAATTTTTTGCTCTCCTTTACCGGGCAAAATACTGAACGTTAAACAAATGTCAGGAACCAAGCCCAGCCTGAGACGAGAGCCAAGGGGGAGGGAATTAGGGGTCGGACACGGCCAATCATTCTGAGCCACCGCGGGTCACATTGGGGTGGTGTGGGCGGGGGGGGGAAGATATTCCTGGACACTCCACCCTCCACCCCCCACAGATGATGAATCATTACAGACTTAAAAGGCAGAGGATACCACATAGCACTGCAGGAACACAAAGGCCATAATGAAGAGAGGGAAGGGCATAGAGGACGTGAACACGTTTGTACAGCGCACGTCCAAAAGCCCACAGCGCAGGCTGGTCCTCGTGAGCGAGAGGAGAGGACCTCTCCTTCAACTCGGGCTGGGTTTGTCCTGCCGCCTGACACAGGCGTTACCACAGGAAAGCTTCCAGAACAGTCCCTCTATCTCATTTTGGCCACTAGTGAGCATCCATCCCGAAAAGGCCTGTTTCCTGAGGCTGAGGTCAATGCGCCATTCACATGCAACACTGCCAGGGGTGTTAATTAAGACATTCTGTGTGAGACACACTGAAACAGTGCCTCTAGGAACCCATCTCTTGCAGGAAAACTGGAAGTACTGCAACGTGCATAGAGAGCGGGAACCTGAATTAATTTCAAGGTTGTATGACAACTCCATACAATTTGTTAGTGTGTGCAAAGCACAAGCAAAACTAATAAGACAACCAATGATTGGTGCAAAACAAATACCATGTCCATGACCAATCATTGGTCATGTTATTGGTTTTGCGTGTGCTAAAAGGATTTGCACACGCTAAACATCTTAGTAAATCAAGCCCAGAATGTTCTGGAAAATCAAATAATCAGACAGGAAACAGGTGAGATTTGTGCAGGGAAAAAGAAACGCCTAAACTCATCCTTTACAGAATTTGTTCCTAAAGTAAATTCAGGAACCCAGAATATTTCCCTGTTCATAGTCAACATCATGGAACATATGGTAATAAAAGGCATAAGTTAATGTCTATATACAATACTCACACACCTTAAAATATCACAGTACACCCTTACAGAAATGGAATATACTGCGATATATTCTCTCCCTCTTTTATATGCATGTGTGTGTCTCTGAATTTAAATATATAGTGAGCTCCATAATTCATTGGACAGTGACACATTTTTTGTTATTTTGGTTCGGTACTCTTTGAGCACTGTGAGTTTGAAAGGATGCAATGACAATGAGGTTGAAGTGTAGATTGTCAGAACCATTTAGAAATTATAGATCCTTTTGTACATAGTCCCCCCTCATTTTCGGGCATCAAAGAATATTGTACAGTTTAACATAATGTAGAAAAAATTGACTTTTTTTATTTTTATATTTGGTTGCATATCCTTTGCATGCCATGACTTCCTGATGTCTGTGACCCAACAATATCAAAAGACTCTTGATATCTTATTTTCTGCTACTCTTACAAGCGATACTATAACTTCTCTGCATTTGAATGGATCTCTATGGAAATTGGGAGGTGGGAATAGATTTAGCTGTAAATTATGCTGAAACAGTATGGTTGGCGAAATGGCTGTAAGTTATCAAGGGTCTGAGGTATCAAACAAGCCTCAAACCATCACTCAGATATGCAGTAGATATGGACGGATCACTTTAAGGGTTGTTTCTCCTGACAAATTTTCCTATTGAACTCTATGGAAAATAAGTCAGGAAAAGAAACCCTTTAAGTTATCCATCCATAACTACTGCACATCTGGCAGCAGAGTGATGGTTTAAGGCTTGTTTGATACGTCAGACCCTTTAATGAACACTTTTAGGAGATAGTTTTAATGAACACTTTTAGGGGATAGTTTTAATGAACACTATTAGGGGATAGTTTTAATGAACACTTTTAGGGGATAGTTTTAATGAACACTTTTAGGGGATAGTTTTAATAAACACTTTTAGGGGATAGTTTTAATAAACACTATTAGGGGATAGTTTTAATGAACAATATTAGGGGATAGTTTTAATGAACAATATTAGGGGATAGTTTTAATGAACAATATTAGGGGATAGTTTTAATGAACAATATTAGGGGATAGTTTTAATGAACAATATTAGGGGATAGTTTTAATGAACACTTTTAGGGGATAGTTTAAATGAACACTTTTAGGGGATAGTTTTAATGAACACTTTTAGGGGATAGTTTTAATGAACACTATTAGGGGATAGTTTTAATGAACAGTATTAGGGGATAGTTTTAATGAACACTATTAGGGGATAGTTTTAAAGAACATTTTTAGGGGATAGTTTAAATGAACACTTTTAGGGGATAGTTTTAATGAACACTTTTAGGGGATAGTTTTAATGAACACTATTAGGGGATAGTTTTAATGAACAATATTAGGGGATAGTTTTAATGAACACTTTTAGGGGATAGTTTTAATGAACACTTTTAGGGGATAGTTTTAATGAACACTTTTAGGGGATAGTTTTAATGAACACTATTAGGGGATAGTTTTAATGAACACTTTTAGGGGATAGTTTTAATGAACACTATTAGGGGATAGTTTTAATGAACACTATTAGGGGATAGTGCACGCAGCCCTTTGGATGAACTCTAAGTTATGCACAGCGGCCATTGGTTTTGAGAGATTCCACAGCAGATGTTGCCGTGAGAAACGGGAACATAGAGACGGCGAGGAGAAGAACTGACGCATCCCCCGTCACGCCGCGGGAAACCCAACATGCCAGCGCTTTAACGGAGCTTTGATTTGCGGTGCGCATGATAATCATTCCTGAACCTCCTGATATACTGTAATGTGCCAGCCTTCCAGCTGCATACTTACCTGACGTTTTGGCGTTCCCCCATGCAGGTTCGTTTGAGTACTGGGGCTGTTTCCACATAAAAAAATCAACCATATGTTTTCCACAGACACCCCTGATAATGGATGATTCAGGGGTAAAGATAGTGCAGATAACTATCCAGGAACACTGTGCTCTTTTCAACTGTGTTAAACCGCACACGCTTCATCCTGGTGAGGTTAACGAACACAACGGCATTCAGACAACCATCATCGCTTGTGTCACCGGTAACTGCTTTCTTTTTAAAACACAAAATGGACAGGCGTGGGAACAGGGTGATGTAAACAGAGGTCAGGACGTTTTCTCATTAACAGCAACATCACACGACTGCAACCAATGAAAAGGCTTCAGGCATGAAGCAGAGCACTACTGCAAGTCTGCGACCAATGAAAAGGCTTCAGGCATGAAGCAGAGCACTACTGCAAGTCTGCGACCAATGAAAAGGCTTCAGTCATGAAGCACGATGCTACTGCGATGCCAACGCTGCATACGCTGTTAAAAACTGAGCAGAGAACATTTCCTTTGGGTAAAGGGTTGAGATGGGTGAACCAAATGTATTTCTAACTTTCTATGAATGCTCCTTCACTGACCTCGTCAACCTCGTAGGCAAAAGCATTATTATATTTTTATCAATAAATCAATATTGCATAGAATGCCCTCCTAGCTCTGTATTCTCCTTTGTGTCAATAATTGCATATCAGCAACACTCCACTAAGTGGGCCTTTTTTAACGTTCGTAAGGTATTCCCGGATATCAGAAAAAACGCATTTTCTTACTCTGTGCCCTGGGCTTTGTATAACTTGCAAATAAAAAAAAAACTTTAATTGGAGGCACTATCCCTGTTTTACATAGTAAGAGGTGGTGTTCTTTGGGTTTGAATTAATTGACTTGGTGTTTTCCATACGTGCAGACTTAAAGTAATTACCTCATTCCATCTCAATGGATTTAGTTACTGCTGGACATTTATCAGAAATAATCAGTTTTACAGCCAATTTTTTAAGAGAATGGTGCCGTATAAAGCAAGCCCCATTGACAATCTCCTCTTTGGAATGTGAGTTTCCGGAGTGTGCCATCAAAAGACCCACCCTTCTGCTATGGGAAGGAAATTAATCCCTAAACAACATGAACAGGATCCGGTCCCTTATTTTAGGAACTCTGTATTCATCTTTGAAGCCTGCTGCTTCAGGACTGAATGAGCTACAGTGAGCACCATAATTTATTGGACAGTGACACATTTTTTTGTTATTTTGGTTCTGTACTCTAGCACTTTGAGTTTGAAAGGATACAATGATAATTAATTTGAAGTGCAGCCTGTCAGCTTTAATGTGAGGGTATGTTCATCCATATCGGATGAACCGTTTAAAAATTATAGAACCTTTTGTACATAGTCCCCCCCATTTTCGGGCATCAAAAAATATTGGACAGTTTAACATAATGCAGAATAAAGTAATCATTTTTAATATTTGGTCGCATATCCTTTGCATGCCATGACTTCCTGATGTATGTGACCCAACAATATTAAAAGACTCTTGATATCTTATTTTCTGGCTTACAAGCGATACTATTTGAAAGGATCTCTATGGAAATTGTGGGGTGGACTAGATTTAGCTGTAAATTATGCTGGAACAGCATGGTATACACGGTTGGCGAAATGGCTGTAAGTTATCAGGGGTCTGAGGTATCAAACGAGCCTCAAACCATCACTCTGCTGCCAGATATGCAGTAGATATGGATGGATCACTTTAAAGGTTGTTTCTCCTGACTTACTTTTTAAATAATGTTCTACAGAAAAATGTGTCAGGAGAAGAAACCCTTCAAGTTATCCATCCATATCTACTGCAAATCTGGCAGCAGAGTGACGGTTTAAGGCTTGCTTGATACGTCAGACCATTGGCGACTTAGGGCCATTTAGCCAACCACCTAAATATAGACAGGGTGTCACTGTCCAATGAATTATAGTGCTCACTGTATATGGAGGCTATGATGGAGGCATTATTACTCAGACCACTTCATATCCTCCCCAGGCTCACACTGAGCTGTGAACGGATGAATGATATTACATATGATACAACCATATTTACAATAGCCACAGAATACAGCTTGTATAAAATAATCAAAATGACCCTTTCATTTTCAGCCAATGCTTTTATGGCTGTTCATGTTCTATCCGTTTGCTAGTAGTTTTGCTTCCTGGAAAAAGTGCATCATGGGATCTGTAGTTTTAGGAACTCTGCATGGTTAATGTGTACAGGTGACAACACAGGACACAGACCGTGAATTCATGGGCATCAATCAATACTTACCAATGGCGGTCTCTGGCATGGCAAACAGAGTCTTCTCAGTTGCCACACAAAACTGGCCGTGCACAGAGAGACCAACACCCTGCAGAAAGACCGAGACACAGGTCAGGAAGAGCGGCTTCGCTTTGCCCCACAAGCACAAATCACAATCTCATCTCCTATTGGATGGGACTACCGGGGTTCCCCGGGGCTGGGTCACAAAATCATGCCTTGTTTATTCGGCTCAATAATTCCCTCCCTCTCCACCTGGACCTCGCTCGTGTACAGGGAGCATTGTGGCACAAAATGGTGGCAGTGAGTGACCCACGAGGCTGGACATGGGTGAAAGTCGAGGTCAGTTCCTGTAGGTCAGACACTGTACAGCGCTTTGCCAACATAAAATGAAAGGTGGTATATAAATCAATTACGTTAATAGTCATCACCTGATCCAACCAGGAGAGGAAGTAGGTTCATGGATCAGATATTCTGAAGGCCAAGCTATGTACAGCTTAACAGGGCGTTTAACATTATCGCTAAGCAACCATCACAGCAGTTAGAGACTAGAAGACAGGCACAAAAAGATGCTTTCTGTGGTGTCACAGAAAAACTTTCTGAAGGTCAGCTCCTGGTTGCTGTGGCAACACTAGCACACATTGATAAATAGGTAGAGCTGGAATAAGGCCCGGTTACAGGCCCGGGCGCTGGATCGTGACAGGATCTAACATGACATCAAATGCTTTTCAGTACAGGGTGTGATTAATCTGCTCAGTCTTTTCCACCACAAACCCAGACACAATAAAAAAAACATTCAATTCACTGTGTGTCTGGAAGAGAACGCAGTAACAGTCAAATAGCAAGAGTGCAAAGTCACAGTGTCGTTTACAGCAAGCTCACAGGACGAGAGGTCCCTTCATTCAGAGCCACATCCTCAATAGAAAGTCACAGTGTCGTTTACAGCAAGCTCACAGGACTAGAGGTCCCTTCATTCAGAGCCACATCCTCAATAGAAAGTCACAGTGTCGTTTACAGCAAGCTCACAGGACTAGAGGTCCCTTCATTCAGAGCCACATCCTCAATAGAAAGTCACAGTGTCGTTTACAGCAAGCTCACAGGACTAGAGGTCACTTCATTCAGAGCCACATCCTCGATCGGCAGGTGAGCGTGATTACAAAACATTAAATATCTTTTCTTTGTACTTAATTGTCTATTAAATATATATATATATATATATATATATAAAAGAGAATTTACAAATCACTGCTTTCTGCTTTTATGTGCATTTTACATACTGTCCCAACTTTCTTGGAATTGGGGTTTGTATATTAATTTCATTTTTGGGTGAACTGCCCCGAACAAGTTGAATTTTGTTACTGCTTCACTGGGACAATGAAAGCGCATAAAATTAGATGTCTGACAGGGCAGCTCTTTAAAAAGAACACGTTTCTGTTAAAAATGGAAAATACCACACAGCAGGGCAGCCCACGGAGATCGATGTGGAAAACCAAATTCCCCAACAGAGATTCCTGAAGATTCTTTCTGTGAAACTTATTTTCTGGCTGTATATCTCCTCCCTGACCCAGGAACAGCATCTCAAGATAAGTGGACTCAAAAAGAGATCCTTCCTTTGACATTCCATAATGGTTAGGCAATGTTAAGTAATGAAAACAGGCATACAGACGGAACCACTTATTGAAATCTTGCTTTGCAAGTGCACTTTTAAAAGGAATCCGCCACAGAAACGCATTTTATTACCAATTGAATGTGGCCAATAAACAATATTCTATTCCTCAGCAAGACCTAACAGGTTTCTTAATGAGCCAAAGCTGCCTCTGATATTTCATAGTACGATGCAGCATAATGGTTGTGTTCAGTAACACTGATATTTCATAGTACGATGCAGCATAATGGTTGTGTTCAGTAACACTGATATTTCATAGTACGATGCAGCATAATGGTTGTGTTCAGTAACACTGATATTTCATAGTACGATGCAGCATAATGGTTGTGTTCAGTAAGACTCTGATATTTCATAGTACGATGCAGCATAATGGTTGTGTTCAGTAACACTGATATTTCATAGTACGATGCAGAATAATGGTTGTGTTCAGTAAGACTCTGATATTTCATAGTACGATGCAGCATAATGGTTGTGTTCAGTAACACTGATATTTCATAGTACGATGCAGAATAATGGTTGTGTTCAGTAACACTGATATTTCATAGTACGATGCAGCATAATGGTTGTGTTCAGTAACACTGATATTTCATAGTACGATGCAGCATAATGGTTGTGTTCAGTAACACTGATATTTCATAGTACGATGCAGCATAATGGTTGTGTTCAGTAAGACTCTGATATTCTCCCCCCCGCTGTGCGGGCCAGTTTGACAGTTGTTTTAATCAGCGCCTATAATAGAGAGATTAGAAACAGTCAGTTGCTAGTTGCTACGCTGTAGGGTATAAACTGGATTGAGGAGAAGGCCTGTTAGCTTGAATATGGGTGATATGTCGGCCTCGCACGGCAGGGGGAAGGGGGCATTTTTCTTACATTTTTGGGTGAAATTTTGTGTTAAGGCTGTGTTCAGGCTGTGTGATCAGCGTGTTCAGGCTGTGGGACGAGCATGTTCAGGCTGTGTGATCAGCGTGTTCAGGCTGTGGGACGAGCGTGTTCAGGCTGTGTGATCAGCGTGCTCAGGCTGTGTGATCAGCGTGTGATGAGCGTGTTCAGGCTGTGTGATCAGCGTGTGATGAGCGTGTTCAGGCTGCGTTCAGTCTTTTAGCCCCTCTGAGGCACCTTTGACCAGCCTGGACTCCAGACTCCAGCACCTGTGCCTGGAAATTAGAAAATTTATGCCTTCGCCTCCATTCCATCGCAAATTTTCTCTCAGCGATAATGGAAACATGCGAGTGTTTATGGGGCTAATAAAAGAGATGAGGCCATTCAAAAATTGTGGGTGCTGGGATGGAAACAGGGTGTGTGGGGGATGAAAAACGGGCTCTGGGGCAGGCGTGGCCCCCTGCTGTGGGGCTCAGAACCCAGACAGCGGGCAGATGGAACGGCAAGGGACCACTGCCAGCCCCTCTCTGATGGGCCGCGTGCCGCATCCTCTGGAGCGCAGGGAAGCGGAGCGCGATGTTCCTGGGAACGCCGGACGCTCTTCTCCAAGGCTGCAAACACCACACAGCTTCCTCTTCTTACAGCCCATCCAGTTATACAGCTTTTTATTCCAGCCAATCAGGACACGGGCCTTACATCTGTCAAACTGAACCCAAGTAACAAGACCAGTTCCCTAACCATTATACCACTGTCGCCAACTGCATCCCACATCATTCTCAAATTACACACAGCTTGATGGACAATATTTCAAATTCATGGAATCAATTATACTCAGTAAATCAATAAATTATTTTAAATAGCCATTGCAAACGACGAATATGCATGCACGATAAATGCATGTTTGACGGTCGAGCGGGGAAATTGCTCAAATGAATGATGGCACTGCATATAATAGCCCTGCTGAAGAAAAATATATTTATTAATATAAAGGTCTGCTCATAGCAAAAACACCAATATCAGTAAGGCAGCTGCCTCAACAAATCACTGAATCGACCAATGAAAGACTATAAAAAATCTACAGCAGCAGCTAAATACTTCTGCAAAATATATGGCAGTACAGGCTTTGGGACTATTGATTTAAATAGTTACAATGCAGGGGAAAAAATAAGCCGGGCTTTTAGTATTCATTCACAGCCATTTCTTAACAAATAAAAATCCTGGCTGCTAGACTAATTAGAGCAACCCAAGAGCTGTCGGTGAAGCCATTAACTTCTGAAAAAACCAAGCGGCTTTTTGTCCACCGGAACAGTGAGGACATTTTATATTGTGTTATGGCTGAAACAACGTTAAAAACCTTACTGACCTGGCGTTAGTTTGAGGGTATGTGACGGTTGAAAGTGAAAGGTATTTAAACGTTAGAATGGCTATGCTGCAGCTCAGACATGAAACATTGGAATGGCATCTCAAATTGATGGCCAGTATATAACGTCAACTTTACGTTGCAAGGTGGTTGAAATTTGAAGTTTTTTTTAAACATTAAATTCACAATGTTAAAAATAGTATGTTGTAATGATGTTGCAATTTGATGGTCAATCTGTGACGTTGCATTTGAGGTACGTGAAGGTTGAAAATGAAAGTTTATTCAATGTTATAATTTGACCGTCACCCTACACCCTACCGTTATAATATGGTTGCGGCTACGTGAGACATAACACCCTAATCACAGTGTTACATAGACAACGTCAATACAACGTTTCTTGAGCTACATTACCAGTCGCGTGTTGTTCCACCGTCAATAATACAACTTAAAGCCAACAGGGCTCGTTAAAAAGTAATAAATAAATAAACCTGGCATGACATCCCTTGTGACAGGCTCAAGGATAGCCAACACACATCGTGGAGTACTTGCTTTTATTTATTTTCATAATTAGTTTTATTGAAGAGCTTGCAGAGATTCTAAATTTGATAGGCTATATGCTATTAGTTTTATATTAACACTAGTATTACCGCGGCGCCACCTTGCATGTGTGGTAATACACGTTGGCTGCTGTATTCCCGTTTCTATAACGTTATGGTCTGATCTTATGGTAATGGCTGCACCGGCTTCGACGTGTCATTTTTGGCAAGCACCGTAATATTGCATGAAGTTATGTTGGTGATCTGAGCGTAAAAACAGCTGCATCTAAACCAAACAGGTAATTTCTAATAAAAGTGCGTGCCGGTACTACAATTTCTAGCGGTTTCAGTCAATTCCATCAATGGGAGAGCATTCACTTTCATAGTTTTAATGGACAAACCACTGTGCATTGGTTGTTTTAATGGACAAACCACTGTGCATTGGTTGTTTGAAAGCTTAAATAATTTGACTTTGTATATTGTGTTAATGTCTAGTGTTCTGAATGTGATTTAAAAAGTTGACACACTTCTGTACAAGTCTAAAACTAACACTTGGACACATGCATTTCAATTATATAGGTACATTTTATTTTATTTTTTATGTCACTTCATAATAATACATGGGTTGACAGGGAGATTAAAGATTGATTAGTGCTTATAGTTGTGTGGGGCTGGAAGTAGCCTATAACATAAAACGTTATCAACGTGCAAAAATGCCAAGTTACGCATACAAAGCACTATCTAGAATAAAACTGGCAAAACCGAGGCCTGCCAATAAAAGTAAATTGATATTAAAAAATGAGGCCAAGTTACAACAAACAATATTGGCTATCTTAGCTCACACAAATGAAACAAGCTCTATTCCAAAGCAATGCTACCCAATATTTCATAAATAATTTAATGAAACTTGGCCCTGTATTTTTTCATCTTACCATCCGAAGTGAATGTGGTCATTCAAACTGTATGTGTCACGTGAAAGTGTCAAATGTCAATGATTTATAGTGTAAATTCAGCTGTTACACTTTAAAAAAATTACCAATGAAATGTGATTCAGGTCAAGGACAAAGTGACCAACAGTAAAGGAGAAAGCGTGTATAATCTGTTGCTCTCTGACTGTTATGACAGAATATAAATCACGGCTGTGTTTGTAGGTCCAATATTTCCAGCTTCCTCGTACAAAGTCAACTTCTAACATTTTTTAAATATCGTTAGCTGATAATAAAATACAATACATTCAATTTGAATATAAAATATTCTATATTCTATTCTAATACTTCTATAACAGTATAAGAGCAACACTAAAATACTATTTTTTATATGAGTGGAGGCTCATCCAGAGTCCAGATTAAAATATAAACAGTGTGTTTATCTGATTTTAGGTAATGATGGGCAATAACATTTCAGTATAAAATTTGGAAGTGTCAAGATGAAAACACATAAACAATGAGACCAGTGTGCATGTCATTCCATCCTGTAGCCAATCAGAAACCATCATAGCATTAATTCACAAGAACCAAAGAGCACAGCTGTAAAGTATGGCTCTTTGGTGCCCCCTGCAGGACATGTCACACATCCACATCATAAACACAGGGGAAATGAGGAACATGACATACAGTGAGCACCATAATTCATTGGACAGTGACACATTTTTTTGTTATTTTGGTTCTAAATCATCAAAGCCTTAAACCATCACTCTGCTGCCAGATATGCAGTAGATATGGATGAATAACTTGAAGGGTTTCTTCTCCTGACTTACTTTTTAAATAATGTTCTATAGGACAATGTGTCAGGAGAAACAACCCTTCAAATTATCCATCTATATCTACTGCATATCTGGCAGCAGAGTGATGGTTTAAGGCTTGTTTGATACGTCAGACCCTTGGCGACTTAGAGCCATTTAGCCAATCATGTGTTCCATACTGTTCCAGTGTAATTTACAGCTAAATCAAGTCCCACCCCCCAATTCCCATAGAGATCCATTCAAATGCAGAGACGTTATAGTATCGCTTGTAGGAGTACCAGAAAATAAGATAAAGAGTCTTTTGATATTGTTGGGTCCAGACATCAGGAAGTCATGGCATGCAAAGGATATGCGACCAAATATAAAAGATTATTACTTTATTCTACATTATGTTAAACTGTCCAATATTTTTTGATGACCAAAAATGGGCGAGACCATGTACAAAAGGTTCTATAATTTCTAAACGGTTAATCCGATATGGATGAAAATACCCTCAAATTAAAGCTGACAGTCTGCACTTCAATCTCGTTGTCAATGTATCCTTTCAAACTCAAAGTGCTAGAGTACAGAACCAAAATAACAAAAAAATTGTCACTGTCCAATGAATTATGGGGCTCACTGTATATCAGGTCGTCTAATATGCGTGCCTTATTAAAACGAATACAGTCATACAGAATATTAAACTGTCCTTAAACAATTTGTTTTCATTGTTTATTGCCGCCAATGTAATTCATATGTATCAACAGGTAATATATGTTTTCAACTTTTTGAAATACAGGTGGTAAGCCTGCCTTATTCAGTAGGCCAGTCCCATATTTTATCACAGTGAAGGGACACACACACTTTCATCTATAATACTCTCCCACACCCCACTCGTAGCATGTACATATGATACACACATCCCATACAGGACCTCTATCCACGTCACATCCCAACACATGCTGCTCCCTTACATCGAGATAATACAATACAAATATCAAACTCTACCTATGTGCCATACGCTATACCCAAATAAGAACAGCAGTATGACACATTATACCCTGATTGACCCTAATACATACCATATCAAATCTTATGCACACCACACTCTGTGACTCGCTCTCATTTTTAAACGACAGTTGAAAACATACCTTTTTAATATTGCTTTTAACTAACTCCTTTTAATTTTTAATTATTTTTAACTATTCACCTTACCTATTTTTATTATACTTGTGATTTTTGCATTGTGTGGAACTATTTTTATGTTTTTACTTGTGTTATTACTCATTGTATAATGTAAAGCACTTTGGGCTGCATTCTGTATGAAAAGTGCTATATAAATAAAGTTATTATTATTATTATTATTATTTATTCATGTTGCATGCCATCACACCTAGCATAAGGCTAAACAAGTCACATAGTACATGGACAAGGCAGGAGGCAAGTCCCCTGACTAGCCTCTGCTATATGCACAGTCCTGGCATGCTTATAATAATGGAAAATTAATGTGAATGGATTGTGCAAAGGTACAATCTTAACGCGAATACAAAAATTCCATTTATATGCGTGATACAGATCTGCCTGCATTGTCCGACCCATAATATCTAGCTTTACTGTCCACAAGAAATGGTACTGTGCAAGAAAGCCAGAAATTACCTGAACCATTTTAGAGATTCAAACTTCACTCATACATGGCTGTTTAACCTCATGATTTAAATTCATGTACCAATGGATGTTAGAAAAAATATGTAAAAATTTCCCATGTTGTCTTACGTCTCCTTTTTTTTTACTCCCAGAGACCCACCTCTTGGCTCCAAATTTGACCCTTTTCTCATTTTTCAGTTCACCTTCATCCAGGAATCTGTGCTAATCATTTCCACTCAGTGACACCTGGTGGAAGGAGGATGAACTACACTTCACAGTCAAGGACTGTATCTGAATCAGAGCCCTATCTACTGAGTTCTGTCTCCTCTGTACAGTGTACTGGCAGATGTGTGCTGTTTAATGTGCACTTAATGTGTTTAGTATGCAAAAAAATATCCTACATACAATTTTACAACCGTACTGTGGAAGTGTCATAAGACATCCCACCCTTGCACGGCCATGTCATGTGTAAAAATGCAGCTTTAATTTTGTTGTTATTGAAAGAAAATGTCGGCAAAGCTGCGCCTCATTTTTTTTTAAATGAAGCAAATTGTCATATTTATGCAACCGAAATGATTGTGCACTTCTTCAAAAGTGTGCTCCCAAATATACTCAATGAAAACCCGGAAGTAAGTATGTCATACGGAGGTTTTAAGTATACTACATTTAGAGAAAATTTCACCTACTTAACAACTTTCTCGTCCTGTCTACTCAACAAACCTACTTAATAGTATGGAAGGGTGCTGATTCGGACACAGTCAGGGTGTTTCCATTACACATTGGATTCATGAATCAAACTGGAATTCATTTTGCATTCACAACCCGGCTGAAACTAATATGAGGGGAAAGGGGATACTCACGCCTCCCATTGTAATTCCATCGATCAAAGCCACGTAGGGTTTCCCATAAGTCCCTTTAAGAAGGAAAAACTGTGTTCAGACAAATAGATCAAAGCCACGTAGGGTTTCCCACAAGTCCCTTTAAGAAGGAAAAACTGTGTTCAGACAAATAGATCAAAGCCACGTAGGGTTTCCCACAAGTCCCTTTAAGGAGGAAAAACTGTGTTCAGACAAATAGATCAAAGCCACGTAGGGTTTCCCACAAGTCCCTTTAAGGAGGAAAAACTGTGTTCAGACAAATGGATCAAAGCCACGTAGGGTTTCCCACAAGTCCCTTTAAGAAGGAAAAACTGTTCAGACAAATAGATCAAAGCCACGTAGGGTTTCCCATAAGTCCCTTTAAGGAGGAAAAACTGTCTTCAGACAAATAGTTTACAAAAGAACATTTTACAAGATAATTAGGTTCTTTTGCTTCTCCATACTTTGACAGATCAATAAAATCATTGTGCATAAGATCCAGCGATGTTATACTTAATAGTAATGTAGGGAATAGTGTTAGAGTCTGTTGTTATATAAAAATCTATAACTACAATTAGACATCCAGCAGATGAGTCTTAGATGCAGGATGTAGAAGCTTCATGTGTGTATTCACAATTCACTGACATTGATGTCACCAGAAATAGGCAAAAAGCCATAGACAGGGTGTGCTTAAATGGACTGATTCCCCATTGGTAAACATGCTTTTCCATAGTGCCAGTGATGATGAGAATCCCACAGAGAGAGACAGTCTTTAAAATCTCTCCCATGTGGAAATCCCACAGAGAGAGGCAGTGTTTAAAATCTCTCCCATGTGGAAATCCCACATAAAGACAGTCTTTAAAATCTCTCCCATGTGGAAATCCCACAGAGACAGTCTATAAAATCTCTCCCATGTGGAAATCCCACAGAGAGACAGTCTTTAAAATCTCTCCCATGTGGAAATCCCACAGAGAGAGACAGTCTTTAAAATCTCTCCCATTTGGAAATCCCACAGAGAGACAGTCTTTAAAATCTCTCCCATGTGGAAATCCCACAGAGAGAAAGTCTTTAAAATCTCTCCCATGTGGAAATCCCACAGAGAGAGACAGTCTTTAAAATCTCTCCCATGTGGAAATCCCAGAGAGACAGTCTTTAAAATCTCTCCCATGTGGAAATCCCAGATAGACGGTCTTTAAAATCTCTCCCATGTGGAAATCCCAGAGAGACAGTCTTTAAAATCTCTCCCATGTGGAAATCCCAGAGAGACAGTCTTTAAAATCTCTCCCATGTGGAAATCCCAAAGAGACGGTCTTTAAAATCTCACACAGGAAGTAAAACCTGCTGTAACTTTGTTTTGAGCATGAAGCGCAAACAAGAATACGGCGTAATCATTTAGTGGCTTCATTTTACAATAAATATCAGATTCAACGTAATCTCAAGCCCTCGTGATTGTTCCAAGATGAAGGTACTTACCAATAGCATTGTTCAATATATATTCCTCACGGAAAAAATCCTGTGCCAGCGATTCTCCCGATTTTCCAGCCTCAGTGACAGCTAAGAGAAAAAGATGGGAACGCACGATGTACATGATAACCTCCAGAACCCAGATGGCACATACGACGGTGAAAGCTTGCCATTAAGTGAACATAAAAGCTAGAGACGGCATGATGTAAATTCATTTTAAGAATAATGCTTTGCGCTAACTGAACGTGGCTGTTAGATGCGAGAGGCCATAAATTCACTTTAAAAACAAATCAAAAGTGTCAAAGCCACAATTAAAGATGGTGCTGGTGTGTAAATGTAAACTGTAATAACTCGGACGGGAGGGAAAATTACCTCTGATGTCTCCACCAGCACAAAATGCTTTCCCTCCGGCTGCTTTCATAATCACCATGTCTGTTTCCGGATCCTTCTCCCACTTCTGCAGGGAAAGAACAAGAAATGTTAAATAAAACAAACGGCCCTCCAGGACTGTACAGACAGTGAAACTCACTCTGAGCTGTGGGTATATGTGTGTGATCATAGGCAGGTTTAGGGTGTTGTACAGTGTAACTCACTCTGAGCTGTGGGTATATGAGTGTGATCATAGGCAGGTTTAGGGTGTTGTATAGTGTAACTCACTCTGAGCTGTGGGTATATGTGTGTGATCATAGGCAGGTTTAGGGTGTTGTACAGTGTAACTCACTCTGAGCTGTGGGTATATGAGTGTGATCATAGGCAGGTTTAGGGTGTTGTACAGTGTAACTCACTCTGAGCTGTGGGTATATGTGTGTGATCATAGGCAGGTTTAGGGTGTTGTACAGTGTAACTCACTCTGAGCTGTGGGTATATGTGTGTGATCATAGGCAGGTTTAGGGTGTTGTACAGTGTAACTCACCTTTAGTTGGGGGTATATGTGTGTGATCATAGGCAGGTTTAGGGTGTTGTACAGTGTAACTCACCTTTAGTTGGGGGTATATGTGTGTGATCATAGGCAGGTTTAGGGTGTTGTATAGTGTAACTCACTCTGAGCTGTGGGTATATGTGTGTGATCATAGGCAGGTTTAGGGTGTTGTACAGTGTAACTCACCTTTAGTTGGGGGTATATGTGTGTGATCATAGGCAGGTTTAGGGTGTTGTACAGTGTAACTCACCTTTAGTTGGGGGTATATGTGTGTGATCATAGGCAGGTTTAGGGTGTTGTACAGTGTAACTCACCTTTAGTTGGGGGTATATGTGTGTGATCATAGGCAGGTTTAGGGTGTTGTACAGTGTAACTCACTCTGAGCTGTGGGTATATGTGTGTGATCATAGGCAGGTTTAGGGTGTTGTACAGTGTAACTCACCTTTAGTTGGGGGTATATGTGTGTGATCATAGGCAGGTTTAGGGTGTTGTACAGTGTAACTCACTCAGAGCTGTGGGTATATGAGTGTGATCATAGGCAGGTTTAGGGTGTTGTACAGTGTAACTCACCTTTAGTTGGGGGTATATGTGTGTGATCATAGGCAGGTTTAGGGTGTTGTACAGTGTAACTCACTCAGAGCTGTGGGTATATGAGTGTGATCATAGGCAGGTTTAGGGTGTTGTACAGTGTAACTCTGAGCTGTGGGTATATGCATCTGATCATAAGCAGGTTTAGGGTGTTGTACAGTATAACTCACTCTGAGCTGTGGGTATATGCATCTGATCATAAGCAGGTTTAGGGTGTTGTACAGTGTAACTCACCTTTAGTTGGGGGTATATGTGTGTGATCATAGGCAGGTTTAGGGTGTTGTACAGTGTAACTCTGAGCTGTGGGTATATGCATCTGATCATAAGCAGGTTTAGGGTGTTGTACAGTATAACTCACTCTGAGCTGTGGGTATATGCATCTGATCATAAGCAGGTTTAGGGTGTTGTACAGTGTAACTCACCTTTAGTTGGGGGTATATGTGTGTGATCATAGGCAGGTTTAGGGTGTTGTACAGTGTAACTCACTCTGAGCTGTGGGTATATGTGTGTGATCATAGGCAGGTTTAGGGTGTTGTACAGTGTAACTCACCTTTAGTTGGGGGTATATGTGTGTGATCATAGGCAGGTTTAGGGTGTTGTACAGTGTAGCTCACTCTGAGCTGTGGGTATATGTGTGTGATCATAGGCAGGTTTAGGGTGTTGTACAGTGTAACTCACCTTTAGTTGGGGGTATATGTGTGTGATCATAGGCAGGTTTAGGGCGTTGTACAGTGTAACTCACCTTTAGTTGGGGGTACATGTGTGTGATCATAGGCAGGTTTAGGGTGTTGTACAGTGTAACTCACTCTGAGCTGTGGGTATATGTGTGTGATCATAGGCAGGTTTAGGGTGTTGTACAGTGTAACTCACCTTTAGTTGGGGGTATATGTGTGTGATCATAGGCAGGTTTAGGGTGTTGTACAGTGTAACTCACCTTTAGTTGGGGGTATATGTGTGTGATCATAGGCAGGTTTAGGGTGTTGTACAGTGTAACTCACCTTTAGTTGGGGGTATATGTGTGTGATCATAAGCAGGTTTAGGGTGTTGTACAGTGTAACTCACCTTTAGTTGGGGGTATATGTGTGTGATCATAGGCAGGTTTAGGGTGTTGTACAGTGTAACTCACTATGAGATGTGGGTATATGTGTGTGATCATAGGCAGGTTTAGGGTGTTGTACAGTGTAACTCACCTTTAGTTGGGGGTATATGTATCTGATCATAGGCAGGTTTAGGGTGTTGTACAGTGTAACTCACCTTTAGTTGGGGGTATATGTGTGTGATCATAGGCAGGTTTAGGGTGTTGTACAGTGTAACTCACCTTTAGTTGGGGGTATATGTATCTGATCATAGGCAGGTTTAGGGCGTTCAGGGCCTTGGGTCGGTTCAGCGTCACCACACCTGCGTTTCCCACGCGCTCCAGCAACACATCCGATCCTGCCTGAGAGGACATCTATCCCACAGCACGTGTGCAAGTATGGACACACACACATTCATACACACAAATGCATGTGCAAGCAAATACACAAACACATGCGTCCACAAACACACGCACACACACACCACAAAGTTATTTTGATGTACAACAATCTGCTGATCATCTCAAATGCCACTTAAACGATACTTCTATGATAAAATTTTATCTTGCTTATACATCTAATTTGCGAGGTGGCCAAATTAACGTACCTGTACAGTATACGTAAGCAAAAGAGACAGCAATAACCTGTACATTATTCACGAGCAAAGCTACATATTAGACACTTTACACAGAAGCATAATGCTATACAATGCTAGACACTTTAAATACAAGAAAAACCTTCATTCCACAACACTGCTATTTCACATCTCAAGTCAGCCACCATTTTGCAGGCAGCTTAAATAATGAGTGCCTCAGTCCGTTTGCTAACTGCTTATTATACAGCTGACTGACAGCTAACATGGGGGCTCTACTCCTGAGCGACCAGCCACATGCTCATTGCATCAGTGTTGCGAAAGGGATGTTATCAGGTATGCAACAGATAGTCTTACCATGTGTTGCTGTATTATTCGCAATCTGCAGACAGACTTTAGCCTGTAGGAGAGAGAATATCCCTTTGAGATATAGAAAATAATCTTTTCCCACCATGATCTACATGTACAATAAATTTCAGTCATCAGCACTGTCTAAAGCAAGGGTGTCAAACTCCAGTCCAGTTAAACCTGCAGACACTGCGGCCCTCCAGGACCGGAGTTAAACCTGCAGACACTGCGGCCCTCCAGGACTGGAGTTAAACCTGCAGACACTGCGGCCCTCCAGGACTGGAGTTAAACCTGCAGACACTGCGGCCCTCCAGGACTGGAGTTAAACCTGCAGACACTGCGGCCCTCCAGGACTGGAGTTAAACCAACAGACACTGCGGCCCTCCAGGACTGGAGTTAAACCTGCAGACACTGCGGCCCTCCAAGACTTATTTACTTTAAGACCTTTAGGACACGCAAAACTAATAACAGAACCAATGATTGGTGCAAAACAAATACCATTGGTCATGTTATTGGTTTTGCGAGTGCTAAAAGGTTTTGCACATGCTAAACGCCTTAGTAAATCAGGTTCTTCGAGTAACAACAGGGTGATCAGGGCAGGTGAAATGGTGCTGATGGGACCTCATTGCTGTCTGTAGCTTATGGCTCTGTAGGAGGCCTAGTTTTTCCACAACCTGGGCAATTGTGAAACACTCAGTGACGTTTGGGCTATGTAGCGTGAGTCGGCACACAGGTGGACAGAGCAGAACAGTAGGACACAGCTGTAGGAAGCCCAGGGCAGTTTGAGGCTTTTTACCATCATGCATGCAGCTTCGGCAACCTGCTGTATGACATTATTGTTTCTCAGACCCGAATAAGAAGCACTCTGTTTAAATTGACTCCTCTTGTCCACTTACTCTTATTTGGATTTGAGTTCAATACAAGACAGTACATCACCTACATGCAGTAAATTTGTCTTTTGTAAATTGAACTAATCCTACCTCAAACTAAGACAATTCAGTGTTCTTAGAATGCTTGCTTGCATCAACATCCATTTGGAAAAGGTTATACCATTGGAACGAATAAACATTGTTAAGGAGCAAACACAGAAGCTCTCTGGTAAAATGACTGACAATAAATGCAGTGCAAATGTGGGGGGAAAAGTCTTGAATTAAAATACCCATTGTACAAATTAATTTGTGCATGTTGTTTCGGGCATGTATCTGATCATAGGCAGGTTTATGGTAACCTTGAGAGGTGTAGAAGCTTTATATTAAATATTGTCTACACAGAATATTATTGTCAGCAGGTCTGGCTGAGTGAAGCGGTCATTTCCATTTGTTTCCATAATCCATAGGGCGGATTTAACAGTATGAGATGTGCACAGATTCACTAGGGCCTTAAAGCAGTGACGGTTACTGACGTGAATCTTTCTGTTACGCTGAGAAATACATTTAACACTCCTCTGTGACTGTCGAACAGAAAGAGAAAACTGTTTTCATTGATTCAAACAAGCCAATATTTGACAGCTCACTGTAGTTCCACACATGATGGGGTTAATGCGTGTACACTTCTTTGGCAGTTCAAGGAAGATAAAATCCTGACATGCGATCCTGGAATTCAATCTAGCCTATCCTGCCCCATTATACACACTTGTATACACGATGGAAAGTATGTAATGAACTCAGCTTCCTTCTTAGCACACCGCTAGCTTGCTTGCTTGCCTGTCGTAAATGTACGTGATACAAGCATAGGCCTACTTAGAATCGCGACTAACTTTGTACCCATTGTAAATGAATAGTACAACTGTATAAAACGTTTTACAGGACAGGTCCGATGGTAACCAAGGTCGTATGCTTTCATGGACAGCCGCCCATGTTCGCACAGGAAAATGCAACACAATGTCTCTTTATTTTACATATCAGAAAACCAATACCGCTAATAACGTCTATATAGCGGTAACGTTTATAGTGATTCCCTGCCTTTAACTTAAAACTTTTTTTCAGTCACGCTACAAGAAACGTTAACGTGTTACCTTGCGCTTCAGTAGTCCTAACACAATACTGCTGACAAACTAATCTTTTATGACTCCGAATTTACTAGTACGATTCATAAACTCTAATTTGAATGCATAGCCCAGCTGTGTTGAGAACCTACCTTTGACTAAACTGCAGTGACATTGTGGACATGCAGCCGATTACGCCGTAGCTTGGCCGATACTTTCACAAGATACAGAAAACGTTTATGTGAAACGTCACGGGGGTGTGCCGGCTCCGACACCATCGAAGGCCTACGTATGGGAGACCAGCTTTACAGACACTGCCATCTACAGGGGAAATTGTGTAGTCAACACGTGTAGGCTATTTACTCCCAGAGGTAATTTCTTTGCCCGCTTTACCTCGTAAAGTCAAACTTAATAAAAAATGAACTGATTTACAGCACTATTGCCAGTTACCCATTTTAGAGATCTCTCTGCAAGCGGTAGATCTCGCTCTCTTTCTCTTTACAGCTTGGGGTGACAACATCCTATTCCTTGTTGATATATTACAGAATAAATCCACTCTAAATCATGTCACAGGTAGCCTCTTCCACAGGACATCAGTAACCACTTCACTATGGAACAGATCCACTCTGACAGAATAGCAGGTCAGTGGCTTTGCATTAGCTGTTGTAGGAGACATCCGAACATTAATTGTCACGACAATGCTCTCCATATTAATTAACTCATTAAATCCAAAACAAAATAAGGTGGGGGTATTATTAGTAAGAACATCAGGATCATAAGAAACTTCAGTATCCCTCATGAGTCGTGGTGACATTTTTTGTAGTCTGATGGCTAATTTACAGCATTCAATGCAATAGTCTGATAGCTAATTTACAGCATTCAATGCAATAGTCTGATGGCTAATTTACAGCATTCAATGCAATAGTCTTATAGCTAATTTACAGCATTCAGTGCAATAGTCTGATAGCTAATTTACAGCATTCAATGCAATAGTCTGATGGCTAATTTACAGCATTCAATGCAATAGTCTGATGGCTAATTTACAGCATTCAATGCAATAGTCTGATGGCTATTTTACAGCATTCCATGCAATAGTCTGATGACTCAGAAATGTGTGTGGCCGTTTTATTTGCATGGTTACTATGGCGGAACAGAAATGTGTGGGGCTGTTTTATGTGCATGGTTACTATGGCGGAACAGAAACGTGTGGGGCTGTTTTATGTGCATGGTTACTATGGCAGAACAGAAATGTGCGGGGCTGTTTTATTTGCATGGTTACTATGGCGGAACAGAAATGTGCAGGGCTGTTTTATTTGCATGGTTACTATGGCGGAACAGAAATGTGTGGGGCTGTTTTATGTGCATGGTTACTATGGAGGAACAGAAATGTGTGGGGCTGTTTTATGTGCATGGTTACTATGGCAGAACAGAAATGTGCAGGGCTGTTTTATTTGCATGGTTACTATGGCGGAACAGAAATGTGCAGGGCTGTTTTATGTGCATGGTTACTATGGCAGAACAGAAATGTGTGGGGCTGTTTTATTTGCATGGTTACTATGGCGGAACAGAAATGTGTGGGGCTGTTTTATTTGCATGGTTACTATGGCAGAACAGAAATGTGTGGGGCAGTTTTATGTAAAATTGAAAAGAGAGACAGACCATTTTCCCCGCCCCGTTATTTTATTTCAAAATGCGCTTTAGGAGTAAAATACTGAGTGCCTAGAAGGTAATGTAAGCTTAGCTTTCAACACCACCGAAAACTTCACCTTACATATCAAACACATACTTCACCAGGCAACCTCCCGCTCTCAGCTCAGTGCAAGCAGGGTGATTAGAACAGTCCAAGGATAGCATTTTACAATGCAGCAATAGCTAATAAAACTTCCCAAGGTGTCAATACTGGCCGTGTTAAGTGGAAAGAATCGTTTGACAGATTGCATTGTAAACATGGAAATCATTTTTAAAATAAATAGTTAAATCTATAGGCCTTTTCAGCAAAGCTTATTTCAAGACAGGTACATTTTCATAAGAGGTTTCTAAGTTATATTCGGAGTTTTGAAGAATACATTCAAACCGAAATTTGGTTGTGTAAATTTCTCAAAGTAAAGCTCTGTAGGAAGATAAATCACTAGTAGTGTACAGGGAGTTTAACTGAGAGGCACTAGGGACTTCCAGTGAAAATAAAAACCTAGGAGTACAAAATGCCCTTACAAGAGAAGCGACCTCACGAACAACCAGTTTGTTAGAGGTGGTGTATGCAACATTAATAAAACATTTAAATGAGGGGAGGGGGAAGAGACAAACATTCAAGCTTCAGTCCTATAATAGCTCCAAAATGAAATACATACAAAGCTCTACTGGACAAACTTAAAACAAGTAAAATCCCACTGACATGTCACCACCACAAAAATAAATATTGCACCGCTTTCATGAGGCTGCATATCAAAGAGCAAAAACACCCTATTGTCAACTTATTCCCAGTTACCATATGCTTGTCCAATGTACAAGAATATGCATTTCATCAAAGAGGATATCATTAATTCAAAAGTGTAAAGAAATATTCAGAACTGAGAATATTTCTCATGTCAAGACACCGCAATCTTGATCTCTTAGTCCATGGAAATACAGAGAAACATTGTATCAAAGTGTTCTTCAACAAACAAAAGGGAAAGAAAGGTAAGATTGAAAAGTTCATGGCTAATTTAATTCCAGTTTAATGTAACACACAAGCTTTTTAAAAAAAAAAAACTTTAATTCCGCTTGCGTATCTCATTTCAGAGGGGTTCTGGGACAGAATGGTGAGCGGGGTCAAAGGTCAGCCTGCCACAGGACTGCACGCAGGGTGTAGCTCATGTTTTAGGACAAAGTGCTTAAAGTGACAGAGGGACGGTGATCAGTAGTACTGGAAAAACCCCGGAGCTGTACAGCGTTCGCAGTCCGCAGGCTTCCCACGGCTTTGTGTGTGAAATGGTTTGTGGGGAGAGTGTGCAGCGGGCATTCAGAGTGGCTGCAGCACGGTCCGCCCTGCCTCCCCGCTAACTCCGCTCTTCTCCAGCTCCGAGAGCTCCTCAAACACATCCCTTCAGACCACAAACACAGAAACACAAACTCAGAAACACACAGGGATGTTTAAAGGGCATATATTGCAGGTTAAACACCACTGTAAAATGATCTAGCAAACTGTTAATTGGATGTTCACATCATAATTTAAAAATACAATATAAATTTAGGACTTTATTCTGCAATCATGTACAAAGGCCTGCATGTCTCCCATTCTGGAATTGACGTAACGTTGGGTAAACAAACAAGCGAATCGAGTTAAAGCATTAAAGTCACAGTTCGGTGGTTAAAGTAACCACCCACAAAATGTAATCGCTGATCTAAATGGAATATTCCATCTCAACCACTGCATATTCATATTGTTTGCTTATAATGCAAGTGTTCAATTTTATATCTCAATAAATGAAAAAGGTTACATTTATGTACATCGATAGCACGGACTGTGATAGTGATACGAAGGATCATGATACCATTAGCTACGGGTTTCACATCTGAAAGCCCAGAAGCCATCCAGTAGTGACCCCACCTCCTTCGCATGCCAGGTTCAACAGGATTGAGCACGCAGTGGGCATGTCACATGACATGCGTCACATGACACGGCTAAGTACTTTTAACAATTAGATAGTTACAGGAAAATAATAAATACATTGATGCACATGAAGGTTGTATAACTAATATTTAACTTTTGATTTTTTTGAAAGTTTCTGTGGATGTAGGGAACCTGCCATATGCCCTTTAAGAGAGACACGTCCTTGGAGACACACTCACTTGTGCATGTAGAAGAAAATGTATCCGCTCCTATCTCTCTCCCGCTGAACGGCGCATTCTTGAGTACGCGACACGTCAAGGTCATTGTAAGTGAGCCAGGACTGCTTCTTCATGTCATAAACGTCGCTGATGTAATGGCCTGTGGAAGGAAGTTACTCCTTTATTCATTTGCTGGGTACGCACGCTTGTTCAGGGTGACTTGCACAGGTTGCAGTTTCCATATTTCCCATGAGCTGGTAATGTACTGAAGCAAATGCGATTGTGTACCTCGCTCAATGGTATAAACATAGCACTACTAGTCCTGGGAACACAACCGGCACGCTTAGGGTTACAAGCCACGCCCAGCTAATTAACCATGATATGCTAAAGGTTCAAATGCAAGCTACGTTTCTACCACCACTGGGAGAGTGTTACATTTCTACCACCACTGGGAGAGTGTTACATTTCTACCACCACTGGGAGAGTGTTACATTTCTACAATCCATGGGAGAGTGTTACATTTCTACCACCACTGGGAGAGTGTTACATTTCTACAATCCATGGGAGAGTGTTACATTTCTACCACCACTGGGAGAGTGTTACATTTCTACAATCCATGGGAGAGTGTTACATTTCTACCACCACTGGGAGAGTGTTACATGTCTACCACCACTGGGAGAGTGTTACATTTCTACAATCCATGGGAGAGTGTTACATTTCTACAATCCATGGGAGAGTGTTACATTTCTACCACCACTGGGAGAGTGTTACATTTCTACAATCCATGGGAGAGTGTTACATTTCTACAATCCATGGGAGAGTGTTACATGTCTACCACCACTGGGAGAGTGTTACATTTCTACCACCACTGGGATAGTGTTACATGTCTACCATCACTGGGAGAGTATTACATTTCTACAATCCATGGGAGAGTGTTACATTTCTACCATCACTGGGAGAGTGTTACATTTCTACCACCACTGGGAGAGTGTTACATTTCTACAATCCCTGGGATAGTGCTACATTTTTACAATCCTTGAAAATAGTGCTACATTTCTTCCATCACTGGGAGAGTGTTACATTTCGGCAAGCACGACCATCGAGGGAGAACGGGGTCTTACCGGATGACGAGCTACTGCCGATGTGGCTGACCACACTGATGAGTCGGAATGAGTTGGCAAGTTCGCCGCTCTGAGAAACATCAAGTGAACAGTCACACTTTCACTTAAACCAAACCGAACATTTCATACTTGAGAAAACATTTTACAAAAGTTTACAGCACGTGTTTTTTTTTCCTGCATTCTAAAATGTTGGCCAGGCCAACTAAGAAAAATTTTGAAAAGTGAATTTAAATCTTCAGGAAAATTACATTAAATGGCCCTTTCCTGGCTTTTCATATTTTATTTGGAACGTAGATCCGGTAAGTAATTCTTGCGCCAGTGTTAATGCCCCAATGCGTCAGAAACCGCTCATTGGTCCAAATTTCCACGGAAGCGTTCCTGGTAGTACATGGTAAACAAACCGACATTTTGCTAGTCTTTTCTGGTAGCTTGCTAACAACATTGAAGAAAATAGTACTGTTATTATTATCACCCCAGGGGAGCACAGAGCAACTAACGAACATATTTCGCCACCATTTGGACTCATGGCCAGGTAACTACACAACCCAAAGTTCTACCAAAGTTCAGTTGTGCTTTAAGTAAAAGCGTATTTTAAGAGTGAGACTGTGGGGCCCATCTGCATAGCCTCAAAATGTTGCTGTGTATCATGGCCTTAATGACTGTGAAGGCAATGCAATAATCTTTAATGCAATTAAAATAAGATCCCAGCCACTTATCAAGATGTTGGGAACAAATAAAGTGATGAAGTAGAGAGCCTGCAGGAATAAGGCTTGTGGAACATGGCGGGTAGAGAGCCTACAGGAATAAGGCTTGTGGAACATGGCGGGTAGAGAGTAGGGCTGCAACAAACGACTATTTTAATAGTCGACTAGTCACCGACTATTGAAACGATTAGTCGACTAGTCGTTTATTTGTGGGTGTTTTTTTAAATAATAATAACCGGGTTAATTGCATGAATATAAAATGGCTCTTATGGTATTTAGCCATCAGCTTTTAAATTTAGCAAGACAAGAAAGAACAAACTTCATTCAAAAATGTGTCTTAAAAATAAATAAATAAATCTAAAAAAATAGGCTACATTTTTATAACGCATTTATTCCTGTAATGTTAGTAGGCTAGTCTATTTTTTTATCGCCTCGACTATAGCCTACAGTGTAGGCCTAAATTATTTTCTTTATTCCAGTCTTGTCATATTTGCTGAATAGCGTGTTGGTCGGTCGGCAATGCATTCGGCAGGCACGTCATTCATTATTGAAAAATAACAACACTGGGTTCCATGACAGCTGTTTACTCCGTGTTCTTGTTCATGTCTTAGGGCGTGTTCACACTGTCCGCATTTTCATGTTGCAGATAAGTTGTCAAGGGCGCATTTTGTGCTGAAAAGAATGAAATAAAAATGCGGATCTCGTGAAGCATATTTCGTTTCCATTAGGCTACATTTTCTGAGTCTACGAGACGTTCAGGCTACTAAAAATCAGTTCCACGTCATTTGCAGATTTCTCAAAATGTTGACCAGCGCATTTTAAATATAGGCTACGCAGCTGATTTTATTATGCGGCCGCATTTTGATAATTCCCCATAGGTTTTAATGTAAAATGCGCTGCCGAAATAGGCAACCTATTTTTTAAAATGCGGACAGTGTGAACACGCCCTTAGGCTACATAGCCTACCGTACCTCGTTCAAATGCGGAATGATTGTCTAAAAAGATGGTTAGGTCATAACAGGTAGCTAGCAATTAACTTGAAACAATAGAATACCATCTTGCCAGCTAGCCTACGCTCGCTAACCAAGTCAACCAGCCGCAATTACGTTCATGCCGACAATACAAAATTAGGTAGCCTATTCGACAGGCGGAGGATAACCAACTGAGGCTATAGGTAGGGCGGGGGGAGATATTAATTTCACCGTAGCCTAAATAGGCTACAGTTTTTTTGAGTAGCCTATAGCGAGCCCATGTAGCCTAGGCTTTGGTTGTAAAGTCGGTAACGGGAGACAAACATTTGTTTTATCTGACCAAAAAACATATTTCAAGTGAATTAAGTCACTGACTCACTGGCAAATTAGCTACAGCATTAAAAACAAAAAACGAATCACGCATAGGCTATCTTCGCTTAAATAATTAGCCTATCAATATGACGTGAAAATGTAGGCTAATCTTCAGGAGTGTTTTAATTTTAAACACATAGGCTAGCCTAATTTATAATTTTTTAAATTGACATTAACAGAGAGAGAGAGAGTCCAGAAATGCTCCGTGATTGTTATGGTCCTTAAGCGTGACTGCCGCTTCGGCTTCCATTTCAGCCTAATGTGAAGTGAACTTTCAGTCAGGTAGCCTATATGCTCTGTGGCACGGTGGCACTTTCAAAACACGCTCTAGGTGGCACGTTCTCCGATCATTAACTGTGCAACTGTGAGTGGAAACTTTCAAACATATTATTATTATTTAAAAAAAATAATTTGTGGTGAAGCGGTGATCAGCTTGACTCTGCGGTGGGCGTGACCCGCGGCAGCCCTACTTGACGCTACGGCGCAATGTGCGCATGCGCGACTATTCAGGCGACTACGACTATTAAATTCGTCGGTGACTATTTTAGTAGTCGATTATCGTCGACGATCGTTGCAGCCCTAGTAGAGAGCCTGCAGGAATAAGGCTTGTGGAACATGGCGGGTAGAGAGCCTACAGGAATAAGGCTTGTGGAACATGGCGGGTAGAGAGCCTACAGGAATAAGGCTTGTGGAACATGGCGGGTAGAGAGCAGGAATAAGGCTTGTGGAACATGGCGGGTAGAGAGCCTACAGGAATAAGGCTTGTGGAACATGGCGGGTAGAGAGCCTACAGGAATAAGGCTTGTGGAACATGGCGGGTAGAGAGCCTACAGGAATAAGGCTTGTGGAACATGGCGGGTAGAGAGCCTACAGGAATAAGGCTTGTGGAACATGGCGGGTAGAGAGCAGGAATAAGGCTTGTGGAACATGGCGGGTAGAGAGCAGGAATAAGGCTTGTGGAACATGGCGGGTAGAGAGCAGGAATAAGGCTTGTGGAACATGGCGGGTAGAGAGCAGGAATAAGGCTTGTGGAACATGGCGGGTAGAGAGCAGGAATAAGGCTTGTGGAACATGGCGGGTAGAGAGCAGGAATAAGGCTTGTGGAACATGGCGGGTAGAGAGCAGGAATAAGGCTTGTGGAACATGGCGGGTAGAGAGCTCACCTCTGCGTTTCTCTTCAGGTCCTCTGCCTCAGCCTCGCTGTAGTCCATGTCCAGCACATCCTCATTCCCAGAGTCCTCGTCTGAACACAGCAGCTCCGGTAAAGAGTTTGTGAACTCTAAAGAGGTCAGGATGAAACACAAGCACGCACGCACGCACACACCCACACACACACACACACCCACACACACACACACATACACGGTTGTGTCAACTGTTCAATTTCAGCAGAATGCCGTTTATATACCCTGTATCTCAGAACAGAAATTAGTGAGGATATATGAAAGGATGTGCTGCTTGAGCTCCGTATAATACCTTGCAAGCTGAGCTCCGTCGCCCTTTTAAGATCGTCGTCCTCTTTCATTTCCCTGGCTTCCTGCGGAACACACACAGACAGAGTCTACGTTAGTGAGGATACGGTGGTGTGGCGGTGTTGGGCGGGGCTTGGAAGCGGCAGTGATTACCTGCTCCTGCAGACTCTGGGCCAGGGCCTGCTGTAACTCCTGCTCTTCCCTCTCCTGGTCCAGGTTGTACTGCTGCATCCAGTCCAGCTCCCCCTGCACCCCCTCGGGGGTCTGGTTCTCCTTGTTTTCATCCAGGTCCTTGGTCAGGTCCAGAGAGTCCAGCGCATCTGCACACAAAACCGCTCGGTGTTAGCAGCTGGGGTGTTAGCGTCTCGGGCGGTAGCGGAGCGGACGTAAGTGGCTAGGGCGGTAGCGGCTAGGACAGTAGCAGCGCGGGTGTTAGCGGCTAGGACGATATTGGAGTGGGCGTTAGCTGCTAGGGCGGTAGCGGCTAGGACAGTAGCAGCGCGGGTGTTAGCGGCTAGGACGATATTGGAGTGGGCGTTAGCTGCTAGGGCGGTAGCGGCTAGGACAGTAGCAGCGCGGGTGTTAGCGGCTAGGACAGTAGCAGTGTGGTCCCGGGAGTTAGCGGCTCGGGCAGTAGCAGCGTGGTGCCGGGTGTTAGCGGCTCGGGCAGTAGCAGCGTGGTGCCGGGTGTTAGCGGCTCGGGCAGTAGCGGCGCCACACCGGCTGGGGTCCTGGGCTGTGTCTGAATCAGAGCCCCATCTACTGTGTCTGTCTCTACTGTGTGTGAGTGTGTGTGTGCGTGTGCGTGTGCGTGCGCTTGCGTTTCATCCTGACCGCTTTAGAGTTCACAAACTTTTTACCGGAGCTGCTGTGCAATGAATAATAGACGTAGTCGACGAAAGTCGATGACCAAAATAGTTGCCAACAAATTTAATTGTCGATTCGTTGGTGACGTCATCGCGTGTGTTTTTCACGCAGTGGAGCTGAATTAAACCCATCGTTGCGTCCTTCTCATCTTTGATGACGTAAACACGGCGTTAGACCTAGACCTACCTAACATTACAGGCCAGCTAGGGGCTAACATTAAGTTGTACTACACTCAGCCTACCTTGCTCCAATGTCATCCACATCTTTTCAGAGGCGCGAGCATACCTGTTGTGCTCTCGTGGAATGCCAACTCAGCTGTACATAAAATGCACGTGACAGCATTTATAGCTAGATTTTTTGGATTTATAGCTGGTGTTCCCACACTTTGCTGTACTTAGGCCTTTTTGAAACTTCTTTCGGATTTGCGGCAGACAAGGCAAGAAACAACAGTGTTTCTGCCCTCTTCTGGTTGAAAGAGTCAATACTGAACAAAAGACCATTATTAATGCAAATTACATTAATTAAGTCAACAGCGGAAATATTTATTGATGATTTTTTTTTTATTGTCGACGTTATCGATGATGTCCTAACCCAGGCTCTCATCCAATAGGATGTCATCAATTCTAAATATTTTTCAAAGTTAGAAACTCCTTAATCCCGCTTTGTGAAATACCCCCCAGGTGAGGGTTGGGGAGCCCTGGTAATTATTTAGTTTTATTAGGGAGAGGAGCGTACCTGTGGAGGGTTTGTCCGTCTCCAGTAGGTCCGTGTTGTGGCTGAGGTCTTGCGCATCCGTGTCCCCGAACCCCGTGTCTGGGCTGCTGGTCGGCTCGTCGTCGGGGCCCCCGGAGAGCGGGGCCTCCTGCTGGCTCATCTCCAGCACCGCAGCCAGCATCTCGTCATCGTTGACGGCGTTATACTCCGTCTGCTCTGGCGGCAGACTCCGCTGCACCTGTAGGAGAGGAGGGAGGGGGGCGTCAGCCTGCATGTACCCCGATTCCAACAAGCGGCAGTACACTCGCTTCACAAACTCGGGACGGGTTCCAGTTGTATCAGCAAGTTTCAACACAAAAAAATTAAAAATTTTAAAACGTGCCATATTTTAATAAGGGGAGGGTCCCAATGTGTGTCCGTTAATAGAGTGCACGCGCACTTTGGAACCCCTGTTGCAGTCTTTTCGCCAGCCTGTGCATCATCAACGCAGTTCTCTCGACGGTGTGAAAACAGCGCACCTTCTCCATCCTCTCATCGTCTGCCAGACAGTCGCTCAGCCTGCGTTTGCGGGTCCTGGTCAGCTCCTCCTCGCTGTCCGAGTCCGCCAGACCGCCGCTGGAGCTCCCGGGCTTCAGAGAGCCTTTCCTGCAAGTCGGAGACACCGTCGACACGTCAGCGCCCGCAATCCCAGTGCCACGCGGCACACCCTAAAAGCAAGGCCGTCCAGAAGCTTGAGCTTCGACCTTTAGAATCCGCTAGAAAGAGTGCAGACGCATCCGCGCACGTTTCACTGAACTAACCTTAAGAGCGCTGAAGAGGAGTTGAGAGACTGGGAGGTTTTCAGAGTCCGTGACCTGGGAAGAGACGCACACAGAGCACTGGGGTTTAGTCAGGAGGGAGCCCGAGGAAGCCGCTGGGGCGGGGCGGGGCTGGGGCGGGGCGGGGCGGCGGCTGTGCTCCGGTTACGTACGTGGCTGCGTGCGCGTTCCAGCCCAGGCCGAGCGGGGGCCGGGTGCAGTCCGTGCAGTGGGACAACAGGGTCAGGTACCTGGGTATGACCACCTGCTGACCCAGCTTGCTGTTCAAGGAGAGCTGGGCATTGTAACTGTACCGTTTCAAATGCAGGATCAGCACTCTGGGGAGGGGGGAGGGGGGAGGGGGGTAGCAGGTAGTCAAAAGTCAGTCCACCAAATGGATTCTCTTTAACATTTCTTTGTTGAATGCCATCAAACCAGTTGCCATATGCATGGATGTACCAATTCTGCATACTTTCAGAGTCATAAAGTAATGTAAAATAATTTAATAAAATTAAAAAGGAACCGTGACACAGCGCGAAGGCGACAGCTGCACAAGCAATGCACATAGCACACATATATATTTTAAATAACACGATTCATTCACCTGGGGAGTTTACTGAACTTATGTGTCACCGTCGCTGACTTCCCGCTGCATTTTTCACACGAATACTCAATCTCTTCCATCTGTAAAATCCAAAGGGCATGGTCACGTCCTCCATTCCGTTTACACACAGCGCAGCCTCAAACGTCTCATCCCACCCCCCTAACGAAGAGATCCACACCCCTACCCTAACGAAGAGATCCACACCCCTACCCTAACGAAGAGATCCACACCCCTACCCTAAGGAAGAGATCCACACCCCTACCCTAACGAAGAGATCCACACCCCTACCCTAACGAAGAGATCCACACCCCTACCCTAAGGAAGAGACCCACACCCCTACCCTAACGAAGAGACCCACACCCCTACCCTAACGAAGAGATCCACACCCCTACCCTAACGAAGAGATCCACACCCCTACCCTAACGAAAAGATCCACAGCCCTACCCTAACGAAAAGATCCACAGCCCTACCCTAACGAAGAGATCCAAAGAGTCTTGTATGGATCGCAGGGGGCGTGTCTTCTTCCGCCTGGGGAGGTCGATAGAGAGGTCGTTGAACTGCTCGCGCTTGGTAACAACCTCTCCGCAACTGTAAAGGAAAGGTTAATGGGGAACGGTCAATGGGGAACGGTCAATGGGGAACGGACAATGGGGAACGGTTCATGGAGACGACCAGATAAAGGAGCAGGGGAGACATGAAGAGAGGAGGGGGGGTCAGCATGCAGGTGGCCGGCCGGCCAATACTCACTCTTTGCAGCTTATTGTGTGCTGCACCTCAAACTCCATGTTGGCCGCCACCGGGCAGGTGTAAATTCGGGAGAGGTCAGGCTCCTCCCCCAGCCGCGAGCCTTGTGGCTCCTCACACGACTGCAGCTCATTCTTCCAGCACTTGTTCACCTTCTCCACGTCCTCCTTCAGCTGATCCAGGCACTGACTCAGGAACTCATGGGCATCCTGCAACATGACCCATCTTTAGGGCAGGTACCAATCCAAAAACAGCCGTCTACACTCACACACCTGGGCTAACTACAGTGCATTGTGAAAAGGCCTTAAGTGTTACAGACTACTGGCTAGGCTGCCGAATGTTTTCATAATAAGTTACCAAACAGATAAATGAAAGGCCGTATTTCCCCGGTTTTTCTGGAGCTATTGTTGTGGTATTTTTTTCAGTAGAACTGTTACATTAGTGGCTAACTTTCCCTCTGCTCCGGTTTTAAAGAAATGCAGTCAGTGGGAGTAGCTGTGACTGAAATGCAGTCAGTGGGAGTAGCTGTGACTGAAATGCAGTCAGTGGGAGTAGCTGTGACTGAAATGCAGTCAGTGGGAGTAGCTGTGACTGAAATGCAGTCAGTGGGAGTAGCTGTGACTGAAATGCAGTCAGTGGGAGTAGCTGTGACTGAAATGCAGTCAGTGGGAGTAGCTGTGACTGAAATGCAGTCAGTGGGAGTAGCTGTGACTGAAATGCAGTCAGTGGGAGTAGCTGTGACTGAAATGCAGTCAGTGGGAGTAGCTGTGACTGAAATGCAGTCAGTGGGAGTAGCTGTGACTGAAATGCAGTCAGTGGGAGTAGCTGTGACTGCCACTGTCTGTCCTTCTGTTTCTCTGTGCAGCGTCTTTGTGACCGTTCCCTGTAAAAAGCGCGATACAAATACAATTGAATTGAATTGACACAGCCCATAAACTGTAAGCGCTCTTGGTCATTGTAGTTCCTCGTAAAGTTGGTACCTGGTATATGGGCAGTAGTTTGGGGCTATATCTCTGCTCTCACTGCACGTAGAAAGTTGGCTGACAGCTCATTTAAATCTACTTTTCTACAAATCAAACATGTATGAAGGTGTGGAAGTTAACAGGGTTTTAACATACGTTCTGCATGTATGCAGGTGTGGAAGTTAACAGGGTTTTAACATACGTTCTGCATGTATGCAGGTGTGGAAGTTAACAGGGTTTTAACATACGTTCTGCATGTATGAAGGTGTGGAAGTTAACAGGGTTTTAACATACGTTCTGCATGTATGAAGGTGTGGAAGTTAAGTGTTTTAACATACGTTCTGCATGCATGAAGGTGTGGAAGTTAACAGGGTTTTAACATACGTTCTGCATGTATGAAGGTGTGGAAGTTAACAAGGTTTTAACATACGTTCTGCATGTATGAAGGTGTGGAAGTTAACAGGGTTTTAACATACGTTCTGCATGTATGAAGGTGTGGAAGTTAACAGGGTTTTAACATACGTTCTGCATGTATGAAGGTGTGGAAGTTAACAGGGTTTTAACATACGTTCTGCATGTATGAAGGTGTGGAAGTTAACAGGGTTGTAACATACGTTCTCCATGTATGAAGGTGTGGAAGTTAACAGGGTTTTAACATATGTTCTGCATGTATGAAGGTGTGGAAGTTAACAGGGTTTTAACATACGTTCTGCATGTATGAAGGTGTGGAAGTTAACAGGGTTTTAACATACGTTCTGCATGTATGAAGGTGTGGAAGTTAACAGGGTTTTAACATACGTTCTGCATGTATGAAGGTGTGGAAGTTAACAGGGTTTTAACATACGTTCTGCATGTATGAAGGTGTGGAAGTTAACAGGGTTTTAACATACATTCTTCATGTATGAAGGTGTGAAAGTTAACAGGGTTTTAACATACGTTCTGCATGTATGAAGGTGTGGAAGTTAACAGGGTTTTAACATACGTTCTGCATGTATGAAGGTGTGGAAGTTAACAGGGTTTTAACATACGTTCTGCATGTATGCAGGTGTGGAAGTTAACAGTTTTAACATATGTTCTGCATGTATGAAGGTGTGGAAGTTAACAGGGTTTTAACGCACGTTCTGCATGTATCCAGAAAAGCGCTCTGCCGTGGAAGAGATGGCACTCTTCACCCTCCTCAGCAGGTCCTTCTTCATCTCCGGGCTGCAGATATCCTTCTTAGCTAGCAGGTGGGCAAATCGCCTTTAAACAGGAAGAGGGAGGGAGGGGGTGAGAGTATTCACATGTCCCTGAGGCAGCGAGTACTAAAAGAGGAAAATAAATACAATAATCATCAGCATGGAGTACGGGCGACAGTATTTGCGGTAAAAGAAGGGGAGGCTGTGGTACCTGAGCAGGGCGTTTATTGGAACCTTCTTCCAGGGGATGCCCTGTTTCAGCAGGTCATTGGAAAAGGACTGCAAGCTGAAGAGTGATTGGAGGATGGCATTCATGTAGCACGTGTTTCCCAAGTTGGAGAATCTGCAGCAGAGTCACTGTACTCATCAGTGATAATAACACAATCACTTATTACTCATGAAACGAAACGCCCTCAGACAGAGATCCGAGGTCCCTCTCCCCTTACCCCTGGAGTGGAGGCTGGGCCGGAGTCAGAGAGGACGGTCTTGACTTGTTCCACCCGCTGTAGTCCAAACTGGCGCGCACTTTCTTAAAGGGCGTCGAGTGACCAGGAAACAGCAGGCTCCTTTTCGAAGATGGCGACTGGCTTGTAGTGGTTGGCCTTAAATATTCAAAAAAGAAGATTAAAGTAATTTGGGAGAAATTTGGGTTGTTGCAGCCAAGTGACAAAAACTAGAAAACGTATTTAAAAGTTGCATTCATACTCCAGAAAGGTTTAAATATGTTATTTAACTCAAAACTACAATTTCTAAAACTATAATATGAGAGCAGCATAAACATCCAAATTAAGAATTCCAACCATTTTGACTTCCCTTTCAAATTTCCACACATTTCTGATTTCTGAATAAGCCCGATTCACATCTTCGAGGTTGTACGTTGTTTAAGCCTTAGACCTTTAGTTATTTAGAACTGAAAAAATAAACATTGCCGTAAAACAGTACCCACCTATCCAGGAATGAATGGCTTTGTGTGTAGTCTTTTGACACTGATCTGCTGCTGTAGAAAGAAGAAGGCTGGAGTGGTGCAGGGCCTGATTGACAGAAAAAGAAGGATTACAGAGAGCAGTCATGCTTGATCCTAAGACTCATCAATGGACATCTACACAATGATCAGGGGCATTTAGCAACTATAGAACAAAGCTCCATATCATATACCACGCAACCCAATGGACTGCTGGTTTGCCATACAGGGTAAGAGTGACACGTCATGGAGATTTTTTTTAAAAAGAGGGTAAATTAGCAGCGGAAACCTGAGCTCCTGTTCTCCTCGGACTGCTTCAGCTTCTCTTTAAAGCTGAGTAAAAACTTCCTGGACGGGTCGGAGGTCGCCTTGTTATTGCTGCAGTGGGAATAAAACAAACATTTTCTACATATTCTGCATCATAAGACACAATCTACTGATAATATAACACCACAAATATTCATAATTAATGCTCCCCCAAAATAAGATCACAGCTCTACAGTGGAAAAGGGGCATAGCCGTACCAAAAGAGTATTTTCTACATACTCAATGAATACGTCAATTAAAGATCCAGTAACAAAATAAAGACACCGAGCAACGACTTTTGTGTAGGTAGTTTTCACTCAAAAAAAAAAGTCATATTTTATTTCTTGTGAAATGTATTTTGGGGATGAATAAATACATACAATTCATATTTCTTATGTCATATTTCATAAATACAGTTCACATAAATAGCAGTGCGTTAAAAAATGTGAATAAAGTGCAAATATTTTTTAATAGCTTTTAGTTCCATATTTCAAATGTAGTGGAAACATTACACATTAAATTCCAAATCAAAGCATTCACAAATTTTTATCAAGTCTGTGTTATTTTACAGGAAGCAAAGAAAAGAAATATTAATCTGTTAAAAAAAATAGCAGTGTCGACATTTTTCTCTTCAAACTCAAACACTTACTGTATAAACTGAAGACATTTTTCAAGATTTAACTTCACTTTAAATTACTGAACTAATATTTAGTTGCATAACCATTGTTTTTGATAACTGCTGCGCATCTGCGTTGCATCAAGTCAACCAAGTTCTGGCACCCAACTTCTGGTGCTTTACGGGGCTTCTTGCCGATAGCTTTGGTTCGATCAAACGTCTTCTGACTGTAACAGCACTTACAGGTAATTTTAGATCATCTTTGATCTTTCTGGAGGTGATGATTGGCTGAATCTTTGCCATTCTGACTATTCTTCGATCCGTTTTAACAGTAGTTGCTCGTTATCTTCCGCGTGTTTCGGGTTTTTGTTGCCATTTTAAAGCATTCGAGATCTTTTTAGCTGAGCATCCTATAATTTGTTGCACTTCTTTATACGTTTTCCCCTCTCCAATCAACTTTTTAATCAAATTACGCTGTTCCTCCAAACAATGTTTGGAACGGCCCATTTTACTTAGCAATTCAGAAGGAAATATATTTTATAACAATGTGTGAAACATTTGCTTCCCTTCTTTCTTAATAAAAGACAATTAATGACACCTGTTTTTTCACAGAATGAATGAATACAATAATTAAACTCCACACTGCTATTATTTTGAACACGCCCCTTTCAATGAATGACTCAATTACTCAGCAGCGTGCATGTCATGACAGTTGGGTCTGTTGTTTCTCTATTACACTACTACATCTACAAGTAAATTATTTGCCATGCATAAATATCACTACTACTAATAACAGTGGTTCATCAGGTTACTGATGTTGTACCGCTATTTTTTTTAACACCACTGTAAATATAAAAATAAAAGTTTGCACACTAGACTGTGTAGATCACAGGTGCTGGAGATACACGGAAGCTAAGTGTGAAAAACTCCATGGGTGCGTCCCAATGTTCTTCACTCCCCACCTCCCTTCCTCCACTTCCCCACTACCACTCCTCTCCTACCTTCCTCCACTCCCCCACTACCACTCCTCTCCTACCTTCCTCCACTCCCCCACTACCACTCCTCTCCTACCTTCCTCCACTCCCCCACTACCACTCCTCTCCTACCTTCCTCCACTCCCCCACTACCACTCCTCTCCTCCCTTCCTCCACTCCCCCACTACCACTCCTCTCCTACCTTCCTCCACTCCCCCACTACCACTCCTCTCCTACCTTCCTCCACTCCCCCACTACCACTCCTCTCCTCCCTTCCTCCACTCCCCCACTACCACTCCTCTCCTACCTTCCTCCACTCCCCCACTACCACTCCTCTCCTCCCTTCCTACACTCCCCCACTACCACTCCTCTCCTCCCTTCCTACACTCCCCCACTACCACTCCCCTCCTCCCTTCCTACACTCCCCCACTACCACTCCTCTCCTCCCTTCCTCCACTCCCCCACTACCACTCCTCTCCTACCTTCCTCCACTCCCCCACTACCACTCCTCTCCTACCTTCCTCCACTCCCCCACTACCACTCCTCTCCTCCCTTCCTACACTCCCCCACTACCACTCCTCTCCTACCTTCCTCCACTCCCCCACTACCACTCCTCTCCTCCCTTCCTCCACTCCCCCACTACCACTCCTCTCCTACCTTCCTCCACTCCCCCACTACCACTCCTCTCCTCCCTTCCTACACTCCCCCACTACCACTCCTCTCCTCCCTTCCTACACTCCCCCACTACCACTCCCCTCCTCCCTTCCTACACTCCCCCACTACCACTCCTCTCCTCCCTTCCTCCACTCCCCCACTACCACTCCTCTCCTACCTTCCTCCACTCCCCCACTACCACTCCTCTCCTCCCTTCCTCCACTCCCCCACTACCACTCCTCTCCTACCTTCCTCCACTCCCCCACTACCACTCCTCTCCTACCTTCCTCCACTCCCCCACTACCACTCCTCTCCTACCTTCCTCCACTCCCCCACTACCACTCCTCTCCTACCTTCCTCCACTCCCCCACTACCACTCCTCTCCTACCTTCCTCCACTCCCCCACTACCACTCCCCTCCTCCCTTCCTCCACTCCCCCACTACCACTCCTCTCCTCCCTTCCTACACTCCCCCACTACCACTCCCCTCCTCCCTTCCTACACTCCCCCACTACCACTCCTCTCCTCCCTTCCTCCACTCCCCCACTACCACTCCTCTCCTCCCTTCCTCCACTCCCCCACTACCACTCCTCTCCTACCTTCCTCCACTCCCCCACTACCACTCCTCTCCTCCCTTCCTCCACTCCCCCACTACCACTCCTCTCCTACCTTCCTCCACTCCCCCACTACCACTCCTCTCCTACCTTCCTCCACTCCCCCACTAGCACTCCTCTCCTACCCGGAAGTATGCAAAACTGTCTGAACGTTTCGAGTACAAGTATTTGCAGGCACAGTATGCAATGTACCTATCCTATTTCATGTGCTTTGGCGTGTTTTGATTATAGCCTACTTGTATTTTTAAATTTCGTTCTTTTTTTATTTCATATAAATCTTTCTTGATCTACGTATTTTATATTATATAATTGTTACATGTATATTGTTGCCTGAATTGCCACAATTTAATTGTTAATAGGCCTACAATTGAATAAATTGCCTATTTAATTTAGCCTAATGCTTAGCCTAATGTTTTATTTACGGTCTTTTCTTAAAGCTGAAGTTTTTAATTTCAGACAAACATGAATACTGTAATTGTGACAGATATGTCTACCACTAGGGGAAATCTGGAAATCCAAGTTGGCTTTAGCGAATTTACCAAGACGAGAAGGGTGACAGCGGGAGGAGGGAGGAGGGTTAAGCCGACACAACCCGCAAGATGAAACTTGTGTTAAGCATTCACCATTTAAAAATGAAAAGAAATGAAGGTAAATTCATAGGCCTACAATAGCAGCTGCAACAACAATATTGTTGCTTATTTAATGCCTTCCATGCAGTGACGTGTAGTCGCTTAACTTTTACCACGTCAGGAAAATCTACTGCATTTCAGGAAAATCTACTGCATTTCAGGAAAATCTACTGCATTTCAGGAAAACTCTACTGCATTTCGCACTTGACAGGTGTCCATTTCTGATCCTGTCGGCACATCCGAATAATCGATTATTCGCTCATACCACCCACTGGTTATTCGACCGTGACAAATATGAGTTTTGCACACCCCTAGCATTACCTTTGTCACTGTGCAATGCAACTGAAAAGATGGCTGGCTTTGTAGAAAAGCACAGATTACCACAGATTGTGAAAAGGGAATCAAATGAAAGCAGATGAAGGATATCTCAAACTGAATACAAGAGGCTCTCTCTCTTTCCGAAGTCTAGGACTGGGTCTACCTGGAGGAGTCGTTCTCCTTGGGGTAGTCCTCGCTCAGGTCACTCTCTGAGGCTAGCAGTCTCTTCCTTTTTTCACTCCTGTGGGACAAGACAGGAACAAGCACAACCTCACACACAGCCTCCAAAAGAGGAACAAGCACAACCTCACACACACCTGGCCTTGTGAACATTTACCCTGGAGCGTTGGCGGATGTGCGTACCTGTCCCCATTAGGGTTGCAAAGAGGCGGAAAATTTCCATGGGAAGTTAAGCTCGGCCAATTTGTTTTATGAAGTTAGCCTATAACATGGAACTTAAATTTAGTTGGAAAATACACATAACATGCAATTCTAGATCGTGCAGCACGCTTTGGGTAAAACAACCAAATTTAATGCAAATGCAGTTGAATTTCAACCCTGCACTGTGCATTCTTCCATTACATGTGCAGTCCATTCTGCCATTACATGTGCAGTGCATTCTGCCATTACATGTGCAGTGCATTCTGCCATTACATGTGCAGTGCATTCTTCCATTACATGTGCAGTGCATTCTTCCATTACATGTGCAGTGCATTCTTCCATCACATACACATATAATTCCCAGCATCCTGCACACTATTGCAGGGCTATTGAGGCCACGCCCTCTGCATGCACTGTGCATTCTTCCATCACATGCACATATAATTCCCAGCATCCTGCACACTATTGCAGGGCTATTGGGGCCACGCCCTCTGCATGCACTGTGCATTCTTCCATCACATGCACATATAATTCCCAGCATCCTGCACACAACAGTAAGGCTATTGAGGCCACACTACTGCATTCTATCCCAATTACTACATCCAGTCAGGTACGTTTTAATGATATTACTGGGGTAAATATATTTAACTTATGCTACTTAAGTTTAACAAAATGTGTTTATATAGTTTATTCTGATTTCTGTTTATGCCAGTTTTCTGTTATCATACAAGAATGTAGGTTATATTTTTATTTAGCATGCTGATTGAGGAGTGTTGATCTATTCATCTAGCCTATTTCTATTCATTATCCATCAATGGTGAAATATTTAAAAAGACCATTCCAATTGTTTAGCTAACTATTTATTATATCTCTGTGCATGGCATTGCATTTGTGTTTTTTACAAGCTTTTTTTCTTATTCTACAGAACAATGCCACGTACACCATCTGATGCGTGGAGACATTTCACCCCAGCCAATGCAGAAGGAAAGGCTGTGTACATTTGCAAATACTGTGCAAAGACCTGTGTTAAGAATGCCAAAAAGATGGCAGTAGCATATAGTCAAGTGCCCAAAGTTTCCTCAGAGCTCAAAACAAGCAACCACAATGATTCAGCTGCATCAAACACCCTCTCAACAGTTCTTGTTCGTTCTGAAATCAGAGGATTTTTTTACTAAATCTAGCCAGAGAAATGCTGATGAATGTTTTGCTCAAGCAGTGTATGCAAGTGGCTCACAGCCAATATCTATCGGAAGAGGTTTCTGAATGTTCTTCGCCCAGCATACACACCTCCCACCAGACATGCTTTATCGACTCATTTGCCGGATGGAGAGTTCAACAAAGTGCAAGCAAAGGTCAAGCAAACCATTAACAAAGCAGACTCCATTGCCGTCATCTCTGATGGGTGGTCGAATGTCCATGGACAAGAAATGATCAACTACATAGTCTCCACCCCCCTACCAGTATTATACAAGAGCACAGACACAAAGGACAACAGACACACAGGCTCCTGCATTGCTGATTAGTTGAAAGCAGTCAGTGACCTTGGACCGAAGAAAGTTTTCGCGCTTGTAACTGACGATACAGTGAATATGAAGGCTGCGCGGGCAAAAGTGGAGGAGACCTACCCTCACATAACACCAATTGGCTGCGCTGCCCATACTCTTAATCTTCTCCTTAAGAACATTATGGCACTGAAGACTATGGACACACTGTACAAGAGAGCGAAACAAATAGTGAAATACGCGAAGGGCAAACAGGTAGCTTCAGCAATCTACTTCTCAAAGCAAAACGAAAAAAAAACAAGAGCACCACACTGAAGCTCCCCAGCGTCACTCGATAGAATGGGGTTGTCATCATGTACGACAGTCTCCTGGAGGAGAAGGAGTCTCTGCAAGAGATGGCCATATCCCAGTCTGCAGACATCGAAAGTTCCATCAAGAGAATCCTGCTGGACGATGTGTTTTGGGAAAGAGTGACTAGCAGCCTGAGAATCCTCAAACCGATAGCAGCAGCTATTACCCAAATCGAAGGTGATGATGCCATCTTGTCAGGTGTTCACTGTCTGTTTGCTGAGATCAACAAAAATAAAATCCAAACTGCCCTGCCCACTGGGCATGCTGCTCCACGCAGAGAAAGCCACAGTGGTCAAATCGATGGAGAAGCGCCAAGAGTTCTGCATGAAGCCAGTACGTGCAGCAGCTTACATGCAGGACCCAAAATATTATGAGAAAAGATTAACAGAGCTTACACTGTCATTACTACCATGTCTCACCACCTGGGTCTTGATTAAGGCAAAGTTCTCGGCAGTCTGGCAAAGTACCGTACCAAGCAAGGCCTTTGGGAAGGGGATGGGATATGGCAGTCGTGCCAGCACATATCTGCATCCACCTGGTCGAAGGGACTTTGTGGATCTGAGGCCCTTGCACTTGTAGCCTCGATCATCCTCCAAATCCCACCAACATCAGCTGCCTCTGAACGCAACCGGTCACTGTTTGGGAACACGCACACAAAGATTCGCAACAGGCTCACCAATGCAAGGGTCGAAAAACTTGTGGCCATCCGGGCAAACCTAAGACTCTTTGAGCCTGACACGGAGCCATCCTGAACAAGGTTAGACAGTGACACCAAAGATGATGATGAGTCAGATGTCAAGAAAGTGGACATTGAGGTGGATGTTGATGAGGTCATTGATACATGAGAGAATTCAGAGAAAAAAAACCCAAACCAGAGGCTTGAGAAACTTGAGTCTTCAGACTTAATTGGGGGGGTGTTAGAGAATACTTTTCTTTTATTCAACATTCTTTTTTTTTGTTCAATGAAAGAATCCATTAAAGTTCTACTCACAAATGTTTGCATGGATGTCTGCTTATGACAAAACAAAATTAAATTTCCAGTTTAATCCCATTAATTCCCATGGAAAGTTTCCACCATTGAATATTCCCGGAATTTTGCAACCCTAGTCCCCATACCTGACCTTATGAACATGCACCCCGGAGTGTTGGCGGATGTGCGTACCTGTCCCCATTCATACCTGACCTTATGAACATGCACCACGGAGTGTTGGCGGATGTGCGTACCTGTTCTCAGAGAGCCCGCTCCGGAGGGGTGTGGAGGCGACTCTGCTGGGACTACCCAGGGGCTTACGCGGAGTGGAGTCCTCTCGGTTATCCAAACTTGCTCTTCTTGGCACCGTCTAGGAGAAAAACACATTTTCTCTTCTTAAACCCTTTTGAATCTTCATCTAATGACTTCATTTTTGAACACCAGATATTCAATAATAAGTTTAGTATTATTTCTGTATTCATGCACTTCATATCACAGGTAAACTGACTCTGGGCAAGCATAAATTACTTTTGGGCAAGTAGATTTCTTTACAACTCGCCTGACTGGGCAAGTGTGAAAAAAACCTTAACGCTGAAACCTAAGCAAAGTATTAGTTGAAGTTTTCACCTGTCTCTCTGCTGAAGGCAAGTGCTGGCTGGAGTCATTCTTTATTGGTCGGTTCCCGAGTACACCCCCTAAACTTGCACTTCCTTGGGTGGTCTTTAGGACTAGAATTTAAAAAAAGAAAATAGCCTTGTATTGACTTTACTCCACACTGCCAGGCCAAAAAAGCTCATGCAAGACCAATCTATTCCATTTGGGGAAAAAACATTTTTTAAAGTCTTGAAGTCTTTTTATCAAAAAACGATTCAGAGACGTGTAACACATGTAACAAAAAAATAACTCATACCTGTTGGTTTGCCTTGTTTCAACTTATCAAGGTAATCCTTTGTTTTTTGGGCCAGAGAGCCTGGCATCCGATCAAAGGTCACCACACTGGAGTCCTTAAGCGTTACCACCAGTCTTACTGGGCTATGCATAGGACTCAGCACTACATTCTTCACATTTTGGTTTAGCTGGAGACAAAGAGGAACACATAAAAGGCAACATTTATCTGCAAGAGTGCACAAATCCAACAGATGCTCCCCCCCAAACAAGCTCTTGTGGCACGCAGCAGTCAAGCATAGGGCTCCAGCGAGGACGTCTGCAAATACTCTCACAGTACCTGAAAGCTTTTAGGGGCTCCACCGCTGTTGAACTTCAAACACAAGTTGACTTTGCTGTCCTTCTCGTGGATCTCAAAACCACCCTCTTTCCACCTGGTCGTCCCCAGCTCGGAATTGAAAATCCGAATACGGACAGCGCTGCTGGTGGACAGCTTGAGGACGGTGGCTGACATGAGTGGTTGTCAGAGGTGCACTGACAGTGTTCTTCTAGGCCTGACAGTACAGTTGAGTCCACAAAATAAGGTGTGTGGCACACAAACCTTGAACGTACAAGAAAAGGGAGGCAAAATATATGATTACATCAAAAAAATGCAGTGACATTATTTTTATTATTATTATTATAGCGAAAACACTATGTTTTAAAACTCTTAAATAGGACGCCAGGGCACTTCATCTTTCAGAAACAGCCCTTCAAAAAAAAAAAAATAAGGCATAACTTATTGCACTAATTATATGAACACATTGCACATTGCATGTCAACTTGTTAGGTAAGTTAACCAACAAGAAAAGCTAAAGAAACCAACTGCTCCTCAGTGGGTAACTTTTAGCTCAGCAACTTGTTTTGCTAACTTTGCTCGCTAACATCGCACCAGTAACTGTTGGGACACAATGCTGACAGCTAGCAAGATGGATTTGCAAGTCAACGAAATGAACAAGCAACCCCCCACAAAATAATAATAATAAAGACATAACGTTAGCCGGGAGCAGCATCGCACATCAACTGTAGACTGGGGTAAACGTTAACGAAGTTTAAAGCTACTCCCCTAACGTTACTTTAGCGAAGTCTACTGCGTTTCACAATCAATAACACGCCAGGAATGGAAAGCGAAAGTAAAGGTTGAGAAAGGAAGGTTAGCTCGCTAGCTGGCTGGTTACGTACCGGGCTGATGAAGCAGCAGAAGCGATCAGTCTTACGGCAGCTAGCCTAAGGTAACTAAGCCATCTTGCTCGGTTAGCTGGGCCATACTTGACGACTAGCGTTAGCCAGTTAGCTAGTTAGCCAACAGAACAGACACGATTAGACGGTATCAGATCAATTTAAAAAGAAACACTTGGGTGAGTTGCTAACGTTAACTAGCTGAGACAGCCCTAGATAGCTACTTTAGCTCACTCAATGTTGACGAACTTAGCCAGTTAGCATAGCTGCGCTTGGGCTGGCGGAGTAACGGGGGAAACCGGTTAGCAAGTAAGCTAACGTTATGCTAGCTAGACAATGTTAACGAGCGATGACCGTTTCTCGGCATTTTCTCAGAATCACGACAGAGCGCGACGCAGAGGACAAAATTTGTTTCTGTCAAAAGTTCTCCACTTTAGCTACACAGCGATTGAGCTCGTTAGCCGCGCTATTCTCCGCGCGCACAAGGCGCATTCGCCCATCGCGTTAGCTTAGCGGCAAGCTAACTAGCCAGCTTGCTAATTCGTCGGCATTAGCTAGCTTAGCAAGCTAACGTTATGATACCCAAGGCCAGGAATTAATTGCGAGCTGTCATCCAGAGAGGCATTTACAAGGCTCCCGCTATTAAATAAATAAATATTTTTCTTACTTGCAAAAAATAAGTCCGTTTTCTCCAACTTTTAAAATAGGAATAACGTATTTATTATTCCTAAAGAAATCCTGATATCCCCAGTTGCCGGCGGCACGCGACGGCCGTATTATTATTGCTGTGTTGACAGCGTAGCGCGCGGCACTGGATGATGGCGGGAACGAGACACCCAGAACACAAATCACACATGTTATCGCGAGATGTTAATCTCAGCTGCGCACAGGCGTACATTCTTTAGCAGGCGCTGCGCAGCAGGTGTATGTCCTCTCGGACTGGTTATTTTTGTTCTTTGATTGTTGTAAAAAAAAATAATAATCGAGCAGATATATGCTGTATGGGAGTCTAGGTTGATGCATCCCATGATATATATGGATGGATTCATTTAAGAAAAAGCGTTAGCGGACCTGTGCAGCCCAGAGCCCATCGAGATAGCCCGGCCTCAGATCCATAGTGCGCGGGGTTAGGGTTGAAAGGTTGCGTTTCCGGCCTCAGATCCATAGTGCGCGGGGTTAGGGTTGAAAGGTTGCGTTTCCGGCCTCAGATCCATAGTGCGCGGGGTTAGGGTTGAAAGGTCGCGTTTCCGGCGTTCGCCTGCAGTCGGTCTCTCTGCTTTTGAGACAGAGAGTATTTTTCATATTTAACTTTTCCGTAAAACCGATTTAAAATAGGTACTCAACAGCCCCCGGGAGACCATATCCAGGCGCTGCAGAGAATGCTGGCTACAGGAGCAGTAAGATAATGCTTTTGTATTGATTTGTCTGAAGCGAATGTTACTTGCTAGCTTTCTAGCTTTCTAGCTAACAACAAACTAGGCCTCAAAATGAGCGAAACCGTGAATACGGCTCCTTCCATTACTACGACTATCTACTATTGCGGTGACTTAAAGAATACAATCTCTAAAATATGCACACAGTTTACTAAGGAGAGTTACCTGCTCCCTAAATGTATTTATTTTAATTTTGTTATTTAATTTCAATGCCAACGATGTGGAGTTACAGTTTTGACAATTAAGTTCGCTGGCTTGAGTAGCGTTAATGTGGTTTATCTTATCATAGTTAGTAGCCTTTAAATGTGAGTTATTAGCTAGCTAGCAGATGCACATGTCCACATTACGTGTTGTTGTGACTAGGTAAACCGCTATTGCTCGTAGTGTGTCCCGTTAACTTAGTATGTTACATTATGTATCTGCAAGGCGAGTCTGGAGCGACGTTGAATTTGGCTCCCGATTTGAAATTGCCGGTCTACCTTAAATCGGTTGTGCGATTGTACTGTATGCTTTCACGGTCTTCCCTGCCCTTTGCAAAAACGCTATGATGTGCTTCGAAAAGGGAGCTACAGGGAAAGTCAACAATTGTCGGAATGTGACTATATGTATATATAATCTAAACTTCCTATGTAAACTATTACTGGCTTATTGAAAAGTGACATTATGGATTGGAATTTCTTCCCAAATTGACTAAGTCTCAAGCTATTCCATGGTTGGGTGGAATATTACTGTAGCGTTTTCAAATAATCCCACTCCAAACCTTTTATATTATCCAATACTGGTTTATTGAGAGATTTAAAAAAGTGACATTTTTGGATTGGAATTTCCCCTCAAAATGAGAAGGTCTCAAACATTTTTTCAAGATAGGAGTTTTTGAATTTTATTATTTGAAAACGCTAGCTACAGCAGGGCTGCCAAACCCTATTCCTGGAGATCTGCCGTCCTGTAGGTTTTCATTTCAACCCCAGCAAAGCACACCTCATTCAACAGCCAGAGATCTACTGTCCTGTAGGCTTTCACTCCAACCCTAACAAAGCACACCTCATTCAACAGCTAGAGATCTACTGTCCTGTAGGCTTTCACTCCAACCCTAGTAAAGCACACCTCATTCAACAGCTAGAGATCTACTGTCCTGTAGGCTTTCACTCCAACCCTAACAAAGCACACCTCATTCAACAGCCAGAGATCTACTGTCCTGTAGGCTTTCACTCCAACCCTAGTAAAGCACACCTCATTCAACAGCTAGAGATCTAGTTGAGCTGCTAAATTAGTAGAATCAGGTGTGCCAAATTAGGGTTGAAATTAAAAACTACAAGGACTGTAGATCTTCAGGAACAGGATTGGGCAGCCCTGCGCGACAGTAATATTTCACTCAACTCAGATCACAGGTAGAATAGGACCTCTTCTGTCATCAACAATTGTCAGTTTGACCTTCTTACTTTGGGGTGAAATTCCACTTAACTTTTGTTCCAATATGCCTGTATTGGTTTACATAGAAAGTTTGTATTATTTGAAAAGTACAGATACAGTAATTTCACTCATCGGGTCAGCTACTTCAGGACCTGTTCTGTCATAAACAAGTCTTTAAAAAGGTTGAGACCTTTTCATTTTGGAGATAAATAATAATAGGCCTATATTGCTGTATTGGTTAAAGTTTGGAGTGGAATTTCAAAACGGTGCAGTGATATTCATTTTCAGTGATTTCATAATTTCAGATATACATCACTACCTGGTATCTCATATACATATACAAGTGACAATGTTGAGACGATTAGATTTTGTGGAGGACAAAATTGCCTCTGATGCTTGGATATCGGATTTTTCCATATTACAGCCTTTAAAATATATGAAAAATTAAAGTAGCCTATATCAATTTATTCTTTGAGCTGTCGCTCCCTTTTTCAAAACACATGAAATGTGCAGGGAAGACCGTGAAAGCATCCGTCCATTATCTAACCCACTTATTCTTGGTCAGGGTCACATGGGGGCCTATCCCAGCATACAGGAGAGGCAGGAATACAGCCTGGACAGGTCGGCAATCCATCGCAGGGCACACACCATTCACTCACACACTCATACCAATTTAGAGTCTACAATTAGCCTAACCTGCATGTCTCCGAACAGAAAAGCCCTCAGCCGGGATTCAAACTCGGTATCTTATTGCTGTAAGGCCACATTGCTAGCCGCTGCACCACAGTGCCGCCCCCGTGAAAGCATACAATCGCATAACGCGACCCATTTAATGTGGACAGAAAATTTCAAATTGGGAGCCAAGTTCAATGTTGTGAGTCTGGTATTGTATGTAAAAACGCATGCTATCATGCATAGCAATACAGTACCTGCAAAGTTGTAGGTACAGAATATGTGCAGCAGGTCTGACTCTTATTGATTTAAAACAGTTCGCAACCGTCCTTAGTTCTTTGCACATTTCCCGGAATTACTCACAAACAGGTTGGTGAAGGGAGTGAAAGCCTTACTCTCACCGCTTACTCCCATCTGCTTCTGGAAAGGCAAAAAAATCTGCATATTGACAGTGCAATTTCCATCTATGACCAACAATTAAGTGGAATTTAGCAGAAAATACCTTTGTTGTGCAGTGCGTGTGTGTGCGCGCACACGATTATACAGATTATAAAGTTAAAAGATGAATAAAAAAAATTCTATTTTTTAAATTATTTTTTCTCTAATTCATTTCAGAGGTACTTTGTGATGTAAACAAGCTTCCCTGTAAATTTGGTGATGGGCACTCTAACAGTTTTTGAGCAATGAGCAATTGTGTTTTGCAACTCCATTCGAAAATCTGCAAAATTAAAAGAAATAATACCATCACAAACTGGCAAAACCACTTTAAGTCTTGATTTTCTTTTTCAATGCAGAATGTGCAGCCATTGTTTCTTTTTTTGAGATCGTATATTTTCTTCCTGTCACTGTGGTTGGTTGAGGGTCATTCCGTGTCACTTCAACGTGATTTTGCACCCGACCCTCACAGATTGAAATGATATTTGGTGTGATGATTTGCCTATATGAGAAACCCCAGAACAGAATTTTTTTGTAATTTGGCTCATTCGTTTTTGCGGTATAGGTCAACAGAAAATAGGTTTTTTTCCCCTGGACAGGCTATCTTCAAAAAATAAATAACTGCAAAACTTTTAGAGCGCCCGTCACACAGTTTTTCAAGATTGTTGCTGACATCATAAACTAACATTTGAAAAAAAAATTGGAAATTTGAAGTTTATCCATTTTCGTAATTCAATTCAAATTTTCTCTGCGCTTCACGCTACGATTTTGGTTTTATTTTATGAAATGGAGGCCATTCAAAGAGCTTTAAAATTATGTAAAACTTTGTATGTGCTATACTTTTCAAGATACAAGTATAACAAGTAGATACATGCTAATTAGTCAAAAGTTAGTTGGCTAAAAAAAGATAGCGCCGGGGGTAAGGTAGCAAAGACACTTGCGTCTGGGTTAGCGCCGGGTGTAAGATAGCAAAGACACTTGCGTTTGGGTTAGCGCCGGGTGTAAGATAGCAAAGACACTTGTGTTTGGGTTAGCGCCGGGTGTAAGATAGCAAAGACACTTGTGTTTGGGTTAGCGCCGGGTGTAAGATAGCAAAGACAATTGCATTCGGGTTAGCGCCGGGTGTAAGATAGCAAAGACAATTGCATTTGGGTTAGCGCCGGGTGTAAGATAGCAAAGACAATTGCATTTGGGTTAGCGCCGCTTAGCGCCGGGTGTAAGATAGCAAAGACACTTGCTTTTGGGTTAGCGCCGGGTGTAAGATAGCGAAGACACTTGCGTTTAGGTTAGCGCCGGGTGTAAGATAGCAAAGACACTTTTGTGTTTCGGTTAGCGCGGCTTAGCGCCGGGTGGAAGATGGGGCCCCTGGAGTTATAAAACCTTAAACAGGTGAGAATTTACCAAATTTCCATCTGCGTAAAGGGGTTAAACAGAGCACCCCCTAAATAGGTGAGAATTTGCCATCTGCAAAGATCAAGATCAAGTTTACCAGTTGCAGACATTTAGATAAAAGAAGCTCAGAGGTAATCAAGAATGACGATTATTGTGATGATTGAAGGCACAGTCCGTCTAAAAATGAAAATTGTCACTTTATTGGACTTTCTCTGGTGTTCTATATCAAATCAAGCACTCCTATTTTGCCTCCATCACAGTAGGGGGGTTAGGGTTAGAAAATGTGAAAATATAAGCAGCATTCTGTTCATTCAAAATGTTAAAGTGCAATTGTGTTCCGAAAACCAAAGAATAATTGTGATCTCAGTATTGACTAAAATAATTGATTATAATTTTTGCGCTAATTCCCTGTGTTGTGTGTTTTAGGCTGTAACCACAGCCCTGGCGCAGGTGGATAGGGAAAAGATCTATCAGTGGATCAACGAGCTCTCCAGCCCCGAGACGCGGGAGAATGCCCTGCTGGAGCTCAGTAAGAAGCGCGAGTCTGTGCCAGATCTGGCCCCCATGCTCTGGCACTCCTGCGGCACCATCGCCGCCCTCCTGCAGGTAGCTGTCATCAGCTCTGAGGCCATTCGAATAACACACCTAACACAGAACAGAGCCATTCAGGTCTTTTAAAATACATTGCAGCCATTCGAGGGGATGTATGGCAGTGGTTCTCAAACTCGGTCCTGGGGACCCCTGTGCTTTGTGAACACGTATGTGATTTCATAATTGTTTCCCTTATACTTCTTAACACAATGCAGGTTTTCAATCAATCATTTGCTTTTATTGGTCATGTGTCCACACTTTCACCAATTAGGAGCCTGTTGATTTGAACAGTTACATTTTTTTTATTGTAATCTTCACCTATTTATGTAATCATTTGCAATATAGCACAATAAGCCCAATGTGAATGAGACCTTTATTCATCTTGACATGCATAGCTATGTCTGACTTAATTTGTGAGTAAATAATCTCTCCAAACACGAAAAGTGTAAATAGTGTTAAGAAATGGATTCTGGTTTGCAATTGTGGTTGGAAGGAAGACCAGCATACACAGGGGTCCCCAGGACCAGGTTTGAGAACCACTGATGTGTGGTATAAATAGGCTTCTTGTAAAAATTGCTGGACATCTTTAGCATAATGTCCATCCCTGAGTCAATTGGCTGTCGATGATCTATTTACAAACATTTAAAGGTTTCTTATGAAAATAATTGTTGCTAACTTGTATAAGCACTCATTGGAGCCTGATTTATTAAAAAGAGGTTTTGTCCTATCATTGTTTAAGACCCTGAAAGCGTAAATGTTAACATGGTAATTTTATGGTTTTACAGGAAATTGTCAACATATATCCCTCTATTAACCCGCCGACCCTAACGGCACACCAGTCCAACAGAGTGTGCAACGCCCTGGCGCTTCTCCAGTGTGTGGCTTCTCACCCTGAGACCAGGTGCCTCTCTTCTTCATCTTCTGCTGAATGAAAAGGGTCACTGTTCAAATGTCAGTAATGCGGCGCCTAAGATGAGAAGTCTCACGTGTTCTTGGGCTTTTTTTTTCTTCCAGATCTGCGTTTCTGGCTGCGCATATCCCGCTCTTCCTGTACCCCTTTCTACACACCGTCAGCAAAACACGCCCCTTTGAATACCTGAGGCTCACTAGCTTAGGAGTAATAGGTATGCTTATCCTGCATATTCTTCTCAAATATTGATACAGAAACACCCGTGCCAGTACGCAGCAGCTAATTGTAATTGAATTTCTGCAGGAACACGAGCATCATTGGTAAAGAGTGGCATATTTTCAGTGTTTCTATTCTAAGACATTTTTAATATTTTCTTGCATTTTGAACACTTTTCTGTAGGGGCGCTGGTCAAAACAGATGAGCAGGAAGTGATCAATTTCTTGCTGACAACAGAAATCATTCCCTTGTGCCTCCGCATAATGGAGTCGGGCAGCGAGCTTTCCAAAACGGTACGCACCCTTTGCCCCTCCTGTCTTCCCTTCTGTACCAATACTGTACCATTGCTGTCTCCACCTGTACCCTTCTCTACCAATCCTGTCCCAGTGCTGTCTACATCTGTACCCTTCTGTACCAATCCTGTCCCAGTGCTGTCTACATCTGTACCCTTCTGTACCAATCCTGTCCCAGTGCTGTCTACATCTGTACCCTTCTGTACCAATACTGTCCCAGTGCTGTCTACATCTCTACCCTTCTCTACCAATCCTGTCCCAGTGCTGTCTACATCTGTACCAATCCTGTCCCAGTGCTGTCTACATCTGTACCCTTCCTGCCATTAGGAAAATGTACTCCTCCTTTAGTGGCAAGAAAGGGAGAAACACACCCTGATTAACATGATACAGGCTATAAGTATGAAGAGGAAGGTTTTGCACACACTTCTTTCCAACATGCGTACATCTCAAATTGGAAAGTCACCGTTTGGACTGTTGCCTTTGTCAACGTGATCAAATGAAATAAAATGGTTGAAATGTTGGTGATTTCACAATTGAAAACAAATTGTTTTTTTGTAATAAGTGCATGAATTTTCTTTGGATGTTTATGGTGGTAATATACACAGCTGATGGTATCTCTTTCTGCCTTAACAGGTTGCTACATTTATACTACAGAAAATCCTTTTGGATGACACTGGGTTGGCCTACATATGTCAGACCTACGAACGCTTTTCTCATGTGGCAATGATACTTGTAAGTTATTTTTTTCTTTAAATAAATTTTGTCTAATTTTGTGTGTGTGTGATATATATATGTGTATGTATGCTAATACCTCTCTTTATTTCCAGGGGAAAATGGTCCTGCAGCTCTCTAAAGAACCGTCTGCACGTCTCTTGAAGCACGTCGTGCGCTGTTATCTCCGTCTTTCTGACAATCCAAGGTATTAAAAGGCTGCTTTAAATTTAGCCATCTCTTCCCCTTGTTTACATGTTCTTCCTTAAACTCCCTCCAGGGGGAGCTGTTGCAGTAGGACTATAGCTTTACAGTGCAAGAAGAGTAATGTTTGCGGCCTTGTCCCCTCCCAGAGCCCGAGAGGCGCTCCGGCAGTGCCTGCCCGACCAGCTGAAGGACAGCACTTTCGCCCAGGTGCTGAAAGACGACACCACCACCAAGCGCTGGCTGGCACAGCTGGTGAAAAACCTACAAGAGGGGCAGGTCACGGACCCCCGGGGCATCCCACTGCCCCCACAGTAGAGTTACTGCTCCCTTTCCCCGCTGCCGCCACAGAGGAACGAGGATTCCGTTTAGGACAGGAACAGTAAGACGCAGGAAAAGCCACCTGCGGGCACTTCTGGAGGAGCTCTTAAGACTGTCATGACTAAAGGGTGCATTTAGACTGTTGTCCTCAAACCGAGGCCTGGGGGTAAATCACACGGGCTTCCCTTCACTGCAGTCTGCTCACCGCTCCGCTTTTCTTTTCTTTTTTTTGAGGTAAAAGTGATCTTCAGTTGCAGTTTTTACTGGACCTCCACCCACAATGCATTTTTTTTGTTCTGTTACCAACTGTAAAAATACTGTACAATAAACTGCCTCTTTTAGAAAATAATGTGTAAGTTTTATTTCAGGCAAGCCACGTTGTTCCATCTTTCAGAGAATGTTTTCTCAGGCGACGTTGACACTGTAAGGAGTCTATTATGCAAGCGAGTTAATTTGCCAGGTCTTTAACGTGATGGCGGACAGGTGGTCAGTGGAATGCTGTGGACAGGGATGACCACAATTAGTAGCCATTTTAGTGAAGACCAATCAGCAGAATCTCTGCTATAATTATGAGACGCACCAGATGTTCCTGTGACTGACAGAAGCCAGGCCAGACACCTCCAGCCCTTACGGGTCGGTATGACGCGGGCTGTCCTATGATGCCCCATACGGTCCGCCTGATCAAATGTCCCAATGGAAACCTAAACCACGCTTCCACGTTACTGTGCATGCTCTAAACTCTTGCCTCTTAAACGCTGTTTCTTACTCCGTCAGTCTGAACTAGAGAACATTGTTGAGGGAGGTCGTCTCCCTGCTGGCTTTGCAAACGCTGACGTGAAAAATAAGGCGCGTTGTGTAATAGAATAATTTTCACTGGCTATACTATGAATGATGTCATCCCTCCTCTGTCCTGTCCTGTTGCAGGGCTTTCTGTATTCAGTCTAGCTGTGGTGTGTCCATCTGCCATTTTGGCCGAGTGAAAGCAACTAACAAAGGTTTTTATTACGGTAGAGTCATTTATGAGGCGCAGTCAGGCATTTGGATCAAATGTTCACCCGGGGATGTGTCTGCACAAAGCAGTTCTTAAAGACTGAGGTGAAAATACCTGACCATGTCAAATTTAGAATTGTAGAATTTTACTGATGGAACATTCAAAATGACAACTGTGGGGCCGTAACATAGGCCCTAGATAATTTAAGAGTAAGTTCACTTTTGGAAATTTAAATCTGACCACATCGTATCCCAGGATGGGTAATGCCATTAATTCTTCACTCTTCGATACAAAGATGTAATGGGTAGAGCTTAGTCTGTGGTGAAGCACCACTTAATCATCGTAAGTACCTGACACGTTTCCCAGAGAGCTTTGTGATTGACCCAATCGGCTCAGCTTAACTCTGTCTTGTGTGTTTTTGTGTAGCAGATTTATGAAGCGGAAGCAGGGTTCCTGCCTGTTTCTTACATTGAGCTGGATAGATAAACCATCTGGAGGGTAAGAAGATCCAACGATAAATCCGTAAACAAACCACGCGTATGTCTGCTTTGGCGCACTCACATCCACAAATCACACAGACTGCCTGTTGGTGGCTTTGTTTGTAGCGGACGAGAGGCGGAGTATTTTCAGTTTTCTCCTGTCATGTATATGTTGGGTTTCAGTGTGCCTCGATCGATGCCGTCAGTGTACAATACCCAGATTGGACGCAAATGATTGATAGTGACCGCGCCTGTCCCCATTCACATTACAGTTCAATCTGTAGCCTTCATTCAGGCAATCATCTTTCATTCATGAGAAAACTATCTTTAACAATATGTCCCCAGTGACTGCCTCTCTGATCTGATAAACAATGAATCATTTAAAGTCAGAGTTTATGCTAGTCTGCAGGTGCGGTTTTTGCAGCTCACCTGTTGAACGTGTGTTGATGATGATGATGATGTTGATGATGATGTTGATGATGATGATGTACTATAAAAAATGTTTATTCTTGTTCTTTTCTTATTTAAAGTGGATATGCACCTCTACTGCTTATTACTGGGCGCTCCTGAGAAGTATTTTACAACCAGCCTACATATTATTAAATTATTAAGCATAGTATTTCAGAGTGTATAATTTTCAAGTATACTTTGTCCAGATTATTGCTCACTACAGGGTCCCTAGATCTATGATAAATTATTAGAAAGAAAAAATATGTTTTACTTAAAAAGCACAGTGTGTTAAAAATACATTTCGTATTTCATAACAACCAGTGTGAGCGACTGCCATAATTCTTTTTTTTTTTTGTAAGGGGCATCCTGTTTATTAGCATTATTGAATGTGTTTGGCAGTTGGGGTTGCGCTGCTCTTAAGGCAAGCCATGTTTGACTCCGCAGCCCGGTCCTGTCATCAAACATTGTTATGGCGTAGGTCTGAATGTGGGGCTCCCCTTCCGTGCTGGCGCAGGGTATATGGGACCCCCGTTCTAACCTCAGCCTCTCCTTGTTGAAAACCCGAGCCAGGAAGCCAAGCTGATATTGTGTATTATTAATGTCTCGTGACATCTGAGAAGGCGGGGGACAGACTCCCAAAAGAAAAATAAGTGAATAAGATGGCGTAAAAAAAGCCAAGTAGAAGCCTGTGGTTGAGTCAGGCCAGCGATCGTTTCACTCCGGAATCTGAGCGCAGAGGATTCCAATCCAAGCAAATGCCCTCTTCAATTAGAGTGAAGCTCTCTCCGCCCCCCTACAAACCCACGCTCGCACTTTGCTCTCTCCTGTTCGATCTCCCGTCCGACACCACAGCAGCCAGCAAACAGGGCTCATAAATATTTAAGCGTAGCGGCCCGGTAATTTAAGAAGGGGCTGTCACAATGGACGCGGGTCCAGGCGAGGCTCAGGCCAGCTAGCGGTTCATTGTGGACGGCTGCCAGAAGGAGAACATGAGCTGTAAAGAGACTGAAAGACGTCAAACGCTAATGAGCACGGAACTCTGAGGCGGCCATTTGTGATGGATGTGCTGTTGTTTCCTCTTAACTGTTTGTTTTAACAGCGCTATGAACCCACAGCAACAACAACCACAACACGAATAATAATATTATATTTAAGTTTGATTCTTAAACTGCTGAACAGTGAATGGAAGGCCATGCTGAATCTTTGAAGAATGTGACGTCCCGTATGAGTTAACTGCACCTCTGTTGATGGCGTGCTCCTTGCATGTCAGTGCTTGAGCGAGGTTAAATAAGGCCTCTCTGTTCTAAAGGTTACGCAGAGGAAGACATTATCACAGTGTGAGGTTCAGCGTTAGGCTACCTGCAATTCATCCCAACAGCCTGCACATGATACAACGCTAAATAATGAATGATGAATGATAATATAATATCTTTATAAAGTCTTATAGCAGTCCTTACCTTAGTCATGAAACAGAGGTTAACATTGTCGCCATGCAGAGGTGAGGGGATAACATGAGACGCACGATGAATGGAGAAGTCTGGAAATACATGACCCCTATTGGCCCCTGCATTATCAACTGAAGGCCTATGGGAGACCTTTCTGCTGTTTAGAAGATGGCTGATCCAGGAGTGTTCTGTGGTGAAAAGAAATGACACATGGTGAAGGTAAAGATGATGGTTATTATTAATACCTATTTATTTGCCAAATGAGAGTATCCAAAGCAACTCACTTGGCTAGATTGTGTGATACCTTAAGTGCACATCACAGGAGCAACAGCCCATGAAATCGCCACTAAAACACCATTATAAACATGTATGCCATCTTATGTTACATCATACTGAAGGGAGTGTAGAGCCTTGCGTTGATCTGTAAAAACAACACAAATACAACCGTACTCAGCTACAACTATATCAACTATCTAAAATAGATATATTACACTGTATCAGAATTGAGCTACCGTTGTGTGATTATAATTTGTGTAGTCCGCTACAGTTGGGTGTGATTATAATTTGTGTAGTCAGCTACAGTTGTGTGATTATAATTTGTGTAGTCAGCTACAGTTGTGTGATTATAATATGTGTAGTCCGCTACAGTTGTGTGATTATAATATGTGTAGTCCGCTACAGTTGTGTGATTATAATTTGTGTAGTCAGCTACAGTTGTGTGATTATAATTTGTGTAGTCAGCTACAGTTGTGTGATTATAATTTGTGTAGTCCGCTACAGTTGTGTGATTATAATTTGTGTAGTCAGCTACAGTTGTGGGATTATAATTTGTGTAGTCAGCTACAGTTGTGTGATTATAATTTGTGTAGTCAGCTACAGTTGTGTGATTATAATTTGTGTAGTCAGCTACAGTTGTGTGATTATAATTTGTGTAGTCAGCTACAGTTGTGTGATTATAATTTGTGTAGTCCGCTACAGTTGTGTGATTATAATTTGTGTAGTCAGCTACAGTTGTGTGATTATAATTTGTGTAGTCAGCTACAGTTGTGTGATTATAATTTGTGTAGTCCGCTACAGTTGTGTGATTATAATTTGTGTAGTCAGCTACAGTTGTGTGATTATAATTTGTGTAGTCAGCTACAGTTGTGTGATTATAATTTGTGTAGTCAGCTACAGTTGTGTGATTATAATTTGTGTAGTCAGCTACAGTTGTGTGATTAAAATTTGTGTAGTCAGCTACAGTTGTGTGATTATAATTTGTGCAGTCAGCTACAGTTGTGTGATTATAATTTGTGCAGTCAGCTACAGTTGTGTGATTATAATTTGTGCAGTCAGCTACAGTTGTGTGATTATAATTTGTGTAGTCAGCTACAGTTGTGTGATTATAATTTGTGTAGTCCGCTACAGTTGTGTGATTATAATTTGTAGTCCGCTACAGTTGTGTGATTATAATTTGTGTAGTCAGCTACAGTTGTGTGATTATAATTTGTGTAGTCAGCTACAGTTGTGTGATTATAATTTGTGTAGTCAGCTACAGTTGTGTGATTATAATTTGTGTAGTCAGCTACAGTTGTGTGATTATAATTTGTGTAGTCAGCTACAGTTGTGTGATTATAATTTGTGTAGTCAGCTACAGTTGTGTGATTATAATTTGTGTAGTCAGCTACAGTTGTGTGATTATAATTTGTGTAGTCAGCTACAGTTGTGTGATTATAATTTGTGTAGTCAGCTACAGTTGTGTGATTATAATTTGTGTAGTCAGCTACAGTTGTGTGATTATAATTTGTGTAGTCCGCTACAGTTGTGTGATTATAATTTGTGTAGTCCGCTACAGTTGTGTGATTATAATTTGTGTAGTCCGCTACAGTTGTGTGATTATAATTTGTGTAGTCAGCTACAGTTGTGTGATTATAATTTGTGTAGTCAGCTACAGTTGTGTGATTATAATTTGTGTAGTCCGCTACAGTTGTGTGATTATAATTTGTGTAGTCAGCTACAGTTGTGTGATTATAATTTGTGTAGTCAGCTACAGTTGTGTGATTATAATTTGTGTAGTCCGCTACAGTTGTGTGATTATAATTTGTGTAGTCCGCTACAGTTGTGTGATTATAATTTGTGTAGTCAGCTACAGTTGTGTGATTATAATCTGGGTAGTCCGCTACAGTTGTGTGATTATAATTTGTGTAGTCAGCTACAGTTGTGTGATTATAATTTGTGTAGTCCGCTACAGTTGTGTGATTATAATTTGTGTAGTCAGCTACAGTTGTGTGATTATAATTTGTGTAGTCAGCTACAGTTGTGTGATTATAATTTGTGTAGTCAGCTACAGTTGTGTGATTATAATTTGTGTAGTCAGCTACAGTTGTGTGATTATAATTTGTGTAGTCAGCTACAGTTGTGTGATTATAATTTGTGTAGTCAGCTACAGTTGTGTGATTATAATTTGTGTAGTCCGCTACAGTTGTGTGATTATAATTTGTGTAGTCAGCTACAGTTGTGTGATTATAATTTGTGTAGTCAGCTACAGTTGTGTGATTATAATTTGTGTAGTCCGCTACAGTAGTGTGATTATAATTTGTGTAGTCAGCTACAGTTGTGTGATTATAATTTGTGTAGTCAGCTACAGTTGTGTGATTATAATTTGTGTAGTCAGCTACAGTTGTGTGATTATAATTTGTGTAGTCCGCTACAGTTGTGTGATTATAATTTGTGTAGTCAGCTACAGTTGGTGCGATTATAATTTGTGTAGTCAGCTACAGTTGTGTGATTATAATCTGGGTAGTCAGCTACAGTTGTGTGATTATAATCTGGGTAGTCAGATACAGTTGTGTGATTATAATTTGTGTAGTCAGATACAGTTGTGTGATTATAATCTGGGTAGTCAGCTACAGTTGTGTGATTATAATCTGGGTAGTCAGATACAGTTGTGTGATTATAATTTGTGTAGTCAGCTACAGTTGTGTGATTATAATTTGTGTAGTCAGCTACAGTTGTGTGATTATAATCTGGGTAGTCAGCTACAGTTGTGTGATTATAATTTGTGTAGTCAGATACAGTTGTGTGATTATAATCTGGGTAGTCAGCTACAGTTGTGTGATTATAATCTGGGTAGTCAGCTACAGTTGTGTGATTATAATTTGTGTAGTCAGCTACAGTTGTGTGAATATAATCTGGGTAGTCAGCTACAGTTGTGTGATTATAATTTGTGTAGTCAGCTACAGTTGTGTGATTATAATTTGTGTAGTCAGCTACAGTTGTGTGATTATAATCTGGGTAGTCAGCTACAGTTGTGTGATTATAATCTGGGTAGTCAGCTACAGTTGTGTGATTATAATCTGGGTAGTCAGCTACAGTTGTGTGATTATAATCTGGGTAGTCAGATACAGTTGTGTGATTATAATCTGGGTAGTCAGCTACAGTTGTGTGATTATAATCTGGGTAGTCAGCTACAGTTGTGTGATTATAATCTGGGTAGTCAGCTACAGTTGTGTGATTATAATCTGGGTAGTCAGCTACAGTTGTGTGATTATAATCTGGGTAGTCAGCTACAGTAAGAAGCAGAAATCATCAAAAGTCATGTTGGTCTGGTGCTTTATCTTCATGCGTGGCTGGCATCCACGGTGCAGTGTGGTTTTGCATCTGTCACGCTTAAGATCGTCTATTTGAATTTATGGCCTTTGGAATTATATAAAGAGCCGTAGGAACAGAAAGCATTAGAAAAGAAAACAATAGTAAGAAATGGTCAGATGGAGGAGGTGGAAAAAGGAGCTATATAGGGAGTAAGCAGTCAGAAATAATCCCAACAGGAGAAAGAGAGAGTGAAGGGGAGGCAGAGTCAGGCAGAGAAAGAGAGGGAGGGAGGAGGGCTGACTCGGAGTGCGGCGATGTTGACACGGTATCGGCTTTCCCTGGTCTCTCGGCATTCAGCGGGAGCATGGCGACAGGCGAGGACGCTGGCAGGCAGGGTTTGGGAAAGAGCCAGCGGTCCTGGGACTCTCCCTGTCTCTAGACCTTCACACCCCCATACCACCGCCAGTCATCCGGACCCCCAAGATGTGCTTCCATCAAGTGAGTACTTTCTCCCTCTCTCCCCCTCTTTCTCTCTGTCTCTCTCTCTCTTCTTCAGGGTTTCACTATGTGCTCTCATGCTGTGGTCAGTGCCACAGAGCCGCTCATACATTGGGTTAGTCTAGCCCTCATTGTCGGGGTATTGTCCTGTCCGCAACTGATATTTTGCCTGCCACTTCCTGCGGACTTTAATTGATTAGTTTTGTCTGTGACGGCAAATAGATAAGCCATCGCAGACAGTCTGTTTTTGCAGACAGTGTGAATTCTGGAGTTAACATGCAACAGTGTGAATTTGCAAAACTCTCACGTAACATCGCTGTTCAATGAAGAGAATTACCAGTAATAAAATGTAAATTTTTTACATCTGCAAGGTCATTATCAAGTGAAATAAAACAAGTGGCCTTTCTCACGTTTTCATTACGTGTGCTTTTTTTTAGCATGTTCACACTGACCACCACAAAGGAGTTGCGTTTTCGAGACTACCGTGGCTAGCCCTCATAAGGTGGGGGACTATGTCCTCATATGGACATTAGAGTCGGTTGTATTTTATGGGTTACTCCCACTCCTGCATGTGGTCTTGCTTTAACTTGCTGCCTGTCAGACAGATAAAACTCTTCTCTTACCAGGCATTTGGTCAGACAGGGTTGAGGCCATTCTCAGGCCTGCAGTGGACTTCGGCAGAGAAGATGACTCAGGTGTAGAGGACAGGGAAAAGTGGTACTAAGGGCTTTCTGAGACATTGGGTTATCAGTGAAAACTGTCCATTGGCCTGGATGTTTTGGTTTGGGGTTGGGGTGGGGGGGGGGGTCTTTTTCTCCAGAAATGGTGTACAATGCATGCAGTGAGAATTGTGTCAGTGTTGTGCAGGGCGAGGCTAGGCTTTACGGACACTCTTGACAAGTGTTTGGCGATTCAGGGTCGAGACCTTCACCCTGTCACCCATGCCTTTCACTATTTAAGAGGGGAAAAAACCAAGCGCTTGTGTTGAAATGGCAGACCCTGGTTAAAGGTTTTGTTTGTGCATGATAGACAGGAAGGCTTCTAGCATGAAATGATTGAAATTGAAAGTAGCTAATGTGGTATTACACAGGCCTGACTAAGATTACCGACCGCGGGATAACAATCCTGGAGCTTAGGGCTTGTTATCACAGGGAAAAGGCAGACAAAGAAAGAGGCTCCTCTGGGCTTGCACATTCCACTGCGTATTGCGTAGAGAGTATTGCGAGTGGGAGCGGTGGTCATGACCTCTCTCTCAGCCCAGATCCGATGAACATGGCATCGGTGCGGTCCTGTGGGCCGGGACAAAGAGGCTGCTGATTGCGGGAGAAAAAGCAGCCTTTGTTTGTCAGCGTTTGTGAAAGACCCTGAAGTCTGCACCCTGGAGCATTATTATTACGATTATTATCTTTGCATTAGTAACTGACCTATCCTGTCAGGCAGCTGGATGGATACCAAATTAATTACCTTTTTATTTAACCCTCATATTATCTATCCCGATTCAGTGTTTGATGTCTCTTACACACCCTTTAACCGTATTTTTTCATCTTGACACGATATGACTTTTCCTAGATTGTTGGGAAAAAATAATAAACACGCAATGAACATAATGCTATGCTTTCAAAAGTCCTGTACCAACTTTGTATACAAAGGTGTTGTGTGGGGTGCCTGCATAAAATGTATGAAAATATACAATAGGGTAGCGAATATTATATCCTAAGCAATGCGTAACAGTTAGTAATCAAGAAGAGACAGCATAGATTGATGAAAGAAACTGACCTCACTCTTGGTGCGTCTCCATGTTTCATATGGCCAAACCAACCAATCAGATATTAGAGAAATATATTATTTTGATGTGGCATTTTTATGATTGGCCGAATCGTCTGTAGCTCTAATAGCCTACTGACGATTTAATAATGTTGGATTTTATTTTTTCTGGATTTGGATTTGGCTTTTCGTACCCCCCCTGGACACGGCCCTGGCTGGCTCCCATCCCATCTCATCATATAACTAATATTAGGCACTCAATTGAATGAAGACAGCTTCGTATTCATAAGTTTCTATCAGAATGACAGTGTAAACACGGCGCCATCTTTAGGACCTATTTTGCGCTGCAGCAGCCCCTCACGCTCAGTCAGCAGGTGGGGGAGAGATGGCTAACGTTAGCCACAAAGAAATCGCGCACCTCACTTACAGCCAGTTACAGGAAGGGATGTGAGTCCGATGGGTGTGACAACATCGGTTCTCCTCTGAAACACGTGGGGCCATCCTGGTGCTTCTTTTCACACTGCAACCACAAGCCACACATGCGCAGAGCGGGGGTGAAGGAGACCCAATCATATGTGTACGGGTGCCTGGACGGTCAACAGGGGTCACTCAAGCAATTAATATATCCCTTGGGCTGCCGGCCAAAGTTGGCAGTGGCATGGGCCTGATGCTGTCCAAGACTGTGGGTGTTTGTTTTTCTACAGGTTCAAAAGTCCAGATCTTTGAGCTCGCCTCCAAGGTTTTAAGTTGAAATCAGAAACAGTTGTTAAAATGTTCAAATATTTTAGAGAAAGGCCACTTGCAATGATATTCTGGTCCAGTTTAGAGGGAATTATTTCTCAACCGCTGCTACATTCTTTAATACAAGTCCCCACATTTCATACAAATGCTAACTATTATCTCTAATATGTCTCTGAAGACATCATTCTATGTTTAAAAATGTATTTGAAAAACTGTTTTCTTACACTTTGTAACTTTTTGTTAGTAGATGCCAGAAGTGTGACAAAGCAACAGATGGCTTCAATCCGAAGCGACATGCGTAAGTTACCTTGAATAAAAATAATAAACAACTGAAGTTTGTACATGTACACAGTGATACGAGATAGAACATTGATTCCTTGCTGTGCTTTGATGATAGTGAAAACCTCGCCAAATTAATTGGTTAACAAAAATTAATTAATTGCTTAACAAAAATTAATTAATTGCTCAGGTAAAATGCATGAAGCTCAGGAATCGAAAGCATTCATAAATTGAAGGAATCTAGATTAGAGGCGTCTGGATTTAACAAGGCCTGCGGATTTGAACCAGTCCGCTTCCCCCGACACTCAGGGATCCAGGGAGATGACAATCTGCAGTCCATGATTGTGGGGACGGTGATGAGGAAGGTGAAGTCTCGCAGCTGGAAGAAGCAGCGCTACTTCAAGCTGCAGGAGGACTGCAAGACCATCTGGTACAAGTCTAAGAAGGCTGGAAAAGCCCACTCCACATGTGAGTAACGCACAGGCTGGAAAAGCCCACTCCACATGTGAGTAACGCACAGGCTGGAAAAGCCCACTCCACATGTGAGTAACGCACAGGCTGGAAATGTGTTGCAGAATAAAGTTATTCTATTCTATTCTATTCAATTTTTTTGCTGTTTCAGCCTTGAGTGATACATGTACTCTTTATAAATAGTGCTGTGTTGCTTGTGCGGCCCAGTTCCAGAGGCCTGTTACTGTTTTGCAGAGAAGGCCATTGTGTAGCAGCAGTTTTCTGCTGCAAGACCTTTGCGGGTTCATGCAGTTGTGCTTTGATTGCACACCTAAGTACCTGCATCTGTTACACTCCCACATCTACTCCATATCTGGCAACAGGGTGATGGTTTGGGGCTCGTTCGATAGCTCAGACCCTTGATGACTTACAGCCATTTAGCCAGCCATGTGTTCCATACTGTACCAGTGTAATTTACAGCTGAATCTAGTCTCACCCCCCAATTCCCATAGAGATCCATTCAAATGCAGAGAGGTTATAGTATCGCTTGTAACAGTACCTGAAAATAAGATATCGAGAGTCTTTTGATGTTGATTGGTCACAGACTTCAGGAAGTAACAGCATGCAAAGGATATGCGACCAAATATTAAATATGATACTTTAAAAATATGTTAAAGCAAAATATTAAAATTTTCTGAGACACTGAATTTTGGGTTTCATTAGCTGTAAGCCATAATCATCAAAATTACAAGAAATAAAGGCTTGAAATATTTCACTCTATGTGTAATGAATCTATATAATATATGAGTTTCACTTTCTGAAATGAGTGACAAAAAATATTGAATTTTTTCACGATATTCTAATTTTTTGAGCTGCACCTGTATATATATGTATATATAAATGAAAAAGTAATGGTGTTAAAACGAGCAGTTGACGCCTCGCTTGGCTCCGCCCTCAGTCTCTGTGAGTGACGTGGAGGCTGTACGCGAGGGACATCAGTCAGAGGTCCTGCTCAGCATCGCAGATGAGTTTCCGCCTGGCCGCTGCTTCACGCTGGTGTTCCGCGGACGCCGTGGCAACCTGGACCTGGTGGCAGACTCAGTGGAGGAGGCGCAGTCCTGGATCAAGGGCATGCGCAAGCTTATGGAGAACCTGGAGAACATGGGACAGAGGGAGAAGCTCGACCAGTATCCGCCAACTCCGCTAACCTCTCCCGCCAGTGTTCGCATCACATTGGGAGTCCCGCCTACAAACGTAGTGTGGGGCGACCCTTCTATACACACTAAAACACAAACACAGACTCCCAGGAGAGGATGAGTACAGATGCGGATTTAAAGGAAAATCATGAGTACAATAGTGCTCAGTGGTTGAAAGTGTTGAATGCAATAGTTATCCATTGTTGAAAGTGTAGAGTGCAATAGTCATCCATTGTTGAAAGGATTGAGTGCAATAGTCATTGACTGTTGAGTGTGTAAGGTAAATCTAGGTCTAAAACAAAAACAAATCCCATCATAACCTCTCCTCTTGTTCACCATAGCACTTTATTATGTAGTGCAGTTCTGATGAGTTGTGATGGGTTAACAGTAGTCATTCCATAGCTTTCTCACCAAATACCATCTAATTCAGCCGCCATGGTGTGATCCCTGATCCGGCCCCTGCACCTTTGACCACGAACCTGAACGCACTTCAGGTCATGTGTTTTAGTTCGGATCCTTAAGTGGCCCCTCCCCGTTCACCAGGTGGATCTGCGATTGGTTTAAAAAGGCTGATAAAAACAAGGATGGACGAATGAACTTCAAGGAGGTGCAGGACCTGCTGAAGATGATGAATGTGGACATGAACGAGCACCACGCCCTCCGGCTCTTCAGGGTGAGACAGAGGGGACGGACTCAGACGCTCGAGTTTCACACTAGAGGCTGTCAGTTACAACACAGAGATTAACATGCTGTTCAGATGCTCGTGTCTCACACTAGAGGCTGTCAGGTACAACACAGAGATTAACATGCTGTTCAATTTACAGGTTAAAGTAAATCACATAGGTATTAAAGATGCTTGACATTATTTCCAAGATACTTAGAACAAAATTATGTTGTTCATTTAAGGAGTAGCCACTAATCTTTCTTATCAATAACGCCGTATCAATTGTGCAATAAAAATGTAAAACAAAATTTCTCTCTTCTTTAATTCTGTGGGAGTATATATTATTTCCTGCCGTTTCCTGCTTCTCTCGATGACAGATGGCTGACAAGTCTCAGACAGGCACACTGGAGGGAGACGAGTTTGTGCAATTCTACAAGATGCTAACCCAGAGGGACGATGTGCTGAGGCTGTTCCAGAACTACTCCAGTGACGGGCAGAAGATGACCCTTTGTGACCTGGAGGAGTTCCTCAGTGGAGAACAGCTGGAGGGGAACCAGAGCCAGCAGCGAGCCCTGGAGCTCATCGACTGCTATGAGCCGTCCGACACCGGTATACCACTGACTGCACAGAATGCTGGTAGAGCACTGACCGCACCAGGATACGACTAGAGCACTGACCATACAGGACACTACTACAGCACTGACTGTACAGGACACTACTACAGCACTGACTGTACAGGACACTACTACAGCACTGACCATACAGGACACTACTACAGCACTGACCGTACAGGACACTACTACAGCACTGACCATACAAGATATGACTACAGCCCTGACCATACAGTATATGACTACACCACTGACCATAGAGGATACAACTACAGGACTGACCTACAGGATACGACTACACCACTGACCATACAGGATACTACTACAGCACTGACCATACAGGACACTACTACAGCACTGACTGTACAGGACACTACTACAGCACTGACTGTACAGGACACTACTACAGCACTGACCATACAGGACACTACTACAGCACTGACTGTACAGGACACTACTACAGCACTGACTGTACAGGACACTACTACAGCACTGACTGTACAGGACACTACTACAGCACTGACTGTACAGGACACTACTACAGCACTGACCGTACAGGACACTACTACAGCACTGACCATACAAGATATGACTACAGCCCTGACCATACAGTATAACAGCACTGACCATACAGGACACTACTACAGTACTGACTGTACAGGACACTACTACAGCACTGACTGTACAGGACACTACTACAGCACTGACCGTACAGGACACTACTACAGCACTGACTGTACAGGACACTACTACAGCACTGACCATACAGGACACTACTACAGCACTGACTGTACAGGACACTACTACAGCACTGACCATACAGGATACTACTACAGCACTGACCATACAGGACACTACTACAGCACTGACCATACAGGACACTACTACAGCACTGACCATACAGGACACTACTACAGTACTGACCATACAGGACACTACTACAGTACTGACTGTACAGGACACTACTACAGCACTGACCATACAGGACACTACTACAGCACTGACTGTACAGGACACTACTACAGCACTGACCATACAGGACACTACTACAGCACTGACCATACAGGACACTACTACAGTACTGACCATACAGGACACTACTACAGCACTGACCATACAAGATATGACTACACCACTGACCATAGAGGATACAACTACAGGACTGACCTACAGGATACTACTACAGCACTGACCATACAGGACACTACTACAGTACTGACTGTACAGGACACGACTACAGCACTGACTGTACAGGACACTACTACAGCACTGACCATACAGGACACTACTACAGCACTGACCGTACAGGACACTACTACAGCACTGACCATACAGGACACTACTACAGCACTGACCATACAGGACACTACTACAGCACTGACCATACAGGACACTACTACAGCACTGACCATACAGGACACTACTACAGCACTGACCATACAGGACACTACTACAGCACTGACCATACAGGACACTACTACAGCACTGACCATACAGGACACTACTACAGCACTGACCATACAGGACACTACTACAGCACTGACCGTACAGGACACTACTACAGCACTGACTGTACAGGACACTACTACAGCACTGACTGTACAGGACACTACTACAGCACTGACCGTACAGGACACTACTACAGCACTGACCGTACAGGACACTACTACAGCACTGACTGTACAGGACACTACTACAGTACTGACTGTACAGGACACTACTACAGCACTGACCATACAGGACAGTACTACAGCACTGACCATACAAGACACTACTACAGCACTGACCATACAGGACACTACTACAGCACTGACCGTACAGGATCCTGGTGCATAAATTACTAAAAGGAATACTGGTGCAACATTAATTCCCTGTCGTATCGTTTTCTTTTGTCTGCAGCCAAGATTTTTCACGCCATGTCTATTGATGGATTCCTGATGTACCTGAGCTCAGCAGAGGGATCCATCTTCCACCCCCGCCAACAGGGCGTCTACCAGGACATGAAGCAGCCCCTGTGCCACTACTACATCTCCTCCTCACACAACACTTACCTGCTGGAGGACCAGCTACGGGGCCAGAGCAGCGTGGAGGGCTACATCCGGTACACGCTTTATTAAGGGTTTAATAAAGAGGCTCTGTCACAAGGCAGAGTCCTTATACTTCAGATTTTATCATTGTAGCACTAAAATAACATTGTTTACATGCTCTGATAAATATTGTCTATATTCATAGTTGAAATTTGAGTTTATGTTTGTGGAAAAACTAGCAAACTTGAAATGGAAAATAGAACATCGCTATGAAAGATGGATTACAGGTTTTACGCATGTGTTTGCATTATTATTTAACGAAGTCTCTATCACCTCATGTAACCACTTTTGTGACAAAGGTCAAATACTCTCATTGAGATATTGAGTTTTAGATGTTAAATCCTTTTAAAGAGCTGGGACATTTATAATGCATGAAACCTAAGGCTTGCAGGTTTCCACTTCAAACAGGACGCATACAGTAGTGTTGGTTATATAATGATACTTTTATCACAGGCAGGAATTCTCAGTTTGTCCCTAATGTCCACTTCCATAGGATAGACCACAGGGTCCCAAACACGTCCCTAAAGTGATTAACCTCATTTCCCACTTTTATTATCCAACCCCCATTACAGGCTGCAATGCAGTGGTTAGTTATCACCCTAGTAAAGGGAAGCATGTTTAAGTCATGATATCATCATGCTATTGATCTGTATTCATATGTAGCTAATTAGTACAATATACATAAACCTGCATTCTATGGCAGGGGTGTCAAACGAAATCCCCAGGGGTGTCAAACTAAATCCCCAGGGGTATGCCGTGTCTGTGGTCTCCTGTCAATCAGCTGCCAATTATGACCTCGAGAACAAGGTGTGTGGATTAATTTAGCTAATCAGTGACTTAAATGAACCGCTGGTGCCGAGAACACACCGAAAACCAGCAGACACTGTGGCTCTCTAGGACTAGAGTTAAACCTGCAGACACTGCGGCCCTCCAGAACTGGAGTTAAACCTGCAGACACTGCGGCCCTCCAGAACTGGAGTTAAACCTGCAGACACTGTGGCCCTCCAGGACTGGAGTTAAACCTGCAGACACTGCGGCCCTCCAGGACTGGAGTTAAACCTGCAGACACTGCGGCCCTCCAGGACTGGAGTTAAACCTGCAGACACTGCGGCCCTCCAGGACTGGAGTTAAACCTGCAGACACTGCGGCCCTCCAGGACTGGAGTTAAACCTGCAGACACTGCGGCCCTCCAGGACTGGAGTTAAACCTGCAGTGCAGCCCTCCAGGACTGGAGTTAAACCTGCAGACACTGCGGCCCTCCAGGACTGGAGTTAAACCTGCAGACACTGCGGCCCTCCAGGACTGGAGTTAAACCTGCAGACACTGCGGCCCTCCAGGACTGGAGTTAAACCTGCAGACACTGTGGCCCTCCAGGACTGGAGTTTGACTGTGCTCTGTAGGGTTACCCTGTGTTTTGGCCTGTGTTTTGTGAAGGGCCCTGAAGAGAGGCTGTCGCTGTGTGGAGGTTGACTGCTGGGATGGGCCCAACGGAGAACCCATCGTTTACCACGGACACACCTTCACTTCCAAGATTCTTTTCAAAGACGTCATTGCTGCTGTGGGAAGCTATGCCTTTAAAGTGAGTATCGTTACCATAGATACAGCATGGCTGGAGTGTCCATTGTGTTTGTCTGCATATCCTGTATTGGATAGACTTATGAACAAGCATAAATAAATATTGCATTGAATCTGTTTTTTTTTTACTAGTTTTTATGTAATAATTACAATAGAAGTGGACAGCTGAAGTGTTCTTCAGCTTCATCTGTTACACAGGCAGCCCTCCAGGGTCTCCCAGACGTTTCAAAGTGACTGATAGCTAAATACGAGCCTTGAAGTAAATGGGATTGTGTGTGTGAGTGCTGTGGTTGTATGTGTCACGGCCGTGTGCAGTGCAGGTATGTGTGTGTGTTGGAGTGCTGTGGTTGTATGTGTCACGGGCCGTGTACAGTGCAGGTATGTGTGTGTGTTAGAGTGCTGTGGTTGTATGTGTCACGGCCGTGTGCAGTGCAGGTATGTGTGTGTGTTAGAGTGCTGTGGTTGTATGTGTCACGGCCGTGTGCAGTGCAGGTATGTGTGTGTGTTAGAGTGCTGTGGTTGTATGTGTCACGGGCCGTGTACAGTGCAGGTATGTGTGTGTGTTAGAGTGCTGTGGTTGTATGTGTCACGGCTGTGTGCAGTGCAATGCGACACCAGCCTCTCAGCCGTGACACCGTCTACCTGAGCAGAGCCCACTGGCATAAGGCAGGTATACAGGTATAGTCTTTCGCTGCTGAAAATGTGCCTCATTTTAATTATTCACAAACCCCCCCCGCCCCCCTCCTGTGCTTCCAGGCGTCAGAGCACCCGGTCATCCTGTCCATTGAGAACCACTGTAGTGTCGATCAGCAGCGGTCCATGGCTCAGCACCTGGACCACATCCTCGGGGACAAGCTGCTGAAAACTACGCTGGGTGGCAAAATTCCCGCGGGGTTACCGTCTCCTGAGGTGAGGCCAGCGGCTTGTCTTTCCCCCGCTCCGGGGGCCGCCGGTCGCGTGAGGGTGTGGTTGCTCCGGGGGCCGCCGGTCGCGTGAGGGTGTGGTTTCCACGGCGTCGGGCCCTGGAGTAGTCTGATCCCCTTCTCATTGGCTGGAGAGTGGCCCTGCTGAGCTCCATCAACCTCTACCGCTTGTGTGGCCTAATGGTAGCTTCCAGGCTATATGATCTGCGCATGCAATATTGCCGCCTTGAATTATTAAACTGCTCAATATGTCATTTAGCCAGACAATCAATAGGGTTTCTGAAGTGACGACGGCCATTCTTTCAGTTTAGACACAAGGTAACCCCGTATGAGAAAATGCAGAGGATGCAGAGGTTGGGTCCTGGACACCTCAGAAACTTATTATTATAATCATAATAATAATTATTAACTATTCCTGAAGAGCTGAAATCTGTTCAAAGGAATTTAGACAATCTGCCTGGATTTAATGGCAGTTGAAAAGAATCCAATTACCTGAAAGAGGTTCTGCTTTTCTCATTTGGCCCTTTATGTGTCGATTCACATTTCATGGGACTGAACATCCCTTATCAAAGTAAGTGCAGGGAGAATTATGAATAAATTAACAGAGAAATGAAGCGGTCTGAAATATTGTATTAAACGGCAGTGTCGACAGTGAAACAGGACTAAGTGAATCTAGCACTCTGTCTTTTTCTTGAGTCTCATGGTGAGACGGATGTGTGTGGGTTGGACCCGTAATGCACGACTCAGAACACCGACGTAATAATAAATGCCCGCAAGGGCTTAATTATGGGGAAATCCAAAATCGTAGTCACACAAGCAAAGTCCAAAAACCAATAAATCCAGCCAAACCAAAAATACAGTACCGAGGGAGAAGGCAGTCTCGAAATCGGTATCCATGCACAAGTTCAGTAACCAGAGTAGCTGTCAGCGGAGCAGAAGTACAATACAGGGGTAAAGCAAAGTTCATTGGTCGTGGGGCGTAGCAGGAGTCAGACCGAAGTCCTATCCGCGGGGCAGAGGTACAAAACAGACAGCGGGCAAAACTCGTGGTCAAAAACAGGCAGTAGAAACGATAGGCAGTAAACAGGCTAGATCAATAATGGTAGTCAAACAATGGGTACCGCTCAAAAGTGACAGTAGTAAACTAACAGGCAACAATTTCGCATAGACATGACATGAACACTGATCTTATATGCAGGTGTAGACAGGTGCAGACAGCTTGAGAAAATGAGACACGTAACAAGGCAATTAGTAAATCGTTAGTAGTTATCCTATCCTAGACCTGACATTAGTAAATTAGTAAATGACTTGCACGAGAAACGTAAGGCAAACATGAACACATAGTTAGAGAGTTAGTATTACCCAATCCTGATCTAATGTTAGTAGATTAGTAAATAGACATGAGAGTATGAAACAATTAGGGAAGCGTGAGCGACAGCAAGAGAAAGAAACAGCATGAATGCAAGGCTGCGGAAAAACATGGAAATGTGTATGCTAACAATGAACTGCATCATAACATAAACAGAACACAAGCATGACATGAACAGAAAATAAACTGTGACAAACACTAAACATGAAACGTGGCATAAACATGACAGAAACGTAACACATGGTTGATTAAACGCTATATAAATGCAAGGCCTTATTATTATTATGAAACTGGATAGACAGCAGGCATTTACTGAGCCTAGATGGACTGAATGGCCTGTTGTCCTCTACTCTCCTGTTCTTACATATGCTTACAGGACATACATGTACGTATCATAACTCTAGTCTTTGCTGTACAAGTGAGATTGAGACTAGAAATGCTTTAATGTTAAATGAGTTTGGGTGATCTGCACACGGTGCTACCCGGCTGTATTCTCCCACGGCAGGACCTGAAGGGGAAGATCCTACTCAAGGGGAAGAAGATTGGGAGTCTGGAGGACAGCCTGAACGGGATGGGGGTGGACTCCCTGATGGGGGAGGTCAGCGATGAAGACGAGGCAGCCGATATCGATGAAGAGAACCTGCGCAGCGACGGCCTGCACCGCAGGGCGTGGGTAAGCACCGTTCCGCCAGACAACGCCACCGTAGGGCGAGGGTAAGCTCTGTTCCGCCAGACAACGCCACCGTAGGGCGAGGGTAAGCACCGCTCCGCCAGACAACGCCACCGTAGGGCGAGGGTAAGCACCGCTCCGCCAGACAACGCCACCGTAGGGCGAGGGTAAGCACCGTTCCACCAGACAACGCCACCGTAGGGTGAGGGAAAGCTCCGTTCCGACAGACAACGCCACCGTAGGGCGAGGGTAAGCACCGTTCCGCCAGACAACGCCACCGTAGGGCGAGGGTAAGCTCCGTTCCGCCAGACAATGCCACCGTAGGGGGAAGGTAAGCACCGTTCTGCCAGACAACGCCACCGTAGGGCGAGGGTAAGCACCGTTCCGCCAGACAACGCCACGTCCGTGTCATTAAAGTCTCAGAGCTCATATATATGTTATCTACTGTACCAGGTTCCTTTGAGTCACTCGTTCTTTTCAAACATTTTCCATAGAAACTTCCATTAAGATTTGTCTTCCTAACATGCTGCTGAGGCTTTCACACATTACTAATTCATTAAAAGATGACTCAGTTATACAACTTTGCATGTACTGCGCATACTGTATAATCTAACAATATTTTCAGAGGCACCTAAGCCCCTAAATTTTAACAGCTAATTTCCATTGTAAATCTATGATTCAGGAGCTGTGTTCCTGTTGGGTCTGTCCAAGAGAAATAGTCATGCTTTATTTCTGGACAGAGGTGTTGCCCGAGGTATTGAGAATTGAAAACTTGGGGTCCTTTCCAAAACAGTGCGATACTTGGAAATCTCTCATGAAATTTGCATGCTTCCTGGTCTGGGCCTAGACAGGTGTTTGAGAAGGTGATCGCCTGGAGCAATGAGCGAGGGCAGGTAAAGCTAAACGGGCTGTGTGTTTCCCCTCTAGCACTGTGCCAATATGCAGTGTGAAAGGGCGGAGGGGGAGGGTGGTGTGGGCAGGAGGTGGTGGCTGATATCGTCCTCATGGAAGACACTTCATCCCTTCAACTCTGGTAACTGCAGTCAGGGATCACCTCTTTGGGGTTTGTGCTGCTTTGTCTCCTTTTGATCCCAGCTCTCTTCTTCTACTGCAAAACAAATGCTAATGTTAAGAACTTCTTTGGACGCATTATTCTGTGAGATAAAAGCTTGTCAAGATGATTTGAGCAGGAATCATGTTAATGCATTCACTCATTTGAAAATGAGTGTTGAGTATGTATGACACATAATAAATGATACCTGAGATCCAGATGCCTCCGATTCCGCTCATCGCTAACATGTGCAAAATATGCTGGGGTTTTATGAAGTTTGTCCAGGTAGGAAAAAAAGGTTCAGAACGCTGCTCGGTACAGAAAACGCTGCACAGTGGGTCCAGGTGATACCGCAAGTCCAGGTGATACCACAGGTCCAGGTGACACAGTGGGTCCAGGTGATACCACAGGTCCAGGTGACACAGCAAGTCCAGGTGATACCACAGGTCCAGGTGACACAGCAGATCCAGGTGACACAGTGGGTCCAGGTGATACCACAGGTCCAGGTGACACAGCAAGTCCAAGTGATACCGCAGGTCCAGGTGACGTAGCGAGTCCAGGTGATACCACAGGTAGAAGTGTAATTGACTCTGACAGTTGCCGTCTCCCCACAGACATTGGCTTGGAGTTCCTGCCAGTGTGTAGCAGTGGGAGATTAGCTTTCAGGTGGGGGCAGGCGTGTTCTGAGAGCTAATTAGTTTGGATGTCACTGTTACTGGAGCCTGCCTGGCATCCGCTAGGTTCAGTGTGATCGCCATTATGATAAGATATCGTTTACTCCAACAGCGTCTACTCTGTTTGGGTTCCGTAAAGACAGCCAATGCTATTCACTGAGAGTTGCCTCATGGAGACTACACAGCAATACTGGATATTGAAAAATGTTTTCCCAATCGGTCAATGCCCGACTTCACAGTGCAAGCTCAAAGTTTTAGCCCCATGCATATTACGTTAGCACACGTGAGGGTGTAGCATCTCTCTGAGTGCCATTCTAAGTTACAATATTTTTGCAGCTCATTCCATTTCCCTAAGAGCTGCATTGTTCATTTTATAAGAGAGGTTTTAATTGAACTGAACTATTCTATCCCTATGTATCAGGCTTACTGTAATTGGCTCTATATACATGTATATGTCACTGGTGCGTGATGAGGCGCTGGCATCCTGGCCAATGGAAACCCTTCAATCCCTGGGTGACAGTCAAGTGTGTAACACTGTGGGTCTGGATTCACTATCAGACTTTCTGTGCACTAGAACAGTGCCTTAACAGGATGAGCCACCCAGCAGTGCTGAGGTCATGCCTGTAAGGGGTTTATTGAGTGTTCGGAGATTGAAATGCAAAGGTGGGGAGATCAGAACAAGTCAGCTCACAACAGTGAGGACCAATAATTAGGGGAAGAAAATAATAAAGGAAGAAAGAAAAGACAGGAAACTAATTTCTTAAGGCTAACAGCCAAAATGAAAATAAACCCACAAAACCAGGCACACTACTAAAACTAGTAGAATACAAACGAAATCTCCCGAGCTCACATAATGAGCTAATAACGGGAAACTTCATAAAACAAAAGACCACTCTCTGCTAATAATAGCTCAAAGCCGGAAGAGTGCAAAACCAAAATGAAAGAACAAAGAAAAACTGTCTCAGAGAGAACAGCAAAGAAACAAAATAGATAGCACGAACGCTACCAGGTGGAAAACAATCCTATACCCGACTAAGTAGCTATAGCAAGTCTCCCCTGAACATAAACAGAGGTCGCTAGTTCCTGGCTATACCTGGCTCGAATGCAATGTTGTGAGACAAACAAGCACCGGAGATGCGGAAGTGAGGAACTTAAATACCCTGCAGGCAGAAGCCCAGGTGAAAACAATAATGAGGCTGCAAACCACGAAACGGAACGTGGAAAAAATCTGATTGATTCCCGATCGTGGAGGCAGGACGAGAGCCGCAAAAGAAAAGAGAACAAACAGCCACAAACCACTACAATGCCATTTTAACCAATAAGAAAAAAGAGCCCATGTTTTGCATCACTGTGTGTCTGTGTTTTATATGAGTGACTGATGTTGTAAAGACTGAATACAGTTAACTCTCTTCTGCTGTAACACTGCCTGAGTTTATAAATACATTACTTCTAAATGTATTGTTATGGTGAGAAAATAGAGGACACTGTCATCATAATCTTTGCGCTTCTGTTTCTCTCCATCAGAAATCCAAGCAGCGTCTTTCTAAGGAGCTGTCGGACTGTGTGGTGTACTGCAAGAGTGTCCATTTCAGCAGTTTCAAGCACTCTCGCATTCACTCCAAGTTCTATGAGATTTCTTCCTTCACGGAATCCAAAGCCCGGAAACACATGAGGGACACAGGTAGGCCCCAAAATCATCGCCCGATTGGCTACGCAGTCCCTTGCATTCTCTACCCAGCATTGATTTTCCAGATGGCCACTGTTCTCTCTTATTAAATAAAGGTGACTTTATAATAAATGAAATTACAAACACTCCTGTGACCAACTCAAAGCAACTTCAGTGTTTGTGTTGTTGTTGCAGAGCTCTAATTATCTGAACAATACGTTCTTCTGCAGCACATATGGTTGATCTTACTGTGGCTGCATTGGTGTGTGTGTGTGTTTGTGTGTGTGTGTTTGCATGTGTGTGTGTGTGTGTGTGTGTGTGTGCGTGCGTGCGTGTACATGTGTCTGTGACTGCCTGTGCGTGCGTGCATGCGTGTATGTGTGTGTTTGCATGTGTATGCCTGTGTGCGTCTGTGTGTGTGTGTGGGCGTTTGTCTTTGTCCAAAAGGGGTTGAGTTTGTGCACCACAACAGTCGGCAGCTGACCAGAGTTTACCCCAGTGGACTGAGAACAGACTCCTCCAACTTTAACCCACAGGACATGTGGAACGCGGGATGCCAAATAGGTGAGGGACTCCTTCCTTACCTTACATCACATTATTTAGCAGACACTTTGACCCAGTCATCAACAGGCACCGTGCATCACAGATTTAAAGACCTTATCTAGGACCTCATGGTTTGATTAAATGAATGTAATGTAATGTAAATAATGCACCTTTGTCAATAGAGCAGCTTTGTACTCATGCACAGTTTGGATCGTGCCTTGTGGTGCTTCTTAACTGTAACAGTGTTCCCGTTTGCAGGTTTGTTGTGTTGTGTTGTGTGTCCAGTCTGGAGAATGTATACCTCCATGATATGCCTGCAAAAACATTGATACTCCTACTTAGAAATTCCAATTAAACCTGCACTCATTAGTACAATTCCTGTTTGATAAAAATGGAAAATGCAGCATACAAAAATTCCTGGCACTAATTAACAGAAATGAATGCCTTGTAGCGGCTTATGATCCTGGTGATCCTTAGAATAAGCCATGGTAGAATAGGCAATACTTTGACACACACCTTCAATGTTGTCCAAATGATTCCTAATTATTCCAGGTGATGTAAAGTTGTGATGAATGAAAAAAAGTACCAGAAGTACTCGAGAAAATAGAAAAATGAAAATACCACAAAATCAAAGTACAAATCAAAGGGAGAAAGCATGAAAGTGTCGTTATTCAATAAATATATGCCTGCCTGCTTCTACCAACATTTGCCATTCCCGAGGCCATTCTTCCTGTTCTTCTATAGTCCCTTTGCGCAACACCTGGGGCCACATGTATAAACAGTGCTGAGCAGGAAAATGCCCTCAGAAAGCCGCGTAAGGGGGTTTCCACGCAGAAATTCAGATGTATAAAATAACACGTGCTGCGAGAATCTGCATACCACTGCACACATTGGACGCAATGTTTGGCATCCATGTGATATGGTGAGTTTTACACTCTGGCATGGCCAGAGGCAGACCATATTCAAATAGCTTCTTAACGTAAATCATAGGTACTTCATAATTAATTATATATAATATTATAATGACTTCTGGAAAAACTGAAATTGGCACCAACATGCCTTGATGCGCAGTGTTTCTGCTGGGGTGGAGGGAAGGGTGGTAGGGAGCGCAGTGAGTTACTGTGAGATTCTCCATCTCTTCCAGTGGCTCTGAACTTCCAGACAGCAGGGGTGGAGATGGACCTCAACGATGGGCTCTTCAGCCAGAACGGTCGCTGTGGTTACGTCCTGAAACCCGAGTTCATGAGGAGTTACGAGAGGAGGTTCGATCCAGAGTGCCCTCAGAACTATGAGGGCTACCATCCTGTCAGCCTCGCCATTCAGGTGCTCAGTTCCAGAACATTCTACGCCGAGTTTAAAATGTCTAAATGTGAGGCACTTTTATGCCCAATGCCTCAACATTGAACACTTTCTGCACACATCCAGGAGCACATCCACCGGCATTGTGTTTATTTGTTAAAAAGTTAAGTTAAATGTTTAAGTTTCTTTTTCCTCACTAGCTTGTGATAAGAGAATAGATCAGCTTTTGTTATTTACAATTTTGTAAAACTACTGTTGTGTCTGGGGTTGAACAACACGTGGCCAGACCAGAACAATTCTGTGATTCCCCTGCGTGCATACTGAATGTACAAATCATTTCCAGGTGATTAGTGGACAACAGCTTCCGAAAGTCAACATCAAAGAGGGCTCGATTGTAGACCCCTTGGTAAGAGTGGAGATCCATGGAGTGCCAATGGACCAGGCCAAGCAGGAAACCAGATACATCGACAACAACGGTGAGGGCTAAGTACGCTCGCTCACCCAATAACATGATCGTTACTGAGGATATTCACAGATCACTTGGCCAAGTGCGTTTGCAGACCCGATAACGATTGTTGCCGAGAATATTAACAGAAAACGCTCTCCTTCCTGTACAGGATTCAACCCAGTTTGGAACGACAATCTGCAGTTCAACATACACGTTCCTGAGCTGGCCCTCATACGCTTCGTTGTGGAGGATTACGACAAGACATCCAAGAATGACTTTGTTGGCCAGTACACCTTGCCACTGACTTGCATTCAACAAGGTGAGAGATACAGTGAGCACCATAATTCATTGAATAGCGACACATTTTTTGTTATTTTGGTTCTGTACTCTAGCACTATGAGTTTGAAAGGATATAATGACAATAAGGTTGAAGTGCAGACTGTCATATTGGATGAACCGTTTATAAATTATAGAACCTTTTGTACATAAAAAAAATATTGGACAGTTTAACATAATGTAGAATAAAGTAATAATTTTTTATATTTGGTCGCATATCCTTTGCATACCATAACTTCCTGATGTCTGTGACCCAACAATATCAAAAGACTCTTGATATCTTATTTTCTGGTACTCCTACAAGCGATACTATAACCTCTCTGCATTTGAATGGATCTCTATGGGAATTGGGGTGTGGGACTAGATTTAGCTGTAAATTACACTGGAACAGTATGGAACACATGGTTGGCTAAATGGCTCTAAGTCATCAAGGGTCTGATGTATCAAAGAAGCCTTAAACCATCACTGCCAAATATGCAGTAGATATGGATGGATAACTTGAAGGGTGTCTTCTCTTGACTTATTTTTCCATAGAGTTCAATAGGAAAATTTGTCAGGAGAAACAACCCTTAAAGTGATCCATCCATATCTACTGCATATCTGGCAGCAGAGTGATGGATTAAGGCTTGTTTACCTCAGTACCACCCCCCAATTCCCATGGAGACCCATTCAAATGCAGATAAGTTATAGTATCGCATATAAGAGAACCAGAAAATAAGATATCAAGAGTCTTTTGATATTGTTATAGTTTTAAGACAAATGAAACAACCTCTCAACTTTACTTAAATCTGTCTAAAAAGAACCCAGTTGGGCACAGGCAGTATGGGGGATTGGGGGTCAGGGTAGACCAGTTTCATACAGTCTGTAAATAGACAGCTGATGGACTTCCCCTCCATATTTCCAGGATATCGTCACATCCATTTACTGTCCAAGGATGGAACCAGTATCCCCCCCGCCTCCCTGTTTGTGCACATCAGGATTTCTGATCTCCCGTTATCTGGGCTGGGGCCTAAACGACCTGCAGAATGATCAACTGCATTCCTCCTGCAAGCTCCACCCTGAAACCGGGACGACTGCATTACCCAATGTCTCCTAAAAAACGCACATGATGTTTTTGTGCTGTACACTTGACTTTTGGCGAGCAAGAGTTGGCAAGGCTGTTTTTTTCTGCTTCGAAAGAGTTACAGTTTATGCTTGAAAAATTGAGCTGATCAAGCCGGCCCAGAAAGCATGAATTCGCAGAAAGGTGTCCAATACCAAGCTGAGGATGAACTGAACAGGCTGATGTCTCTTATGGAGAGGAAACCATCCATTCATGCGGCGTCCACTTCACTGGCTAAAGTGGTCAGACATCCGTTAGCTTCCAATGTAGAAAAAGCTGCTGCCGTTATTCTGAAACCTGCTAAATTAGCATCTGCTTGGAACCTGGTTATACGCATGACACACTGCATTGGTGTACACAATTTATTTATGTATCCAAGTTAAATATCTGGATTCAGAAACTATGCAAAAAAAACAACACAGCAACTGATGAAGACTTCAACTTCAAAACATATTGCAAAAACAAATTAGTGAGCCAAAACATTCTTGTACATTTTAATGTGCTTGGAAAGGATATACAGTAACGGCTTGTGTGTTTTGAGGTTTTTAATTTCACTAATAACTTAAAAGATCTGCTGTACTTTCAGGGGTCAGGTGTCTTGCCACAAAAACCTTAGGGAGCAGCGACAGTCACACAGCGGTGTGTCATATCCGCCACAAACAGATTGAGTTAACGCTGTGACAGCTGTCATATCCGTCACAAACAGATTGAGTTAACGCTGTGACCCGTCATATCCGTCACAAACAGATTGAGTTAACGCTGTGACCCGTCATATCCGTCACAGATTGAGTTAACGCTGTGACCCGTCATATCCGTCACAAACAGATTGAGTTAACGCTGTGACCCGTCATATCCGTCACAAACCGCTGTGCGGTTCATATGCTGACGATCAACAGAGAGGGATACCCATATCTTTGCCCGCATTTTTACATTCGTTTTTATGCATGTCAAACATTTTAAGGAGTTGAACCTTTCAAGCAGGGCAGTATAAATAATAAAATGATACATATTTATCCATTAACTGTTCAGTACCCAATCACAAATGGTGAAGTTGGTCCTTGTCATTTCCAAGATGTTATTGAGCTCATATACTGTTAGTATTTGATTCATTTTTATAAATTTTAACAAGCTAGCTAGTTGGTACACAGTAACATTAGCTAGTGGTTTTTGATTACAATATAAAACCAACACAACTATAAAAAGCTAGCTAGATATTTTGACTACTGCATTATTGTGTACAACAATCATCTTGCGATGACAATGAGACTTCCACAAACCATTTTCTTTTTCATAAAAGTGGCAGGATCCAAAATGCACAATGTTGAATGAATTTTTTGCTATTTTCATACATTTCTGTGTGGCTGCCCCGTAAGGCATTGCTTTGTCCATAACACTATGCTAAAATGAGATTTATAAATATTTCACATGTCAGAATACCAGAGTAGAACTACACAAATGTATGAAGACAACTGTATTTTGATAGTGACATGGAGTTAAACTTTATACAAGCTGATCTATATTCATATTTACAGCACTAGCCAAAAACCAAATGACAGTAACTGAACATTTAGCACAATGTATATTACTGAACTGCCTTACAAACACAGATGCTCCACAATCCCTTTCACTGCTGGAAAAAAACAACACATAATGAAATTCACAGCCTAAAACCACTTTATTTTTCTTCCCAACACAACCATAGCATTTTGGTTTAGATCCATGGGGTCTGGGGTTAGTGGTTCTTTGAGTTACGCTAGACAGAGTTGGCATTTAACTTTCAAAATGACAAAAAGTACATACTGTTTTCTTGACACTGACAATTTGTAAAGTGTTATTTCTACACCATTAAGACTTCAATGAAAAATGAAACCCAGTCTGTGGCCCCTCACCTCACGCATCCTACACAGGATAGTTTCAGGAGGGGCGTGCATACGCTACCCTAGGCCCTTACACCTGGATAGTATCAGTGCATATGCTACCCTAGGTACCAAAAGCCAGGCCCTTACACCTGGACATCATCTCAAATCACCAGTAACTCACAGAGCCTGCAATGTTCTGAGGATTAAACTAATTACATACAAACACAAACCTTAAAATCTTAAAACTCTGTCATCTGATTGTTATCTTTTTATATAAAATGTCTATAGAGTTTGCTGGTTTTATTAGGATTATATTTTTATACTTTTATTTTGCTCTTATGGGATATTGTGTATAACATACTGTAATGTTTTATGATAATTTTAACCCTTTTTTGTAACATTAGTCTGAGCGGACTATTGTGGATCTGGTCCGTATGTACAAATGTAATTATGTATTCTCGACAATTGTGTATTATGCAAGTCACGTATGTCTACGAATAAATTAGACTTTCCACAAAAGCAGAGTAAATCCCAGCCGTAGATGGTATGGCCTAACATACTTTAAACAATGTCTTAAATATTGCATGAAAAGTCTAAATGAATGCTTGCCAGTTTAATAACTAAACCACTGTAGTAAGACTCACTATATTTGAGATGAAAGTTATTATTTATTGTTACAAAATGTCACCGCCATGTTTCTTCAAGTACATTTCTTTGATATTCATTTACTACTATGCACATTTTGTAAATTATTGCACAACTTCATGAAATGTGCACTATACTAAATTAAACACCTTTTCCTTAAAAGTAAAAAAACTGATGAGCTGGGTAAGCTCTTCAGATGCTATACATCAGCCTCAAAACCACATGAACCAATGTTACAGAGCAGCTTTCATGATTTTAATTTTCTTTCCCATGGGCCATCATAAACACATGTTTGCTAAATTCATAACAGTCCCATTAGCAAGATTAATAAGTCATAAATTACATTTAGTGTGAATCTCCAACTTTGAATCCCAAGAAACTTGTCAGTTAGTAGGATTCCACTCATGATTATTCATAAATGGCAAATACAGCATCGTTAGCGTCTACAAAACAGATAATGTTACAATAAATACAAAATGGGAGAGAGAGAAGCATGTTTCAACTCTTTTAAGATAAATAATGCTGAAAACAAAGGAAGAAAGGTGAGCACAACACTTAACAAGATAAATGTTAAATAAAATGGTCTCTTTTAGACGACAAGCCACTGCATGTCAAGCACATGCGCATCAGTCCAGAGCAGAACCTCTGGATGTGAAACATTCATACAAAAGGCTGTATTAACTTTACTGTAAACGTTTTTGAGCGGCACGTACAAAAGTAGAGTAACTTCTAAGAAACAGATCAATGAATGTTCACTGCATCTGTCACTACATATTGTTTACATTAAATTGTGATGTCAGTTGTTTCTGTGTGTGTAGCCAGGGACACAAACCTCATGTCAATTTACACGGCTAATAATAAAAATAAATGAACGGACAATAGAAAAATTGATTGGTGGATTGGCACTAAATTAATTATAAACTAGACAGTTGTCGAACAAATAAAATGTTTTCAAAATAGTGACAATGAGGTCTGCTGCTAGGTTCAGCGCTAGATACTGAATGCGCATTTAATGTGTTCTGCAACAGTGTATGGGCGTCTATATATTTATGACTATTTATGCATTTCTACATTATTTACAAGCTTTATTGCATTGTGTCTGAACAGGCAAAATGCCCATGCAGTTCACCCATTTAAAATAAAATATTACATCTGTGTTTTTTTTCAGTAGGTTAGTACTAAGAAGAGAGTTCTTAGCATGCGTGACTGTAGAGCTCTATTGTCCCTCTCCCTGATTGGTCTCACCCGCGTCTTGCCCCGCCTCCTGCCTGGCCTCTTCAGGCCCCTCCTCCAGCACCTCCAGACGGGCCTCCTGCAGAGAGACGGTGTGGGGCCCGGGGTCCCTGCCCACGCCCTGCTCCACGGGCTGCTCGGGGTGGTGGCGCTGGAGGTGTTTCACCACCTGGAACTTCTGCTTGGCGGTGTAGGAGCAGAGCAGGCAGTGGAAAGGGTGCTTCTGGGTGTGGGTGAGGTAGTGGTGACGGAGACCCGCGGGCCAGCGGAAGCCACGGCGGCAGATGCGGCACACGTAGGGCCGCGCGTCGCTGTGCTTCCTCTGGTGCGTGTTGAGCAGGAAGCGCGTCTTGAAGCCCTTGCCGCACTCCTCGCAGATGAAGCTGCGAGTCTCGCGATGCCGTGTCTCGCGGTGGATACGCAGCGCGTCGGCGCGGTTCGTACGGTACTCACACTCCTCGCATGCGTATGGCTTGGCTCCTGCGGAGGGGGGCAAGGAAGGGGGGGGGGGGGGTTGCGGTGTGAGAAACGTTTTGCAGTTTTGACTGGGCGATGGAACGGCGGAGTTAGGCGACGTGTACCTGTGTGTTTGGTCATGTGGTACTTCAGCTGGTTGACCCACTTGCACTTGTAGCCGCACTCTGGACAGAGATACTTGCGCTCGTCCTGATGAATTCTCATGTGGTACTGAATCGGTAAAAAGACAAACATTTTCACTACTCTTTCATAATTCACAAGGTATTCTCCCATGTAGCGTTTGCACGTTAGCAAGAACAATTTCACAGTCATCATTCATATCTCGCTTTCAGAATAAAGTATCCTGACAGAAGTTCTACCGACTGTCCTTGATGATTAAGCCAACAGTGGCGAGAAAAAGGAAGACTTTAAAAGTGGTTGGGCCCAAATATAGAGCTGGGGCCTGTGGAGGTGCTACACAGTGACCTACACAGCTTACATTCCTTACTTACAATCCATTCATACAGCTGCATACTTTACTGAAGCCATTCAGGTGAAGCACCTTTAGCTCAAGGGTACGACAGGACCCCACCTGAGAATCGAACCTGCAACCTTAAGAGTTCAGCCCAGGTCCCTAACCATGACCAGATATAACAGCTGCAATGAAATTGTGTGAATATTTTAAATTTTATTATAATAATAATAATTTAGCAAAGTAATATAATTATATATATTTTTTACAACTCTTCTTGGTCAGGATGTTAAATTGAAGCTGAAATGCGTGTGTGTGTGTGTGTGCTCGGGGGCTGGTGGCGGTAAAGCAGGGCGCTGGACGGCCCACCTTGAGGCGTGACGGGTCGGCACAGGCGTAGCTGCACTGCTCACAGCGGTAAGGCTTCTCCCCCGTGTGGATGCGGATGTGCCAGGTGATCTTCTGCCGGTTGCGTGTGGAGTACTGGCAGTCCGTGCACTTGTAGATGCGGGCGCCGCCATGCGCGCGCATGTGCTGCTCCAACACCAGCTGGTGGCGGCAGCGGAACTCGCACAGGGCGCACTTCAGCGGCTTGTCCTCCGGGGGGCCCTCCTCATGTTCGTCCAGGAGGTGTTGGGCGAGGGCCTGCCTTTCGCGGGCGGCGAACGGGCACACCGAGCACCTCTGGGCGAAGTGGGTTTTGCGGTGCTCCTCCAAGGCCTCCCGGGTGTCGAAGCTGGCCCGGCAGGTGGGACACTCAAGCTGGGGGTGTTCTCGCAGGGCGTGGCCCTTCATGGTGGCCTGGCTGCGGCAGGTGAAGGTGCAGCTGGGACAGGCCAGGCAGGTGGGCTCCTGGTGCAGCCGGAGACGGTGCTGCTTGAGGGCGGTGTCCGAGCTGAAGCGGGCGTGGCACAGGGCGCAGGCGTGCTGCAGCTCCCCCGTGTGGCAGCTGAGAGTGTGGCGGCTGACGTCGTTGAGGCTGTAGCCGCTGTAGTCGCAGGAGGAGCAGAAGTGGGTGGGCCGGCGGTCGTGGACGCGTTGGCGGTGCAGGCGCAGTTTGGACGTGGTGCCAAAGGTCTGGTGGCACAGCTGGCAGGGGTGCCGGCCCACCCCGGTGTGCAGAGACTCGTGAGCCTCCAGGCGGTAGCGGCGGGTGGTGCTGAAGCCGCAGAAGCGGCAGGCATGCGGCTTCACGCCCTCGTGTTTGAGGGCCACGTGCTGCGCCAGGCAGCGGGCCTGCTTGCAGGTGAACGAGCACAGCTCACACCGGAGATGGGCCTTCTTGCCTCGCGCCGCCGCCGCCGCCGCCGCCGCCACCACAGGCTTCCTCTTGCCGTGGACCCGTGCGTGTCGCTCGAGGGCTTCGGGCGATCTGGCCACAAACGAGCAGAGCTGGCACTGTATGTCGCCGTGCTTCAAACAGCCTCTGGTTCTGTGCCGGTCCAGAGCTCTCTTCTGATGGCACACGAAAGGACAGTTGGGGCAAACGAACCGAGCGGCGGTCTTCGTTTCCATGGCCACCTCGTCCATGTCCTCCTCCCCTTCCTCCACATCCTCGTAGTCTTTATCACTATAGTTATCCTCCTCCGTTTCCACGGTCTTCATCGGTTTGTGCTTCTTTGAGTTACTGGCAGCCTTTATCTGCTTTTGGCTTTTCATTTTGCAAGCTGTGCAATGTCTTTGCATGGTTATGAGCCTGCAGGAGGTAAAGGAGCACTTCTTACATTTAAACCTGCCCCCCTCTTTCCTGTATTTCAGTATGCCTTTCAACATGGAGGAATCCTTGGCAGAATCTGGCTCCTCAGAGTCCGCCGAATTAGCCTGGTCTGTAGTCGTCACCCTGTTTCTGACCTCTTTTCCCGGCAAAGCGGACTCCGCCCCTTCCTCAAGAGATGTGGGGCGGGCCTCTGTGGAGCAGCTTGGCGTTTCCTCCCCTCTCCCTAACGGAGGTGGTGCGGCTGTCCGCTCGCTGGTCTCGTTAGCGTGGGACGCAGAGCCTGGGTGATTATTCTCAGCTGGGGTTTCTCCTGAAGGTTCTGCCCCGCTCCGATCAGGCGTCGGGTCGCCCTCTCTGGACGAGCCGACGGTCGGGCGGGAAAACCTTGGGCTCTTCTTCAGGATGACGGGGCACTTCCTGAGCCGGTGGGTGCTGAGTCCGCGCTGCTGCTTGAACTCGGCGCCGCAGTCCTGGCACCGTAGCGGCGCCCTCCTGGCCTTGCAGGCTGACCTGCTGTGCTGGCTGAGGCACGTCTGCTTGCGCGTCACATAGGAGCAGTGCTCGCATCGGTAAACGCAGGCCTTAGTCTGGACCACCAGCATCTGCACCCTGCCCTCCAGGACCAGCGCCTCGGCCTGCTCCCTGTCCCGCCTCTTCAGGGCCGTCAGGAGAGACTCCGGCCTTGAGGACCCCTCCGCCACATTCACTTCCAGACGTCCAGACGGAAGCGGGACCTCCTCTTCCCCGAGAGTTCGGCTGGGGGCAGCCGCCTCCGCCGCTCCCTCCGCTGCTCCCTGTGCCCTCCCTCTGCGCTCTGCCTCACTGGGAGGCACACCGCGCTCTTCGTCGCTTTGTTCCTCGCAGTCTGCCATCGGTACATCGTCTTCCTCTGCGTCCGTCACCCTTTGTGAAGGCACAACGGGCTCGACCCTTTGAGCGGGAAATGGTTTGGGGTCAACATGCGGTCTCTCCGAAGTAATTTCCTCCCCATTCCCGGTGCTGCCTTCCACAGGAACCACATCCACGCAGTCGCTACTTATCATGGGAGTCAAAACTAAAGTGCAACACTCCTCCTGCTCATCGACCGATTTGTGATTTGCCGGCATTTCGGTGATGGCCGGTTCTTGGTCAACGGGAACAGAATTCCCCCGTTTATCCCCCAAGACACTTTCCTCTCGGCCCGCAGCAGAACTCAAATCGGCGGTCTCAAAAACACGGCAGCCCGCGCCCGCGGTGCTCTCCGCACGCGGCGCTGGCTCGGGACAGAAGCTCTGGGGCGCGGCGGACGCGCCGTTCTCCCTTTCTCTCTCGGCGTAGTTCTCCAGCCACTCCTTGTCGCCGGGAACGTAGCCGTGCGCCTTGCGCTTGTGCAGGAACAGGCTGGTGCTGCTGAAGGTGCTGTAAGCGCACAGCGCGCAGCGGAACTCCCGCTGCCGGGTGTGCTTGCAGTTCTCGTGGTTCTGCAGCGCCTGGCGGTACTGCGTGCGGTAGGCGCAGTACTTGCACTGGAAGACCGGCGGCTGGTAGTCCCCTCCCTGCGAGTGCTTCAGCTGCATGTGCTTGCGCAGCTCGTACTTGCGCTTGCAGGAGAACGCGCACACCTCGCAGATCAGCGACTTCTCCTGGTGCCGCAGCTTGTGGCTACTCAGCTGGTCGGCACGGTGACAGCGGTAGGAACACTGGTTACACTGGTATCTGGGGGGGGGGAAGCGTTAGAAAGGGAAACCATTAGAAAACTCATCCCATCCTGTATCCCAATCATTGATTATTGACACATTATTCACATTATACACAACAAAAAAAATCAAAATGGAAGAAGTTACCGGAGGTCTCCTGCATGCTTGCGCATGTGTACGTTCAGGTAGTGCTTCCACTTGGTCACGTAGCCGCACTCCGAACACATGTGGTTCTTATCATCAGAGTGCGTCAGCATGTGCTTTGAGAGATAGGTCTCATCCCTGCACCTGAAATTACACAGCTTGCACTTATGGGGCTTCTCACCTGCAAAAGCAATTGCATTCGACACGTTAAAAACACAGCAGTTCTGATATTTAAGGCGAGAAGCACACTGTAGCGACCGCGGCGTAGCTGCTTTCTCACCGGTGTGCAGGAGCATGTGACGGCCAAGCACCCGCTTGTGCGCCGTGACGAAGCTGCACTGCGGGCAGCGGTGGATCTTCTCGTTGGCGTGCAGGCGGCCGACATGCCCGTCGAACTCCACGGGGTTGAAGGTGGCGAACGGGCAGAAAGCGCAGTGCAGCTCCTCGGCCCCCGGGTGGCCCTGCCGCTTGTGCCGCTGGAAGCGGCTCTTGTTGGAGCAGGAGAAGTCGCACTGCGCGCAGTGGAAGGCCAGGTGCACGCGGTGGTGCGTCTCCATGGCCTCGCGGCTCCCAAAAAAGGCGCTGCAGGCGTGGTGGCGGCACTCCACGACCCTCGCCCCGTGGGCGTCGGCCGCGTGCCTCTGCAGCTCCTTCCTGTCGGCGCTGCGGAAGGCGCAGCCCTCGTGGAAGCAGTGCAGCGGGCTCCCGTCGGGCACGGTGTGGTGGGACTTCATGTGCAACTTCAGGGCCTGGCTGAGACGGAAGGCCTCGCCGCAGGAGGGGCAGGGGTACACGTCCACGTAGAAGCCGTCCTCCGCCTCCTCGCCGTGCATGCTGGCCAGGTGCCTGCGCAGTGAGTTGCGCTCCACGGCGCGGTAGTCGCAGAGGTGGCACTGGTGCGGCTTCTTGCCCGCCTCCCGCAGCAGATGCACGCGCAGCTTGCTCTGGCTGGTGAAGTAGCGCTGGCAGGTGGGGCACTGGAGACCGGGGTCGGGGAAGTGCAGGTGCATGTGTTCCAGAAGGTGTGTGCGCTTCTTGAAGCAGCGGCGGCATTCTGGGCAGATGTGCGTGCGGAACAAGTGCTCAGAGCCCTCTGCCACGTGACCTTCAACAGGGACGATAGCGCGTTAGTGTTAAAACATCACATTTATTTCACTCTGACATGTCATGTAAACACTTAATGCTTAATAAGAATTACATTTTGAGTGTTGGTCTTTAGAGCTTGTGGTAGCCGCAGTGCCTTCTCTCTGCTTCTCTTCTCTCGCTTTCTTATTGCTGTGCTGCTCGTACTCCTCCTCCTCCTCTTCCTCCTCATCTTCTTCTTGAGACTCATCAGCTGTCGGAGGAGTGTTGGTCTGGAGCCTTTTCCGTCTCCCTGGTACACACAGGCCATGCCCACGCGACTCTGACCCTCCTGAACCTGCCTCCATTTTGTCATGAGCTTGCTCCCCTGAGTAACAAGGCCATTTACAGCAGTCATGCATCACTCCATGGATGCCCACCAACAATGAGGAGTTCTCTGCATGTAACTTAAACACTAAACTTTAGTAGCCTACAAAATGCTGACTTAAAACCACTGATGGCATTTGCCCAAGGTTTGTAATGCAAAAAAACATCCCCTCCAAAACTGGATAGTTTGTGGCAAACTTACAGCTAATATGTGGCGCATTTGCCGCAAACTAAATTGTTTGCCAGAAAAAGTTGCCAGAGATTTGCCAGACTTTGCCAGTATTGGTGAACCTCTAGTGAACTTCTGGCTACAATGGCAGTTGTTGCCACTAGTGGCAAATAGTTGATCAGAAGTTTGCCACAAAACATTGCCACTTTTGCGAACTTCTGGCAAACAATCTCAGTAATTTCAGCAAATTTGCGGCAAACAATAGTGTTCACCACAAGTTTGCCAGAATTGTTCGCCAGAAGTTCACCGGTAGTTTGTCACAAAGCTAATTTGCATGTGAAAATATGAGCTGACAATATGAGCTTGCCGCAAGTTTGTCGGAAGGCCTATATTTGGATTTGCTGGAAACAAAATGCTTGCTGCACATATTTTCTTGGCAATACATAGCATCTCATTCCAGTGGATGAAATTTGAGACATGTATTCTCTAAGCACCAGACAGGTCATGAAAGGGACAAGCATACACAAGCAGATCCTCTTACCCACATCGCCAGTGCCAGGACGGTGACTCCTCCACCGGTGCTCGCCAAACTGCTTGGCATTTGCCGTTGTGAAATCACACTGTGTGCAGTGGAAGGGCACGTGGTCGCGCCCGTGTTTCTCCATCTCTTCCCCTGTACGGAACGCAAGGTGGCAGGAGCGGAAGGCGCAGGGCACGAGCTTCAAAGAGTGTGCAATGCGCAGGTGCGTCTGGCACTCCCGCCGGTCTGCGCCGACAAACTTGCAGCCGGGCTCTGAACAATGTACAGGACCTGCTGGCTCCGCTGCATGTTTTCTAAAGTGTCTCTTCAAGGTGGTGGGAAGCGGGAAGGTCTCGTTGCACAGCGGACACTTGTATAGGTCCGAATGCGTCTTTGCTGTAGCCTCATCTGACGTCGGCATGCACGGAGCGCAGGAAGTTGAAGGGAAAACCAGACAGGGATGAGAAGAAAAAAGATTGCTGTCGGGAAAATTCTGCCTGCACTTCTCACAGTGATACAATCCTTCGGTCTCCAGTGACACATCTGTTAATTCTGTTGAAGAGAAATCGCACATCCGTCATGAAACACTGCCGTAAATTTAAAACTAAGCGCTCATTACTGTCGTGTTCATTTGCATCTGACCAACAGGTGATGTCAAAAGTTTGTTTCAGTGAATACAAAAGTGTTAGGGCAGTGGTATTACCTATTGCGTCACCGCTCACAATTTTTTCCAGCAGTGCTTCTGTGGGAGTGCAGTGATCCGTAGACACCGCCAAGTTCGTGTCCATCGTTGCTCCAGCTCGTTTAGGATGAGATGACGGTGACTGGTTGCCATCCAGAAACAGACTGGCAGGTGCTTTCGTTACTGACTCTTTGACCTTTTCTTAATATATACTTCACATATCACAAAAAAAAAGAGTGGTAGCATCATACAGCAACATTACTAATAGCTAGCTAGATACCTAACGTTACCTATATAACGAGCAAACTTAGCTTTTTAAACAATATTACAAAAAACGTTGCTTATCTACACTTATCTGTAAGACAGATAGCTAAAGTTATCATTAAAATGCATACGTGTATGTAATAACAGACAATACAGGGTCCAGCGCCGCATATCCAAAAACAAATTAGGACCTCCTGCGTGAGCTTTCGAGAGTTTGTGTCTCTGAAAAACAGCGCATTTTTGCTAGCTGGCTAAGTTAGCTATCGTTACCTTGCTTGAAAATACCAGCTTTCTTTGGATGAATAGTTAATAGACAATATACAGTTCCACACACAGTATGTTAAAATAAGAGTTCTTTGGATTAATAGTTAATAGACAATATACAGTTCCACACACAGTATGTTAAAATAAGAGGCGTTTTTAAACATAGCAGCCGTAGCTAGCTGAATTGTTGACAATTACTCACATCAACCCGTGTCTGCTTGTCTGAGTCGCCATTTTTTTGTTTATTTTTGGTTTGAGTGGTGTTGCAGCATCACATTCCTCCACTTCACAAGGTTGTCCACAAAATACATTGGTAGCAAAATTATCCAAAATATATTTAACTATTTAAATAATGTACCAGTCTTTAAAAAAACATGCGTAATACCTGTATCATCCTCTGACATTCGAAATGGATGACATTTTGTGATTTTAGTGTAAACGTAGGAACTATACATGGGTAGCTCATTTTCTTCCATCGGACACATTTAGATGAAGAACAGCGGAAGTTATTAGAGGTCGCCATGTGATTTGTTGACTGAAGTATCATTCACAGCAAATAGCTGTGTCCAATGCGATGGTTTGGTAACGTTAGGATGCCTAACAAAAATAGTATGTAACGTTATAGTAAAGTAGAAAACGTATCTGGCAAATTATATACATTCCAATTGTAGCCAATCGTGTATCAGAAGTGTACGCATAAAGTAACAACCCTGACAAAATGTAGTTGGCTTGTTAGCCAGGTCGAAAAAAAGCTAGTTACCTAATCTTATGATTTTTTCTCCGACATAAGTTAGGTGAGTAGCTAGCAAACATTTCTAACTAACATTTTCAACTAACATTTCTTTGTCGTAATTTAGTATTGCGTTATTTAGTCGCTACTACACAATGATATATGTATTCTTATGAATAATTCCATTAAAATAATCATTATTATATCATTAGTTATATCTGTAGATCATTCATTATATCTACAGTTGATCCTATAAACGAAATACAAATTAACGGTACCTATAATGGAAATATTTGCTAGATGTAGAAATGCAAAAATAAAAGCTCTGTTTTTCTCCCTCTGTCTTGCAGGTTGTCCTTGTGCTCCAGGCATTTTCTGCCTGTGATGGCTGATCTGAGGTCAGCTTGCCAAACCCCTTGAATACTCATTTCTCTTAATGTCAAATTTACATTCAGATCCAGGATCAGCTGTTCAGGGCAAAAGGTTATTACCTTTTTAGGACCATGCCCATTTCAGATTTCTTGGGGGCTCTGAAGGATAACCCCTATTTTGGGGCTGGCTTTGGGCTGGTGGGGGTTGGCACAGCACTTGCGTTGGCCAGGAAGGGGGCTCAATTTGGCATGATATTCTTTCGGCGAAATTACATGATCACCCTGGAGGTCCCCAGCCGAGACAAGAGCTATCATTGGCTGCTCAGCTGGATCACCAAACACGCCCGTCACACACAACACCTGAGCGTGGAGACTTCCTACCTGCAGCACGAGAGCGGTCGCATTCAAACCCAGTTCGACTTTCACCCCAGCCCCGGAAACCACATCATCTGGTGAGAGAGCACTGTCCGTTACATCATCATATCCTGAACTAACAGCCTGCTAATTCTATCACAATAAACACACACAAAACCTCGGGGTAAAAGCCGGAACCCTCCCAAATCTGGAACATGGACTGAAGTAAAAAGAGCTCTTCCGGGTTTTACTCAGCGCAGTTATCCAGCTCACTAAGTAACCCTGCTTTGTGAAGTACCCCCTGAAGTAAAAAGAGCTCTTCCGGGTTTTACTCAGCGCAGTTATCCAGCTCACTAAGTAACCCTGCTTTGTGAAGTACCCCCTGAAGTAAAAAGAGCTCTTCCGGGTTTTACTCAGTGCAGTTATCCAGCTCACTAAGTAACCCTGCTTTGTGAAGTACCCCCTGAAGTAAAAAGAGCTCTTCCGGGTTTTACTCAGTGCAGTTATCCAGCTCACTAAGTAACCCTGCTTTGTGAAGTACCCCCTGAAGTAAAAAGAGCTCTTCCGGGTTTTACTCAGCGCAGTTATCCAGCTCACTAAGTAACCCTGCTTTGTGAAGTACCCCCCTGTTCTAAGTAATGTGTTTGGTCTTGTTCACACCTGCTCACACCTGTTCACACCTGTTCACACCTGCTCACACCTGGCTGCAGGTACAAAGGCAAGTGGATCAGAGTGGAGAGGACCAGGGAGAAGGCGATGGTTGATCTCCACACAGGCACACCTTGGGAGTCTGTCACTTTCACTGCCCTGGGGAGGGACCGTGACATTTTCTTTAACATCCTGCAGGAAGGTAGTAATACCAGCTGTCTGTGCATGCTGCTGTCCAAAGCCACTGCTGTAATTTAATGTCCTCCCAATCATATGTTATATTACTGAAGTTCCCCTGGGAGGTTATTCTATTCTATTCTATTCTCTTTCCCCAGCATGAGTGAAACGTAAGGCTTCTGTTTCTCATATGGCTCTTTATGACCGTCTCAGTCCTCTCTTATACGAGAGATCGTAGCGAGACGGTTTTGATGATGGTTGTGTATCTTTTACTTCTCATCTTTAAATGGTGCATAGTCGAAACACTTTGCAAAATGCGACGGGTATGAAACGAACACTAATTCAAAACGAATATCAGTCTGGAGTCTGGAAGCTACGACAAACTGGTATTATTATCTGCCCTTCAGTGAGCCAATTTATGACAAACCACCACACGGACGGACAGACAGGACTGTCTGTCACAACACTTAGGCCAGGGTCCATTCAACTTTGTCACATGATTAAATTTTCTTCGCAAACACAGTTTAGCAAGTTCTGCAATTATAAAAAATGGATATAAAGCCTGTGTCTCATACACCCTGTTTTAAAGTATCAGCTTTAGTGGTCAGAATGTATGCTGTCTAAATGATTACACTGACATTTGCAGTGCACCAGCATAATGGCTGATAAGATGCCATGGCATTCTGGGTACTGAAGTCAAATGTGTCTCTGTGTGTTATATGGCATTCTGGGTACTGAAGTCAAATGTGTTTCTGTGTGTTATGGCAGCGAGGGAGCTGGCTCTGAAACAGGAGGAGGGGCGGACGGTGATGTACACGGCAATGGGGGCGGAGTGGAGGCCTTTTGGGTTCCCACGGCGACGGCGACCCCTGAGCTCGGTGGTGCTCGAACATGGCGTGGGCGAAAGGATAGTGGACGACGTGAAGGAGTTCATCACCAATCCCAAGTGGTACACAGACAGAGGTACGGAGTCCGCTGCGACAGCACAGGGGTTTTGAGCGCACGCTAATAATGCATAGGGCTTCCATAGGGCTTCCATAGGGCTTCAGTGCACTTGCTTTGTCACTGGTTTGCCTAATTGTGCTGTACGTTTTGTAATCCAGGGATTCCGTACAGAAGGGGCTACCTGCTTTATGGACCCCCGGGATGTGGAAAGAGCAGCTTCATGTGAGTTACGTCCTGGGGTATTGGGTAATTTTTTCTGTGTTCTCACAGGTTCACCGCAGAACATCACCTTTCATATCTGTGACAAGAGTTTATAAGAGTTTATTTTTGTGTTTCTGTGATTTACATGATTTTTAGTTCTTTTCTGCTCAGAATTTTTTTTTTTTAAATGGCATTTTAACAGTATTAAATGTTTGATAAAATGTTGCCTGAATACATACATTTTAAGTTGTATTAATTGTTTTCCCCATCAGATGACCTCCTTAGCTTTACCCTAAAAGCCTAATACAGACTATCCCCACCGCGCTACAAAAGTACATCGCTTTACCATAAAAGTCTAATATAGACTAACCCCACCGTGCTACAAAAGTACATCACTTTACCCTAAAAGCCTAATATAGACTAACCCCACCGTGCTACAAAAGTACATCACTTCACTCTAAAAGTCTAATATAGACTAACCCCATCACACTACAAAAGTACATCGCTTTACCCTAAAAGCCTAATATAGACTAACCCCACCGTGCTACAAAAGTACATCACTTTACCCTAAAAGCCTAATATAGACTAACCCCACCGTGCTACAAAAGTACATCACTTCACTCTAAAATTCTAATATAGACTAACCCCATCACACTACAAAAGTACATCGCTTTACCCTAAAAGCCTAATATAGACTAACCCCATCACACTACAAAAGTACATCGCTGTGTGTGTGTGTGTGTGTGTGTGTGTGTGTGTGTGTGTGTGTGTGTGTGTGAAGACTCACCTCTTCAAGCTGCACCTCTCTCCACCCCTCCCTACCTCCTTGTGACTATTGTTATCAAATTGTGTAGTTCCCCCCCCCCCCCCCCCACACAAAAAAAATCCCCAATCATACTGACTGCGCCTGGTACTTAGATTCGTGTTTACCTTTTTAGGATTGTTTTAACGCACTTGTTACTAGTTCGGAAATGCACTATGTACGTCGCTCTGGATAAGAGTGTCTGCTAAATGTCTATAATGTAATGTATAATGTGTGTGCGTGCATGTGTTTGTGTTGCAGAACCGCGCTGGCCGGAGAGCTGGGCTACAGTATCTGTCTGATGAGCCTGAGTGACCGCAGTCTGTCTGATGATCGGCTCAACCACCTCCTGAGCGTGGCCCCACAGCAGAGCATCATTCTGCTGGAGGACGTGGACGCCGCCTTCGTCAGCCGTGACCTGCTGCCCCCCGAGAGTACGTAACAGGGGCCCGCCGGGGTGTGGAGCCCCCGGGGGCCGTCCATACCCTCCCACCCACAATCTCACAATCCATTTTCACCACACACAAGATTTCCCTCCATTTATACAGGGGCCTCACCTCAAACAACACTTGACTTTTGAATAAAACATTTTCATAACTTTTTCTTCACAAAAGGGAACTGTCCAAACTGATAACTGAAAGGATAATAAAGTCAAAAGTCAAACGTTAAATCTTCTTAAGTCCAGGGCAGCTGTGGTGCTGTAGCTTTAATTTGGCCATGTGATTTTCCTGATACTTTTTATACTAAATAGTGTTGAGTGAGTGTGTACTAAGTTGAGTGTGTGTACTAAACTGAGTGTATACTAATCTGAGTGTCTGTAATAAGCTCTGTGTGTACTAAGCTGAGTATATACTATGCTGAGTGTGTACTAAACTGAGTGTACTAAATGGGGTGTGTGGACTAAGCTGAGTGTGTATAGTACACTGAGTGTGTACTAAGCTGAGTGTGTACTAAGCTCTGTATGCGTACTAAGTTTTGTGTACTATGCTGAGTATGTACTATGCTGAGTGTACTAAACGGGGTGTGTGGACTAAGCTGAGTGTGTATACTACACTGTGTGTGTACTAAGCTGAGTGTGTGCTGATGGCTGGTGGTTTCTGCTCTCAGACCCTGTGGCGTTCCAGGGCATGGGGAGACTAACCTTCAGCGGGCTTCTTAACGCTCTGGATGGGGTTGCATCTTCCGAAGCCAGGATCGTCTTCATGACAACCAACTTCATCGACAGGTATGTCTGTCACAACGCCTTATTAAATGCAGACGCTGAATTATTATTTTTACAAATTGGAAGATCTTAAGGCATAGCCAACATGGTTTTCGCAGGGGAAGGTCATGCCAGACAAACCATTTGGCATTCTTTGAGGAAGCTACCAAGTGTTTTGATTGTAACGAGGCTTATGATATTATATACTTAGATTTCCAAGAAGCATTTGATAAGGTACCACATGAGAGGCTCATTATCAAAATGAAGACAGTAGGAATTATAGGAAGCATTTCAGAATGGGTTGGGAACTGGCTACAGAGTGGAACACAAAGAGTAGTAGTAGGGGAGATCTTATCTGAGCAGGGTACTGTGGGAAGTGGAGTCCCACAAGCATCGGTGTTGGGGCCTGTGCTCTTCCTTATTTACATAAATAATCTTGACAGGAACATCAAAAGTACATTAGCTAAATTTGCTGATGATACAAAACTGGGAGGTTTAGCTAACAGATTTCAACAGAATCCAGAAGTGGGTGGGAAATTGTACATGTGGGAAATAAAAACATAAGGCAAGACTACTTTATAGGAGAAACAAAATTGGAATGTGTTCAATTTGAAAAAGACTTAGGAGTAGTAGTTGATCAAAGCCTTTCAGGTTCTAGGCATTGTGCTGTAGCAGTAAAATAGGCTAACAGGATTCTGGGATATATATTGAGTATAAATCTAAGGAAGTTATGCATATGTTTTACAATACCTTTGTCGGACCACATTTAAAGTGCAGTTCTGGGCACCGTATTACAAAAAAGATTAGAGGCTCTGGAAAAAGTCCAAAGAAGGGCAACTAAGTTGGTTGCTGGTATGAAAGATAAAAGTTATGAGGAAATGTTTGTTGGGGAGCGCTAGGTACCCTTTAGTGGTAGGAAGATGACGAGCATTTTTGGGTGAATGGCCTGTTCTCGTCATGTTATGTCATGTTAAACATAGCTTGTACTGAACAGTCAGTTTAGAACTGTACAGAGAGGAATGCTATGGTTGAACTGTACAGAGAGGGATGCTATGGTTGAACTGTACAGAGAGGGATGCTATGGTTGAACTGTACAGAGAGGGATGCTATGGTTGAACTGTACAGAGAGGAATGCTATGGTTGAACTGTACAGAGAGGGATGCTATGGTTGAACTGTACAGAGAGGAATGCTATGGTTGAACTGTACAGGGAGGAATGCTATGGTTGAACTGTACAGTGAGGAATGCTATGGTTGAACTGTACAGAGTGAGATGCTATGGTTGAACTGTACAGAGAGGAATGCTATGGTTGAACTGTACAGTGAGGGATGCTATGGTTGAACTGTACAGAGAGGGATGCTATGGTTGAACTGTACAGTGAGGAATGCTATGGTTGAACTGTACAGAGAGGAATGCTATGGTTGAACTGTACAGAGAGGGATGCTATGGTTGAACTGTACAGAGTGAGATGCTATGGTTGAACTGTACAGAGAGGAATGCTATGGTTGAACTGTACAGAGAGGAATGCTATGGTTGAACTGTACAGAGAGGAATGCTATGGTTGAACTGTACAGAGTGAGATGCTATGGTTGAACTGTACAGAGAGGAATGCTATGGTTGAACTGTACAGAGAGGAATGCTATGGTTGAACTGTACAGAGAGGAATGCTATGGTTGAACTGTACAGAGAGGGATGCTATGGTTGAACTGTACAGAGAGGAATGCTATGGTTGAACTGTACAGAGAGGGATGCTATGGTTGAACTGTACAGAGAGGGATGCTATGGTTGAACTGTACAGAGAGGGATGCTATGGTTGAACTGTACAGTGAGGAATGCTATGGTTGAACTGTACAGAGTGAGATGCTATGGTTGAACTGTACAGAGAGGAATGCTATGGTTGAACTGTACAGTGAGGGATGCTATGGTTGAACTGTACAGAGAGGGATGCTATGGTTGAACTGTACAGTGAGGAATGCTATGGTTGAACTGTACAGAGTGAGATGCTATGGTTGAACTGTACAGAGAGGAATGCTATGGTTGAACTGTACAGAGAGGAATGCTATGGTTGAACTGTACAGAGAGGAATGCTATGGTTGAACTGTACAGTGAGGAATACTATGGTTGAACTGTACAGAGTGAGATGCTATGGTTGAACTGTACAGAGAGGAATGCTATGGTTGAACTGTACAGTGAGGGATGCTATGGTTGAACTGTACAGAGTGGGATGCTATGGTTGAACTGTACAGAGAGGAATGCTATGGTTGGACTGTACAGAGAGGAATGCTATGGTTGAACTGTACAGAGAGGAATGCTATGGTTGAACTGTACAGAGAGGAATGCTATGGTTGAACTGTACAGTGAGGAATGCTATGGTTGAACTGTACAGAGAGGAATGCTATGGTTGAACTGTACAGAGTGGGATGCTATGGTTGAACTGTACAGTGAGGAATGCTATGGTTGAACTGTACAGAGAGGAATGCTATGGTTGAACTGTACAGTGAGGAATGCTATGGTTGAACTGTACAGAGTGAGATGCTATGGTTGAACTGTACAGTGAGGAATGCTATGGTTGAACTGTACAGAGAGGGATGCTATGGTTGAACTGTACAGAGAGGGATGCTATGGTTGAACTGTACAGAGAGGGATGCTATGGTTGAACTGTACCGAGAGGGATGCTATGGTTGAACTGTACAGAGTGAGATGCTATGGTTGAACTGTACAGAGAGGGATGCTATGGTTGAACTGTACAGAGTGGGATGCTATGGTTGAACTGTACAGAGTGGGATGCTATGGTTGAACTGTACAGAGAGGAATGCTATGGTTGAACTGTACAGTGAGGAATGCTATGGTTGAACTGTACAGAGTGGGATGCTATGGTCGAACTGTACAGAGTGAGATGCTATGGTTGAACTGTACAGTGAGGAATGCTATGGTTGAACTGTACAGTGAGGAATGCTATGGTTGAACTGTACAGAGTGGGATGCTATGGTTGAACTGTACAGTGAGGAATGCTATGGTTGAACTGTACAGAGTGGGATGCTATGGTTGAACTGTACAGAGTGGGATGCTATGGTTGAACTGTACAGAGAGGGATGCTATGGTTGAACTGTACAGAGTGGGATGCTATGGTTGAACTGTACAGAGTGAGATGCTATGGTTGAACTGTACAGAGTGAGATGCTATGGTTGAACTGTACAGTGAGGAATGCTATGGTTGAACTGTACAGAGTGGGATGCTATGGTTGAACTGTACAGAGCGGAATGCTATGGTTGAACTGTACAGAGTGAGATGCTATGGTTGAACTGTACAGAGTGAGATGCTATGGTTGAACTGTACAGAGGGGGATGCTATGGTTGAACTGTACAGAGAGGGATGCTATAGTTAGTGTGTCCTTTATTTTGGTAGTTACCTGTACATTTGCATTTTCTTTGAAATTCCAACGAATCTTGATTGCATGCTGCCCTTAAACTCCTGCACTGTGGACATAGCTCATCTCCACAAGACAGGGCTCTGAATGGCCTGCATGCTTATCACAGTGTGGTACAAGGCTGTACAAATAATTTCACAAGCTGTCAAAGCATAGAGGGGTGTATTCATCCTACAGCCCTGCAGAGAGACACACTATCTGGGTGGGGATGTTGTCTTGGGTTCTGCACTTCTGTTTACTTTTGGAAAACTACTCCCAACATCTCATGTGGTTTACAGCACGACTGTTGCTCAAAACTAGAATTCAACACAAAAGCGGCGATCAGCAGGCTGTGCTAGTTTTGGCCAGCGCTAGCATGAATTGGTAGTGTAGTGCCATGGTTACGATCTTGGCTCTGAACTTTGAGGCTGCAGGTTTGATTCATTACATTAAAGGCATTTAGCAGACGCTCTTATCCAGAGCGACTTACACAACTTTTTAGCATTTCTTTAATTAAAAAAAAAATATATATATATATATATATATATATTTTTTTAACATACTATCCATTTATACAGCTGGATATATACTGAAGCGATTCAGGTTAAGTACCTTGCTCAAGGATACAACGGCAGTGTCCTAACTGGGAATCGAACCTGCAACCTTTGGGTTACAAGGCCAGTTCCTTAACCATTATACTACACTGATTCCCGTCCTGTAGGCTTTCACTCCAACCCTAACAAAACACACCTCATTCAACAGCTAGAGATCTAGTTGAGCTGCTAATTAGTAGAATCAGGTGTGCTAAATTAGGGTTGAAATGAAAACATAGAGGATGGTAGATCTCCAGGGAAATGGTTGGGGTTGAAATGCAAACATAGAGGATGGTAGATCTCCAGGGAAATGGTTTGGGTTGAAATGCAAACATAGAGGATGGTAGATCTCCAGGGAAATGGTTTGGGTTGAAATGCAAACATAGAGGATGGTAGATCTCCAGGGAAATGGTTGGGGGCCACTGATGTAAGTTGCAATGGATAAACGTCTGAAAAATTTCTAAAATGTAAATGAACCCTGACTTTGACCCCAGGGTTCATTTACCTCATCTAGCTGCTGCAATTTCTACTATCATGGATATTGGCAGTCAGTTTTGACCATGCTGGTCATTAAGATCTAGACCCTGAGCCGACCTGAGGAGAATGGGTTTCCCCCTTGAGTCTGGTTCCTCCCAAGGTTTCTTCCTAGTTACCTCAGGGAGTTTTTCCTTGCCACTGTTGCCTCTGGCTTGCTCTTTTGGGGGTTTAAGCTGGGTTTTTTCTGTGAAGCGCATTGTGACAACTAGTTGTGAAATGCGTTATATAAATAAATATTGATTTGATGATTTGATTTAGGTTGGACCCGGCTCTGATCCGGCCGGGGCGGGTGGATGTGAAGCAGTACGTGGGACACTGCACCCACTGGCAGCTGGCCCAGATGTTCCGGCGGTTCTACCCCACCGAGCCGGCTGGGGAAGAGGAGCGCTTTTCTCAGCGCGTGCTGGAGGTCCACCCAGAGGTCAGCGCCGCCCAAGTGCAAGGACACTTCATGCTCTACAAACTGGACCCAGCTGGATCTATAGAGCATGTGTCAAAGGTCAAGGATTGATGTGGCGCAAAGGATTCTGGGATGGAGAGCGGAGACGGCTGGGCGTTGGGTCACTGCTACACAGCTCTGGACTGGACTGTTTTTGCCCATCAAAGTACTATTCACACACATAACATGTGTTAATTTTCATTAAATAAGATGAGACTTGTTATTTATGACTTGCATATTGTGCTGTAATTTGTCATGTATAAAATTTGTACGGTCTGGTTTATGATCCATACTAATAATTACTGAGGAGTAAGTTATTTTGTCATGATTGTGTATTTTACACTGTAAGCCAAAATGAAGGTGATATTGATATAATTTGAGGCTATGAAATTTTTTCCGTTGCAATTGATTTGCATTTTACTCTGGGGGACTATCTATCTAGGTTACCTCTCCTGAATCCAATATTCACAAGCATGGATGGGTCAAGTCTTTTTTTGATGCATGTGTTTGAAAAGGAGTCCGTTTTGACAGAAATGTCATTAGTGGCTCACTCGTCTGTTATTCTGATGCTGACTACTGCTTATTTTTAAAAATCGGATTTTCAGTTCTGTCTTTGCGTACTTAAAAGCTGTTCCTGTTTTTTTTTTCTGGATTATTTTTTGTAGGTGAATGCAAATCAGTGCGATACCCTTCAGCTGTCATCCTTTATAAAGACACAAGGGTGCTGTATTGTTTCATATGCAACACTGACACCTAGAGGATACTTACAGTAGGTTCAGACTGCGTGTGTTAAATTATGATTTCAGACAAAATTCTCACTATTAAATAAGTGAGGAGTATTAAATGTTAAATATACAGTGCCTTCACAAAGTATTCTCCCCTTTGACCCTTTTCGCATTGTGTCCCGTTAAAGATTTTAATGCATTGAAATACTTTTCTGCCTTCACCAACACAATACCACATTTATAATGCAAAAAATAGTTTTTATTCAACATTTATTAAAAAACATTTTTTATTTTAAAAAGCAGCCATTTAAAAAGCATTTACCCCCCCCCCCCCCAGCTCTTCTCCACTATGTAGGAGCTTTGCACATTTCGCCTGTATGTTGGAATATTTTCCCACTCGTCCATGCAAATCTGTGTCAGTGAATTTTCTTGTCATATGACAGATTTTCACTGGGATTTAAGCCTGGGCTTTGGCTGGGCCGTTCAAGAATACTGACCTTGTTTTGAAGCCATTTTTTTTTTTCCTGTATGCTTTAGGTCTGTTGGAACATGAATCTTCACCGTAAGCACATTGAAGATTAAAGCGGGTTTTCCTCAAGGATTTGTCTGTATTTGGCTCCATCCATCTTGCCCTTAATGGAAAAAAACTTCCCAGCCCCCCCTGCTGAAAAGCAACTGCATAGCTTGATGGTAGGGTTGGTATTACCGGGGTGATGATTTGCATCAGACATGGCACTTTGTTTGGGCCAACGAGTTAGTCTCATCAGTTCAAAGAAATGTTCTTCCAGAAGGTCTCACATGGTCATCACATGGCTTCTGGAAAGATCCAGGCTTTCTTGGCCTTTGATGGCTTCAGTCCAGCTACTCTCCCAAACGGGCCAAATCCGTGAACAGCTTGTTGACGTTTGGACAGTTTCTCCTCTTTCAGTCAATGAGCTCTGAATGGTCAGTGTTGTAGCTGGTCTCTTGGTCATTCCTCTGACTATTACCCTTGTTCAGTTGCTCAGTTTGGTAGGACAGTGATCTTGGTAGTCTGAGTTGTGCCATATTTTTATTGAAATGGCCTTAACCGTGATCAAAGCTTATTTTTATAACCTCCAGCTTTTTGCCTCGTAACAACTTCCTCTCGAAGTTCCACAGATGTAACTGGTCCGATGTGCAGTTTCAGTTGTGACACTTCAGTCAGCGATATCCCTTATGGAAAAATAATATACTGCAGTATATTGTAAATATATAAAAATTATCGTCACAATATATTTAAAATATACAGTATATTACATTTCCATAAGGGATTTGCCCTGCAATCATGCAGTTAAACGGGTGAATTTGAGATCAACATAGCTGGACTGTCACTGTATTTTGTGTGACTTGTCAAGAAAACGGAAGAGACCTGGAACACTTTGAGGGGCGAAGACAAAGAGGGGGAATGCTTCTCAATTGTTATTTTCATGTTTTTATTTTTTTTATATAATTCTGGAGAAATATAAATGCTTTATTTAATTTTAATATTTATAATGTTACTTGTTATATAGGAGTAGAAAACAAATTCCACATAAATATTTTTTAATTTGACTTTGCAACACGGCAAAATGAGAGATAATAAATGTGGTGTTGAAGGCTTTCTGATGACACTGTACATGTATGTATAGCTTAGCAATGCTCTACCGTTTTTAATAACATACTTGGAGAAAATGACTCGTTTGAAAGCACGATTGTCCTTGGACCACGTAATCTCAAACATAAGACCATGTTAAAGATGGGACATTGATAATCCACATTTAGGCCACATGGTTGTGTATAAGAGTGAGAAGGATGGTGTGCAAGTTCATGGCTGTGTTATTTGTGGTGCAACCCATACAGTGTCTCTGGAGTTTGGTGTTGCTAGGGAACAGGTTTCTGTTGTCTCTCTCCTGCTAAGCCTTGCAGTAGCCAGGGAGAGATTAATCCAAAGGGCTCTACTGTGATAAACAAACATTCTCAGACACCTTAACCATTATTCAGTGAAAATATTGCCACTTTAACTGAGCAAGACTCAAAACTTTTGTGTAGATTTATTTGTCTCAGTGTAAATTCACAGTGTTGTCGAGTAGCTTGTAAATAGTAGAAAAGACAAACAGCAATGTGAAACTCCAGATGTTATTTTATTGCCTACCGTTCAGCATACTTGCTGGAGTGTCTGAAAAACCTTAATATATTAAACTTTAAATTGTGTTTTATTCCAAAAATAAACTAGTACTAGATCTTTCATTTAAAAAGGTGTTTTTGCAGTATCAAAATACTCGTAATGCTCAAAATACATCATGTATTACTGCTACATTACTACTGTTATAACAAAATAAGATATTAGTGGTCACTAAACCCATGAGATCATGTCTTCAATGTAAAATTCATCTAAAGGCACACTGGCGAGACTAAAACATGACCACAGGGAATAGTTTCAGACCAGATCTAGAATTCCAGCAGTCATGCATTTTAAGTAGTGCTGTGCAGTGGGTTTTGCAGTTTCACAAAACCCAAACTTAATCCCCTTTAAAGAAATTCCACGTAAAATAATCCATGACTTAAAATTCTATTGACACCTACGATTCCCTCAGTACATCTGATGCAAGTTATCCTCATTGTAAATACAAAGGCACATATCCCTGGCATTAATAGTGAGTGAGCAAAAAAACTTGGCGATCTAGCCCTTTAGAGAGATCTGTATTAGTTTAGCATTGAAGTGCAGGCTTTAGGGTTATCTTCTGTGAAAAGGAAAATGACAGGAGAGTGGCTTTCCTCTCCTCCTCTTCCTCCTAAAACAAACCCTTTTCTTTCTTCATGTTCTTCTGTTTCCAGTCAGGCATGGAGTAGTAGTCAAGGCGGGACACACCCAGGACCAGAGCAAAGTCCTCGCCGGAGAGATAGTCCTGCAGCCGAGGGATGCAGATGATTAACCAAGACGTTCAGTTCTTACAGATTAAAACGGCACATGGTGGAAAGGGGGGGAGGAGGGGGTTCACGTGAGGTTGAATGCCCGTGTGAGACCAAGTCCACCGAAAGCCCACCTGCCGTATGTGATTTTGTAATGGAAGGGCTGTGAGCGAGAGGTTTTACCTCCTTCCTCGTAGGATCCACTCCTTCAGGCAGGTCCTCTGCCAGTTGGTTCACCAGCTTGTCCGGGGGGAAGGTGGGCAGGACTGAGGGCAGGACTGAGGGCATCATGGCTACGGTCTCCCTCGTTGGGCTCAATTTTGTCATGTCCTGTAGGCAGGCATGATCAACAGCATGTGTCATAAAACGCTGTAAGCGTCTGTCGTAAAATCTCTGTAATCGCGGCGACAAAGCCTTCTTATCTGCATGGGGCGGCTGGACGCTCACCACAGTGATTTTGATGATATCTCTGGCATCTCCCAGTTCGGCCTTCAGCTGCGCGTACGTTTTCCTGCTCTGCTGACGCAAAAGAATCTTCCGCTAACACAACATTCTTAATGCTTAACATGCATCATTTCTTTTCAGAATTTATGTTTTAGCATTTTTAAACAGTGTGTAGCCCTCGTAGGAAGACTAGAGGGCCATTCCGATGTTTCTTTTTATTATATACCGTTTTTTTTTTTTTTTACCGTTTTTATTATACGACTGCCACAATTCGACACAGTGTAACAGGTTAGACTTGTACACTGGCTTCTGCACTGGCTTCTGCACTGGCTGGTCACTCCTGCTCAAGCTTTCTGTTGAGAACACACACCACAGGGGTGACCCCTAACTCTGGCCCAGGAAAGTGGGGACTCACACGCCAAGTGTAGGGGTCCCAGGAGGGGAACCATCCCGTGAAGGTGGGAGGCTCAAACTCCTGTTTGATCAGGACGATGGGGGTGTCCACGCTCCGCCCTGCGGGGTGATTACGTAGGTAGTCCTGCGCCTTAACGAAGGCTTCTTTCTTCTCCGTCTCATTGGCTCCCCTGCCTATCCACAGAAAAACCTGGAAACAAAGCAGCTAATCAATCACAGCGCAGACACCCTATTCACAGATACTATAGCTGACCAAAAGTACCTCCCTCTCACCGATGTTGCTTAAAAGGGCCCGTCGAGGTCTCACCTGGTCCCAGATGTCCAGCAGCATGACATCATCTTCGTCCAGGTCCTCCTGGGTGAAGTTGGTTATCTCCGTGGCGATGAAGCGACCGGTTTGATTGGAGCACTCAAAGAGGCGGGGACTGATGTAGAGACTCTCTTCCTGCAGCCTTAACATTGGCACAGATTGCAGGGGTTAGAGAGGAGGACCCATGCGAGACCGAACAGCAGAGACAGGGGTGGTCCTCTCAGTGGGTGTCTGCGGTACCTTTTGCCGTTGGGGTACTGGGACCTTCCTCCGAGATTCACCCAGAAATCCGCCGGCTCCTGGCCCTCCGCTATCACATGCTTTTCCCTCTTTGAAATGATGTCTGCCAGTGACTTCCCCATCTCTCTCTCATCTCCACTGCAACCCTACAGAGAGAGACATTAGAAATACCTTATATTTCACGACATTTACTTTATATTATGGTGTGCAGTTTCTTTGCTGAACGGCCAGTGTGTGTGTGTGTGTGTGCTAACCAATGGCAGCGCTGCATACAGTCTAATTTCATAGAGACAAGAAGTCTTCAGCTGTCTTTCATGAGCTAATCAAGAAATTTTGCTTGATTATCATCACATGGGCAAGTGAATTAATTCAGAGCAGAAGTTTGCATAAAACGTCTTTCACACTCTTGCTTAAGATATTTTATTCAGTAAGAAAGCCACGCTCTGTCCTCTTTCTGTAAAGCGGCAGTGTAGCGCAATGGTTAGGGAGCTGGGAACGGATCCTACAATCTTGTAACTCAGAGATTGTAGGGTCAGTTCCCATATAGGGCATTGCTCTTGTACCATTGAGCAAGGTTCTTAACTCAAGGGTACAACAGGTACTGAATTACTTCAGTAAACATCCAGCCGTATAAATGGATTGTAGGTAAAAGAATGTAAACTCTGGAAGTCGCTCAAGATAAGAGTGTTGGCTAGATGCCTAAATGTGATGTGAAGGGCAAATCAAAAGTGGCAGAATATGAGCAGATGTTTACCCCTCTGCCGAAGCTCCCTCTTACCTTTCCATACCACAGGTAGCAGCAGGCTTCAGTCTTGAGCACAAACACGTCGTTGGAGTGGAGGCAGGAAGAGCGGGCGGGCACCTCGATAGCGCGGGTGTTGAATTCATTGGTGCCGTGAATGTGGAAAAGTCTGACCGCAGACTGGAGCGGCGTGGTGCATTCCCGGGTACTCCCCTCCTGGGAGACGGGACAGGTACAGGCAGGTTTACCTCTCAGGGACACAGGGGCTGCGTCCCAATATTCTTCACTCCCCACCTCCCTTCCTCCACTCCCCCACTACCACTTGCGTCGAGACATTAATTCATATGTAACCATTAATTCGTAATTAAGATGTAATCAGCGACATTAGATTAAAACACAAAGATCTATTTTCTGGGCGCGGAGTAGATGAGTGGTAGTGGAAGAGGAAAGTTAGCATTTTTGGACTATTGGGACGCAGCCAGGCATTCTTGGGCCCTACCTCATCTGTGCTCAACAGCACCACCTGTGGGGAGTTGTGGAATGACACCTCAGGGCATGTTCGGCATGTTCATGCATAATTCATACGGATTAATTCCCTGTATCACTACACTCTTATTTGTGCTAAACGGAACGGTACTCTGTTGACTGACATCTGTTGAGTTGAGAAGAGCAGGAGAAACATCTGAGCATTGCTTTGGTTCTATGAGCAGAAACCACACATGAGCTTTTGGGACCCTGGGGACTAGCGTAGAAAATGATCCCTGGCTATAAACACATGGACGATGTATAGCATTCTACATTGGCATTGTATCAATGTTTATTTGTGCTTATTGTCCTTAACAAGTGAATGAATGAATGAATAAATAAATACATAGGCTAAAGGTACCTCATAGACGACCATTTTCCCCTTAAAGATGGCGATTAGGTGTATGGGCTCCTTGCCCATGGGCACTTGAACCTGGACCAGTTCCCCGTTGTACTGCTGATCCAGGACCGAGGCTTGATAGGTTGAAGCAGCCAGCTCTGTGCCCCTTGCATGGTGACCCTGAGTTTTACATTAAAAAGGCGAAAGAAAACCAGAACCTCAATGATCTGAACCACGGCTACAGAGGAATTGCAATGAATCGCTCAAGCTATGCCCTCCCATGTTCCTCTGGGAAACGCACCAAGAGAGAGGGGTGGGGCGGGGATGAGAGAGGGGGTGGGGCGGGGATGAGAGAGGGGGTGGGGCGATGATGAGAGAGGGGGTGCCGCCGCGATGCTAACCTGCCAAATGTACAGGATGTAGTGCACTCTGCCGCTGACCTCATACTGGTACAGAACGAGATAGCAGTCGCCACCGTAAAACTGCCCCAGCCATTTCCTATCTACTGCAGCCAGCTCATTGTCTTCTATTCTCCACACCTGCCGAATAAAAAACTGTTAATCAAACAACTTAAATATGATCTGCCATAAAACACACAGACACGCTCATTTTGGAAATTAATCCTAGGTTTTACTCACAAAACTCCTACTGACCTGTACTTCACCACTCCCATCGTCCACCATTCTCTGCTGGGCGGACAGGTCAGGCCGTGCGCACATGGAGGCGGCGTCATACTTTATCTGCTCCACCTTGGCTGTAGTGTTAATTTGCTGTATTAATCTGCAGTTAATGGCTTGAGCCTGCGGTCAACAACATCTACTCGCTTCTTTCCTTGCCCTTCGCTATGGCAGAGCTCATCGCATACGTTCAGATTTTAATCAGTAATTATGGACGTATAAATCTTCATTATCCTTTTGTTAAATCAAAATTCTAATTTAATAACTTCCTCTTGTATGCCCCAGGTGCAGTGCTCAGGTTCCTAAACCAGGTGGAGATAATCCTGGTTCTGGAGTGCCAGAGCTGGCCCTGAGCTTGATTGAACAACAATGGTGAAATACTGAGTACCTCCAGCACATGGTCACCTACAGTGAGTACCATAATTCATTGGACAGTAACACATTTCTTGTAATTTTGGTTCTGTACTCTAAAACTTTGAGTTTGAAAGGATACAATGCCAATGGTGAAGTGCAGACTGTCAGCTTTAATTTGAGGGTATTTTCATCCATATCGAATGAACAGTTTAGAAATTGTCGAACCTTTTGTACATAGTCCCCCCTATTTTCGAACATCAAAAATATTGGATAGTTTAACTTAACAGTGTGGATGCTGTGTTCAGTGTGGATGCTGTGTTCAGTCTAGATGCAGTGTTAAGTGTGGGTGCCATGTTCAATGTGGATGCTGTGTTCAGTCTGGACATTGTATTCAGTGTAGATGCAGTATTCAGTGTGGATTCTGTGTTCGGACGTTGTGTTCAGTCTGGATGCAGTATTCAGCTTGGATGCGGTGTTCAGTCTAGATGCTGTGTTCAGTGTGGATGCAGTGTTCAGTGCGGATGCTGTGTTCAGTATGGATGCAGTGTTCAGTGTGGATGCTGTGTTCAGTATGGATGCTGTGTTCAGTATGGATGCTGTGTTCAGTGCGGATGCTGTGTTCAGTGTGGATGCAGTGTTCAGTACTCTTGTCCTGCTTACCAATTTTTCCGGGCATGTGCGGCGTCCCCAGGCCCACGCCGTGCTCCCTTACGGTCCACCGCTGGAACAGCTGCCTGAACACAGACGACTCAGCGCCGTCGTTCATTATCTCCACGTAAGTGTAGGGAGGATACCCCTTTGCCTTCTTATACAGCTGCAGTGAGAAAGCGGGGTCCCTAGTGAACCTTCATGTGTCATGATTGGGTTGGTTCTTTTATATAGCTCTATATACAGTACGTACTATTACAGTAATAGTATATTTCATGGATCGAGTATTTATGCTCAGGAGTGCTCGACTAGAAACTCTACACAGATCTAGACGAACATGAGCTAGGCTCCCATTCAAAAGCCACTGACAGGATAAAGGTCACCTGCAGTGTCATAAGTGTAAGATTAGACAGATAAAATGTCCATTGTTTCAGTGGATCACCGTACAGCGCTATTCTATTTGAATGGGGAATATGCAGTAGTACAATGCTTTAAAAATGTGGACCGCAGTGGAATTATAAACAAAACTTAAAGGTGCACTATGTTTTTTGTCATCCACTTTTGCACCAGGAAAACGGTAAAATAGATTGCGAACGATAGAATTCCCCAATTACAACTGCGTTCATCGGAGACAGCAGTAAGGAACACAATGAGTGTGTATTCCTTGCCCTCAACAGAGGTGAGTGGGCGGGGTTTAGGATGAAGGAGGAGATTTATTTAATTTTAAACACAGGAGTACAGCAACGCTAAAAATCCTGCATAGAGCACTTTTAAACTGCAGTCTTAGGCCTAGTTTATACTGTGTAAGATACAGCTATGAGACTGGCTCATAGCTCTGGGCATTTATGCTCAATACATCGGCTCACTGATAAGCGTCCTATGTCTATGGCAATGTAACATTAAAATTTACTGGGGTGTGTGCGAGTAGTTTCTTAAATTAGCCAGGCTCAAATGAATACAAAATATGAAGCCATCGTTCGTTTATACATAGAAATATATACTCCTTAACAACGCAGTACGCTCCGTATAACCAATCAAAGCTGTGAGACATTAATGACGCAGTGTGAGTGCACTGAGCCGCTAGAAAATTCGGGAGGTACGAGACAAGTGGCTCACAGCCTGTGAGGCGTTCCAAATTACGTCAATGAGACAGAAAATCTGGCTCACAGGGGGTTGGCTTACAAAGTATAAATCAGCCTTTATGGTTAATTGGGAAATGGTTCTATTCTGCTCCTGTTTTTGTATTCAGGGGTGAAGTAGGAGGTTGGTTCTGACCTCTGCTTTCTCCACAGATTCAAACTTCTCTGTTTTAGAGGCTCTCTTTCCTTTCCATATAAAGATCCGGGTGCCCTCCTGATCCAAAAGGAAGCAGTCCTGTGGAATGGGGAGGATCATATTGATTATTAATACCAATCTTTAATGACATGGGCATTATGACTGTGTAGGTGCAGTCGACTCATTGATAAGGTTACAGAACGGTTCATTAATGATTCATTGTAAAGATTTTTTTTTGCAATCTATTGCTTACCCATTTGGTTAAGTCACTAGCAGATCAACCTTAGTAGGGAACAGTACCTGAGTGAGATTTTTGTCTGTTCTTTATTTTTGTACATTAAATATGTTTTTCCTTTCTAATAATGCATGTTATCATTGTCGATATTACACAGTGAGCAGTGAATATCAGACACTAGGTGACTTCATTCATATTTTTTTTACTGCACACAGTAACTCTTGGAAGGGCAAGTGACTGTTATATATGGTGCACTTGAAAAATGGCAAATGATGTTATCACACTAGGCTTGGATTTAATCTTTCATCAGTTGTCATCATCAGGAATAAAGGTGAGCTGGTTTCTCTTATCTCCCTGAACTTTTACAAACGCCCGCAAGAGTTACTCAACCCAATTCACCAATAATCGAAAGAGCAGAGTCATTGGCTTACTATCTTGTTGAACACTATGTGAAGCAGGTTATACGAGGGCCTGTTCGTGTGAGTAATTTGGTGCAGCGCCCACAGTTGCTTTGAACAATGGGGACAAAGTTTGACTTTTGACTTGTGTACAAAGTAACTGCCACGCCCTGTTGTGTTTCCCCTCATTGGAGATGAGTACTACACATGGAATCTGTCCCCAAGCAATGACGCTGGATATTTTAAAGCTTTTTTTCTCATAACAACGAAAAATACAAATGAGATTGAGGCACCTGTTTCAGGATGGGTTTTTTGATCAGAAAGTCATTGGACTCATATTAGTTGTGTTTACTTTCTGTTCTATTCATTTCTGTCTTTATTGAAGCTTTTCAGTCCACTTTTTGTACAAGTTACTATGAGAAATAAATACTTACTATTATTATAAGTTCTGCTCTGACTGATGATACTCACCTTGTTATTAAATGATACTCACCTTGTTATTAAGCAGGTCCTGTGTCAGGGGCTTGAGGCCCACCTCATGCATCACCAGGTTCCCCTGTGCATCTGATATTCTGGGGGGGGGAAGGCCAGAGTAGCAGCTGTAAGAATCTATCCTGGCATGATCTGCAGCCAAATTCAGAAGGTGTGCTAATCTAGGATCAGACTTTCCCTGTCCATGTCCTAACCTTATCCATGAAGAGCTAAAAGGGAGAGCTGATCCCAGATCAGCCTAAGAGGCGTTGATGTGTTGACAGGGATCAGGAGGAGACTGGCACTCACTGAAAGAGCTTGACGCTGTACTTCAGCACCTGCTCCACCACCTGGTCTGGAACAGCCTCTTTGATGTCTCTTCTTTCCCCGAGCGCCTGCTTCATGATCTTCATCGCTTCCCCCGAGGAATTCTCGTCCTCACCCTCTACGACAGTCACCTGGGCGCGGCCCGCTCTCTCCCGATCCCTGATGTCTTTGGCCAGGATCATCCCCTGATTAGGCAAACATCTGTTTCATCACACACTCCCTACACATGGATATGTGCACATACTGGGGCCAAATAACAGAGTGGGATTAACTGAGATATGCTGGATAATAGGACACTGTGAGGTGATATTAACTGAGATATGCTGGATAATAGGACACAGTGAGGTGGGATTAACTGAGATATGCTGGATAATAGGACACTGTGAGGTGATATTAACTGAGATATGATGGATAATAGGACACAGTGAGGTGATATTAACAGATATGCTGGATAATAGGACACAGTGAGGTGGGATTAACTGAGATATGCTGGATAATAGGACACAGTGAGGTGGTATTAATTGAGATATGGTGGATAATAGGACACAGTGAAGTGGTATTAACTGAGATATGCTGGATAATAGGACACTGTGAGGTGATATTAACAGATATGCTGGATAATAGGACACAGTGAGGTGGGATTAACTGAGATATGCTGGATAATAGGACACAGTGAGGTGGTATTAATTGAGATATGGTGGATAATAGGACACAGTGAAGTGGTATTAACTGAGATATGCTGGATAATAGGACTGTGAGGTGATATTAACTGAGATATGCTGGATAATAGGACACAGTGAAGTGGTATTAACTGAGATATGCTGGATAATAGGACACAGTGAGGTGATATTAACTGAGATATGCTGGATAATAGGACACAGTGAGGTGATATTAACTGAGATATGCTGGATAATAGGACACAGTGAGGTGGGATTAACTGGGATATGCTGGATAATAGGACACAGTGAAGTGGTATTAACTGAGATATGCTGGATAATAGGACACAGTGAGGTGATATTAACTGAGATATGCTGGATAATAGGACACAGTGAGGTGGGATTAACTGAGATATGCTGGATAATAGGACACAGTGAGGTGGGATTAACTGAGATATGCTGGATAATAGGACTGTGAGGTGGTATTAACTGAGATATGCTGGATAATAGGACACAGTGAGGTGGGATTAACTGAGATATGCTGGATAATAGGACACAGTGAGGTGGTATTAACTGAGATATGCTGGATAATAGGACACAGTGAGGTGATATTAACTGAGATATGCTGGATAATAGGACACTGTGAGGTGATATTAACTGAGATATGCTGGATAATAGGACACAGTGAGGTGGGATTAACTGAGATATGCTGGATAATAGGACTGTGAGGTGGTATTAACTGAGATATGCTGGATAATAGGACACAGTGAGGTGGTATTAACTGAGATATGCTGGATAATAGGACACAGTGAGGTGGTATTAACTGAGATATGCTGGATAATAGGACACAGTGAGGTGGTATTAACTGGGATATGCTGGATAATAGGACACTGTGAGGTGATATTAACTGAGATATGCTGGATAATAGGACACTGTGAGGTGATATTAACTGAGATATGCTGGATAATAGGACACTGTGAGGTGATATTAACTGAGATATGCTGGATAATAGGACTGTGAGGTGGTATTAACTGAGATATGCTGGATAATAGGACACAGTGAGGTGGGATTAACTGAGATATGCTGGATAATAGGACACAGTGAGGTGGTATTAACTGAGATATGCTGGATAATAGGACACAGTGAGGTGGGATTAACTGAGATATGCTGGATAATAGGACACAGTGAGGTGATATTAACTGAGATATGCTGGATAATAGGACTGTGAGGTGGTATTAACTGAGATATGCTGGATAATAGGACTGTGAGGTGATATTAACTGAGATATGCTGGATAATAGGACACAGTGAGGTGGGATTAACTGAGATATGCTGGATAATAGGACACAGTGAGGTGGGATTAACTGAGATATGCTGGATAATAGGACTCTGTGAGGTGGGATTAACTGAGATATGCTGGATAATAGGACACAGTGAGGTGATATTAACTGAGATATGCTGGATAATAGGACACAGTGAGGTGGTATTAACTGAGATATGCTGGATAATAGGACTCTGTGAGGTGGGATTAAAGATATGCTGGATAATAGGACACTGTGAGGTGATATTAACTGAGATATGCTGGATAATAGGACTGTGAGGTGATATTAACTGAGATATGCTTGATAATAGGACACAGTGAGGTGGAAACGGCTCCTGACCTTGAGTCTCTCCATGCGGTTACTCTTCGGCCCGTTCCACTGAATGATCAGGTTTCCCAGGTCCAGCAGGAAGACGTCGCCCTTGTTAAAACTGCTCCAGCTCATTTCCACCTGAACTCAGAATACATGAGACATCATATCAACTCACAGAATACATGATACATACAGTACATATACCAATCTCACAGAATACACACATATATACCAGTCTTACATAATACACACACATATACAAATCTCACAGAAGACCCATACATATGCCAATCTCACAGAATAGACATACATTCATAACAAAAACTATGTTTTAAGTGAGAAGTTTGGCTTTGTCAAAAGCTGCAAAAAATTGTAAATTAAAATTAGCGCCATCAAGCCAAACTTAAGATCTCTACATTAGCAGGGAGTTCCAGTACTTTTAAATATCTGACTGCTATACAGTCCTGTAGCTATGTTGGTCTACTGTATTTCAAACTTTTAGTGATCACTGGGCAGATTGGTTCAAACCTTCTCTCAAAGAGCCTAATTCATACTCTTAGTGTATGCCTCATACCAATATTTATAGCTAACCTTTGATAATATTGGTAGATTGCTTTTGAAAGATGGATCTAAATCATTCAGTCTGTTTACATTTCAAATCCTTTGAAAAAGTATTCTAATGCTATATGGGTAAATGTATAATTAGGGGACCGAGCAGCGAAGCTTATTGGGATGGCCAAACTTTTGGATCGTTTACATTATAATGAAAATTGAACACCTGGTGGCGCTGTAGTGCATGTGACAAAATTGCCCCGTTTGACCTAGGGTCACAGAATTTGGTGGACAGGTCCCTCTGCTCATGATGACCTCAAGGACCCATAAAGTCCCCCATATTGGACTTTCCGCTAATTAGCATAGACCAATTTGTACGAAACCTGGTACGTGGACTCGTCTCATGGGCCTTCATACATACAATAATTTTCGAAGGCCTAGGTTACAAATTGGCCGAATGACGATCCAATGAATTTACAGTGGCTGTGGCTTATCACATAAATGCTAATAATTCTAAAACCGTTTGACATAAAGTTCTGAAACTTGGTGGGGTGATTGAGAATTATGCCTTGTTTCCACTTGCACATTCGACCCGTTCCAGAGCCAACGCAACCCAAATGCGAGACGTACAGCGCGGCTCAAATTGCTTTTCCATTAATCCGAGCTGGTTCTCCGCCAGAGATTCGTTATGTATCGGTGCAAGGTAACGCGACACAGCTGTTCCAAAGTACCTTGCTAATGTTAGCTATTATAACATGGCGAACTACGAGTTGGGTTTGTTTGTGTTGGTGTTGTGGAATATGTTGCTTCAAAAGCAACAACGTATCCGTCAGTGCAGACATATGTTATCACAAAAGGCCTCCCTCCCAGTCGTTATTTATGTGGATTGATCTTCGCTAAACACATTCAATTGTTTAAACCAGCCGAGTCCGCGATCGTTGGATCGGTTCAAAATATAAAATAGTTTCGTTCACATTTATTTATTCTCGTTTCTGAGCGATGAATTCAGCTGCTGCTGAACCGACTCGTCTGCCCAAATCATTAAAAGGGCCTGGACTTCCTCGAAACCCCACGGGTTGTTTATTTTTTCAATTTTTTTGTTGTTGTTGTTATTAAACAGCCGACAAAGTGAGTAAGCGCGTCTTCTTCGGCTACGTTGCTGTGGTGAATCACCATAGCAACGCACTGGCGGCTCCATTATATTCGAGCCAGCACCAGAGGACAAATCGGGCCGTTTTTGGAGTGGGTCTCGTTGGCGCGGCTCGAATTTGAACTAATGGAAATGCTCATAAGTCGAGCCAGCGCGGCTCTGGAACGGGTCGAATGTGCAAGTGGAAACAAGGCATTAGACTCCAGGTACAAAGGTTTAGCCCAATCAAACCACATGGTGGTGCTATAGAGATCCCAAATTTTACTCTTCCCTTGCAGAGATTTCACACTTGCAATAATGACAAAACCCCTGATTAGAAACATAGATATTTGCTTTTTGGGTCAACTCTGTCTTGAATTGTCCACCATTTTGGAGTCTCTGTGTTTGACAAATGCTGCTTATACTGCTCGGTACCAGGGAATCGCTGCTTGCAGCTATATTTGTATTTTGTGATTGCATTAGGCTTATTTTTCCATAGAGTTCAATAGAAAAATGAGTCAGGAGAAACAACCCTTAAAGTGATCATCCATATCTACTGCATATCTGGCAGCAGATGGTTTGAGGCTTGTTTGATACCTCAGACCCTTGATGACTTACAGCCATTTAGCCAACCATGTGTTCCATATTATTCCCGTGTAATTTACAGCTTAATCTAGTTCCACCCCCCAATTCCCATAGAGATCCATTCAGATGCAGAGGTTATAGTATCGCTTGTAAGAGTGCCTGAAAATAAAAATGGGGGGGGGGGGGGGGTCTATGTATAAAAACAGTTACAATTGCTGCACGGTTCATCTGATATGGATGTAAAAATTAAAGCTGCACTTTAACCTCACAGTCGCTGTTCCATTTCAAGTCCAAGGTGCTGGAGTACAGAGGCAATTAATTTTCAGTATCGTAGAACAATAAAGGTTTATTTATAAACTGTACAATAAACAGAAATGTGTCTCATCAAAAGAATTAGTCCATTCCATGCCCGGCATATTGCTATGTCTACTTTAGCGATTTAGAGTTGTAGAGTTTGGCTAGGTTGTTGTAAAAAAAAGTTTAACGCGTGGTCAGATGTGCACTCCTCCCCTCTCACCTCTCCTGCCACCACTTGCTTCTTCCCCTTGACGTGCAGTAGTCTCTGAACATTGTAGGTGTTGGTTTCCACTTGATTCATGGCTGACGCCACCCCGCCCCGTCGGTAACTGCAGCAAACACATGACAGCATGAGAGAGAGAGTCACTGCGGTCAGAGAGGCAGTTTCTCTGTTTTTTCCGAAGACTCAGAATGCAGAAGTCATCCCTATGCGCCCTCGACTTCCTCAAATAATCTTATTTTAGCCTCAGCACTTACTGACAGATGCGTTGTGAAAACGGCTTCCTGTGTGAGGCTGTCATTTACAGTAAAGTGCCACACACCACACATTAGGGTCTGCAGCCTGACCCTGAGAACCCTGAGGAGATACTCTATTAAAGAACTTCATTACACAGTCAACTTGACTCGGTAATTATTATTATAATTATTAAAAATATATATATATATTTATTTGGTTCCCAACATGGGGCTGAACAAGAACAAATTTCCACACTAATTTGGAATGTCCAGTTAACCATCTGTAGCCGCGATTCATGCGCGATCTCCACTGCTGATTCTGGAGAGTGAAAAGATCCACAGCTCTGGTCTCAAACATGTGGTGTCGCCAGCCTGCTTCTTTTCCCACCGCAGCCCAGAGCTAAGCTCGCACAAAGCGGATTCAGAGGAAGGAAGGCTTTTGGCATGCAGTGAACAGATGCCCGATCGACCAGCAGAGGTCACTAGCGAGTGATGAATCGCGGCCCCCGGACTGACTGACCCCCCTAGGCGACGCAATCGCGTTGCCCTATGGGATTACCAGCCACAGCCGGCACTGACACGATAGGGATTCGATCCAAAAACGTGCAGCTCATCCAAGCACCACAGCACGTCTTTACCAAATGAGCCACCCAGAAGCCTCCTCGGTTGCCAATTTTAAGGTGAAAAGGTCCAGGGTTGAAGACCCCTGCATTAGAACGTGTTCTGTAAAAGACACTGGTTCATTTTGGGGTGCAGGGTTGAAGACCCCTGCATTAGAACGTGTTCTGTAAAAGGCACTGGTTCATTTTGGGGTGCAGGGTTGAAGACGCCTGCATTAGAACATGTTCTGTAAAAGACACTGGTTCATTTTGGGGTGCAGGGTTGAAGACCCCTGCATTAGAACGTGTTCTGTAAAGGACACTGGTTAATTTTGGGGTGCAGGGTTGAAGACCCCTGCATTAGAACGTGTTCTGTAAAAGGCACTGGTTCATTTTGGGGTGCAGAGTTGAAGATGCCTGCATTAGAACGTGTTCTGTAAAAGGCACTGGTTAATTTTGGGGTGCAGGGTTGAAGACCCCTGCATTAGAACGTGTTCTGTAAAGGACACTGGTTAATTTTGGGGTGCAGGGTTGAAGACGCCTGCATTAGAACGTGTTCTGTAAAAGGCACTGGTTCATTTTGGGGTGCAGGGTTGAAGACGCCTGCATTAGAACATGTTCTGTAAAAGACACTGGTTCATTTTGGGGTGCAGGGTTGAAGACCCCTGCATTAGAACGTGTTCTGTAAAGGACACTGGTTAATTTTGGGGTGCAGGGTTGAAGACCCCTGCATTAGAACGTGTTCTGTAAAAGGCACTGGTTCATTTTGGGGTGCAGAGTTGAAGATGCCTGCATTAGAACGTGTTCTGTAAAAGGCACTGGTTAATTTTGGGGTGCAGGGTTGAAGACGCCTGTATTAGAACGTGTTCTGTAAAAGGCACTGGTTAATTTTGGGGTGCAGAGTTGAAGACGCCTGCATTAGAACGTGTTCTGTAAAAGGCACTGGTTCATTTTGGGGTGCAGGGTTGAAGACGCCTGCATTAGAACGTGTTCTGTAAAAGGCACTGGTTCATTTTGGGGTGCAGGGTTGAAGACCCCTGCATTAGAACGTGTTCTGTAAAAGGCACTGGTTAATTTTGGGGTGCAGAGTTGAAGACCCCTGCATTAGAACGTGTTCTATAAAAGACACTGGTTAATTTTGGGGTGCAGGGTTGAAGACCCCTGCATTAGAACGTGTTCTGTAAAAGACACTGGTTAATTTTGGGGTGCAGGGTTGAAGACGCCTGCATTAGAACGTGTTCTGTAAAAGGCACTGGTTCATTTTGGGGTGCAGGGTTGAAGTGGGGTGTACTTTACAGGAGGCGCACAGGGGAGCTCACATGACGCCCTGTTTGAAGTAGCCTCGGAAGGTGTCGCTCTCATAGCCCTGGGCCTCCCGATGCAGCACGGCCAGGCCTCCGAGGTGTTCATCCAGAAGGTTCGTGTACATGGCCGCCGCCCCTTGCTCCTCCGGGGAGGCGGCCTTGCCCAGCCAGTAGTGGATGTCATAGCTGAAGTTTTTACCAATTTTGTGAGTCTATAAATAAACGGACACAGACTCCAGTCAGTCCATTTCAAAACCATGAAGTTCCTTTTTTCAGCAATAGGTTTATTGTACAATTTCTGAGTAAAAAAACCTCCATTAAAAATTAAGTGCTGACAACGCAACAAATACCTCGATTCCAAATTACATTCAAGAAAAATCTGTTTAAATTATTGTTTGGGATCAATCCCATTATTGATTTTCTGCTAATAGCACAAAAGCAACAGCTGGATTCCTGGCTCTCTGCTGTAAGACAATGAAATTAAGCTCAAATTCATCTTCAATATTAGTTTGATGTCTACACTCAAGCTACACTTGAAGTAGAGAGTAAGGTCAAAGTTATTTTATTGCTTAAAACCAATGTTTCAACAAGAGCCTGTCGGGTATCATTTCATATTTTATTTCAGCCTGAACGTTTTTGAACACAATGCTGGTAAAAAGTAACTGTATTTGTATATACATTTATGTCATACATACATATAGAATGACATAGCTGTCCCCTTCAAAAAAGCGGCCATACGTTTTTGCAGGGATGGGAACCAACTCCAATTTCTGAGAAAGCAAAGGAGTGCAGAATGAATCACCGTTCATTTGTCACAGGAGACTTATGTTTTTATAACTCATGACATGATCCTCACAAAAGAGTCGCTAAATTCAAATGACGAAAATAGGCTTCACCAAGAGTTCACCCAACTCAAATATTACAACCACAGCTGTTGTGAAGGTTTATAAGTGGAGTAATTTAATAAACAGTTCTCACCTCTACTCTCCATAGCTGTAGCCCTGCTGCGGTTTTATTGAGGGCTTTTGAAACCTGGGTTTTGACTTGAACTTGTGGCATAATGCCTGATTCAGGAAAAACCTGGAGAGAGAGAGAGAGAGAGAGGTAGGAAGAGAGAGAGGGAGGGAGAGAGGTAGGGAGAGAGGGAGGGAGAGAGAGAGGGAGGGAGAGAGAGAGGGAGAGAGAGAGGGAGAGAGGTAGGGAGAGAGGGAGGGGGGGAGAGGGAGGGAGAGAGGGAGGGAGGGAGGGAGGGGGGGAGAGAAATACAGTAAATTAATTCCCTAACACAACATCTTGTTGGTGTGACTGAAATATAATAACTAGTGTATGAAGTGGGCCAGTATAAGATGCTTTGGTAAAAACCATGTCTGTATAACATCTGTTTATAACGACTCTAAGCCAGATCCTTATTTCAGCAAAGAGCAGATGTTACAAACCTCCCCACATACATCCTTACCCGGACACCTCCCACAAATTACACCATAATATAACTTGCTCTTGTGATAATGGGAACAAGCCTGGATCTTGCTTGCTGTTTATTGCCTTATTGCTGTTTACTCTCATGGGACATAAATTAAGTTACTGTAATGTCAAAAATGTGAGAAGCAGCATTGAAAAACCTGTCTGACTTGCTACCAACGTTGAGGTTACTTTAACCAAACAGATACCATTTTATCTTGCCTTGTTTGTATTTGAATTAGCCAGAACTAGGAGGAATTGCTGTAAACATTTCTGGTAATTTGTCCTCTGCATTTGACCCATCCAAACTACTTAGGAGCAGTGTGCAGCCACAGTGCTGTGCCCGGAGACCAACTCCAGTTCTGAGGCCAGTGCCTTGGTCAAGGGCAATGGCAGGAGTTTACCTAACCTCACATACATGTTTTTGGTGTGGGAGGAAACCGGAGTAGCCGGAGGAAACCCACGAGAACACGGGGAGAACATACAAACTCCACGCAGGAGTCGACCCGGACCAGGACTCAAACCCGGAGCCTCTTTCTCGCCAGGCGACAGTGCTCACCGCTACCCCGCCAGGCGACAGTGCTCACCGCTACCCCGCCATGCAGCTCATTAGATGCTCCGAAGGCACGCAAACAAGCTGCAGAAATGAAGGCAACTTGGATCCCGTCCAAATTATCACAGAAAGCCGTCAATCATTCGCGGTAGGATAAATGTTTTCACAATCAGTTTTAAAAATCTAAATCACTGGAACCATTCAACTCCTTCAGACCCTTCAATACACCAGCCTCTTCAGAAATGGAACACACAATATACTTTACATACTGCATGTGGACCTTCTGAAAAATATTATGATCAATACATTTCACAGCCAGACAATAAAAATATATTTGATTAAAAAGGAATCACATTATCTGTGGTAATAATTTGGTTATACTTGTGCCTATATAGTGTGAAGTGTTGCAATATCTGAACTGATATATATTATATAGCATTAGCTTGTCAGTATGTTGCAGTGTCTTGCGTTTCTGTAAAGGTTTTCACAGACAGTGTAGCCCAGGAGACTAACCTGTGGAAGAACGAATGGAGCAGTCATGGTTAGGTTGAGAAGGACCAAGCAGTATCAGCGAAAATAAACTACACTCACACTTCCCCATTTAATGAACATTAAATATTCACCTGAACTTTGTCTCTTGCCCTCTCTGTTTGCTTACGCATCACTTAATTGACCATATATGGCAGGTGGAAGTGTTTGTGTTATCCCTAGCAGTGGTAAATCTCCGGACTAAAACGGCAATTCCATTCAGCTCAGGGAAGCCTACCATCCCTCCCCAGCTCAAAATATTTACATTTTTATTTTGTGTGAACGTGTCTTTTAAGGTTTTCACCCTTTATGTCACCCCAAGTTGATTACTGGAGTTGCAATTGTGGCTGAATTAATTAATTGAATGAACTGAAAGCACTTTGCCGTGCCTTGTCATCACATTCACAAGTGAGTCATTCTGCCTATTCACCAAATGTGAGTCTTTTGTCAGAATTTAGCATTGTTGATATTTAGCAAAGGAGAAATTATGCAGCGAAACGTACAAGACGAGCGCACAAGGTCAGACAGCACGGCTCGGGTCGTGTAAATCCTGATTCTCGAAGGAAGTCCGTATAAAACACTTAAAGTCCCACTGATCTCTAGCTTAATGGAATTCAAGGAACGCCTGGCTCCAGGGATCACAAGCCAAAGTCTCGGGTGAGCCAAGTGAACATTTAACCCTTTCACATCTGCCTGTGCTACGTTTCAATCTTATACTTACCACCAAAAATAATTATTACACATTATAAAAATACAGAGTATTATCCCTTGACGACTGGCCAAGTAATTGAAGAGTAATCTTTTGCGGAACACTGCAGTGCCCTCTGCAAGTGGTGAGTGGTTTTTAAAGTCACGTGTAGTATGTTTGGCAGGGTACGGCAGGTCACGTGTAATATGTTTGGGAGGGTACGGCAGGTCACGTGTAGTATGTTTGGGAGGGTACGGCAGGTCACGTGCAGTATGTTTGGGAGGGTACGGCAGGGGGAAGCTGGACTGTAGTTCTGAATGACATCAGCGGCAGGCCTCTTCTCTCTCATTGTGCAAAGTCTCTAACAGCCCTGGGTCCAACAGTTCTTTTTTTGTGAGTTAAACAGACCGTTTAATGCACAGTTTGGACGGCATTCACACAATGTATACACCATTCTGCCTCAGATCACTTGCTTTTGTTCTGTGGAACTCGAGCAACAACATTTCAATGTCACTGATTAGAAGCACAGATTGAGGCCAACCTGAACTCTACATCATCATCATCATCCTCATCATCATCCAGCACAGGGCCCCCTATTCAGATCAAAACTTTGAAGCTGCTGAATGTCCGCCTATTAGAAATGCACCCACCCACCTCATCCTCTGAGCATACCTGATTGCAGGAAGTTATTTTCTGACTTAAAAGGACTTCGGGGTCAGACAAGCCAACACACAACAATGACCCACAATGACATACTGCTAGAAAACTAAAAAGCACAGAAATATCTGCTTCAGCAGAAGGTTTTCACCTACCTGGTCTGAAGGTTGTGTTGCTCAAAATCCCTCTCTCTTTTTCTCTCTCTCACACACACATACTCTCTCTCTCTTTCTCTCTCACACACACACACACACACTCACACACTCACACCCTCTCTCCTGAATGAACTTCAGCCCTGCTGTGCAGTCGCTGTCTCCGCTAACTCATTAATCATCTGCAGGTCTGGAGCTTCCTGGAGACGACGCTGCTCAGCTCTGCTCCGCTCCTCTGACCGGCTGCCCTGAGACTCCGGCGCCGAGATCTCCCCGCTCCACTTATGTAACATCACCAGCACTGAGCTGCCATCTCAACTGTTAGTTCGGCTCCAGGGCTTTCCCATTGTGAGAGTGCAGTGGAGATTGGCCCCCCAGCGAGAGGAGGGCGAACTCGCTTCTGCCCCCTGCTGTTTTCACTGCTCTCTGCAGTTATGTTCCTCCCACCATATTTTAGATAAACCTTCACAGAACACCAACTCAGAGCAGAGTAAAATAATTATAAATGTAACATACAGAAATGAAGGACTCTTTTAAATGAAAGACTTATTAAAATGAAAAACTCTTTTAAATGAAGCACTCTTTAAAGTGAAGGACTCTTTAAAATGAAGGACTCTTTTAAATGAAATACTCTTTTAAATGAAGGACTCTTTTAAATGAAGGACTCTTTAAAATGAAGGACTCTTTTAAATGAATGTGTACATTTGGGGCCCATTGACCTTTTCCCCACTTTTACAAAATAAAATTGCAATATTGGAGAAAACCATATATTTATTTTGTTTGCCTCCTGGGAATGGGATGAACAAGTCAACACAAGCCATTTGCAGGATTGTCTAAAGTGTACAATGAACAATTTAATATTTAAAAAACAGCAATATGGTAATAATAAAGAATGTATGTATATGTTTATCAGCCAATAATAGCCTAACTTGTCGGTATAGGCTACGATTACAGCCAATATGATGATGAAACATACATGCGTGTCAGAGAAGTTAGCCAAGTTCACAAGCAAAGCCACACTGAGACGTGGTAACTAGTCTCAACTAATCTGTGCTGGAAACATGCAGTTTTCCATTTGCATTTGTGCTATAAGTTAAAAGACAAAGGCTTTGTCACCTGTGTATGCTTGTTTTGCATGCGTAATTAAGGTTGAACACGTATTTAAGTTATTCCATAATTGTTTCCTTCAATTTATTAACATAATGCAGGTTTGGCAGAACAATTAACAGCTTGTTAAAATTCAGGGGTTGCAATTGTGGTTGGAATGAAAGCCAGCATACACTGGGATCCCCAGGACCACTGCCATAATGTACTTTATGACTTCATATTTTAAATGCTGACAGTGATATTATTCATCACTGAAGTTGGGATTTTGTATAGTGGTTGTTGCAGTCTTGAATAACGGATTATCAACCTGCGGAGAAAACAAACAAAAGACAATCAAATGTTGCACACAGATTACAGGTAAGTAACACGGACAGAAATGATCAAAGTAAAAAAAAGATGTGCATTATGAATTAATCCCTGTTTGGTTCCAAATATTTCAGTCATATTTTTAAAACTTGTGTGTCCCAATCAACTTCTGGAATTTTCATTAATTTTCATGGCATAATTTTACAAATCCAGGAGAGAAAACTATAATTCATATCATTCACGGTGATCACTTTTGTTTCTTTAAATACTATTCAGTTATCGTGGGCCAGAGTTAAAAAACATTTCTGTTGTTGCGGTGATGGACATGTTTGTTAAATGGATGTTTAGCGAGAGATGTCTGTTGTTGCAGTGATGGAGAGGTTTGTTAAATGTATGTTTAGCGAGAGATGTCTGTTGTTGCGGTGATGGAGAGGTTTGTTAAATGGATGTTTAGCGAGAGATGTCTGTTGTTGCGGTGATGGACAGGTTTGTTAAATGGATGTTTAGCGAGAGATTTCTGTTGTTGCGGTGATGGAAAGGTTTGTTAAATGGATGTTTAGTGAGAGATGTCTGTTGTTGCAGTGATGGAGAGGTTTATTAAATGTATGTTTAGTGAGAGATGTCTGTTGTTGTGTTGATGGACAGGTCTGTTAAATGGATGTTTAGCGAGAGATGTCTGTTGTTGTGTTGATGGAACGGTTTGTTAAATGGATGTTTAGCGAGAGATTTTTGTTGTTGCGGTGATGGAAAGGTTTGTTAAATTGATGTTTAGTGAGAGATGTCTGTTGTTGCGGTGATGGAAAGGTTTGTTAAATGGATGTTTAGTGAGAGATGTCTGTTGTTGCGGTGATGGAAAGGTTTGTTAAATGGATGTTTAGTGAGAGATGTCTGTTGTTGCGGTGATGGAAAGGTTTGTTAAATGGATGTTTAGCGAGAGATGTCTGTTGTTGTGTTGATGGACAGGTCTGTTAAATGGATGTTTAGCGAGAGATGTCTGTTGTTGTGGTGATGGAAAGGTTTGTTAAATGGATGTTTAGTGAGAGATGTCTGTTGTTGTGTTGATGGACAGGTCTGTTAAATGGATGTTTAGCGAGAGATGTCTGTTGTTGCAGTGATGGAGAGGTTTGTTAAATGGATGTTTAGCGAGAGATGTCTGTTGTTGCGGTGATGGAAAGGTTTGTTAAATGTATGTTTAGCGAGAGATGTCTGTTGTTGCGGTGATGGAAAGGTTTGTTAAATGGATGTTTAGAGAGAGATGTCTGTTGTTGCGGTGATGGAGAGGTCTGTTAAATGGATGTTTAGCGAGATATTTCTGTTGTTGCGGTGATGGAGAGTTCTGTTCAATGGATGTTTAGCGAGCGATGTCTGTTGTTGCGGTGATGGAGAGTTCTGTTAAATGGATGTTTAGCGAGAGATTTCTGTTGTTGCAGTGATGGATATAGGTCTGTTAAATGGATGTTTAGCGAGAGATTTCTGTTGTTGCAGTGATGGATATAGGTCTGTTAAATGGATGTTTAGCGAGAGATTTCTGTTGTTGCAGTGATGGATATAGGTCTGTTAAATGGATGTTTAGCGAGAGATTTCTGTTGTTGCAGTGATGGATATAGGTCTGTTAAATGGATGTTTAGCGAGCGATGTCTGTTGTTGCAGTGATGGATATAGGTCTGTTAAATGGATGTTTAGCGAGCGATGTCTGTTGTTGCAGTGATGGATATAGGTCTGTTAAATGGATGTTTAGCGAGCGATGTCTGTTGTTGCAGTGATGGATATAGGTCTGTTAAATGGATGTTTAGCGAGAGATGTCTGTTGTTGCGGTGATGGAGAGTTCTGTTAAATGGATGTTTAGCGAGAGATGTCTGTTGTTGCGGTGATGGATATAGGTCTGTTAAATGGATGTTTAGTGAGAGATGTCTGTTGTTGCGGTGATGGAAAGGTTTGTTAAATGGATGTTTAGAGAGAGATGTCTGTTGTTGCGGTGATGGAGAGGTCTGTTAAATGGATGTTTAGCGAGACAAACTCACATTACTCCACTTTGCTCTCTGTTTTTCATTCTCAAATCTACGGAACTCTTTCAGATCCTTCATGTAAAGCAAGGCCTTGATCAAAAGCAAGAGGAGGAGGCCAATCAGAGCCACCGCAGCAACCGTTCCTCCAACAATGGCAACCACGTTTGGAGGCTCCGGGCATTCTTAGGCAAAGGAGAAATAATGTCACTACCAATCACTCACAACTAAGCAAGGTTCACTGACTGTGAAATGTTACACATGTACAGAACAAATACTGAGCAATTGCTTTCTCCAGGGTCACATCAAAGTGAGACAGACAGTCCAATATATATGACCCAGGTGGCCCAATGTCAACCTTTTATCAGTGGGCTAACATAAGGGCTTATGGCATCGCATAGGCAATATCTGATATCTAATAAGAATGCTTCACCATTGGCTACCACCAACAGCAAAAATAAAATCATACAACTTGTCATGACTATTGTTGGGTTACTCTAATATACTCGGCTAGTGTAGACTGCTGCCTGTTACACACAATCAACTGTGTACCACAACTGGTAATCGACACAAAGCCACTGTTTGCTCTGGATGTAAAAAAACATATGTCGGGGTAAATTGATTGAACATTCAGAATGCCAAAATTTAGAGATGCTGTTGGAAAATGTCATGCAGCATAACTGGACCAGCACTGGCCTACATTTGTGGCAGTTGCCCACCATATCCACCAATATCCACCATTACATTACATTACGTTACAATCATTTGGCAGATGTTTTTATCCAAAGCGATGTACAATAAGTGCATTGAAGCAACTACAAAGCAGATCCGACAAAGCACTTTCTCATAATGAAGGAGCAATCCCTAGTAATGAACATTGAATATAGTACACACAGTCAGCTATACATTCAGAACTATAAAATAACAAAAAAACACAAGTTAAATAGAAAACTAGCAAAAAAACTGTAAACAAGAACTATGGAATTGGTCCTAGATCCCACCAGTGGACGCCTCTCTCTATTTCCCATGATAGAACCTCAAAAATGAGCATCCAAGGAGCAAACAGACCTTTCTTCCGCTGGATTGAGACCTCGTATGTATCAATGCCGTCCAGTTGCTTCATTGAAAAGACCATAAAGCAGTTTTCAGAGTCTTTCTCCTTGCAAGGCTTCTTAGCAGTCACCTCATCAACCATCTTGTGCTGAATGTGCTGGCACCGCTCAGAGCAGTTCTTACTGGGCGCACTGAATCCCAGGCACTCAACGCAAGGCCTGAAAAGTTACCAGTCAAATATAAAAATACATTCTCCCACATTTGCTCCGCATTCATATGTATGAAGTCATGAACAAAATCTTCTGCACATTTGATATTGGAACATATGACAATAATCTGGGTGGTGCAAATATGTGATTCCTTATTGTCTTTCACAGTATCGAAAACAAATAACGAGAGTGGTTAAAAGAGACGATCAGTTTGTCCTTCACATTCACAAACATAAATGTAAGTGTCACTCTTTGTCATTGGTCACATCGTTTTTATTACTTTTGGTAAATGCTGAACTCGCCAAACAGTTATTGTGAAGACATTAATGTAAACTCTTGCATTACACGTTATGAGTCAACGTCAATGTAACTGTGATTAAAAGCATTTATTTGAATCCAGGCCTATGTTTAGACGGATTATTTGAATAATATTTTGTTGAAAAGTGGAGTGCTTACGCAGCAGCAGAGCAGGGTGACGGGCATCCTGGACACTCTTCACAGAACGGCAAGGTGTACCCGTCCCTACACTGGCATACGTTACACTCACAGGTGCCCCGCCCGCTGCACACCGTCTGGCTGTCACCCTTCCTACAGGCGTCATTGGACTTCCTGCACTGGCACGCGCTGCCCTCGTAATCCAGGTCGCAGATGCATTTCCCACAATCACACTTCCCATTTCCTGGAAGCAGAAAAGACCCAGGGTTACCGTCCCAGCAATGATTCTGACCCAGGGTTACCGTCCCAGCAATGATTCTGACCCAGGGTTACCGTCCCAGCAATGATTCTGACCCAGGGTTACCGTCCCAGCAATGATTCTGACCCAGGGTTACCGTCCCAGCAATGATTCTGACCCAGGGTTACCGTCCCAGCAATGATTTATGACCCAGGGTTACCGACCCAGCAATGATTCTGACCCAGGGTTACCATCCCAGCAATGATTCTGACCCAGGGTTACCGCCCCAGCAATGATTCTGACCCAGGGTTACCGTCCCAGCAATGATTCTGACCCATGGTTACCGTCCCAGCAATGATTCTGACCCAGGGTTACCGTCCCAGCAATGATTCTGACCCAGGGTTACCGACCCAGCAATGATTCTGACCCAGGGTTACCGACCCAGCAATGATTATGACCCAGGGTTACCGTCCCAGCAATGATTCTGACCCAGGGTTACCGACCCAGCAATGATTCTGACCCAGGGTTACCGTCCCAGCAATGATTCTGACCCAGGGTTACCGACCCAGCAATGATTCTATGCCAGTTCCATGGATTCAAAATGTTCTGCTGATTGTCATAAATTTCTATGTGTGAGTATGTGTGTGTGTATGTGAAAAGAGATAATTAAAATGATGATGATTATTATTATTACGAGTCCAAGAGTTGTGCAAATTCAGAATTTTATAATTTTCTTTCATTCAGATCACAAGTTGGAAATTGAACTGAATTGGCCATACCCCACAAGATGTTGAATTGGAATTTCAATTCCAGGAAGTGGAATTGACTTGGCTAATCATTGCAAGTTCATACTATTATTTGCTTTTATTTTAAGTGAGCCTCTGAAAATTCTCCTCATATCCACACAATAATTCTTGTTATTTTCTGGTCAATTGAAACTATTGTAAATTGTAAAGAAGAAAAACTCAATTTAGTTTTATTTGAAGATGCATTTGTTTAATGCATCATAACTTATATTATATAGAATATAATCCTGTTTTTCTTATTTTATGTGGTTGGCACTAGTACATCCTGATCAGCTGGGTTTGTAAAACTGTACTGTCACATTAAGATATAAAGTCTTACTGTAAAAAGCTACACCTAAAGTATGAATATGAATTTAATTGAATATCATTACATTTTAATTCTACTTCACTTCAATTCTGCATCCTGTTTGCTGCCTCAATTCCAATTCTATACATATTCAAAAATTGAATTGTAATTAGAGACATTCACAATTAAATTCTGAATGTTGCACAACCCTGGTCCAAGCACCACAGGTGCTGGAACCCTACTGTTTTCATGATTTCTTTTTCTTCTTCCTGTTGATTTCAAGGCTTATTAAACTTTGAAGACTTCTTTGGATGACTCCTAGATGCACTAAAAATCTGGTACAGATTGGACGCCTGGGGGGTATTTCACAAAGCAGGATTACTGAGTTAGCTGGTTAACTGCACTGAGTAAAACCCAGAACAGCTCTTTTGCCTTTAGCTCATGTTCCAGATTTGGGAGGGTTTCGGGTTATCCAGTTATGCAGTTATACCACAAACCAAAGCTAAACTCGCGCAGAGTGGAGTCTGAGGAAGACCTTTCATATGCGGGTTCAGCGTGCATTCCATGGGCACCCAATCAACCAGCAGGAGGCGCTGCATCCCTCACCTGGGCCACGCAATTACCAAGCGTGCGCCACCCTATGGAGCTATTGGCCACAGTCACGTGGGACTCACGCATTCACCACAGCCTGGCGCCTTCACTGAACAAGCCACCCAGCTGCCCATTATTATTACTATTATTGTTATTATTATTATTACTATTATTGTAATTATTATTAAGCGCAGAGCTACCTCCACACAGCTTGTTCTGGTCCACCTCGCAGCTTCGGTCGTCGCACTCGCAGTAGGTCCCGTAGATGATGCGTCCGTCCTGGCTGGCGTGGCAGTTACACACGCCGCATATGCAGTCCCCCAGACCGGAGCACTCTGTGGAGTTATCGTGTCGGCAGGCTGCCTTCAGTCCGCTCTCGTCTTTGTTTTGAGTGTTACATTCACACCTCTGACCCACGAAGCCCGGCGAGCAGCTTCAAAAACAAAACAAAAAAGAGCCGTGACTAAACTGAATAAAATAATTACTACTTTTCAATATCATCTATAGCAATGAAAATAAAATAAAGTACAAAATATACACTGTCTGGCCAAAAACAAAGTCGCCGTTGCACCCGTCATGCATGGTGCCCACTGTACAAGCCTCTGGAGGCAGTGTTATGATCTGGGGTTGCTTTAATTGGTCAGGTCTAGACTCCAGGCTCAGCAACGTTATGCAGCAATAAAATTAAGTCAGCTGAGTACCTGAATGTACTGAATGACCAGGTTATCCTATCAATGGGCGACAATGCCAAGATTCATCGGGCTCAAATTGTGAAAGAATGGTTCAGGGAACATGAGGAATCATTTTCACACATGAATTAGCCACCAGAGTCCTGACCTTAACCCCATTGAAAGTCTTTGGGATGTGCTGGAGAAGACTTTACGGAGTGATTCGACTCTCCCGTCGTCATTACAAGATCTCGGCCAAATATGAATGCAACTCTGGATGGAAATAAATGTTGTGACGTTGCATAAGGTTGTCGAAACAATGCCACGACAAATGCGCGCCGCAATCAAAGCTAAAAGCGGTCCAACGAAATATTAAGAGTATGCAACTTTTTTTTTTTGGCCAGGCAGTGTATGTATATGACTACAGTTTTAGAAAGAAGAAATAATTCTGCTGCTAACATTTATACGTTTAGTTCTCATATCTTCACTTAAAGATATAAGGCTGAGCTATAAGTCACAACTTAACTTCAGATTTATTAGGAGGCAAAAAAAAAACATGAAACAAAACCGAAAAACAAGGCAAGCCAATAAGTAAAAAATAAATAAAAATAGAATATAAATAGTCATAGTACAAACAGTCAAAACACAAAATAGCATTAACCAATAAACAGACAAAACGGTAACAAAGACACTTCATCACAAAACTAACACCAAAAAAGTTAAAATAATAGTTTAGGGATTGATATAGTGATTGGTACTGTTGATTTAGTGCCTGCTCACAGCTCATTTCCTGGAATCACCGGATTAATTTGTGCGTTACATTATTGTACACAAAATGTACAGACATGGTCGTGAATACCTGCATATTCCACAGGTCACCTGACCTTTTCCAGAGCAGTGGTCTTTGCTAGGCAAATCCTTACAGTCACACTGGCAGTGTGTTTCCATGACAACCGTCATTCTCTCGCTGAATCCGAGTGGTCCAATCAGAAAGGACTCCTTTCCGATACATTTCTCTGCTGTCACGGTCACAGTAAATGTTACCTTGAAAGAGTAAATTCATAGAAATAGACATTTGTATGGAGGTATATGTTATTGAAATCGTGGAAAGAAGCTTATAATCATCACTGATGACATGAATGCCGATGCACTCTTATTAATGTTTGCGGTGAGGGAGGAATATTCACTTTCTTCATGCTCAAGTAACTACAGAAGCCTTGAAAGGGAAGGTGTAAAAAAAAAGTTTTTCTTAAGTACGACATAATAAGAAAATCATAAGAGATAAGAGATCATATCTCAAATGTACGACATAATAAATACGAGAAACTTCTTTGGCTGCAAATTTTATTGTTTTACTTTGCCTTTCAGGACCTTCGCCATTAAGTCCGACTTACGTGCGACTTAACGGTGGAGGCCCTGAAAGACAAGGTAAAAAAATAAATACATTTGTGGCAACCTACGTTTATCTTGTACGTATGAGATATGATCTCTTATCATGTCCTACGAGATAAAAACGTTTCTTCACCTTGCCTTTTTGGACTTCCTTTTAAAAAAAGAATTCCATTTGAACCTCATGCCATTGTTGAACGAGCAATGAGTCACATAGTAGGGATATATTCATTAATTCATGCTCAGCTGCTATTACAATATCCCACAGAACAGAGATTTATTCTCCCGATTGCTTCAGTGAGGTTTTCTGCTGGGTTTTAAGATGCCTTCATGCATGTATTCCGAGAATATTCAGTGTCTTCTACCCCCGCCACACCAGGGCGCGAAATTACGAATCCTACTATGGCCACGCCAAGACCCGCCCTCTTCTGTCTCTGATTGGCTGGGCGTTCTGTGCGCTAGACTAAACTACACATGAAACCATTTCAATCAGTTCACTTCAGGTTCTAATGTTCATTTTCACAAATCTATCCAAAACCTGATCTCATAAGTTTGTTCACTTTCCTGCAACGCTGAGGGTTTTATTCTTGGTTTTATGACATGCAAGGTCAAGTTTTCCCTGGGCATGTTTTCTTATGCCTTGTGTGCATGTAGGCCTAAGTGAGTTTGTTCACAGGCAGATAGAAGACGGTTAAACCCGATAATGGAACAGCAATAAAGTGTGACCATATTTGGTCCCTTTATGTACAATAACTATTCCAGCACACTGCAACATCCTATGTGACTAATTACTTTTCAATGAGACACATAGGATAATTGTTATCAACACGGGCGGTATTTTTTTTTTTTTAAACGTATGCTTATTTAAGGCTTCATTAATAGACTAGCTGAATAATCCCATACAGCACTATTCATCAACTTGAATTCCCCTCCGAGTGATCAGCCAGCTGATTTTCTAGCTAGCACTAGAATGTGCAATGAGACACATAGCCTAGAACTATTATCAACATTGGTGGTATTAAAAACGTAAACTTATTTTAGGCTAATGGATGTCAGTACACGTTTTATGCTGTAACGTTAGTTAGGCTACCTGAATTTGCATGCAATTTCGGAAAATAAGTTACTGCAATGCGCTCCAGCGAAGAGAGTCACCTTAAACTCAAACAGAGGGTTGGGTGGGTAGAGCGCACAGAACGCCCAGCCAATCAGAGACAGAAGAGGGCGGGTCTTGGCGTGGCCATAGTAGGATTCGTAATTTCGCCACCAGGGCATGTGGTTGGCACATGTTCCTCATTTTGCTAAAATGTTTCTGAAAATAATTTCTCATTAAAAAGGACGTTATTTGCCTACCTCCTGACCAATCACAACATTGTCACATACGCCTCTGGTGTCAGGCCTTTGTCCACCCTGACAGTTTGATGTGTATGTGACTTTGACATGGTCTGGCAGCTCAAAATGGTTCACTATCACATTCGACGAGAGGCTCTGTAAAATAATACAGCTTTTACTAGCTTTTAACATCTGCTGCTTTTCCATATAAAATATTGCATCTGTAAGCTTTGTTTATTGAATTAAGGTAAAGCCATGCTTTATTCAAAGGTAACTACTTTGTTCTGGATTCATTTGGGATACCTCACCATTTACATTTGTGTATTTATTGAGTATTTAGTATCCTTGACAGCAGAAAGTACCAAAAATAAATGACCTTGTATGCATTCTGTATCAGAGTGACAACGTTGCTGGAATCCTGTGACAGTACACCAACTTCAGATTTGGGAATCATCTCCTTTAGTTTCTGTAAAACACACATTACAAAACAAGCCATAACACCCCCATATGTTTGAGGAGCACAAGAGCCACAAATACATCCTTAATGAGCACAGCTGTAATGTCAGGCTAAATGTACAATTAATCCGGCGGCATGTGGCCGAGAAAGTTAACGTGCTTTATGGTTCCCGTGGTGACGAGCAGAATCACTTGCTGTTGGCGTTTATTTGACACATCTCTGGTTAAGAGAATAATCCCTGCCTTGTACACGTGCGAGATGTTCCCGGTGACGGCGAAGATGGGCTGGATGTTATTGTCAGCAAGCTTCTCTGCCACTTGTCTCACGGAAGGGTAGTCCTGGAAACAGAGCATGGCCATTATGTGGCTTTGGGATCAAGATCGACAAAGCATTTCTAATGATACGGCTTCTGAGTTGCTGATGTCACTCTCGCGCCTCCAACTAGTTCAGAACGCAGCAGCTAGGCTTCTTACTGGTTCAAATAGACAACATCACATCACCCCAATCCTGGCTTCTCTCCATTGGCTCCCGGTGCGGTTTAGAATCGATTTTAAGATTTTACTGATCACTTTTAAAGCACGTTTGGGTCTGGCTCCAAGCTACATAACCGATATGTTGACCCCATATGAGCCAGTGCGCAGCCTTAGATCCTCAGGCGGGGCCCTTCTGGCTGTTCCAAAGTCTAGACTTAAAACTAAAGGTGACCGTGCCTTTTCCATCAGGGCCCCTCGGCTTTGGAACGACCTGCCTGAGGAGATAAGGCTAGCAGAATCAGTGACTTCTTTTAAATCACTTCTTAAAACCCATTTTTACAGACTTGCTTTTATGTGATGTTGTCTTTTTATCTTTTTATCATCTTCTTATTGCTTTTAATTTTGTTTTTATTGTTTTTAATTTTGATTGTTTAGAACTCTTTTAAAAAAAAAATTTTATTAATATATTAATGTGTTGTTTTATGCTCTTATGTATTTAGTTATTTTTAATTCATTGTCTATTATCTATCTTTATTTGTAACTGCACTGTATATTTTCTGTTTTTAGGTCTGTGAAGCACTTTGTAAACTTGCTTTTGAAAAGTGCTATACAAATAAAGTTTATTATTATTATTATTATTATTTTAATGTTTTTTTGGATGTGTTTATGTGTTTTACAAATGTATAACACACAGTACGTATGTATGTAAAAAAAAACATAACAGTATATGATCATTATTAACGCACGCACAAAGCATTTCTTAAAATGCCGGAATGCTTTTTGGCTCCTGGGTGTGTTGGGTTTTTTAATGGAGGCATTTTTGTTTTCTGTGGGCACTGAACAGATTGCATGGATGTGCTCCATATTGTTAGTGAAACATGCAGATGTCCAGGGACACTAATTAGTAGGTCATTGCCCCAGCAAACAAAGATGCAGTCATGAATTTGGATGCAGCCTTTAATGAGCTCTAATGAGCACAGAACCACCCCAACCCCCCCCTACATAGAGCTCTAATGAGCACAGAACCACCCCACCCCCCCCCACCTAGAGCTCTAATGAGCACAGAACCACCCCCCCCTACATAGAGCTCTAATGAGCACAGAACCACCCCAACCCCCCCTACATAGAGCTCTAATGAGCACAGAACCACCCCAACCCCCCCCCTACATAGAGCTCTAATGTGCACACAACCACCCCAACCCCCCCCCCCCCCTACATAGAGCTCTAATGAGCACAGAACCACCCCAACCCCCCCCTACATAGAGCTCTAATGAGCACAGAACCACCCCAACCCCCCCCCTACATAGAGCTCTAATGAGCACAGAACCACCCCACACCCCCCCCTCCATACAGCTCTAATGAGCACAGAACCACCCCACCCCCCCCCCCCCTACATAGAGCTCTAATGAGCACAGAACCACCCCCCCCCCCCACTACATAGAGCTCTAATGAGCACAGAACCACCCCAACCCCCCCCCTACATAGAGCTCTAATGAGCACAGAACCACCCCAACACCCCCCCCTACATAGAGCTCTAATGAGCACAGAACCACCCCAACCCCCCCCCCCCTACATAGAGCTCTAATGAGCACAGAACCACCCCAACCCCCCCCCCCCCTACATAGAGCTCTAATGAGCACAGAACCACCCCAACCCCCCCCTACATAGAGCTCTAATGAGCACAGAACCACCCCAACCCCCCCCTACATAGAGCTCTAATGAGCACAGAACCACCCCAACCCCCCCCCCCTACATAGAGCTCTAATGAGCACAGAACCACCCCAACCCCCCCCCCCTACATAGAGCTCTAATGAGCACAGAACCACCGCTACCTACCCTTCTTAGAGATCTTATGAGCACAGAACCACCCCCCCCTACATAGAGCTCTAATGAGCACAGAACCACCCCAACCCCCCCTACATAGAGCTCTAATGAGCACAGAACCACCCCAACCCCCCCCCCCCCTACATAGAGCTCTAATGAGCACAGAACCACCCCAACCCCCCCCTACATAGAGCTCTAATGAGCACAGAACCACCCCAACCCCCCCCCCCTACATAGAGCTCTAATGAGCACAGAACCACCCCAACCCCCCCCCCCCCCTACATAGAGCTCTAATGAGCACAGAACCACCCCAACCCCCCCCCCCTACATAGAGCTCTAATGAGCACAGAACCACCCCAACCCCCCCCCCCTCCCCCCCCCCCCACACACACACACAAACACACACACACACACAAATACCTATTTCTAACTTTCTGTTAAAAGTAAAAAGTCTTAAACTGAGGTTTACTGGCAATTAAAAAAGAAAATACAGTGCACTTATATCTTGAACAGTTAATTGTGCTGAGACTTAAATTACTGTAATTAACCTGAACCGTGTACAGATATACTGCATTGGAATGAATCTCTATGGAAATTGGGGGGTGGGACAAGATTTAGCTATAAATTACACTGGAAAAGTATGGAATACATGGTTGGTAAAATGGCTGTAAGTCATCAAGGGTCTGACATATCAAACAAGCCTTAAACCATCATTCTGCTGCCAGAAATGCAGTAGATATGGATGGATAACTTGAAGGGTTTCTTCTCCTGACTTATTTTTCCAAAGAGTTCAATAGGAAAATTAAACTTTTGATGTTGTTGGGTCACAGACATCAGAGAGCCATGGCATCAGAAAGTCATGACACACACACACACACACACACACACACACACACAGTACGTCTGCCATTCACGCTGCTGCACATACCATATCGTTGATTTTGCTATACGTTAGATCTGCACCCAAATGGCATTTGCCATCGTTGGGTTCCAGAATGGCAGCGAGTTTACCGTCACCAGCCATGTGGAACCCAGCGTCGGTAGTAAAGACCAGCAGACGGGTGCTGTTCCCCCAGCCAATCTTGTCCTGTTACACACAGAACAGGAAATGAGACCAAATCTATCCTGTTAGACACAGAACACAAAATGAGACCAAATGTATCCTGTTACACACAACACGAAATGAGACCAAATCTATCCTGTTAGACACAGAACACAAAATGAGACCAAATGTATCCTGTTACACACAGAACACGAAATGAGACCAAATGTATCCTGTTACACACAGAACACGAAATGAGACCAAATGTATCCTGTTAGAAACAGAACACAAAATGAGACCAAATCTATCCTGTTACACACACAGAACACAAAATGAGACCAAATCTATCCTGTTACACACAGAACACGAAATGAGACCAAATATATCCTGTTAGACACAGAACACGAAATGAGACCAAATATATCCTGTTAGACACAGAACACGAAATGAGACCAAATATATCCTGTTAGACACAGAACACGAAATGAAACCAAATCTATCCTGTTAGACACAGAACAGGAAATGAGACCAAATGTATCCTGTTACAGAGTAGACGGGACAGAAGGTGAAATGTAGCTGCCATATTTGCAGGGTTTGCGTGAGTCTGAGTTTCCACAAAGCCGTGCAGTATATTCTAAATATATCAAAATTATTTACAATATATTTAAAATATACTGCGGTGTATTACATTTCCATAAGGCATGACATACCAAGTGACAAACACTATGCCTATTTGTGGTTACTTACATAAGCCATTATGGGTGTCTGTATAATACTTAATAAGGTTCTATGTCATGCTTATGAAGTTATGAAGGACCAATCATGGAAGGTATTTTTAAATCCAGTCAAAAGGAATACAGTTTTAATGTGGTCTCACCCCACAGACGGCAGTCTGCATGATAGCATCCAGTCAAAAGGAATACAGTTTTAATGTGGTCTCACCCCACAGACGGCAGTCTGCATGATACAGTTTTAATGTGGTCTCACCCCACAGACGGCAGTCTGCATGATACAGTTTTAATGTGGTCTCACCCCACAGACGGCAGTCTGCATGATACAGTTTTAATGTGGTCTCACCCCACAGACGGCAGTCTGCATGATAGCATCCAGTCCTCCCTCGGGAGAGTCCAAGTTCCCTGAGATGAACTGAGCCGACACCCGCCTGTTAAATTCATTCTGGTTACCAGTCAAGCTCAGGACGTGCCTGTACCCGAAAGCTGCCTGGCAAGCAGTTTCTGTGTCCGGGCACGGCTTCTGAAGCTTCTTTGGGCTGGTGTTAGTGAAGGGCAGAACTGTCTTGTCAACGAACGATCCAAAACCTGCAAGAAATGGTGCCATTACAAAAGCCATCCCTTTTTTTTTTAAATGCTCAAAATGCTGAAATGCTTTCACACCCAGAACATGATGTGTGTAAATCCTGCTTCATTCGATAAGGGTCATAAACGTTTGAAAAATTCAGTCAAAATCAATCGTGTAAAAAGCTTGATTTAAAGCTCATGAATACAAATCAAGTTACATTTGGCACAGTGAAGAAAAGTAAGAACGTATACATGTAATAAAGTGAGGTGAATTTCCCCTGTAACCCTGCATTTAGAGTGCAGTTATACTGTTGCTTTCCATCGTTAACCAGGGCCCGTTTCCCAAAGGCATCTTACGATCAGCACGTGTTTGAGCTTTTTTAAGTTTTACGATTAAAATTTACTGGCATTACTTTAAAAAAGATCATAAAAATAGAAGGAGAAAGACAAAATACAAATGACGAAAAAAAGACAAACAATGAAAGTAATATAAAAACAAAATGGCCTTTTAAATCTAAGATCCTTTTGGTTAACAGGGCCCAAGAGAAGAGAGCGTTACCAATGCGAGCACGTGAAGTGATCTGCTTAAGAGTGCTCAGCAACTGTTTCCCCAGGTTTTTCACATTCTGTAAATCATCCTTCATGGAGTAAGAGAGGTCCATGAGGTAGTAGAGGTCCACGGGGTAGTCTTCTGCCCGTTTGAATTTGAGCTGGAAAGTATGACGGAGGCCTGAAGAGAACGATTGTATTTAGTCAGGGCGGCAGTGTAGTATAATGGTTAAGGAACTGGGTTTGTAACCGAAAGGTTGCAGGTTCGATTCCCAGGTCGGACACTGCCGTTGTACCCTTGAGCAAGGTACTTCTTAGATAGATAGATCTTTATTGTCATTGTCACAGGTACAACGAAATTTAAAACTTATGCCTATAATGTAATGTAATGTAATGTAGTCCCAGTATACTCAACTCAAGAGCCTGATCTACTTACCAAAGTGAGCCAGTTTTGTTACTAGTCACTACAGCGCTGATAAGCGTGATGAAATAATGATGATAATTTAACCGCAGAAACCAGAGATAAAATGTACATGCTGAACAAAGCTGATTGAGAGTAGAACATACCGGGTCGCAGAACCAGTTTGATTCTCTGTGGTTTCAGTTGCACCGGCTCCTTATTGGCTGTGGTGGACGTGGTGAAGGGGAGATCCTTCACCACGGTTTGTGAGTTTTGGGGGGAGACTATCTCCTCTTCCTTACAGCCTCTAGCTCGTAAGGATGCCCTGGTCTCACAGCGAACGGTGTCCGACTCGCCCAGTTTGGTGAAGTTCTGAATGGGACACAGTGAGTAGGGTCCAGTGGATCAGTACCAGAGGGTCTAAAAGTCCTGTAGCATCGCTACAGATGGCAAACTTTCAATTAATTACTTACGAAAACTTGAGGAAAATCTTTTAAAAATGATATAAAATCCATACTTTTAATGTCTTTATTTAATTTCAAGGGATGTCAGTTCACTCTATTACAGGCAGTTTTTTTTATAAGTCAGTTATTCCAAACTCCATCTCCCATCAGCTTCTAAGCCCCCATCTCCCATCAGCCCCTAAACAGAAAGATCTGTGGCACTCTGCATTCTGAATGAGGTCATATAGCCTACTGTTAGCTTATTAAAATCATTGTAAGTTCCGTACTCTCTAACATTTATGCTTGCTTTGTGACACATTGAGTGAATTATAAACTGAAGGGGAACTGCTTTGTTTGTGAAGGTGCTTGTGTGCGAGTAGGGTTCCTCACCAGCTGTTTGCACCAGTTGCAGAACGGTCCTGATTTGATGCAGTCGTCGCAGGAGTTTATTACCGTTTTGGGGCACTGCTCTTCAGAGAGGACTGTGGAGTAGAGATTAAACTACATTACCCACAATACCCACACTATGCCCCTGTACCCAGCCAGCTTCACCTCCCGTATGCCCCTGTACCCAGCCAGCTTCACCTCCCGTATGCCCCTGTACCCAGCCAGCTTCACCTCCCGTATGCCCCTGTACCCAGCCAGCTTCACCTCCCGTATTACATTACATTATACATTATAGGCATTTAGCAGACGCTCTTATCCAGAGCGACTTACACAGCATTTTTGCATTTATACATAGTATCCATTCACAGCTGGATATATACTGAAGCAATGCAGGTGAATTACCTTGCTCAGGGGTACAACGGCAGTGTCCTACCTGGGAATCGAACCTGCAACCTTTCGGCTACAAACCCAGTTCCTTAACCATTGTACTACACTGCCTGCCCCTGTACCCAGCCAGCTTCACCTCCCGTATGCCCCTGTACCCAGTCAGCTTCACCTCCCGTATGCCCCTGTACCCAGCCAGCTTCACCTCCCGTATGCCCCTGTACCCAGCCAGCTTCACCTCCCGTATGCCCCTGTACCCAGCCAGCTTCACCTCCCGTATGCCCCTGTACCCAGTCAGCTTCACCTCCCGTATGCCCCTGTACCCAGCCAGCTTCACCTCCCGTATGCCCCTGTACCCAGTCAGCTTCACCTCCCGTATGCCCCTGTACCCAGCCAGCTTCACCTCCCGTATGCCCCTGTACCCAGCCAGCCTCCATGTAATTCAGGCAGTAATTACTGTACATGGTTCAGGTTAATTACAGTAATTACTGTACATGGTTCAGGTTAATTACAGTAATTACTGTACATGGTTCAGGCTAATTACTGTACATGGTTCAGGTTAATTACAGTGTAATGAATCTATATAATATATGAGTTTCACTTTCTGAAATGAGTGACTTTTTCACGATATTCTAATTTTTTGAGCTGCACCTGTAGTCTACTGAAATAGTCTATGCAGAAAGTTTATTTCTATATATAAATGACCAACTAAACAACTGTTAACAAATAATTTCACCTTGTGATATTATATTATACTTTGCATTAATCAAACACTCAATCGTGCATTTGCACAACATTTGTGAATTAACAAAAAACAGCAATACAAGTTAATCCATTCACCCAGAGCCGGTTTTTGGCATAGGCAGTATAGGCAAATGCTAAGGGCGCCACCACCCAGAGGGGGCGCAACAAATGGGGAAAAAAAAGAAAAAGTTTCGCTTTTAAAAAAAAATATATATTTTTTTGATATAATTTGAGACTAATACTACTAGTTAACACTGTTATTTCGAAATATTAAATAACCCCACAACAACCAGCGTAGCTCTATAGCATAGCCTATTAAATAATAATAATAATTTCTTAGTTCATGTCACCCCGCCCCCTCCAGCCAGGCAATTAGACTTTACCTGCGCTCCCTCTCTGGGCAATGGTAAAGTGTGGCTATCTGACGTGACCCTCGCATTATGCTATCAACATGTCGAAAAGACCAAAGCTGTCCGGTGCTCAGGGAAGGAAAAGAAGGAAAGAAGAGGAGGAACAACGTGAAAAGGGCAGAGGTACAGTAACGTTAATGTGATGAAATGAATTGTCTAGTGCTCTCTGACTTTAGGCGCATCCTGCCCCGGTACCGGGGGCGCTTGGGTTGAAGTAGAGTCCCTTTATAGAGAGAGTAGCGACAACTCACGATTTGACGCCATTTTGAGTCCATTCAGTGCGGAGCCGCCGTATGGCGCTAGTGCATTGAACCGTGTATTCCATTATGTTCTCTATGTATGAGAGATTATGTGAAGATGACAAAATAGAAGATGTATGACAACTAAGAGCCATATGATAAAGAAGAAAATCACAGAGCTGGTTGTGATTTAACAGTCACAGACATTTAGAACTAGGGATGTGCGCGTTTAGTCGACTAGCCGATTAAACGTTGCTACCCTCGCTAGTCGGCACCAGAAATGCTAGTCGGTTAAACTTACTATTTTATTAATGTACACATTTAAATTACATATTGACATAATTTGCACTGAAATTTCATGTTTCATGGTCAAATGTTGCTTTATAAAAAAACGAGAATCCGTTACTAATGTTAACAACGCCGGATTAAAAAAATAATTTAAAAAAACGAAGGAAAAAAACAAAACTCATTAGCCTGTTCGCCCTGCAAGTTAAACCAGCGAGGTGGAAAGAGTAAGTAGGCCTATCGCGTTGTTGAATAGCCCAATAAAACAAATCTAATGTCACGTCGATCAGTCGGCCTAATTATTATTTTTTTGTGTTCCTATTATTGGTAGCTTTTCTGATGACCGATTATAATTCTTTATTGTATTTCCTATGCGATCGCGTTCACCCAATGAAAATGCCGTTGTAATAATCAGGCACGTTTCCTAAAAATGTTTTGTTACGTTGAATATTGTTTTCAATAAATGTTATTTGTTAACTTTTATTTAGTGAGTTGTCATGTTTTGTAGGATAATGTGCAATGTTCATAATGCAAGGTGCAAAGTGCCACACATTTCAGCGGCATTTAAAATACGATTGGTTATTGAAGAATGTGATTAACGGTTTCAAATGGCTCTTATAGTATACGCAATATTTTTTCGGACAATGTTTAACTTTATAGATTAAATTGTGCTCAATTTTGACTGTTTTCTGAGTGTTTTCTTACTTTTAGACTAGTCTAAGTATAAACTTCCATTTAAACGTCAGGGAAATTAGTCGTTAGGAACATTCCTATTTAGAACCATGACAAAGAAGGAATGAACTAGACAGGTACACGTGCTGCTTATTTCAGCCTCATTTTAATTTCAGGGAGGCGAGAGCGAGACTCGAACTCTCACCTCCCTGCTTATACATGTACATGTACAATACAATGTTATTTATTTATTTATTTAATTTCCAGGCATGAAATCAGAAATATATACAGAACAATGTCAAGGTATGACAAAATAGAACCACATTACAGAACAATGAAAAAGAAAAAGACACACCAGCCAATGCCTGGGGATTGCCTAAAAGAATTGATAAATTCTGTCGAGAGGCTCTCCACATTGGCAGGTGCACACAAAGAATTACATTTTGAAATTAAATGTGAAAACAAAAGTGTGAGTGCATGTTATTGGTAGTGAATAAACTGTGATGCAAGGGGGCGCCAGATAAAATCCTGCCTAGGGCAGCCAATTGGTCAGAGCCGGCCCTGCATTCACCAAAGGTGTCTTGATTCATAAACACTATCGATCAAACTGCAGAATATTGATAATCTGTCATGGTTTCTCAGCCTGCTCTTCTCTTTTTGACCACTTCCCTGGGGAGCGCTCGTGTTGCGTCTCTTCTTTTTGTTTTCTTTGTCCGTTTCGTGTGTTTGGCTTTTCTACTCAGTGTGTTCACCTGTTCCGCTTTTCCTGTCATTATTTAAACCTCGCGTCACCTTTGTTAGACGCTTCCATATTGCCTATCTTTTGACAAGGAAAGCTGGTAATCCACGGTGTAGACTGACATTTTGCATCGACCGTATCACCTCAACCTGTTTGGCGTTCCATGGGACTTGTTGCAGGTGTTTGACAGTTTTCTAGAAACTTAGTTTAGGTTATTCGTTTCTATCCTGTCTCTTTGATTTCACCTTTGTCTCCCTGTCCTTGACAGATTGTCTTCGCCGTACTCCGTTACCTCTTGTTTGTGTTTTTCGGCACCCTCGTTGTATGCTATAGGGTTTTCTGTGTCGTTTTGTCTTAATCTCTAGTTTTAGAGTTTTCGCCCTATACGGATTGCTTTGAGTTTGGTAGCGTAGTCTCTCGTTGTAAGGAGAGTTTGGTAGCGTAGTCTCTCGTAAGGAGAGTTTGGTAGCGTAGTCTCTCGTTGTAAGGAGAGTTTGGTAGCGTAGTCTCTCGTTGTAAGGAGAGTTTGGTAGCGTAGTCTCTCGTTGTAAGGAGAGTTTGGTAGCGTAGTCTCTCGTTGTAAGGAGAGTTTGGTAGCGTAGTCTCTCGTTGTAAGGAGAGTTTGGTAGCGTAGTCTCTCGTTGTAAGGAGAGTTTGGTAGCGTAGTCTCTCGTTGTAAGGAGAGTTTGGTAGCGTAGTCTCTCGTTGTAAGGAGAGTTTGGTAGCGTAGTCTCTCGTTGTAAGGAGAGTTTGGTAGCGTAGTCTCTCGTTGTAAGGAGAGTTTGGTAGCGTAGTCTCTCGTTGTAAGGAGAGTTTGGTAGCGTAGTCTCTCGTTGTAAGGAGAGTTTGGTAGCGTAGTCTCTCGTTGTAAGGAGAGTTTGGTAGCGTAGTCTCTCGTTGTAAGGAGAGTTTGGTAGCGTAGTCTCTCGTTGTAAGGAGAGTTTGGTAGCGTAGTCTCTCGTTGTAAGGAGAGTTTTGGTAGCGTAGTCTCTCGTTGTAAGGAGAGTTTGGTAGCGTAGTCTCTCGTTGTAAGGAGAGTTTGGTAGCATAGTCTCTCGTTGTAAGGAGAGTTTGGTAGCGTAGTCTCTCGTTGTAAGGAGAGTTTGGTAGCGTAGTCTCGTTGTAAGGAGAGTTTATTATTTTTTTCGTGTTCTGTAAGTATTCCCTGTTTGCGGGTTTTTCCGTTTTGTGGTGTTGTTATTGAGCACTTAAAGTACTATTGTCACGTCTGGTCCTTCGTTCCTAACGCTACCCCTGACATAATCATAATTAGGATTGAGCCTAGCCTACAGTGATTAGTCTACATATTTTCACGTGATGAAACGAGCTTCACTTTCTTTTTATAATAAGTTAAGAATACTTCAAACGAGTAAATGATTCTCATTTTAACATTTGTTTTCAGCTAGACTTTAGAGTAAATCATTTGAAATATCCCTCCCATATAATTAGACAGGGATTAGAGTTTAGTATTTTACTCCCAAAACGGTGATGCATTTCATAATCTTTGATGAAAGTAGGCTAGATTCCAATGCCATACATTGTCCACTGGCACTGAATCATTGATGTGAGATGTAAGGCACGGTACAATGTAAAGCCAGTTCAGATTGTCCACTGGCACTGAATCATTGATGTGAGATGTAAGGCACGGTACAATGTAAAGCCAGTTCAGATTGTCCACTGGCACTGAATCATTGATGTGAGATGTAAGGCACGGTACAATGTAAAGCCAGTTCAGATTGTCCACGTCAGCATTGCTTTTCATGCGTTCACCAACACGCCTCTTTTGTTTAATTGCCACATAGGAACTAGCTAGCTAGTGCAGACATCAATATAACTGAGTTATAAGATGTGTTCTTATCGCTGAACGTGCAATGAGAGTGAATGTATGCGGCAAGTTCATGCCTACCTTGCCAGGTGCTGTAAATATGCGCATAGTGAACACTGGTTGGGTAGAAGGAGCACTGTAACTGCAGAACTGTGTTTATTTCCATGCTTTTCACTACAGACGAGTGTAAGAAAAAGAACGCAATACAGTACCCCTGGGATAACTGCGCAGTATAACAACAGCCATAAACAATTCAGAACAGAAATAAATACAAGAAATAGCCTAACATAAAAAAAGAAAAAACAATGAATAATAAATGCGAAGTATGCATTTTTCCTGCTTGTGGGATATATTCAAGTCAAACATGAATATGATCCACGGAAACGGTTGATTGGCTTTTGAATAGATTATGATCATGCATGCATTGCTTGGGAAAGCTCTGAAATGAGCAACTCGCCATACGCTGGGCTGCGACTTGCGCCATAAACCTGGGGCCACGTATCAAACTCTGAGTAAAATAATGCGTGAAAGAACGCTCACGGAGAAAGTCGGAAATCTGCTTTCGCAACGTTTCGCATTTTCTCCCTCTGCCTTTCTATCACACTGACTCCATATCACACTGACTCCATATCACACTGACTCCATATCACACTGTCTCCATATCACACTGACTCCATATCACACTGTCACCATATCACACTGTCTCCATATCACACTGACTCCATATCACACTGTTTCCATATCACACTGTCTCCAAACATTGCGTACACATGGTGTCCAGCGTGCGCAGAGGTACGCAGGTTCTCTTATATTATACATCTGAATTTCTGCGTGGATACTCGCTTACGCAGCTTTCTGAGGGCATTTTTTTGCTCAGCACTGTTTATACATGTGGCCCCTGGTCTTAGCAGGTGGATACAGGCGCGAATCGCACACTAATCTTAACAAATTAGCTCCACCAAAATGTTACGCACAGTGAGTCACCATGTTACCAAACTGGCTCAGGCGTGTGAAAATCCATAATGAAATTACCACTTGGCCAGATGGCTCTCTGCTGGCGGGAAAATAGAGCCCTTGATCTTGTGCATTTAGGGGGGAGGGGGACGCGTACCTTTCATTAGACTTACCATCTCTACCTACGAGCAGCACAATATGCACAATAAGTCTCTGGGAGAAATGCATTTCCTGTAAAAAAAAAAGCATAATTTTACTACACAAAATCTATTGATCGATTTATCAATCAATTTCTGACAAATTTGACTGACAAATATAAAAACCTACAAACATGTACAGTAACTTGTACTTCACAACATGAATATAAAACTATTTGCATAACGCAAGTGACAAGGTATCATTATCAGCACAATATTTCAACTTCAGGGGCCATTTTTAAAGCAGTAGTCACCACTTTGACTTTAAACCGGGCCGGCCAGCGGAGGATAAGCTCCCCCTCGGTACCCGGGTTCCTCCCCAAATTTCTTCCCATTGGGGAGCTTTTGAGTGTTTGAATGTTTTTCTCCCCACTTTTTAGGGGTACAGGCCTGGTTTTTGCCTAATTCTCCTTCTGTTTCTCTGTAAAGCGTCTTTGTGACAGTTCTCTGTAAAAAGTGCTATACAAATAAAATTGAATCGAATTTTATTTCATACTTAAAGTAAAACAGCTGTCAACACACTGAAAGGATGACTCTGAGCAGTGTCGGGGGTCGTGTTGAGTGCAGCTCTGATGTGTTAGCAGAGACCTTTGTGGTTTCTATTAAGCTACATTGACAGGATGTGTCAAGAGTTAATGCAGTTTAAAAATGTTTTAATATAGACCACCACACTTTAAAGTAGCCCTGACTGTGAGTCATTGTGCAAATGACTGCATGCCCCTGCAGAAAGAGCTGTGACAGCACCAAAAGGGAACTTAAACTGGCTGAGCGAAGAACACTGTTGGGTTTTTGAAGTTGTTCCAAGCCCTCTCTGCATCAAGCAACAAGGACGTCCATTGATGTACCTTAAAATATTGAAGCTGAAAATGTTGTAAAAAATGTAAATAGTGGTTATCTGTGAAGTGGGCCCATGTGCCTGAGTCCAATCATGCAGATGTTTGTGTGGTTCTTTCCACAACATAGGTCAGACTCTTTACGTTTTTAATTAGTTTTGTTTTCTGTTTATTTATTTATTTGGAGGGGTAGGACATGTGAAGGGGAACAACAGGAAGTTTTTGTTTTATTTCAGCATTTAACTTTCTCCTTGTGTCCTCTTCCTGTAGGCCTATATGTGAATAAATATTCCAGTCCATACCAGGCCAACGTACCGCCGTGTGTCCAGCTATTCTCCCAGGGGTGATTCATCACACTTGTATAAGTGTGTGAGGTTGGGCTTGTATCGCAGTTATACACTTATTTAGCATTTCATATCATTTTTTCAAGTGTACAAGCCAAGGGATGATGGAGTTAAGCAACAGTCCGTACCTAATCATTGTTATACTCGCTCATAACTTAGACTGCATTTAGTGCAATCAAATTCTCTTCCTCTATGGTTTTGCATGGTTCTAGTAGTCTCAAAGCACAGCACTAGTCTTTCCAGTCTGATTCAGACTGTGTATTTTGTAACTCAAGAGACTTTACCATAAAAGGAAAACACCCAATTGTATTTGGTGATTGCATCATCTTCCCCTTTTTGTATTTCACAATTATTATTATTAATTTATTCCTATTTGAAATTTTCCTGAGTTATATATTTCAGTTTTTAAATGTGACGGATCAAACAAATGCCTGTTCAAGCTGAAAACATGGGCGGCCAGTGTTCCTCGAACCCTTTTAGTAAATTAAAAATATTTTCCTAAACTACTGGTGTACAGTTGAAGTCAGAAGTTTACATACACTTAGGTTGTCATTAAAACTCATTTTTAACCACTCCACAGATTTCATGTTAGCAAACTATAGTGTTGGCAAGTCAGTTAGAACATCTACTTTATGCATGACACAAGTCATTTTTCCAACAATTGTTTACAGACAGATTATTTCACTTTTAATTCACTATATCACAATTCCAGTGGGTCAGAAGTTTACATACACTAAGTTGACTGTGCCTTTAAATAAAAAAAAGAGACTTCCTGATGCCTGTGATGCATCAAAAAACTAGATATCTTATTTTCTGGTACTCTTACAAGCGATACTATAACGTCTCTGCATTTGAATGGATCTCTATGGAAATTGGGGGGTGGGACTAGATTTAACTGTAACTTACACTGGAACAGTCTGGAACACATGGTTGGCTAAATGGCTCTAAGTAATCAAGGATGTCTTCTATGGAAGGGTTGTTTTTCCTGACTTATTTTTCCATAGAGTTCAATAGGAAAATTTGTCAGGAGAAACAACCCTTAAAGTGATTCATCCATATCTACTGTATATCTGGCAGCAGAGTGATGGTTTGAGGCTTGTTTGATACCTCAGACCCTTGATAACTTAGAGCCATTTAGCCAACCATGTGTTCCAGACTGTTCCAGTGTAAGTTACAGTTAAATCTAGTCCCACCCCCCAATTTCCATAGAGATCTATTCAAATGCAGAGACATTATAGTATCGCTTGTAAGAGTACCAGAAAATAAAATATCTAGAGTCTTTTGATGTTGTTGGGTCACAGGCATCAGGAAGTCATGGCATGCAAAGGATATACGACCAAAAATGTATTTTTTTAATTAAAAGGCACAGTCAACTTAGTGTATGTAAACTTCTGACCCACTGGACTTGTGATATAGTGAATTAAAACTGAAATCAGATAATAATCTGTCTATAAACAATTTTTTGAAAAATTACGTGTGTCATGCACAAAGTAGATGTCCTAACTGACTTGTCAACACTAACAGTTAGTTTGCTAACATGAAATCTGCGGAGTGGTTAAAAATAAGTTTTAATGACTTCAACCTAAGTGTATGTAAACTTCCGACTTCAACTGTACATGCTTACTGATGAAAATGTATAGTTATGAAATAAAATAAAGCCAGTCACTGAAAGTACTTGAGAAGTATGGCACAATCAATTCTGCCAGCATTTAAGCATCAATATAAAAAGCAAAACATTGCAATTCTTTTGACATGCAAATTCAGCCATTCTAAGATTTCTTTCAAACCCTTTTTTTAAAGTTAAAGTCTTTTAAAAATGGCTCATTTTAGTTTTGGTAACAATATAAATAAATACAAAATGAAAACATTGTTTTCCAGAAGTAAACAGATATGAGACATAATGCATGGATATTACATACAGTATATTACATACAGTATATATACTGCCAGAAAATCATGCTCACGTATAGTAGAGATGCAGCTAGTTTCTGACACAGTACTAAACTTTTAGGTTCTTACAAATCTTTACAAATGAACATTTCCATGTTATCACACACGCACAAATATGGTATATATATATATATATAGATGCACATATCTATACAGAGCAGGATTTGCATTAAATATCAGCTACTTACAGACACGCTGAGCCCTGAAATTGCTTGTTAGACTCGCTCTAAGTACCACTTTTATTATCAGGAAGGAAACAGAACTTCTAGCCTTGGTAGTGCTGTAGTTTGAAGGTGAAACATTACAGGAAGGAAATACAAGGAAAGTGGTCTGAATGCAATAGTGTGTGTGTGTGTGTGTGTGTGTGCGTGCGTGTGTGTGTGTGTGTGTGATTAAGTGCTAAAAAGTAGCACCTGCAATAACCACTAACTGAGTTTGTTGTCACAGGTTCAGCTACATCTGAATGTGGTCATATTAAAAAAATAAATGTACTTGCCTGTAATGGGTCTTTTATGGCAAGCCGTTTTAACATTTATTCCTCGAGACTTCCTAGTAACTATTAATTAGATACTAGTACTTATTCTTTAGTTACTAGTAACTATTCCAATAGTTACTAGTCTCTATTTCGGTTTTGATAGTAACTATTAATTAGATACTTGTACTTATTCTTTAGTTACTAGTAACTATTCCAATAGTTACTAGTATCTATTTCAGTTTTGATAGTAACTATTAATTAGATACTAGTACTTATTCTTTAGTTACTAGTAACTATTCCAATAGTTACTAGTAACTATTCCATTTTTACTAGTAAGAAATTGAGATTTTTTGCAATTGAATTCTATGGGGCTCTGCGGTTCAGATATCAACTATTTGCTTCTGACTAGTAACTATTCCAATAGTGACAAGTATCTATTTCAGTTTTACTAGTAACTATTTATTAGATACTAGTACTTATTCTTTAGTTACTAGTAACTATTCCAATATTTGTAAATTCTTAATTGTCCTAGTAGTTCATTTTATGGTGACATTATGTTATGTGTGAAAAGGATAAACTGAACAGAGCTGACGAGAAGAAATAAATGAAGACCTAATAAACAAATGTTGGCCGGCGAGTGTTGAGGGTTCGGTTTCCACAGTGAGTCATGACCTCAAGAGCAAAGCAGACAATGTTTTTTGTCTGAATTTGTGTGAGATTAACACATGTAGCCAATGGCACAGTTATTTATATAATTTTTTTTTACATTCATGCAACAACGCGATGTTAACCAGATGATATTCTGTGTTAAAACTTTTTTCTTTGCTTGACAAATGGCCATCGTAGCTAGCCTGCATTCTGCCGTGGTGTCCAGTGACTGAATTGTTTCACGTGACGTCAGTGTCCGTCTGACTTTCAGCATTTCGCTGTAGTACAAGTGAAACATTGAACAGTTAATATTTGAAATGTTGCCTTTGCAATAAACACACGTTTGTTAATGTGAAAATAATAACAGTGTAATAAATCAAAAGTATTTAACAGTTGCACATTGTTTTTGTCGAAAATAAACGTCTGCCCTGTTCAGCTCGAACCCCCAATCCTCTGTATAGCGATTTTATTGGCGGTTGGCAAACCGAAGAGCATGCTGGATGTCTGCCTCATGTTTATGCATTCAGTCATTTGAATGAAGATATCTCCAAATAGATTTTTACTAGTTGTTATTCGAGTTGAGGATATCTCCAATTTAATAGATACTAGTTGTTATTCCGATCTAAGATATCAACTATTTGCTTCTGACGAGTAACTATTCCAATAGTGACTAGTATCTATTTAAGTTTTACTAGTAACTATTCATTAGATACTAGTACTTATTATTTAGTTACTAGTAACTATTCCAATAGTTACTAGTATCTATTTCAGTTTTACTAGTAACTATTAATTAGACACTAGTACTTATTCTTTAGTTACTAGTAACTATTCCAATTGTTACTAGTAACATTTTTATTGTACTAGTAAGAATGTTAATTGAACTATCAAATAGTCATTTTGACTAGTCATTACCGATGACGAGTAAAACAGAAATAGTTACTAGTAAGAATAAAAATATTACTAGTAACAATTGGAATAGTTACTAGTCACTAAAGAATAAGTACTAGTATCTAATGAATAGTTACTAGTAAAACTGAAATAGATACTAGTAAAACTGAAATAGATACTAGTCACTATTGGAATAGTTACTAGTCAGAAGCAAATAGTTGATATCTGAACCGCAGAGCCCCATAGAATTCAATTGCAAAAAATCTCAATTTCTTACTAGTAAAAATGGAATAGTTACTAGTAACTATTGGAATAGTTACTAGTAACTAAAGAATAAGTACTAGTATCTAATGAATAGTTACTAGTAAGTCTCGAGGAATAAATGTTAAAACGGCTTGCCATAGTCTTGTTACGTTCTCCGTAGCGGTAGGGGTAAGGACCCAGACGCAGACCACAGGATTAGGCAAAAGGAGTTCTTTATTCCGTTCAGGGGTCAAGCCAGGAGATCAGAGGTAGGTAGGTACAAAACAAACGATAGGCGATAGGGCAATGAGGGACAATCCAGAGAGTCGAAAACCAGGGAATCAGAGTTCAGGCAGTACAAAGGGATCAGGCAGGAGAATGGTCGATATACAAACGAGGTCAAAGTCGAAAGGCAAACTGGACAGATAAGGGGCAAGGCAAAAGAATGGTCGTACAGAAGGGTATCGCTGAGGCTAAAACAGATCACTGGCATAAAAACAGGTAGCAGGCACAGGAAAAGTAATACGACAATCCGACACAGACTGGAAGTAACAAAGGGCTTAAATGCACAAGTAACTAATGACACAAGAGGAATCAGCTGTGTGAGGGGCGGGGTTCCAAACGAGAGACAATGAAATACATCTGGGAAACAATTAAACAACCACAGAGACAACTAGGGAAAACGCGGACTGGATTCCAAACCTACACAATGACAGGAAATGAAGAAATGTTCAAAGTTAGTAATGTCCGAAAAACAGAGCAGGGTGGGTGGAGGGGGTCCGGAGGAGGGGAACAAGGACGGCGGCACAGACAGGCCCGCTCAGGAAGACGACGGCGCAGACAGGACCACTCAGGAGGACGGTGGTGCAGCCAGGACCGTTCAGGCGGACGGCGGCGCAGACAGGACCGCTCAGGAGGACGACGGTGCAGACAGGGCCGCTCGGGAGGACGGCGGTGCAGACAGGACCGCTCGGGAGGACGATGGTGCAGACAGGACCGCTCAGGAGGACGACGGTGCAGACCGGACCGCTCAGGAGGACGACGGTGCAGACAGGACCGCTCAGGAGGACGACGGTGCAGACAGGACCGCTCAGGAGGACGACGGTGCAGACAGGACCGTTCAGGAGGACGGCGGTGCAGACAGGACCGCTCAGGAGGACGGCGGTGCAGACAGGGCCGCTCAGGAGGACGGCGGTGCAGACAGGACCGCTCAGGAGGACGGCGGTGCAGACAGGACCGCTCAGGAGGACGACGGTGCAGACAGGACCGCTCAGGAGGACGACGGCGCAGACAGGACCGCTCAGGAGGACGGTGGCGCAGACAGGACCGTTCAGGCGGACGGCGGCACAGACAGGACCGCTCAGGAGGATGACGGTGCAGACAGGACCACTCAGGACGGTGGCGCAGACAGGACAGACTGCGATGGCTACATCGCTCAGGAGACCGGCTCAGGGAGCCGGCTGCGACGGCTGCATCGCTCAGGGGGCCGGCGGCGACGGCTGCATCGCTCAGGGGGCCGGCGGCGACGGCTGCATCGCTCAGGGGGCCGGCGGCGACGGCTGCATCGCTCAGGGGGCCGGCGGCGACGGCTGCATCGCTCAGGGGGCCGGCGGCGACGGCTGCATCGCTCAGGGGGCCGGCGGCGACGGCTGCATCGCTCAGGGGGCCGGCGGCGACGGCTGCATCGCTCAGGGGGCCGGCGGCGACGGCTGCATCGCTCAGGGGGCCGGCGGCGACGGCTGCATCGCTCAGGGCAGGAGGCGGCGGGCTCGGCCGCGCCGGACTGGAGGTCAGCGGGCTCGGCCGCTCAGGACAGGAGGTCAGCGGGCTCGGCCGCTCAGGACAGGAGGTCAGCGGGCTCGGCCGCTCAGGACAGGAGACTAGCGGACTCGGCCGCTCAGGACAGGAGGCTAGCGGGCTCGGCCGCTCAGGACAGGAGGCTAGCGGGCTCGGCCGCTCAGGACAGGAGGCCAGCGGGCTCGGCCGCTCAGGACAGGAGGCCAGCGGGCTCGGCCGCTCAGGACAGGGGGCCAGCGGGCTCGGCCGCTCAGGACAGGAGGCTAGCGGGCTCGGCCGCTCAGGACAGGAGGCTAGCGGGCTCGGCCGCTCAGGACAGGAGGCTAGCGGGGTCGGCCGCTCAGGACAGGAGGTTAGCTGGTCCCGCACTTTGAGAGGAGGCAGGGAACGGGACGGGACTGGTGGCGTGGAACAGGACGGGCCAGGAGGCCCGGGACCGGAAGGACCCGGAGGCACAGACCGGGACGGGACAGGGGACATGGACCGGGGCGGGACCGGGGGCATGGACCGGGGCGGGACAGGAGGACTGGGACGGGAAGGGACAGGGGAACTGGGACGGGAAGGGACAGGGGAACTGGGACGGGAAGGGACAGGAGAACTGGGACGGGAAGGGACAGGAGAACTGGGACGGGAAGGGACAGGGGAACTGGGACGGGAAGGGACAGGGGAACTGGGACGGGAAGGGACAGGAGAACTGGGACGGGACGGAACAGCGGAGCTGGGACCGGACGGGACAGTGGAGCTGGGACGGGACGGGACAGCGAAGTTGGGACAGGACGGGACAGGGGAGCTGGGACGGGACGGAACAGCGGAGCTGGGACGGGACTGAACAGCGGAGCTGGGACGGGACGGAACAGCGGAGCTGGGACGGGACGGAACAGGGGAGCTGGGACGGGACGGAACAGGGGAGTTGGGACGGGACGGGACAGCGGAGCTGGGACGGGACGGAACAGGGGAGCTGGGACGGGACGGAACAGCGGAGCTGGGACGGGACGGAACAGGGGAGCTGGGACGGGACGGAACAGCGGAGCTGGGACGGGACGGAACAGGGGAGCTGGGACGGGACGGAACAGGGGAGCTGGGACGGGACGGAACAGGGGAGCTGGGACGGGACGGAACAGGGGAGCTGGGACGGGACGGAGCAGGGGAGCTGGGACGGGACGGAACAGCGGAGCTGGGACGGGACGGAACAGCGGAGCTGGGACGGGACGGAACAGCGGAGCTGGGACGGGACGGAACAGGGGAGCTGGGACGGGACGGAACAGGGGAGCTGGGACGGGACGGAACAGGGGAGCTGGGACGGGACGGAACAGGGGAGCTGGGACGGGACGGTACAGGGGAGCTGGGACGGGACGGAGCAGGGGAGCTGGGACGGGACGGAACAGGGGAGCTGGGACGGGACGGAACAGCGGAGTTGGGACGGGACGGAACAGGGGAGCTGGGACGGGACGGAACAGGGGAGCTGGGACGGGACGGAACAGGGGAGCTGGGACGGGACGGAACAGGGGAGCTGGGACGGGACGGAACAGGGGAGCTGGGACGGGACGGAGCAGGGGAGCTGGGACGGGACGGAACAGGGGAGCTGGGACGGGACGGAACAGGGGAGCTGGGACGGGACGGAACAGGGGAGCTGGGACGGGACGGAACAGGGGAGCTGGGACGGGACGGAACAGGGGAGCTGGGACGGGACGGAACAGGGGAGCTGGGACGGGACGGAACAGGGGAGCTGGGACGGGACGGAACAGGGGAGCTGGGACGGGACGGAACAGGGGAGCTGGGACGGGACGGAACAGGGGAGCTGGGACGGGACGGAACAGGGGAGCTGGGACGGGACGGAACAGGGGAGCTGGGGCGGGACGGAACAGGGGAGCTGGGGCGGGACGGAACAGGGGAGCTGGGGCGGGACGGAACAGGGGAGCTGGGACGGGACGGAACAGGGGAGCTGGGACGGGACGGAACAGCGGAGCTGGGACGGGACGGAACAGCGGAGCTGGGACGGGACGGAACAGGGGAGCTGGGACGGGACGGAACAGGGGAGCTGGGACGGGACGGAACAGGGGAGCTGGGACGGGACGGAACAGGGGAGCTGGGACGGGACGGAACAGGGGAGCTGGGACGGGACGGAACAGGGGAGCTGGGACGGGACGGAACAGGGGGCTTGGGCTGGGACGGAAAGGCGATGGATCCCCCGTCAACGGGCGGTTGAGCCCGTCGACGGAGCCGGGAACCAGGACTCCATCGTTTCCTCCCGGGTCCATAGCCCCTCGGGCAAAGGGCAAGACGGGTACCCTTAAATTTAGCTGCTTCCAGGTTGTGGCTAGGCTCAGAGTTATCAGGATGGGGGGAGACCACTCCAAGCCTAACGGAGTGGGAGCTGGGTGGAGGAGTCTGGAGTGATGGGTGGTGGTCGGCATGACGGCGGGCAAACTCCGGATTCTGCCCCCAGATCCCCATGAGGTAGTTTTCATAGGGATCCGGGCCGAAGGGATCGATCTCCCAGGCCATCAGAAACCGCAGATCTTGGGTCACGGTCTCGATGACCGCCTGTTGTTGGCCACTCATGGCTCCTTGCCGCAGGAGCGCGGCGTGCAGGTGGCTTGGGTCCGCTGGGTCCAAGAATGGTCGGATTGTACTGTTACGTTCTCCGTAGCGGTAGGGGTAAGGACCCAGACGCAGACCACAGGATTAGGCAAAAGGAGTTCTTTATTCCGTTCAGGGGTCAAGCCAGGAGATCAGAGGTAGGTAGGTACAAAACAAACGATAGGCGATAGGGCAATGAGGGACAATCCAGAGAGTCGAAAACCAGGGAATCAGAGTTCAGGCAGTACAAAGGGATCAGGCAGGAGAATGGTCGATATACAAACGAGGTCAAAGTCGAAAGGCAAACTGGACAGATAAGGGGCAAGGCAAAAGAATGGTCGTACAGAAGGGTATCGCTGAGGCTAAAACAGATCACTGGCATAAAAACAGGTAGCAGGCACAGGAAAAGTAATACGACAATCCGACACAGACTGGAAGTAACAAAGGGCTTAAATGCACAAGTAACTAATGACACAAGAGGAATCAGGTGTGTGAGGGGCGGGGTTCCAAACGAGAGACAATGAAATACATCTGGGAAACAATTAAACAACCACAGAGACAACTAGGGAAAACGCGGACTGGATTCCAAACCTACACAATGACAGATGACCTGGAGTTTCAGGAAATCGTGCATAGAGTAAGATGACAGGACGAAGAGATCAGATGCAGCTGAGAATGATTAGCAAGGACAGAACAGCATGAAAATGTGCGCTCTAATATGTTAGTGAGATTAGTAACTATACACACCCCTGCCGTTAGTATGATTAGTAAGTATATACAAATTAGTTTGTTAATGGAGTTAGTAGATCTTATCTATCATTAGTATGTTAGTGGTAATTAGTAAATCTAAGTGCACAGAGATAGGTGTGAAGCAAGAGGGAACCCGAACACCAATGAGATCACCCGAATGGTACAGAGACGTAAACGGGGAGTGACAGATCAGATGTAAACAAGTAGACACGGGACAACTAGGCAAAACCGGAAAATAAACAAGTCAGGTGAAAACTAAGAATAAACAATACATACAAAACAACGATACAAATAACAGGCAAAATCTCAGATCCTTACAAGTCTTTAATGTGTCGGAGATTCAAACGCGAAGGTGGGGGAATCAGAACAAGTCAACTCAAAATAGATACTAGTAACTATTGGAATAGTCAACTCAAGTCAACAGTGAGGACCAAGAAAAAAAAAAGGGGAAAAAATAATAAAAGAAAAAACAGGAAACTTTTATTCTTGATTTTAATTGTTAGTCAATTGTTTTTTTTTTCTTCATGTGGCATCATGCAATTTAAATCACATGTAGGGCCCTATCTTACACCCGGAGCTAAGTGTAGGGCCCTATCTTACACCCGGAGCTAAGTGTAGGGCCATATCTTACACCCGGAGCTAAGTGTGGGGGCCTATCTTAAACCCGGAGCTAAGTGGAGGGCCCTATCTTACACCCGGAGCTAAGTGTAGGGCCCTATCTTACACCCGGAGCTAAGTGTAGGGCCCTATCTTACACCCGGAGCTAAGTGTAGGGCCCTATCGTACACCCGGAGCTAAGTGTAGGGCCCTATCTTACACCCGGAGCTAAGTGTAGGGCCCTATCTTACACCCAGAGCTAAGTGTAGGGCCCTATCTTACACCCGGAGCTAAGTGTAGGGCCCTATCTTACACCCGGAGCTAAGTGTAGGGCCCTATCGTACACCCGGAGGAGGTGGAGAAAATCCAGAGACGCATCAGACCTCTCTTCCTACCAGACTCTCCTAGCGGCGTTCTCTACGGCAGTCACCGCCGCCAAGGTATCCTACTATCACACAAAAATTTGCAAACACAGTTCTAACCCCCGTCAATTGTTTTCTATCTTCTCCTCCCTCCTCAGCAAACCCCCTCCTCCTCCTCACTCCTCGTTCACTGCTGACAACTTCGCAGATTCCTTCGATGAGAAGATCGCAGACATCCGCAGCTCCTTCAGCCCCACTCCCCCTCCCCCCACAGACACTGTTTCCCACTCTCTTTCTCTCTCTACCCCTTCTGTGTCCCCCCCCTGCTTCTCCACCTTTTCTCCCCTTTCTCAGACTGATGTGTCCCATCTCCTACTCTCCCATCGCCCCACTACTTGTGCCCTCGACCCTATCCCTTCATCTCTCCTCCAGGCAATCACCCCAGATATCCTCCCGTTTGTGACCTCCCTGGTGAACTCCTCCCTGACCTCTGGCTGTTTCCCCTCATCCTTCAAAAGAGCCCACATCACCCCGATCCTGAAAAAACCTACACTGGACCCCTCCAACATCCAAAACTACAGACCGGTATCCCTGCTTTCTTTTCTTTCCAAAACTATCGAACGTGCTGTTTCTAACCAACTGTCGTCTTTCCTCACCCAGAACAACCTGCTAGACCCCCTCCAGTCCGGCTTCAAACCTGGCCACTCAACGGAGACCGCACTCCTCTCCGTCAGCGAGATGCTTCATGCAGCTCGGGCAACCTCCCTCTCCTCTGTGCTAATACTTCTAGACCTCTCTGCCGCCTTCGACACCGTAGATCACTCCATCCTCCTGTCGTCCCTGTCTGCAGCGGGGATCGGCGGCTCGGCCCTGGCCTGGATTGAGTCCTACCTCTCGGAACGCTCCTCCCAGGTTGCCTGGGCTGGTAAAGTATCGGCAGCCCGTCCCCTTACCACAGGAGTCCCCCAGGGCTCTGTCCTTGGTCCCCTCCTTTTCTCCATCTACACCAAGTCCCTTGGCCCTGTTATCACTGCTCATGGTCTTTCTTACCACTGCTATGCTGACGATACTCAACTCTTTCTCTCCTTCCCACCCTCTGACACTCAGGTATCAGCCCGCGTCTCCGCTTGCCTGAGAGACATCCAGAGCTGGATGGACAACCACCATCTCAAGCTCAATCCTGGCAAGACTGAGCTCATCTACATTCCTGCTCTAACCTCTCCTCCTCTCAATCTCTCTATTTCCCTAGGGGACACTCCACTGACCCCAACGCCCTGTGCCAGGAACCTTGGTGTCGTGATGGACAACAGGCTGTCCCTCTCCGAGAACATCGCAGCAGTAACCCGGGCATGCAGGTTCTTCCTGTACAACATCAGGAGAATCCGCCCCTTCCTCACCACCCACTCAACCCAGCTCCTGGTCCAAGCAATGGTGCTGTCCCGCCTGGACTATTGCAACTCTCTCCTGGCTGGCCTGCCAGCATCGGCCATTAGACCCCTTCAGCTTATCCAGAACGCAGCAGCGCGCCTGGTCTTCAACCTCCCCCGACACTCCCATGTCACCCCCCTGCTCATCGACCTCCACTGGCTACCGGTGATGGCTCGCATCAAATTCAAAACATTGGTGCTCGCCTTCCAGGCAGTCCGAGGATCTGCCCCCCCATACCTCCAAAAACTAATCAGACCTTACACACCTGCCAGATCCCTGCGCTCCGCCTCCTCAGGACGACTGGTACCCCCCCCTCTTCATGCTAGCACCCGGTCTCGACGTCTGTCTGTCCTGGCCCCACGGTGGTGGAATGAGCTCCCCGTGGAGGTCAGAACAGCAGAAAGTCTGACCGCCTTCAAGCGCAGATTGAAGACTCACCTCTTCAAGCTGCACCTCTCTCCTCCCCTCCCTACCTCCCTGTGACTATTTTTATTAATGTTTTGTAATTCCCCCCCCAAAAAAAAAAAAAAAAAAAAAAAAAAAACCCCAATCATACTGACTGCGCCTAGTACTTAGATTCATATTAGCCTTTTTAGGGTTGTTTCTATAACGTTCTTGTTCCTAGTTTGAAAATGCACTATGTACGTCGCTCTGGATAAGAGCGTCTGCTAAATGTCTATAATGTAATGTATAATGTAATGTAATGTAAGTGTAGGGCCCTATCTTACACCCGGAGCTAAGTGTAGGGCCCTATCTTACACCCGGAGCTAAGTGTAGGGCCCTATCTTACACCCGGAGCTAAGTGTAGGGCCCTATCTTACACCCGGAGCTAAGTGTAGGGCCCTATCGTACACCCGGAGCTAAGTGTAGGGCCCTATCTTACACCCGGAGCTAAGTGTAGGGCCCTATCTTACACCCGGAGCTAAGTGTAGGGCCCTATCTTACACCCGGAGCTAAGTGTAGGGCCCTATCTTACACCCGGAGCTAAGTGTAGGGCCCTATCTTACACCCGGAGCTAAGTGGTGCTAACCGAAACGCAACTGTCTTTGCTATCTTACACCCGGTGCATGATTCATTATAACGCCTTGCGTTCACTTCAGGGCTGTTTCTAGACTGCTTTGATTAGGGGGGATTAAGTAATTGGGGGTCCGGGGGTCCTCCCCCATAAAATTCTGAGCCTTTTAAAACTAATTTCCTGCATTTATACACTACCTCTGTTAGCAATCAATATATTGCTTTTCGTGGTCAAGGAGGTAGATCAAAGATACTCTTCAATTCAATTCGAATGGTTAAAACACTTTGTCTTTATTGTGTCAGCTCCAGGTCTTTACAGAATAACACAATGGGTTAATACATCTGTGGTCCTCTGGAAGCGCGCTGGAAGCGCGCTCGCGCGTGCACGCTCTCGCTCGTGGGACCCCCCCATCTCTGCTACTGTGGTGCTTATATACTGTATGCTAAAAAGGGGTATGTCTTCTACCTTCCATTTTCATACATCACTGGGCGTATAATTAAAACCAATCAAACGCTTAGAATTACTCGTGTTCAGCTCATGTCTTGTATTTTTCCACGAAGATAGAAACTTATGAGTTTTGGCGTTTCCTGTTTTTGCATAAACTGACTCTGTTTTTGTGGCAACGCTTTATCTGAAGAATGTTGTGGCCCTCCCTCTCAGAACTCTCAGAACACAGGCCCAAGGTCACCCATTCGAAACTTAACTACCACAGACAAGTTTATACACTCTATTACAACATACTTTTTATAGAATTAAATGTTAAATTCCCACAATTCCCTCCTTTGATCCCTCCTTGGGATCAACACTATACAGCGGTATTTCAAGCTTGTATGGGTGATATCTTCACTCCATACCTGAAGCAGTTACACATTGCAAACCCAGTTTTCTTAATTTTATTTACTCTAACTATCAGGGTTATAATACTAGCACAGCGGTAAGCAATGATGTCAGAGCTCTTACTTAATCACCAGGAAAACCTCATAGGCAAAACCACAGAACTCTAGACTGAGTCTGCTGCTGGTGAGGACATGTCTCTGTCCGATATCCATCTTAAGCGATACTCCTTCATTTTTAATACATTTTACTTTTTACACTTCTATCAAGAGGAAAGAAAATCCTAGCATTTTGGCAACAGTGCATTGGCAGCTTTTTCTAAACATTTTATCACAATATAGTTACATAGGGGTTTCTCCTCGGGCAGTTGGGGGTGTAGGGAGGTTCTGGTATCTCCCACACGGTTGGCATAGGCATAGTGTGCTCGTCACATGGTTCAATCAGTAATGGTAGTACAAAACATTTACTCGACTAACATACGATACTTTTACCACAAAATTATGTTGGCTTCTTCTTCTTTGGTCCAAGTAGCCTCAACGTCGGACCAATGGACAGAGGAGAGGTTACTAGCACATCACTCAGCCACGGTCTTTCTTTGGCAGATTATGTAATGCATCTCTGTGTGTGTATTCTCTCTATCTGCCATTTATGAGGGAGCACATAGCTCCTGGTTGTGTAATTCTTTCTTCATGTGTGTGTATATTCAGTGTTAGTGTTACTTTAATATACACCCAATCCCCTGTTGGAAAATAATCTTGCACATTCTGGTTAAGTGTTACACATAGCTCGCCAGTTCCCTCTTGAACTGTTCAAGCGGGGTCCATTGTACGGACCTCATACAAACGGCATGGGCCCTCCTATGGCCGATTGTGCCCTATTGGGGAAAAACTGATACTTTCCAAATGATTATACATCACCACTTCCCCACAATCATACACTTCCCCCTTTGCACAATGGTCCTGTCCATGCGCATCCTTAATCACACTTTGCTCTGTGTGTGTTATCTGTTTATTAGTTGCTCGAGGTTGTGTGTTTCTGTCTTCTTGGGCCCAATATCTGTAGAGAAACCTGACAATTTCAGTTAGTCACACAGTACTTTGTCATCTCATCTCCAATCCCCTGTAATTCTTCACAGCAGTGATAATTCGTCCCTGGAATTATCATTGGGGTTCCTGTCATAAATTCAAAAAAAGGGGAGAAATTAGCAATATTTAGTGGGGCCTAGTTCAGCTCTCATTGTCAGTAGAGCTGCTTGAGAGCCGCCACCCAGTTTCTGCTGGAAACAGAGAAGAACTCTTTATTAGACTTTTCCCTTAACTTAGGGTACATTTTCACATACGGGGCAGCGTAGGATTTATTTGTCTGTTCAGTTTATTTATTTATCTTTGTTTTGGTAGTGCACCTAAACTGACAACCCTTTAGGAGAGATCGCATTGCCGGGTTTCACTTTGATGGTTTTTAGACAAAATCAAACAATTAAACACAAAACAAAACCACACAACTTAGGATGTAAATTAAACTAATTATTTATCTGCACCCGAACAAAAAACACAAACATTGGGAAGGTGGCCTTGCCCTCCACTTCCCCCAGCTTAAACTGTAAAGTTTCTACTTCTCATCTTCGCTTAAACATTGTTTCAAAATCATACACAAGTTTTCTGTGCATTAGAGGATTTTCCGTTTTGTTCAAAACAGAGCTCTTCGGCTCTTTTGACCATTAATAATAAAACCCAGAAAATTTGAAATCAAACAAAACCCACAGCAAGAAGGAAAACAATATCCATTTCGAATGCTTCCACCTTATCCATAGCTGAACAACTCTCTGCCACTTCCCCTTCCCCGCAAAGTCTCTGACCAGATCCTCATAACCAATCTTACATAGCACATCTGCTTCTATACATAATAGAGATAAGGCATTCAGCCTGCCTTATTGCATAGTTGTTCTGATGGGATTTCCTAAACAAAAATGCTTGGTAAACTAGTGTTTAACAAATAAACTGAAATAAATTTAACGATGTTCTATCAAAAAAGGCTGGAATAAACAAAACTAAATAGTACTGAAAATGAATTTATTCGTAAACTAAATGAATTAAAAATATCTCCAAGAATAGTATTAACCGTATTCAAGATATATAAAACGTACTTACATTTTAATCGATTAAACAGCCAGAGCTGAGTGTGCTATTGGACTAGTCATTACGCAACTCAAAGCAAGAATGAGGTAATGAATGCACATGCAATTAACACCAGTGACAGTTGGCAACTCTAGTATAGCCACATATTGGTTATATTTGTGTTGCCTATATAAAACATAGTTATAGCATGGCCTCCTTAAAATAGCCTACATTTATTGTGCTATTTCGATACAAAAGAAAACAAAAATGTGCTTTATTTAATCAATCACTATTACAGATTTGAAATGGTTTAATAACGGGCAGACTTTCATTAACTAGGGGTAATCTGTGGTCAGTACAGTTCGCTACAGTTCCTGACCGCTGATGCGCACTCAAGCATATTAACAAATCATTGAGTGATGATCCGGTACACTCAATTCACTTTAAAGATTCGTTCAAAAAGATTCGTTCAAAAAGATTCGTTCAAAAAGATTCGTTCGTTCACGTACTGCACATCACTAAGACACGCTCGCGCATGCCCACTACACTGGTTAAAGAATGAGTTCCTGGTCGCTCCTGACAGTGTTGTTGTTATACAATATATACACATACTCGGTTAAATCACACTAAAACACTGTCTCACTTTCTATGTCTTGGCTGCTGGAAACTACAACTAAAGTTCCCTCATGGGAAAATAAGTTATTCTATCCTGTTCTATTCCATTCTCTTCTCTGGCCACCAAACAAGTCCCCTTTCCCTGAAAGACTGAAAAGTTAAATTCAAAGCGGGCAACGCAGACCCTCTCTCTGCATGAAATCAAATCGCACATGCAGAAAATGGCACTCAAAACGAATTGTAACATTTTGCATAAACACTAATATCTACTTTCACTTCTGAGGCACTAACCACACTCCAGGCAGCAAGGAAACATCGAATCAACCTCGCCAGCATGTTATTGGCAACAGTATCGGTCAGCAACCAACTTTCCATGATTGAGCACCCACCGGTCACTGATGTATCAGTGTAATAATAACACTGAAGTCATACTGATGAATAACATTGATTTTTACTTTGATAAATCAAATTCAGATGCGCTTTCTTTTTTGTAAACTCATTAGAATTATTCATTTGCTATTTGTGCGGTCGCTGCTGTAGTTATATTCTTCTTAATGCAGCAAAAACCATCCAATCATAAGCGAATAATGTCTCAATACTCCTCCATTCCTTTATCTACAGAATGTGCCCTGCTCCAGCCTCACATGCACAAGCCTTCAAACTCCTTTCACCAGACCCCCCTTCATGACCAACAGGTTTTGTCTGATTGTGTCAAAACCTTCCAGTAAACATGTGATCATACATTTTGGATAATAAACACCTCTATTTAATAGCTTTAATCATTGAGTAATGCATAGATTTATTTTTCTCTAACAATAGTTATGGATAAATCCCTCCTTTTATCATCTTTAGTGATAAATATACATTAAAAACATAAAAATATTCAAAATGAACTTAACCGCATATGTTTGTGGTTAATGCCAACGTTTATCAATTTGTTAATTTTTTCCTACCTAAGAATCCCGATATCTCACGATGGAAAATGTAATAAAGAAAGAAATTACCATCACGTTATCATGGCAACTCACACCGTGACCCTCATTGTGAAACAACCCCGTATTAGAGTTCAGTTGTTGTGACAAATTATAGATTATTCATTACCTTTATACAATTATATAACATACTGTAGGACCAACTATATCAAAATGTAGTGTCAACATGAACATGTTTTTCTGTGGTAGGATGAATTGCACAAAAAACCCATATGTGCACAATAGCAGCACAAGGCCTCAGACCCAAGGGCAGACAACCACGCACAAAATCAGCTCATTATTTGTATCGAAGAGTGCTCAATGAACAATGGTCCCACGCTAGGCACCCAATATGAGCTCATCTCGACACCTGCAACTCAAGGACACATACACACACCCACACGCAGGGAAACTGCCTGTTCCTAGCCCGTCTGAAGAGATAAGCATGAACTACTCCCTACAAATTCCTTGTCTGGAAGATCATCCAGCACGCTAGTTTTGAAAATGTATGTGTGTGTGTGCAGCTTGAGGAACTGATAGTTTCTTAAATCCAAATAAAACATTTATCGTCTATCTTTACAAACATTGGTGTAAAAACTATGTATTGGACTACTATTGTCAAACCGTGACTAGGATGTTTCTGATATGATTAAATCATAGCATTTCATCAAAACTACCATATAAATAAGGGTCATATGTAATGCTTAATTTAGGACAGGCAGAGACCTCTGCAGACCATGGAAACACCAAAAAAATAATAACACACAAGATGTCAGCTGAACTTCATGGTGCGCTGTTATGTTTTTCTTCTGTCATTAACGGACTTTTTTTTTTTTTTTTTTTTTTTTTACGTCTTGCGGGTGAGCATGAAATTGACGGACTCAGACTGGACTGTGTGATTGAGTGTTTTTAACATATGTATGTTTAGCCGATCAGCCTTATTTGTGCTAAACCTTTTATAATAAATTACGTTATACCAGACTCTAGAATGTTGTGTCTATTTTGGAAGAAAGTTTGAATTATGTGTAGTGCAATGGTCCTGACCCCTCCCAACAGGACAGTGAAAGGATTGTTCGATTTATCATACTTCACTAGCATGAAGCTATAACTGTATAACTATAACTATAACTGCGTGTATTATCTGCATTATCCAGAGGTTTAAAATCAGTACATTGGCCTGCATTACTTACTTATTTATTTATTTGGTAGATCAGACCTTTTTCTTCAATCTTGTCTGTTACAAAATGAGCCTTTACTCAATTTATCTCTTTCAAACACCTTGAAGGACAAAGAATACGGTTCGGTTATCATGCTGAGATCAATCTTAGTTTTTATTTATTTATAACCATAGGCTAAAACCTTCTCCACAGCGAATTCGCTGTAGCCAGTAGCCTATGTTATTTGAGCACAATAAACTGCAACAGGCTGTTTTGCCCCACAATACGTCTGCAACTAAATCGAATCACTACCTGAAAATAGAGAACTGAGTAGCACATAACTCCAAGCCAGTCAAAGGACAACATTACAAATTAGTGCGCTCAGAATTTTCCATGAAAATAAACTGCATATATGTATAATATCATATAATATATATGTAATGTAATAACAAATTAACTAATAACGCAAATTGAATTACACTTTCACTTCCTTCTATGTCCTTCTATCACTTTCTGTCACAATCCTATGCAAGTTTCCCTTGCATATAACTTCCACTTATCTATCTGTACTAACCATAAACTTAATCAACCGTAAACTCTGATTAAGATCTTCCACACTTCTCTGCACAACACTGTTTACACTTTCCCAGGCGGGTCTTCATTACGATGCGTCTGATCATAAGTTTCACAAATCTTATAGTACACTGAGATTATAACACAAACTATTGCAAATATATCATACATTGTAGTATAGCTCCAGAGACACAGAAAATAATTGGGCACATAATTTAACTCTTTTTCTTAAGTTCTCTCCTACATGAGCTATTACGGTAATTCTGGTGGTCAGGTTACACACACTGCAAAACGGAAGCTACGGGATCTTTTAACAAAATGAACTCTGCTTATTTCACTCAAGGTGTAAAGGGTTCAAAGCACTGCAAGTATTTTTAGTTTTCCTTTATAAATTCACCAATACTGTGCCTTCTACCCACTTAATAACTGCTCACTTCATTACGAAGGCTACAACTCAACAAGCCAAAAGTATTTGGACGCCTTCATGCGTGCCGCTTAGATCCTTCGAGCCTCCCGCTTGTCTGGGGCGCAGCTCCAGGCTAGATCCCTTTCCGCTGAATTCCCTTACCCAGACTCCTCTGAGTGAAGGAACCTCAGCCTCTCTGCTTCCCAATGTTTTCTTTTCAAAAACACTGATCACAGAAAGCACTACTCGCTTACTAACTCATTCGGTTTCAGCTTATAGTGGCCTGACTGTACATTGAGCCGGGCGCAGCGGCCATGGGCTCCACTACAGGGACATCACCCAGGTGCTCCACTACAGGGAAGCCACCCTTTGTGCTCCACTACAGGGAAGTCACCCAGCTGCTCCACTACAGGGAAGCCACTCAGGTGCTCCACTACAGAGACGCAACCCAGGCGCTCCACCACAGGGAAGCCACTCAGGCGCTCCACCACAGGGAAGTCACCCAGGTGCTCCACTACAGGGAAGCCACTCAGGTGCTCCACTACAGGGAAGTCACTCAGGTGCTCCACTACAGGGAAGCCACCCAGGTGCTCCACCACAGGGAAGCCACTCTTGGTCTTACTGCTGTATGCGACCCGACCGGCCGGTGACCCAGTCGATAGCGATCTCCAGTCCTGCATCTAATCAGGACCCCGTAGTAGCTGTTAACCACCCGGTTAGGAACCGACGGTCTGATCCCTATCCCACTTTGCTATGGGTATAGAAACTTTGACCGTTTTCACCAGCCTTGCCTGTTCACAGAGGTCGTCTCTTACGCCCCTCTGCTAGGTGTGGACTGTCATCCACGTACCACGTACTGCCTGCACACTTACATGCGACAGCCACGCCGACTAGACGGTACCACGGCAGTATGTCCATTCATACTTCATCAGACACGGGGGCCTTCAGTCTTCTCCCCTGCACTATATACAGTATTTAACGTGCCCTCGGAACTTTGCAATTCCGCCGCCGCCTGTTACACACTAGGTTTGGGGGGCCTAGTCCCCTGCCTACCCGTTTACCTGTCTGTTCTTCCAGTCTCTCCGCTATCGGTTTTTGGCTGTCCACGATCAACAGGACACTATAATTTGTTCAATCAGAATCCCACTTTATCACAATATACCATGAGTTAGGCTTTCCATTCACTTTTAAAATCACATTCTTCTGGATTTAACAATTTACAGGTATTTTCTTCTAAACTACTCAGCTGATTTAACATAAACACAACACAGCTCATACACAATCCATACAAGGCTGTAATCTCATACTTGTGTCGACACACATTCATTCTCTGGCCAGCACTCACACAACCCACACTTTTTCTCAGACAAAAATGGTTTGTCTGGCTCGGGGAACCATCCCAATTTATTCCACTCGGCTAAATATTTAGTCCATTTATCACGACGATTTTTCAATTCCTGGGCACATAATTTTGTGCTCAGATTGTCCCATAGTTTACGCAATACTTCTACTGTAGTAGGCATTTTATTTTATTCCGTAAAACGTTATTTATTACTTAGATTTTAATTTCTACTTTTTACTTGATATGTTTGATTAGGACCCACAATTTAACAGTTCTCATTAAATTAACACAACCTTATTTCCCTTAATTTATTCACCAAATATCAGTTATATTGCAGTCATTGGCTGTGATCAGCTGCATTCAGTTACTCCTTTAATTTTCTCAATGCACGTCTGCATTATCAGAAAATATTTTCACTGAATCAGTATCACGAAGGCTTACAATGACACCTACAATTTTGTTTATCCCCTTTTATCATTTTAATACAGCAGATATACAACAGATAAAAAAAATAAAAAATAAAAAACTCAAAGACCTGTTTATGAATCAAAACTGTATTCCATGAATCAAGTCCTTTTGTATGTTTTCACTCGTGGATTTAGCGCCTCTCTATCTATCTCACCCATTTAATGTCGACTATTTGGTTCGACGGACCTTACATTGATATCACTAGATCAATGTATACCACAGTAATTTGCGTATTTAGTTTCCGAGGTGCATATGCGTCGCATCACTATGTAACTATTGATACTGGCTCAGAATCCTAAGGCTGAATTCGTTTCCAAAAGACTACGCACTTAGTATCTCCTTACATAGGTCCCACAAATAATGGACCCGCAAATTTTTAATTACACACAACCAAAGAATATTTTATTCTGTGTCTTCCCTGCACTTTTTATCCTTATTCTTTGTCAAGTTGGGTCATGGAATACACCTTAATACATTTATATTCGTTCTGACAAATTTATGCAAATTAGTTCTTTTAACAAATTTTCAGATGGTTTGGTTATATCTCTCAGACATTCCTTATAAAGGTTCTGCTTACCTTGTCTTTTTAGGGGCCCTGGAATGTCCAAGAGATTAAACTGCCACCGTCTTTTTTTTATTTTTTTTTTATTGATCCAAGATCATCTCCCTCCTCCACGTCGGGGTCACCATTTTGTTAGCAATCAATATATTGCTTTTCGTGGTCAAGGAGGTAGATCAAAGATACTCTTCAATTCAATTCGAATGGTTAAAACACTTTGTCTTTATTGTGTCAGCTCCAGGTCTTTACAGAATAACACAATGGGTTAATACATCTGTGGTCCTCTGGAAGCGCGCTGGAAGCGCGCTCGCGCGTGCACGCTCTCGCTCGTGGGACCCCCCCATCTCTGCTACTGTGGTGCTTATATACTGTATGCTAAAAAGGGGTATGTCTTCTACCTTCCATTTTCATACATCACTGGGCGTATAATTAAAACCAATCAAACGCTTAGAATTACTCGTGTTCAGCTCATGTCTTGTATTTTTCCACGAAGATAGAAACTTATGAGTTTTGGCGTTTCCTGTTTTTGCATAAACTGACTCTGTTTTTGTGGCAACGCTTTATCTGAAGAATGTTGTGGCCCTCCCTCTCAGAACTCTCAGAACACAGGCCCAAGGTCACCCATTCGAAACTTAACTACCACAGACAAGTTTATACACTCTATTACAACATACTTTTTATAGAATTAAATGTTAAATTCCCACACCTCACACAGGGCATTTTTAAAAATAAAATGTCTAATTTATGAACATTTTGAAGATTTTTTTTTTTTTTTTTTTTTCAAAGCCCTAGATGAGATTGGAGATGCTTTCATATAAAAAACTAAATATATCTATCAGTATATTAGTGGATAAGATAATTTTATTACATTTTAAACCAACCCCTACCCCCCTCATCTTATAGGAAGACAACTTTGTTTATGCCCAATAATATCAAATCATTATCTAATCTTATATGGAAACAAGTATATTAAAGATGAGCTATATTCCTTCATCATTTGAGTCTCTTTGTGCTATTTTCTATTTACATGTGCAACGAATAGATTTAGTGTGATGTGATTTTTTTCCTAAAATTATTTTTCTGAATATTTTTTCAAATTTTTTTCAGATTTTGTTTTTATTATTTATTACTTTAATATTTTATTTAATTTTATTATTTTGTTTATTTTAAAAAATATATATTTTTTAATGGAATCTTTTTGGGATTTTTTATTTTGTTATTTTACTCTTTTTTGAATAATTTGACTTTTCACTATTTTGACTCTGGCAAGTCAAACCCTTACCCTAACCCTAACCCCTTAACCCCTAACCCCTAGCCCCTTGTGTGCATCTTCCTTCCTGTGTAGCAAGAGCAGTTTTAACCATCCCGCGAAAGGTAGTGTTGTTTTTAAACGTACTAGCCGCTGCGTGTGTGATTGTAATTAGACCTTAATTAGACCTTGTTGAACGCGGATCATACCAATTGCATTACTAGCTTGTGCTTGTTCTGCGAATTGGCTGTTTGTTAAATTGGTAGATTGGATAGGCTGTTAGTTTCGGAGTATTGTGCTTTTTGATTGATAACATTTATTTATCCGTGCTTGCGAAGTGTCTCACACAGCTGTTAGCCTATTGCAATCAGCTGTGTTCATTTCAAAAGACTTGTGGCAGAGCGACTGCTATATAGACTGAAGTTACACACTGATTAATCAGTGTGCATCTTCCTTCCTGTGTAGCAAGAGCAGTTTTAACCGTCCCGCGAAAGGTAGTGTTGTTTTTAAACGTACTAGCCGCTGCTTGTGTGATTGTAATTAGACCTTAATTAGACCTTGTTGAACGCGAATCATACCAATTGCATTACTAGCTTGTGCTTGTTCTGCGAATTGGCTGTTTGTTAAATTGGTAGATTGGATAGGCTGTTAGTTTCGGAGTATTGTGCTTTTTGATTGATAACATTTATTTATCCGTGCTTGCAAAGTGTCTCACACAGCTGTTAGCCTATTGCAATCAGCTGTGTGCATTTCAAAAGACTTGTGGCAGAGCGACTGCTATATAGACTGAAGTTGCACACTGATTAATCAGTGTGCATCTTCCTTCCTGTGTAGCAAGAGCTATGCCTCCTTCCTGTCCCTCCAGTTTCTTGCCCTCACTGAAACCTGGATCACACCAGACAACACGGCAACTCCCGCTGCCCTCTCCTCCTCCTTCTCCTTCTCTCACACCCCCCGGCCGTCTGGTCGCGGAGGTGGTACTGGTTTGCTACTCTCCCCCTCATGGTCATTCTCTGTTCTCCCCCTCTCTGATCTATCCATTACTAGCTTTGAATACCACTCTGTGTTTATCAACCACCCTATTAACCTGTACATTATAGTTGTTTATCGCCCTCCAGGTCCCCTGGGGTGCTTCCTCGATGAGCTTGATACCCTGCTCGGCTCCTTCCCAGAGGACGGCATCCCGCTGATCCTCCTGGGGGACTTCAACATCCATCTAGATGCCTCCCAGTCTGCAGCCTTCCTACCACTTCTCACCCTCCAACCCTCCCCCCACCCACAAGGCTGGCAACCTCCTAGACCTGGTCTTCCAGAGGAACAGCCCCTGCTCTGATCTCACTGTTACCCCTCTGCATGCCTCTGATCACCACCACATTTCTTTCTCTCTTCCACTTGTTACACACCATCCCTCCCCTCCCCACACCCCCACTGTCTCTGTCTGCCGTAACCTCTGCTCCCTCTCGCCCTCCTCTCTTGCTCCCTGTGTCACTGCTTCCCTCCCCCCTCTCAAACCCCTCTCTCCACATCACTTGACTCTCTCTGCCCTCTTGTCTCTAGGCCCACACGCCTATCTCCTCCCTGCCCATGGATGTCCGACGCCCTGCGCACCTCAAGGGCCGGTCTCCGCGCAGCAGAGAGGATGTGGAGGAAATCCAGAATTTCCGCATCAGACCTCTCCTCTTACCAGTCTCTCCTAGTGGCGTTCTCTACAGCAGTCACCGCTGCTAAGGTAACTTACTATCACACAAAAATTTGCAAACACAGTTCTAACCCCCGTCAATTGTTTACTATCTTCTCCTCCCTCCTCAGCAAACCCCCTCCTGCTCCTCATTCTTCGTTCACTGCAGACGACTTCGCAGATTTCTTCGATGATAAGATCGCAGACATCCGCAGCTCCTTCAGCCCCACTCACCCTCCCCTCACAGACACTGTTTTCCACTCTCTTCCTCTCTCTACCCCTTCTGTGTCCCCCCCTGTTTCTCCACCTTTTCTCCCCTTTCTGAAACTGATGTATCCCATCTCCTACTCTCCCATCGCCCCACTACTTGTGCCCTCGACCCTATCCCTTCATCTCTCCTCCAGGCAATCACCCCAGATATCCTCCCGTTTGTGTCCTCCCTGGTGAACTCCTCCCTGACCTCTGGCTGCTTCCCCTCATTTTTCAAGAGAGCCCACATCACCCCGATCCTGAAAAAACTTACGCTGGACCCCTCCAACATCCAAAACTAGCAAACAAAATCTCTTCTTCCTTTTCTTTCCAAAACTATTGAATGTGCTGTTTCTAACCAACTGTCGTCTTTCCTTACCCAGAACAACCTGCTAGACCCCCACCAGTCCGGCTTCAAACCTGGCCACTCAATGGAGACCGCACTCCTCTCCGTCTGCGAGATGCTTCATGCAGCTCGGGCAGCCTCCCTCTCCTCTGTGCTACTATTTCTAGACCTCTCTGCCGCCTTCGACACCGTAGATCACTCCATCCTTCTGTCATCCCTGTCTGCATCTGGGATCAGCGGCTCGGCCCTGGCCTGGATTGAGTCCTACCTCTCGGAAAGCTCCTCGCAGGTTGCCTGGGCTGGTAAAGTTTCGCACCCCGTCCCCTTACCACAGGAGTCCCCCAGGGCTCAGTCCTTGGTCCCCTCCTTTTCTCCACCTACACCAAATCCCTTGGCCCTGTTATCACTGCTCATGGTCTTTCTTACCACTGCTATGCTGACGATACTCAACTCTTTCTCTCCTTCTCACCCTCTGACACTCAGGTGTCAGCCCGCATCTCCGCTTGCCTGAGAGACATCCAGAGCTGGATGGACAACCACCATCTCAAGCTCAATCCAGGCAAGACTGAGCTCATCTACATTCCTCACATTTTTTCTGAATATTTAAAAAAATATATATATATTTTTTTTTTTTCAGATTTTGTTTTTATTATTTTTAATTTTTATATTTTGTTTAATTTAATTTTGTTTTTTAAATTTTTTAATGAAATCTTTTTTGGGTTTTTTATTTTGCTATTTTACTCTTGTGACTTTTTTGAATAATTTCACTTGACTATTTTGACTCTGGCAACTCAAACCCCTAACCTTTAACCTTTAACCCCTAACCCTTAACCCCTAACTTTTTTAAAATGTTTTTCAGATTTTTTATTTTTTTTTTATTCTGATTTTTTTCCTAAAATTATTTTCAAATTTTTCCTCATTCATTATTATTATTTTTGTTTTTTTCTGATTTTTGTTTTTATAATTTTTTATTTTAATATTTTATTAAATTTTATTATTGTTTATTTTTTATGGAATCTTTTTATGGAATCTTTTTTGGATTTTTTATTTTGTTATTTTACTCTTGTGACTTTTTTGAATAATTTCACTTTTGACTATTTTGACTCTGGCAAGTAAAACCCTAACCCCTAACCTTTAACCCTTAACCTTTAACTTTTAACCTTTAACCCCTAACTTTTTTGAATATTATTCAGATTTTTTTCCTAAAATTATTTTCTAATTGTTTCTGAATATCTTTTCCAATTTTTTTTCTGAATATATATTTTTTTTTTCTGATTTTGTTTTTATAATTTTTTATTTTAATATTTTATTATTTTGTTATTTTACTCTTGTAACTTTTTAGAATAACTTGACTTGACTATTTTGACTCTGGCAAGTCAAACCCTTACCCTAACCCCTTAACTCCTAACCTTTAACCCTTAACCTTTAACTTTTAACCTTTAACCCCTAACTTTTTTGAATATTTTTCTGATTCTTTTCCTAAAATTATTTTCAAATTCTTTCTAAATATCTTTTCTAATTTTTTTTCTTCAGATTTTGTTTTTATAATTTTTTATTTTAATATTTTATTATTTTACTCTAACTTTTTTGAATAATTTGACTTGACTATTTTTACTCTGGCAAGTCAAACCCTTACCCTAACCCAGTGGTTCTCAAACTTTTTCTGTCACGCCCCACTTTGGAGGAAGAAAAATGTTCATGCCCCACCGCCCCAACAAAATTGTAACAAAATGGTCCATGTTGAACTTTTATTGAAATAAAAATCCATCTGTGCTTTTTCAAATGTAAAGAAAATTGCACTTTCAAGTAAACCAGATTGCTCCATTAGACAAAAACAAATAAAATGTGCAATCACTTTTGTAGAACAATGCAACAAATATTTGGCAAAAACATAGCTTATTGTGGCTGCAATGAACCTGTTTTTTCATTAGAAGTATTATAACAATAATAACAACAATAGCAACAGCAATAACAATAACAAGATAAATAGAAAATAAATAATAAAGTGCAACCTGTGAAAAACTAAACAAAACAAGTTCAAATGAGTGAGTTCAAGTCACTATCACTGTATTAATGCTGCAAAGAGCCTGTTTTGTACTGCACATATGTACTGCATTGCCTGCGGATGCTTTTCTTTTCTCCCCTGCCAAATGTCTCTTCATTTTGCTAGTTACTAGTTATTTTGTTAGCTACAGCTTAGTTTCACACTCCACTCCACTTTGAAATTGCGGGGTTTGTCGCGTTTATTTGTATTGCTCACCGAAAGAAGTCCGACGTAAAAACATTGGTTCCGCGCTGCATTTCTGCATTTCCCCCTGCGCCCCACCTGTAATACCACGGCGCATCCCACAGTTTGAGAAACACTGCCCTAACCCCTTAACCCCTTAACCCCTTAACTCCTAACCATTAACCCTTAACCTTTTTGTTAGCTACAGCTTAGTTTCACACTCCACTCCACTTTAAAACCGCGGGGTTTGTCGCGTTTTTTTTTATTGCTCACCGAAAGAAGTCCGACGTAAAAACATTGGTTCCGCGCTGCATTTCTGCATTTCCCCCTGCGCCCCACCTGTAATACCACGGCGCGCCCCACAGTTTGAGAAACACTGCCCTAACCCATTAACCCCTTAACTCCTAACCTTTAACCCTTAACCTTTAACTTTTAACCCCTAACTTTTTTAAATATTATTCAGATTTTTTTCCTAAAATTATTTTCAATTTTTTCTGAATATTTTTTTTCTGAATATTTTTTTAATTTATTTTACTCTTGTGACTTTTTTGAATAATTTGACTTGACTATTTTGACTCTTGCAAGTCAAACCTTTACCCTAACCCTTTAACCCCTTAACCCCGAACTTTTTGGAATTTTCTGAATATTTTTTCAAATGTTTTTTTAAATATTTTATTTAATTTTATTATTTTGTTTATTTTTAATTTTTTAAAAAAATGTTATGGAATCTTTTTTGGATTTTTTACTTCGTTATTTTACTCTTGTGACTTTTTTAAATAATTTGACTTGACTATTTTGACTCTGGCAAGTCAAACCCTTACACTAACAAAACCCCTATCCCCTAATCCTTAACCTTTAACCCCTAACCCTTAACTGTTTTGAATATTTTTCTGATTTTTTTTTTCAATTTTTAATTTTTTTATGAAATCTTTTTTGGATTTTTTATTTTGTTAGTTTGTTAGTGACTTTTTTAAATAATTTGACGACTATTTTGACTCTGGCAAGTCAAACCCTAACACTAACCCCTAACCCCTTAACCCCTAACCTTTAACTTTTAACCTTTAACCCCTAACCTTTTTGAATATTTCAGATTTTCTTTCCTAAAATTATTATTTTAAAAATTTTCTGAATATTTTTTCTAATTTTTAAAATTATTTATTTTACCCTTTAACCCCTAACCTTTAACTTTTAACCCCTAACTTTTTTGAATATTTTTCTGATTTAAAAAATATATTTTTTTCTGATTTTTTTCCTAAAATTATTTTAAATTTTTTTCTGAATATTTTTTCAAATTTTTTATTTTTTGAAAAACGTAAAACTATGGTCCATTTATATAGAACATAAAAGTGCCATTTCTTGATTCCGATGGATAGGAAATCATATTTCTTTCATAACTGCGGTAAAATAAGTGACAAATAATCAGTTATTAGACATTTATGATGAAAAATGTGTTTTCGGGAAACTGAAAAAACGTAAAACTATAGTCTTATGTCCATAAAGCTCCAAAATGGTCATAAATATAAAATTGCCATTTTTTGATTCCGATAGATAGGAAATTATATTTCCTTCATAACTGCAGTAAAATGAGTGAAAATTAATCAGTTATGAGACATTTATGACAAAAAACGTGTTTTCGAGAAACTGAAAAAACATAAGACGATAGATAGTCTTATGTCCAAAAAGGGCCAAAATGGTCATAAATATAAAAGTGCCATTTTTTGATTCCGATAGATAGGAAATAATATTTATTTCATAACTGCGGCGAAATAAGTGACAAATAATCAGTTATTAGACATTTATGACAAAAAACGTAAAACTATAGTCTTATGTCCATAAAGCGCCAAAATGGTCATAAATATAAAAGTGCCATTTTTTGATTCCGATAGATAGGAAATAATATTTATTTCATAACTGCGGCGAAATAAGTGACAAACAATGAGTTATTAGACATTTATGATGAAAAATGTGTTTTGGGGAAAATCAAAAAACGTAAGACTATAGTCTTATTGTATTTAGTTATTTTTAATTCATTGTCTATTATCTATCTTTATTTGTAACTGCACTGTATATTTTCTGTTTTTAGGTCTGTGAAGCACTTTGTAAACTTGCTTTTGAAAAGTGCTATACAAATAAAGTTTATTATTATTATTATTATTTCTGAAACGGGCCAAAATGGTCATAATTATAAATTATAATTATATGGTCATATAATTAAATGGTCATAATTATAAAAATGCCATTTTTTGATTCCGATGGATAGCAAATGATATTTCCTTCATAACTGCGGTGAAATCAGTGAAAAACAATTCGTTATTAGACATTTATGATGAAAAATGTGTTTTGGGTAAAACGAAAAAACGTAAGACTATAGTCTTATGTCCGAAACAGGCCAAAATGGTCATAATTATAAAAATGCCATTTTTTGATTCCGATGGATAGCAAATGATATGTCCTTCATAACTGCGGTGAAATAAGTGGAAACCAATGAGTTATTAGACATTTATGATGAAAAATGTGTTTTGGGGAAAATTTAAAAACGTAAGACTATAGTCTTATGTCCGAAACGGGCCAAAATGGTCATAATTATAAAAAGGCAATCTTTTGATTCCGATGATAGCAAATGATATGTCCTTCATAACTGCGGTGAAATCAGTGAAAAATGATAATATTTTCGACATTTATGATGAACAATGTGTTTTGTCCCCAGCACTGCACTGCTGTTTATTTGACTAGAATGAAGACTGCCCCCAACTGGCCCACCAACACCAATCAGAGCAGCAACTTTGTTTTCCTAAAAGGTCTCCCATACAAGTACTAACCAAACCAACACCTGCTTAGCTTCAACCATTCAGCAGCAGAAGATTGCATGATGGTATGGCTGCTGACAATAGTATTATGTCTGAAAAGGAACAAAAGGGCCATAATTATAAAAATGCCATTTTTTGATTCCAATGGATAGCAAATGATATTTCCTTCATAACTGTGGTAAAATAAGTGGAAACCAATGAGTTATTAGACATTTATGATGAAAAATGTGTTTTGGGGAAAATCACAAAAACGTAAGACTATAGTCTTATGTCCGAAACAAGCCAAAATGGTCATAATTATAAAAATGCCATTTTTTGATTCCGATGGATAGCAAATGATATTTCCTTCATAACTGCGGTGAAATAAGGGGAAACCAATGAGTTATTAGACATTTATGATGAAAAATGTGTTTTGGGGAAAATCTAAAAACGTAAGACTATAGTCTTATGTCCGAAACAGGCCAAAATGGTCATAATTATAAAAATGCCATTTTTTTATTCCGATGGATAGGAAATTATATTTCCTTCATAACTGCGGTGAAATCAGTGAAATACAATGAGTTATTAGACATTTATGATGAAAAATGTGTTTTGGGGAAAATCTAAAAACGTAAGACTATATATAGACTTATGTCCGAAACGGGCCAAAATGGTCATAATTATAAAAAGGCAATCTTTTGATTCCGATGGATAGCAAATGATATGTCCTTCATAACTGCGGTGAAATCAGTGAAAAATAATTTGTTATTAGACATTTATGATGAAAAATGTGTTTTGGGGAAAATCTAAAAAATGTAAGACTATAGTCTTATGTCCGAAACTGGCCAAAATGGTCATAATTATAAAAATGCCATTTTTTGATTCCGATGGATAGCAAATGATATTTCCTTCATAACTGCGGTGAAATAAGGGGAAACCAATGAGTTATTAGACATTTATGATGAAAAATGTGTTTTGGGGAAAATCTAAAAACGTAAGACTATAGTCTTATGTCCGAAACAGGCCAAAATGGTCATAATTATAAAAATGCCATTTTTTGATTCCGATGGATAGGAAATTATATTTCCTTCATAACTGCGGTGAAATCAGTGAAATACAATGAGTTATTAGACATTTATGATGAAAAATGTGTTTTGGGGAAAATCTAAAAACGTAAGACTATATATAGACTTATGTCCGAAACGGGCCAAAATGGTCATAATTATAAAAAGGCAATCTTTTGATTCCGATGGATAGCAAATGATATGTCCTTCATAACTGCGGTGAAATCAGTGAAAAATAATTTGTTATTAGACATTTATGATGAAAAATGTGTTTTGGGGAAAATCTAAAAAATGTAAGACTATAGTCTTATGTCCGAAACTGGCCAAAATGGTCATAATTATAAAAATGCCATTTTTTGATTCCGATGGATAGCAAATGATATTTCCTTCATAACTGCGGTGAAATAAGTGAAAAACAATGAGTTATTAGACATTTATGATGAAAAATGTGTTTTGGGGAAAATCTAAAAACGTAAGACTATAGTCTTATGTCCGAAACAGGCCAAAATGGTCATAATTTTAAAAAGGCAATCTTTTGATTCCGATAGATAGCAAATTATATTTCCTTCATAACTGCGGTGAAATCAGGGAAAAACAATTTGTTATTTGACATTTATGATGAAAAATGTGTTTTGGGTAAAACTAAAAAACGTAAGACTATAGTCTTATGTCCGAAACAGGCCAAAATGGTCATAATTATAAAAATGCCATTTTTTGATTCCGATGGATAGCAAATGATATGTCCTTCATAACTGCGGTGAAATAAGTGACAAACAATGAGTTATTAGACATTTATGATGAAAAATGTGTTTTGGGGAAAATCTAAAAATATAAGACTATATAGTCTTATGTCCGAAACAGGCCAAAATGGTCATAATTATAAAAATGCCATTTTTTGATTCCGATGGATAGCAAATTATATTTCTTTCATAACTGCGGTGAAATAAGTGGAAACCCATGAGTTATTAGACATTTACGATGAAAAATGTGTTTTGGGGAAAATCTAAAAACGTAAGACGATAGTCTTATTTCCGAAACAGGCCAAAATGGTCATAACTATAAATTATAATTATATGGTCATATAATTAAATGGTCATAATTATAAAAATGCCATTTTTTGATTCTGATGGATAGCAAATGATATGTCCTTCATAACTGCAGTGAAATAAGGGGAAACCAATGAGTCATTAGACATTTATGATGAAAAATGTGTTTTGGGGAAAATCTAAAAACATAGTCTTATGTCCGAAACAGGCCAAAATGGTCATAATTATAAAAATGCCATTTTTTGATTCCGATGGATAGCAAATGATATGTCCTTCATAACTGCAGTGAAATAAGGGGAAACCAATGAGTTATTAGACATTTATGATGAAAAATGTGTTTTGGGGAAAATCTAAAAACGTAAGACTATAGTCTTATTTCCGAAACGGGCCAAAATGGTCATAACTATAAATTATAATTATATGGTCATATAATTAAATGGTCATAATTATAAAAATGCCATTTTTTGATTCCGATGGATAGGAAATTATATGTCCTTCATAACTGTGGTGAAATAAGTGAAATACAATGAGTTATTAGACATTTATGATGAAAAATGTGTTTTGGGGAAAATATAAAAACGTAAGACTTTTGTCTTATGTCCGAAACAGGCCAAAATGGTCATAATTATAAAAATGTCATTTTTTGATTCCGATGGATAGGAAATGATATGTCCTTCATAACTGCGGTGAAATAAGGGGAAACCAATGAGTTATTAGACATTTATGATGAAAAATGTGTTTTGGTGAAAATCTAAAAACGTAAGACTATATATAGTCTTATATCCAAAACAGGCCAAAATGGTCATAATTATAAAAATGCCATTTTTTGATTCCGATGGATAGCAAATGATATTCCCTTCATAACTGCGGTGAAATAAGTGAAATACAATGAGTTATGAGACATTTATGATGAAAAATGTGTTTTGGGGAAAATATAAAAACGTAAGACTATAGTCTTATTTCCAAAACGGGCCAAAATGATCATAATTATAAATTATAATTATATGGTCATATAATTAAATGGTCCTAATTATAAAAATGCCATTTTTTGATTCCGATGGATAGCAAATGATATGTCCTTCATAACTGCAGTGAAATAAGGGGAAACCAATGAGTTATTCGACATTTATGATGAAAAATGTGTTTTGGGGAAAATCTAAAAACGTAAGACTATATAGTCTCATGTCCGAAACAGGCCAAAATGGTCATAATTATAAAAATGCCATTTTTTGATTCCGATGGATAGCCAATGATATGTCCGTCATAACTGCGGTGAAATAAGGGGAAACCAATGAGTTATTAGACATTTATGATGAAAAATGTGTTTTGGGGAAAATATAAAAACGTAAGACTTATGTCTTATGTCCGAAACAGGCCAAAATGGTCATCATTATAAAAATGCAATTTTTTTATTCCGATGGATAGAAAATGATATTTCCTTCATAACTGCGGTGAAATCAGTGAAATACAATGAGTTATTAGACATTTATGATGAAAAATGTGTTTTGGGGAAAATCTAAAAACGTAAGACTATAGTCTCTAAATTAACACACATTAAAAAACAGAAAATTACCATCACAATTCCTCCCTTTTATCATTTCATGATAAATCCAATTTTCTGAGTTTAATACACAATAAATTATTACATAGGAAAAAATCATTACACTGGTAAAATAAAAAAGAAAGTAGTTATAAGGAAAAGTTTTGATTATAAATGTACTACTGATTATTTCTTAACATCTTCTTAACATCTTTTCATCTTAATATCACTGCAGTGAAGATGGCTTCACTCCATCATTTTCTCATACCTGGGTGAGCACTTAGTCCCATTAAACATATTGCATGATCATCCTTCAGATTCTGTACCTGTAGAAGAGGGTCTGCTGTGGAATGAGGCATGTGAGAGCAAACATAACAAGACTGGTTAAAGTGTTGTTTTGCAGTCCACTCAGCATAACGCCACAGTAGCATAATGATGTCTCACAGTTCCTGGAGACAGCTGTCAGCCAAGCCTCATTCCCAGTGGTGGCATACCTTTTAGGCCTCTGAGTCATTACAGCTGTACTGTTTGGTTCATTGGTGTTGTAGAGCTTCTCATGAATCAGGATGATGGGTAAAACAATTATGATGCTTGCGAGGCTTAGCAGAAATAAACCTACTTCGAGGCTGCAGCCTGCTCTTCTGAAGGGTTTATACCCCTCTGCTCTCTGGCTGTAGTGTGACATGTTGGGAGCTGATATTACCGTCACATGCTCCTTGAAGTGGTGGTTCTCTTTGAGTTTTTAAACTCCGTGAGAAACGTCGTCGCCCTACGCGTCGGTCGAGGTGGGTCTTTCACCCTTATCCCTCCTGTGGCGCTGGTGGAGCCCTTTTGCAGTGAACCCAAGAGGCGCGGTCGTCCGCTCGCACGGCTGTGGGCGTGGTGAGTAGTACCTGTAATGGTCCCCCCCCTCCACCTAGGCTGGTGCCACTTCTTCCTCCAGAAGTCTTTAACTTTAATCATTACCCAATCTCCTGGCTGCAGGTTGTGCAGAGGGCCGTTGGCTGGTTCTGGGAGAGCTGCTTTAACCTGTTGGTGCACAGATCTCAGAACATTGGTTAGCTGAACACAGTAACTCACCATTCGAGTGTCTGCTAGGTTTCCATCCAGCATTAGCCCTGGGGGGTGACATCCAGTCTTCATGGGCCGTCCTGTGATCACCTCATACGGAGACAACCCTGTGACAGCATGGACCCTTCCCCGCATACCTGTAAGAACAATTGGCAGGGCCTGGACCCAATCCAAACCTGTCTCTGCCATTACTTTGGTTAACCGATTCTTAATGATTCCATTTGCCCTCTCTACCACCCCCCCCACTCTGGGGGTGGTAAGCAAAATGGAACTTCAACCCATTTTGAAAACATATCAATGAACACCAAACAATATTTTTTACCTCTGCATGGGTTAAGTTCAATGAAATCCATCATAAGATATTCGGTGGGCCACATTTGGAACGTTCTGGCCACGCCCAGCATTATTTACAACACAAATAACACTTTTTTCACAAAAAATTATTATTATTATTTATTTTTTTTCATAGGTGGAAAATCCACTCGTGTCCCAATGTGTAGACAGCAAAGATATCATTCCCCCTTTTGACACATGATCAAATCCATGTGTCAACTTAGCATAGTAAGGAAATAACAACCGAGGTAAACAGGGTTTACCAGTGGGGCCCAGCCAAACTCTGTCATTGCAGGTGAGTGGCCCCAATTAGACAGTCTTGGACAGAGGCCAGTGGTGTCTCTGTGGAATCAGCAGCTTGTGTGAGCAGACTGAGAATTGTGTTGGGAGGGGCTGATGCTGTAGCCTTGGGGGCTCAGCAGCAGAGTTACCTTGAGAGAGAACAGCTGGCAGACTTGTGTGGGCAGTGTATTTACAAATAGCAATGGATGCAGGCAAAAGAATGGCCTCTAGGAGGCAGCTTACCAAGTGTTCACTCTGTATAGCTTTACCCATTGAAGTGAGAAATCCTCTGTGCTTCCAAAGTGTTCCAAAATCGTGCACTACTCCAAAAGCATACCTGCTGTCAGTGAAAAAAATCAGTTTTACCTTCAGCCAAATAGCAGGCGCGTGTGAGAGTGAAACGTTCAGCAGCCTGCGCTGAGAGGTGTCCAGGAAGGCGGGCTGACTCCAGAACTTGATGATGCATCACCACTGCATAGCCAAATTGTCACCTGTGAGGGGACAGAGACTGGCAGAACCGTCAACAAAAAATCTCTGCATTTGAAAGGGAGTGGTGGCGAGGTCAGGACGGGGAGAGAGAACTTGATCTGAAACATGAAAACAATTATGTGGCTCCCCATCCTCTAGAGTAAAGCCAACATATAACTAGCCTCTCTTCACTTACTGTAAAAGTAAAACATTTATTAATCTCAGGCAGCCCAAGTGTGGGCGCGTTTGCCAATACAGTTATGCGTTCATTTAAATCTGCGCATGTGCGGTCAGTCGAAGTCACATTGTCAAATGCTAGTGAATGGCCATGAGCCAGGTCCTGCAGACACTGTCAGTTCCGCATAATCTGGAATCCACTGCCTGCAATAACCAGTCATACAAAAAAAAAAAAAAATTTGTTGTTTCTTAGTCCGTGGTTTTAGTAGATCCAGAATCGCTTGGATTCTGCTATCTCCCAAAGTTTTACCGTCAGCTGAAATGTCATGACACAAATACACAGTTTTGTTTTTTTCAGTCTGAACCTTATCAGCAGAGACGTTGTGTCCCTGTTTGACTCTAAAGAATTTTTAACAGTATTAGTATTAGAGAGAGTCCGTTTTACATGTGGCCTGATCAGGAGAGCAGACTAAAATGTCATCTACATACTGTTCTAGTTATTTTTTAAATGAGAAACCCTCTAGATTTTCTTGCAGCGCTGCTGAGAATATCACCGGGGATTCTGCATACCCCTGGTGCATTCGAGACCATGTGTAGCATTTATTTTGGAATGTAAACACAAAACCAGTACTGAGAATTTACATCAACATTTACATCAACATAAAAACTGCATTAGCTAGATCGATCACAGAAAAATATTTAGCATTGCCCGGGACTTGAGCAAGGATGGTAGTGAGGTTTGGCACAACCGGGGCGCACTGCTGAATGGCGCAATTTACAGCTCGCAAATCTTGCACGAAACGGCAAGACCCATTTGCTTTTATCACAGGCAAAATAGGTGAGTTACATGGAGAATTTGGGCAGGCTACCACGACACCAGCTTTTAGTAATGCATCAAACACAGGGATAATTCCCTTCTCGGCCTCTGGACGTAGAGGATATTGACGTTTGCATAGTCTGTATTCAGATTTAGGAGTTACTTGAAGTGGAGTAGAAAATGAAAAAACTTAAGACTATAGTCTTATGTCCAAAAAGGGCCAAAATGGTCATAAATATAAAAGTGCCATTTTTTGATTCCGATGGATAGGAAATTATATTTCCTTCATAACTGCGGTGAAATAAGTGAAAAAAATAATTGATTAGACATTTATGATGAAAAAACTTTTTCAGAAAAATTTAAAAACGTAAGACTATAAAAAAGGGCCAAAATGGTCATAAATATAAAAATGCCATTTTTTGATTAGGATGGATTGGACATAATATTTCCTTCAGAACTGCGATGAAATAAGTGAAAAATAATCAGTTATTTGACATTTATGATGAAAAATGTGTTTTCGGGAAAATGGAAAAACGAAATATAGTCTTTGGTCCAAAATGGTCATAAATATAAAAGTGCCATTTTTTTTTCTATAGATAGTAAATTATATTTCCTTCATAACTGCGGTGAAATAAGTGAAAAATAATCAGTCATTAGACATTTATGACGAAAAACGTGTTTTCGGGAAAATGTATCTTCGCCCTCTCAAAACTTCAGAGCATGTCAAAAATGTGAAGCCGTTTAATTCAAAAACACTCTGCTGATTCCCGTTTTTTATGATGAAAAGCACATGATCAATGATGTCCGAAGTTTTGTTTGGTCAGACAAACACGTAACTGGTTTGGTTTTGGTGTCGGATTTTTGTTCCGTTTAAGTATGTTGCCAAACAAATGTATGAAGGCTCAATAACAGTGAAATAGACATGGTTGACAAAGTGAGTTTCAATTTGTGTTACTGAAGAGCAAATGTGTTTGGAGCACACCTAATCTTCAAATATAACTGACAACTTGCTTTAAACCCAATGCTAAAATCTGAGACCAAAAACAAACCAGTGACGAGTTTGAAAAAACAATGCTTTCGATGTCATTGATCATGTGCCTTTGGTCATACAAAACAAGCATCGGCACAGTGCTTTGAATTAAACTGCTTCACATTTTCAGCACATGCTCTGAAGCTTCGGGATCTAGCGCAACCTCACTATGTTCTGTGCTATTGGCTCAGGGCGAGCTTGAGGGCTATCGGCCCTAGGCGATACCACAGAACATCGTGAGGTTGCGCTAGATCCCGAACCGTCAGAGCATGTGCTGAAAATGTGAAGCAGTTTAATTCAAAGCGGTCTGCTGATGCTAGTTTTTTATGACCAAAAGCACGTGATCAATAACGTCTGAAGCTTCGTTTTGTCAGACAAACACGTAACTGGTTGGGTTTTGGTGTCGGATTTTTTCCATTTAAGTATGTTACTAAAAAAATGTATGAAGGCTCTAGGAGTAATACACATGGCTGACCGAGTTAATTTGGCCTCAAGCCGATAGCCATCATTTTTTTTTAACTCGTCACTGGTTTGGTGTCGGATTTTTGTTCCGTTTAAGTATGTTGCCAAGACAAATGTATGAAGGCTCAAAAAAAGTGAAATACACATGGCTGACAAAGTGAGTTGCAATTCAGCTGTGAGCATGTGTGTTACTGAACAGCCAATGTGCTTGGAGCACACCAAATCTTTAAATATAACTGACAGCTTGCTTTAAACCAAATGCAAAATTCTGAGACCAAAACCAAACCAGTGACGAGTTTGACGAAATGAAGCTTCAGACACAATTGATCACGTGCCTTTGGTCATACAAAACAAGCATCGGCAGTGCTTTGAATTAAACGGCTTCACATGCTCCAAAGCTTTGGGATCAAGCGCAACCTCACTATGTTCTGTGCTTTTGGCTCGGGACGAGCTTGAGGGCTACGAGCTTGAGGTCTACCGCCCCTAGCCGATAGCACAGGATAGTGAGGTTGCGCTTGATCCCGAAGCTACAGAACATGTGTCGAAAACATGAAGCAGTTTAATTTTTAAAAAAACTCGTTTTTACGAACAAAAGCATGTGATCAATGAAGTACAAAGCTTCGTTTCATCAAACAAACACATCACAAGTTTGGTTCATTTTATTTTATTATTTATTTACTATCAGGGACATTACACATTAAATCAAGACACTGCCAAGTGGCTAATTTTCAACTGTTGTCCCTGCAGTCAGTTGTCATAAGCCACAAAATCTTTTTGAGTAAAATTTTAGATTGGTTAGTCACATTCACATGTGTAGTGCAAAGTGGTCCGGTGCGTGAGTGGTGCTAGTCACCGGTAAAAAACTCCGATGCACTGCCTCCTAAGACAGGAGAATATGGGGATGAGTTTATCCAAGGATTCTATTCCAATCGTGGTGTACATGCCAACTCGTTTTCCTTATCCAAAGTGACAGTTGAGAGGGTAGCAGAGATGCTGGGAGAGCTTAACACGACAAAAGCCACTGGCCTTGATAATATTTCTGTCAAATTCTTAAGAGATGGGGCACAGGTAATAGCTCCTTATGTTGCACATTTGATAAATCTCTCATTGGAACAAGGCATTGTACCAAGTTGCACTAAACATGCAAAGATTATTCCCCTGTTTAAAAAAGGGAGTAGATCCCATTATGGTAACTACAGGCCAGTATCCATTCTGAGTGTCACATCTAAGATCTTAGAGAAAGTGGTGCATGAACAGATATCAGAATATGTTGAGAGGGAAAATCTTCTGTATGAATTTCAATCAGGGTTCAGGAAGTCCTATTCTACAGACTCATGCTTACTTTACATCAACGACTTCATCAGAAAGGAGATGGACGAAGGGAAACTGTGTGGAATGGTTTTACTTGATCTTCAGAAAGCCTTCGACACAGTTAACCATAGTTTGCTGCTTAATAAATTGAAGGCTCTAGGGATGAATGACACCGCTATCGAGTGGGTCACTTCATACCTGACAGACAGGGATCAGAGAGTAGAGGTCAACGGCTTTATGACAGACACCAAACCAGTAGTATGTGGGGTTCCGCAAGGAAGTGTTTTAGGACCACTGCTATTTTTACTTTATATTAATGACATGAGAGATGCGTGTTCCTGTAACTTGTATTTATTCGCAGATGATGCAGCTTTGCTCATCTCGCACAAAGACAAGAACACACTCCAAAGTAGGCTAGGAGAGGAACTCATTAAGATAAGCAGCTGGCTGTGTGACAATAGGCTGTCACTTCATTTAGGGAAGACGGAGTCTATTCTTTTTGGGTCTAAGCCCAGACTAAAGAAGGCCCAGCAGCTAAGAGTAGAAGTAGGGTCTGTGGAGATAGCTGCAAAGACATCAGTGAAGTACCTGGGGTGTGTTTTAGATGACAGTTTGGGTGGGGAGGGAATGGCCTTACAGGTGCTGGGCAAAGTTAACGCCCGCACAAAGTTTCTTGCCAGAAAGGCCAATCTGCTGGACAGAGAAAGCCTACGTCTACTAGCCAACAGCCTAGTGCAGTGTCATTTTGATTACGCCAGTGTAGCATGGTCAGCAGGTCTGTCAACCTCATTAAAAAGGAAATTGCAGGTGTCTCAAAACAAGCTAGTTAGGGTTGTGATGGGGCTAGGCCCTCGAGACCATGTTGGAAGGAGGCATTTCCAAGAGCTCAACTGGCTACCAGTTGAGGCTAGAATGACTCAGCTGAGGCTCAACATGGTACACAAGGTTATTAACAACAGGGCCCCAGTATACCTAAGCAGCCATTTTTCCAGAGTTGGAGAATCACACAACCACAGGACTAGGTCCAGCTTAGCCAACCTGCACCCCTCGAGGTGTAGAACCAAAATGGGGCAATGCACATTTGCCTACACAGGAGCACAGGAGTGGAATGAACTGCCTTTGACTATCAAACAGAGCACGAACCCACACAGTTTTAAGATGAATGTTAGGAAATGGCTATTAGCCAAAGTCCAAGAATAGACAGGTAGGGGAGGGAGGGATTGTTAGGATGTGTACATGATGTATTATGTAGTTTTATGTGTTTATGTGTTATGTGTTTTTAAATGTTGTACGTATGAATATGTTAAGACCAAGGACCACAACGGAAATAAGTCTATGACTTTTTGTGCTATCCTTGACACTGTTTTGATGCATGACTTGCACTGACATGTATTTTAAATCGATATGTCGAATAAACTAAACTAAACTAAACTAAACATTGTGTATAAAATGCACTTGACCTATGCGTTGTGGCTATGGATGTACATTGTGTATAAAATGCACTTGACCTATGCGTTGTGGCTATGGATGTACATTGTGTATAAAATGCACTTGACCTATGCGTTGTGGCTATGGATGTACATTGTGTATAAAATGCACTTGACCTATGCGTTGTGGCTATGGATGTACATTGTGTCGCCTAATTTACAAAAATAGTATCTGAATAATTTGAATTTTAATCACTATTATTTTCATCGCTATTGTGTAGCCTAAATGGAATGAAGCAGAAGCCGTTTAAAATGATTACATAATCGTACGCGAGCTGGATTTTTCAAATACATGGTCGTTTTTATGACCATAAAAAGTTTTATTAGCTTACCCACAATCCCACACATTGAAACCCCACATTTCCCACACAAACCTCCAAATCATTCCCACATTTGTTCTATTTCCCTTTCCCTCTCCCTCCCTAAATCAAACCTCCCACAAAACCCACCAGATACGTCCCTTTCCCCACCCTTCCTTCACATCAGTACTTTCCACCCTTCTCTTGCGGCATTGAAACCCCACCTCATCACCCCCTCCTTATACCGACGCTCCACCTTCGCCCTCACCCTTTCAAAAACCTCCTTCGGCGTCCATCCCTGTTTTGGAGCAGTATGACTCAGTGGGCCTTAAAGCGCTGTTTCTCTGTGGGCTGTGAGGCTGTTTTCGAGCTGTAAAGGCTGAGACTGCGGGAGACTGGGGTAGTTTTTCTGGTACAATTCTTCTTCTTCTCCCGGCCATGATCCGTGTTCCTTCGGCATAACTGTTAGCATGGCCGGTAGCATAACCGGGAGTGGAACAGATAACGGATTTGGGTTTATCTCCAAGTCTATAACTTTCAGCAGTCTTTTGTGCTAACGATGGAAGGGTTGTATAAACTTTTGCAGTATGGCTGGATACCAGCAGAGAGTCGAGTAGATAGACATAGTCATGAGCATGCTAAACTGGTTCAGTTAATTTTCGGCATAGAATGAGATGAGAACTGTATTGTCGTCATTACGTTTACAATTAATTCAGAGTGGGTTAAAAAACACAGCAAAGCACACTATAAAAGCAACTGGTTAAGATTAGATGGAAATCAAACAATTAAAACATTTTTTTTATTTTTATTGTATCCCAGAATATATTGTCAAAGTCAAAACTAACATACTCATTTTCTTGTATGCAATACAACTGAATCTGAATATTATACAAGTCTCGATAGTTGAATAGAACTGCTGTTTTAAGACTTATCTGTTCCATCGACATGTGTTGATAGAACCTTAAGCATCAGTGCAGTAAAAGTCCCCTCCACTCTACCAGGGGAGTTAATTAAGAGCAAGATTAGTGTAACTATAAGTATTCTTAAAGATATCCAGCCTTCCTCTCCAAGCCTGTCATAGGATATATTTGAGGTAGCAGATGCAGTTTCAGGTCATCCGCTATTGCTGATATTATAGCACAGGATTAGGGAAATCCAGGCCTAATGACTTAAAAATTTATCAGAATTAACATTTTGTCTGGGTGGCAATATCACCTACTTAATAAGCAAAACAGGGCTGGATCATGAGTATATACTGGATCACAAGTATGTTCTGGATCACGGGTATGTACTGGACCTGCCTTCATTATCAGCAGGAAAGTGGTAACAGATTCGATGTACTCAGCTTTTGTTGTTAACATTAATGAGGCTGAAACATTCCAGTTTATGAAAAATAAATAAAGGGTCTGGCCAATAATATGAAAATGGATGTTCTGCGCTGTAAAATAACACCAGAAACGTCGCGCCTGATCAGAACCGCCAGTAGTTAAGAAGCAGAGGGATATGGGTATATAGGCCAATCTAGCTCTGATTAAAACCTTTACATAAAATAACATGAAACCATCTGAAATAGCCCTCCCTCCCTTCGTTCCCACACTCTTCTCCTCTATTTTGTCTTGGCTTTGGTTTTGGGTCCAGTAGCAGATGTAGGAGCTGGCACAGGAGGGGTGGATTTGACCCTTTGAACCACGTGGCAAATTCTGAGGAAGAAACAGAAGAAATTAGGATATATGCACAACTGTTCATGATGTAGCCTATGTAGACTACCCTTGTTTATTTTAAGCATTCGCTATAACGGGCCAGTTAATTAGCCCCCATTGTTAACCAATCATTCAGAACGTTCAGTTATGGATATTCCAAACACACCCGTATGTGTCTTGCTACGATGACAGCCATCTTTTTATCGATTCCATGTCTTTTAATACCTGCTTTCCATTTGTACTAAAATGCACCCGCAAATACTTTTCTCAAACTTCCCTTTGAGCTTAGTAAATCAGTTTACACATACTAAAGCAATCTATTTGCATGACTACCTTCCACTATTTAGCGAAATAACATAGGAGCGCCCAATTTTGCGTATTCATTCAGGCAAATTCATCCCGCAAAAATGGGCAATGAACATATCTTTCCATTATTTGTACACGCAATTGTCTTTACACCTCGTTAGTTGATCAACTCGGATGATTTTTTTGCGGGTGGTAAGTTTACACATGCTTTTGTAAACGCAATTGTTGGATGCCTTGTTAGCCTTGGATACTAGAAAATCTACAGGGGCTGATCATTTAGATCAGGGGTGTCAAACTCCGGTCCTGGAGGGCCGCAGTGTCTGCTGGTTTTTGGTGTGTTTCAGCACAAGTGATTAATTTAAGTCACTGAGTGGCTAAGAAGTCCAAACACCTTGTTCTCAATGCTTTAACTGGGTGCTAATTAAAAGGAAACCACAAATACCTGTAGACACTGCGGCCCTCCAGGACTGGAGTTTGACACCCCTGATTTAGATCTTGCCCCTCTGCAGCTTACAGCTCCCATTATCGTGAGGCCTTTGACCCACATTTTTAACTTAACACTTATCTCAGGGATTTTTCACAAAACCTGGAAAGTGGCAGATGTACTACCCCTGCATAAGGGTGGAGACACAAATGATCTTAACAATTATCATCCAATTCCCCAGCTCTGCTGCTTAGCTAAAATTCTTGAATCTCTTATTAACTCTCAACTATTTACATGCACATGCATACAATTCTTTACATATACAGCTTTGTTTCAGTCCAGAATATATTCCAAGAACATAGCACTGATCGGTTGGCACTTTTTAATTTCGTTGTACCTGTGACAATGACAATAAAGCTACTACTACTACTACTACTATAGGCCTGGGTTCCCGGCATCGTTAGAACATAGGCCTGGGTTCCCGGCATCGTTAGAACATAGGCCTGGGTTCCCGGCATCGTTAGAACATAGGCCTGGGTTCCCGGCATCGTTAGGAGAATCAAACATCGCAAAACCGCTCCATGTCCTGCAGAATGCCATTTACTTCCAATGTCCAGTTATCTGGTCTTTCCAGCTGCTGTTTATGAGGCCATGCCTGTTTATGGCTGTTTATGAGTGGGAAATCCAGCATGAGCAAACGCTAAGGTTGTACTTTGTTAAACCGGTTATGTTTATGTTTACTTTTGGTACTTACTTTTTAAATCAGATACTTTTGTACTTTCACTCAACTGGTGTTTGAACGGGGGAACTTGTTGATCACCCCCTACTTTTACGGAGATTGTTCTCCCTCGGATTTGATGAAACAGCCTGCAATTGGTTTCAGAATTATCTCAGTGATTGATCTCAATGTGTAGCGTTTAACTCTATAGACCTTTCCACTAGTGGTTGAGAGGTATACGTCTCAATTACAGTATTCATGTTTGTCTGAAATGATAAACTACAGCTTTAAAAAAAACCCTGTACATTTTGACCCAAAAAAACCTCAGCTTCTCCAGTTACACTGCAGGGCGATAAGATAGGAGGGTTCTATTAATGACCCAAAGCCCTTACGACCCTCCTCTTTAATGACCCAAAGCCCTTACGACCCTCCTCTTTAATGACCCAAAGCCCTTACGACCCTCCTCTTTAATGACCCAAAGCCCTTACGACCCTCCTCTTTAATGACCCAAAGCCCTTACGACCCTCCTCTTTAATGACCCAAAGCCCTTACGACCCTCCTCTTTAATGACCCAAAGCCCTTACGACCCTCCTCTTTAATGACCCAAAGCCCTTACGACCCTCCTCTTTAATGACCCAAAGCCCTTACGACCCTCCTCTTTAATGACCCAAAGCCCTTACGACCCTCCTCTTTAATGACCCAAAGCCCCTTACGACCCTCCTCTTTAATGACCCAAAGCCCCTAACGACCCTCCTCTTTAATGACCCAAAGCCCTTACGACCCTCCTCTTTAATGACCCAAAGCCCTTACGACCCTCCTCTTTAATGACCCAAAGCCCTTACGACCCTCCTCTTTAATGACCCAAAGCCCTTACGACCCTCCTCTTTAATGACCCAAAGCCCTTACGACCCTCCTCTTTAATGACCCAAAGCCCTTACGACCCTCCTCTTTAATGACCCAAAGCCCTTACGACCCTCCTCTTTAATGACCCAAAGCCCTTACGACCCTCCTCTTTAATGACCCAAAGCCCTTACGACCCTCCTCTTTAATGACCCAAAGCCCTTACGACCCTCCTCTTTAATGACCCAAAGCCCTTACGACCCTCCTCTTTAATGACCCAAAGCCCTTACGACCCTCCTCTTTAATGACCCAAAGCCCTTACGACCCTCCTCTTTAATGACCCAAAGCCCTTACGACCCTCCTCTTTAATGACCCAAAGCCCTTACGACCCTCATCTTTAATGACCCAAAGCCCTTACGACCCTCCTCTTTAATGACCCAAAGCCCTTACGACCCTCCTCTTTAATGACCCAAAGCCCTTACGACCCTCCTCTTTAATGACCCAAAGCCCCTTACGACCCTCCTCTTTAATGACCCAAAGCCCCTTACGACCCTCCTCTTTAATGACCCAAAGCCCTTACGACCCTCCTCTTTAATGACCCAAAGCCCTTACGACCCTCCTCTTTAATGACCCAAAGCCCTTACGACCCTCCTCTTTAATGACCCAAAGCCCTTACGACCCTCCTCTTTAATGACCCAAAGCCCTTACGACCCTCCTCTTTAATGACCCAAAGCCCTTACGACCCTCCTCTTTAATGACCCAAAGCCCTTACGACCCTCATCTTTAATGACCCAAAGCCCTTACGACCCTCCTCTTTAATGACCCAAAGCCCTTACGACCCTCCTCTTTAATGACCCAAAGCCCTTACGACCCTCCTCTTTAATGACCCAAAGCCCTTACGACCCTCATCTTTAATGACCCAAAGCCCTTACGACCCTCCTCTTTAATGACCCAAAGCCCTTACAACCCTCCTCTTTAATGACCCAAAGCCCTTACGACCCTCCTCTTTAATGACCCAAAGCCCCTTACGACCCTCCTCTTTAATGACCCAAAGCCCCTTACGACCCTCCTCTTTAATGACCCAAAGCCCTTACGACCCTCCTCTTTAATGACCCAAAGCCCTTACGACCCTCCTCTTTAATGACCCAAAGCCCTTACGACCCTCCTCTTTAATGACCCAAAGCCCTTACGACCCTCCTCTTTAATGACCCAAAGCCCTTACGACCCTCCTCTTTAATGACCCAAAGCCCTTACGACCCTCCTCTTTAATGACCCAAAGCCCTTACGACCCTCCTCTTTAATGACCCAAAGCCCTTACAACCCTCCTCTTTAATGACCCAAAGCCCTTACGACCCTCCTCTTTAATGACCCAAAGCCCTTACGACCCTCCTCTTTAATGACCCAAAGCCCTTACGACCCTCCTCTTTAATGACCCAAAGCCCTTACGACCCTCATCTTTAATGACCCAAAGCCCTTACGACCCTCCTCTTTAATGACCCAAAGCCCTTACGACCCTCCTCTTTAATGACCCAAAGCCCTTACGACCCTCCTCTTTAATGACCCAAAGCCCTTACGACCCTCATCTTTAATGACCCAAAGCCCTTACGACCCTCCTCTTTAATGACCCAAAGCCCTTACGACCCTCCTCTTTAATGACCCAAAGCCCTTACGACCCTCATCTTTAATGACCCAAAGCCCTTACGACCCTCCTCTTTAATGACCCAAAGCCCTTACGACCCTCCTCTTTAATGACCCAAAGCCCTTACGACCCTCCTCTTTAATGACCCAAAGCCCTTACGACCCTCATCTTTAATGACCCAAAGCCCTTACGACCCTCATCTTTAATGACCCAAAGCCCTTACGACCCTCCTCTTTAATGACCCAAAGCCCTTACGACCCTCATCTTTAATGACCCAAAGCCCTTACGACCCTCCTCTTTAATGACCCAAAGCCCTTACGACCCTCATCTTTAATGACCCAAAGCCCTTACGACCCTCCTCTTTAATGACCCAAAGCCCTTACGACCCTCCTCTTTAATGACCCAAAGCCCTTACGACCCTCCTCTTTAATGACCCAAAGCCCTTACGACCCTCCTCTTTAATGACCCAAAGCCCTTACGACCCTCCTCTTTAATGACCCAAAGCCCTTACGACCCTCCTCTTTAATGACCCAAAGCCCTTACGACCCTCCTCTTTAATGACCCAAAGCCCTTACGACCCTCCTCTTTAATGACCCAAAGCCCTTACGACCCTCCTCTTTAATGACCCAAAGCCCTTACGACCCTCCTCTTTAATGACCCAAAGCCCTTACGACCCTCCTCTTTAATGACCCAAAGCCCTTACGACCCTCCTCTTTAATGACCCAAAGCCCTTACGACCCTCCTCTTTAATGACCCAAAGCCCTTACGACCCTCCTCTTTAATGACCCAACGCCCTTACGACCCTCCTCTTTAATGACCCAACGCCCTTACGACCCTCCTCTTTAATGACCCAAAGCCCTTACGACCCTCCTCTTTAATGACCCAAAGCCCTTACGACCCTCCTCTTTAATGACCCAAAGCCCTTACGACCCTCCTCTTTAATGACCCAAAGCCCTTACGACCCTCCTCTTTAATGACCCAAAGCCCTTACGACCCTCCTCTTTAATGACCCAAAGCCCTTACGACCCTCCTCTTTAATGACCCAAAGCCCTTACGACCCTCCTCTTGCCACAGCCACAGACTGCACATAAAATACACCTTTTATACATGCTAAGAAAATCCTGTTTTTCTTATTGTACTACGTACTATGTACAGTATCTAATGCACTTTTCTCACTTTCTCACAATACAAGTCACCCAGCTCATCTGTGAGGGCCTTTCTCTTCAGGTCAATACCTCACAGATGAGCTGGGTGACTTGTATTGACCTGAAGAAAAGGCCCTCACAGATGAGGGCTAGAATGGAGGCTGATATTAACACACTTGAGAAATCAGCAGAAGAATATGCTGAGAAAGCAGAAGTTACAAGCAACTTGACCGTCATCTGAAAACCCAACAGTTTCTGTCGAACTGCAAAAGAGAAGCAGGCGTCTCTGCTGCAGATTGAAAAGCAGATAGATGAGAAGCTTGTAGAAATTAAACGCAATTTGTTTTTATTTTTGACTGTTCAGTTAAATGGTAAGTACACTCTAGATCACTTTTTTTTTTTAGCTGTGAACATGTTTGTATGCCTACCTTATAATAAAACTTATTCATGCATTGCGTTATTTTAACAATTCTTAGAAATAATATTGTATATCATAAGAAACTGGTCAAAAAAAGCGTGCTTTGTGCTGCCCCTAACGGTTTAAATTTAATTCCGGTCCCCACACTGCCCCTGCCCCAATCGTGATGTCAAAGTACCTCTTTGGAGGTACTTCCACGTCATATGGATAATTGTTGTCGCCCACAACCAAAACAGCTGGCACCTGATTAGTTAGATCCACTACATTACTTTTGTTTCGGCTCCACGTTTTTAAACCGGAACAACGCGGCGTCCTGTTCATAAACTCTTATTCTACCTAAATAGTACACTAAAATATGTTTCTGATATTTGAGGTGAGAAATAGGCCATGCAGTTGCTGAATCTTGATTCATAGTTTGATCCGAATTATATGAAATATAATATGAAATTTATACAATGTACGTTAATTTATGCAAATGACGATGGACACAGCTCTTCCGCCGCCACCCCTCTCCCTCGCTCACCCCACAAAGTATTTTTCAAAATTGTGTAGTAGGCGGAGACAGGCTGACAGTGGGTGTACTTACTCTTTAAGGTCCAATGGACAGTCAGACACAAGAAGAAACCACTTGTTTGTTTTATTGCAACTTGGTCAGGTTTCCACCAGCTATTGTCTCACACTAGCCTCTCAAGGGGACACAACTCTGTGTGTGTGTGTGTGTGTGTGTGTGTGTGTGTGTGTGTGCGTGTGTGTGTGTGTGTGTGTGCATTTGAAAAAGAAAGAATGCTCGCATTCCGCACTCCCTCATTAGCTCATCAGCTCTCGCACACATTCCTCACGCCTTTTGATTTACCCCCAGCGCATTCTCACCCGTTTTCCCTTTTGATTTACCCCCAGCGCATTCTCACCTGTTTTCCCTTTTGATTTACCCCCAGCGCATTCTCACCTGTTTTCCCTTTTGATTTACCCCCAGCGCATTCTCACCTGTTTTCCCTTTTGATTTACCCCCAGCGCATTCTCACCTGTTTTCCCTTTTGATTTACCCCCAGCGCATTCTCACCTGTTTTCCCTCTACTTAAGTTTCCCTCTTTGTTGGTTTCTTAGCCAGTTCGTACCGTCTGTTTGCTGTGTGTTAGACGTGTTTTTTTTGCCTCTGTTTGTTTGTTCTAACCTTGTCTCAGTCTTGTTCTCAGTTCACCCGTTCCTGCCCTGTCTTTTTTTTTTTTTTTTTTTGCCTGAGTTTTGCCTGAGTTTTGCCTGAGTTCGCCTCCGAGTTCTGCTTTTGGGTCCATACCAGTTTCTACGCTCTCACAAAAGTGATTTATAATTCACTACTTTTGCTGTAAAAAGTCATGTTGAAGGCTTGTTATAGATCAACCTGTTATTCTGCTGGCTTGTGGGACTGAGTACAGTGTAAAGCAGATTGGTTGGATAACATTAGGGTAAGTAATCCTTTTCCGAGAGGTATTTGGGAACTTTTGGGCACGCTTTGTAAGAGAAGACCCTCATACACATAAACACAAAACATATGATGGTTAATTTTCTTCACATTTTGTCTTAAAAAAAATGTTTTTTTGTAATAAAGTGTTCTGATGATTGAAATGCCTGGACAGAAAGATATGCACATGTTTTATATTTGGAGAGGTTTGGATAACTTTTGGGACACCTGGGCCCCGTTTTGGGAAAAATACCAATGGATAAGGACAGCCTGTAGATATCTTTACTAAATTTTAAACACAAGTGGACAACATATTAGTGCACTAGTAGAATTATGGCTTGCCCCATTACTTTGAAGTTGAGATATTCAGTGATAAACTATAAAAACACAAGGTACACACGTTTTGTACTTTTGTTTGTATTCTTATGTGTATTTTGTAAAAAACTGTATGTGACCATTCAAATGTCCAACCATGGATGTGCAGTGAATAGTTCTTGAGATATTAGCACTTAATGGACACTAGTAAAAACTAGGGGGAAATTGCCCTCAATGGGATAAAGTAAATACCCTGGAGTGCCATATATTTTTGTATATACATTGGCATGGAATGGTTTATATCTTACTTATACCATGGCTTGGATAAATACTCGATTCTGATTAGTTGACAGCCGTGGTTTAAATGCTTGTATATGAACGTCATCCGGGTCACAGGTTGACCTGTTACACGACTATGGATGGGAATACGAATATCCATATACGTATGGATGGGAATATGAATATCCATATACGTATGGATGGGAATATGAATATCCATATACGTATGGATGGGAATTATGGAAAGCTATTGCTCCATAACCGGCTAATTCAGAGTCAGAGTCCAAAACGTTCAATAAAATAAGTGGAATAAATAAAGTGAATTGATACAGGAAAATAAGCAGAATGTAGCCTACCTACTTTCTTTCCCTCAGTGGCTAACGTGTTTGGATGGCAGACGGCTACTCCGCCTCGTAGGCTACAAATAGTAACTTTAATTTTGGCAACTACATAGCTGGCTACGATAAACTATTGTCATTGTTTTTAAGATAATGCAAATGCAATACGTGGTGAGGCAACTAACGTATCTAGGGATAGATACATTATCACAAAGTTAGCGAAGCAGTTTGGTGTTTAAAGTTACCATAGCAACAACATACAGCTGATTTATAAAACCGGTAAATAACATTAATCTGCAGATAAAAAAAGTTTGTATTCAGCAAATATCTTAGTTACAAAAATTTTCATCTTGCAAATCATTTTTGTGGTTAGAGGTGCAGTATTTATTCAGTTTGGAAATACGAATTTATCATGTACGTTAGGCTAAATTAACGTCAGCAACATGTGGACTGCTTGTGAATGCAAGTCACTTCACAAAGCACACTAATCTGTAGGCTATAGCCACTATAGAAAACTTTTTATCCAGCTAAATTTCTTAGATAAGTTACATCTAACAAACTCCGTTGTCTGATATCAAAGATATCAGATCTCATAACAAGTATGTATTTCTGAATGATAAAATACATGTATGACAGCATTTGCCTCTATTGTATTGGACTGGTTATCATTTGTATTGACAGAACCCGCTTTGTTTGTGTTCGTATACGTGCTAGAAGTGTCATTTTGAGTCCGTTTTAGCTGCGCTATAGAAGTGAATGGAGAGTGATAAATATCCTATTCTGAATTATCACCCCAGGGGAGCACAGAGCAAGTAATGAACATATTTCGCCACCATTTGGACTCATATCATGGCCAGCTACACAACCCAAAGTAATTATAATTTTAAAATTTTAAAAGATATTTTGCCTCCATTGTTAGAGTCAATCTATTTTTTTTCTCTTGTTTAGGAAAGGGGTTTGCAAAAGAATCCCATCATTTGTCAGTGTTTTTGATATTGGAATAAAATATAAGAAATGTTCAAAATTAAATTAATTTGACTTAAACTTTCATTGAAACCGGTCATGGTCTGTGGCTATTTTTTCCTGTTTCGCTACGGTTCTCGTCCTCTCTCTCCGGTAAGCAGTCTATCAAATTTTTTACACATTCCGGTTCAGGGTTTTGCTTCTCCCCGCTTATCATTTGTTTCACCTGTCCGATTACCTGCTCGGTATTTAAGCCCGTCACTTCCGCTTCCTGGCGCTTCTTTGTCATTTCGTGCCTTCACGTAGTCAGGGTTGGTTAGAAAATAGCTGCTCTATATTTTCACGACTAGATTGGCTTTAGCTGCCCTTGATGCTCTTTAGGGATTAGTCTCTTTCGTTATTTTTTGTTTCTAAAGGCCGTGACACACTGGCCGCGATTTACTCGCACAAATAAATCGCACGTTGAAACTCCTGTATTGTTCATAAAATCTTGCACATCAAACGCGAAATGTCCTTTGCGAAAAAGCGGCATTTCATTTATTCGCTTCAAGTTCGTTTTTTGCGAGTTTTCGTTTGCGAAACTTTTTATCTATCCAATCATAACAAGTTTCCATGACTGACGTCACCGCACTACCACAACAAACTTCAACATCAAATATCGCGGACCAAGTGATTTTATATGTGTCACAGAATAGCGTCCTTTTCGACAAGAGACATCGTAGTTACAAAGACAACGATTTGAAGGACAATTTGTGGAAAACCATAGCCGAGCAAATAGGCTATGAAGATGGTGGGTTTATAGCTAAATGGTTGTAATACGCACAACTTGCTATCTGATCAGCTCCCTCAGGTTATTAGCATTGGCTTTAAAGTTGTCTCCAGCTAACCTTTAGGTCTAACGTTAACGTTGATAGCAGTTCATGTAAAGAAGATAACAAGCCAGTGGCGATTACACACAAACATAGCTATTTATTGTTTTACTTTAGGCGAGTTCATGTAGGCTACGCTGTCACCGGTTGGGTTGTTTGCCTTGGTGAAAACAGGATGAAAGCTAGCGAACACTGTTGTCTGTGTGCGTGTCAAATAAAGTTCCACAAAAATCTTATTCCGACTGCTGTGTGGATTTCCTGATTACTGATAGCCAAGTTATATAAATAACGAGGAAAACAGACGAGGTCTGCCTGTAGCGATCGTTTTGGAGAAAACTCTTCAGACTTCATGAGTTGATACACTGTATAGAAGACTACGACAAATGTATTTTAAAGATGTTTGCTGAAATGACGTAATGTATTGTTATGTTGTGGTTAACACTTTATATTAGTGGAAGAGATCAAGAGGCAGTGGAACACGTATGTCCGTAAAAGGAGGGAAGAGAAGGAGAGCCTGTTGTAGACAAAACAAACTTTACATAAGTAAAAACGGACACATGCCCGGTTCAATATTTTGCCAATGTAATTTAAGCATGTTCTGTTTTTAACGTTCTGGTAGAGGAAAAAAATATACTTTCGTTCCGTGATGGACCGAACGGATAACCATGTCGTCATCGCTCGACGAAGAGTAATCCATTTTTATTCGCACGGATTTTCAAATGCGAATAATAACGCGAGCTTTTTGTTTTTTCGCATCGTTGCAGATGTGTCAGGTTTTTACGCGAAACATTCGCCGACGAATTTTTCGCACTTTCGCCTCGCTTATTCGTTACGTCCCCGATGTGTCACGGCCTTTACTCTCTGCTATATTGAGAGTGAGAGGTTTATTTTTACTCCATTTATTTTTCACCTCTTATCAGGCGTTATAGTCTAAGTTCCGAAGGTGATTCTTCGTTTTATCTTTTTCGAGCTACGGTTGTGTATTTCTGTTTAGAAGTCTCTGTTCTCTTACTTTTCTGCTCGTGTCTACGAGCCACACCCGTGTTAGTGGGTTGTTTATTATTTTGCTAAGACTCTTTTAGTGGTCCTCACGTCAGTGAGTGACTTGTTCTGTAATCGTGTTTTGTCACGTTTGGCTCATTTTTACAAACCCAAACCCTTACAGAAACCCTTATATTATCCTTATTTTTGCACTTTGATGAAGCTAGCATAGATTGTGATGTTTATTGCCAAAGATTTAAAAGAAATGGTGGTTTACCTTACTTTCTGGTGTTTTGTATGATATTGGCATTGCAGGAACACCACGGAACTATTCAATTTGTATTTTTTTTAGGTTTGGAGAAATAAACAATTTCTTTTTTTGCAGTCCCATTTTTAGGATGTTTCGCGTGTGACGTCCTATAATATAATAGTTTATATTACATAAACAAATAAAAAATAAATACAGTGCAGCTCCGCCCTTCCAGTGGGCCCTCTAGGTCACTGGGCCCTGGGGCGGAAGGCTCATCTCCCCCCACCCGGAACTGCTTTGACCCCTAATAACATAACCACCAATGCCATCAATACTTTTATTAAAATGTTACTTGTATATTACAGCAACAGCAACCTCTGTGACATATGCAGGCACTTTTAATTGAATTGCAGCAGAAATATAAAAACCAATACTTACAGGTTTGTGATTTTTTTCATTGGAGATGTAACTGCTGTCACAACTTTTTCAATGCGTTCCTGTGATAGAAACAGAGGTTTGAGTTAGGGACCTGCATTCATTCTCAGGAGTAATGAGTAAAGCATGAGTAAAGCATGAGTAAAGCATGAGTAAAGCATGAGTAAAGCATGAGTAAATGAGCGAGCTTCAGTGCAGCCATCTCCTGATTCTCAAGCCTTGGTGTTACTATTGACCTCGATCTAACTTTTGACACACAAATAAAAAACAGTGGCTTTCTTTCAGTTATGGAACAGAGCTTAAATTAGGCACATCCTATTATTAGAAGATACAGAAAAATGTATCCATCCTTTTGTCAAATCTCGGCTGCATTACTTTAATGCCCTGCTATCTAATACCCCGCTGAACAATCTCCAGCATGCTCAGAATGCAGCTGCTCACATCTTGACTAGAACTAAGAATTATGAGCATATTTCAGCATACATCACTTCACTAGCTACCAATGAAGTATATGATCGAATTTAAGGTTTTGCTTCTGACTTTTAAAGCTCTGCATGGATTTGCACCAGTCTACATACTAAACTGCTTCTATGTTATAAGTCGGTCACAAGATGTAGGCTACTATATGTGTGGTATAGTTTTTTCTTACAAAACCGCATTACTGTGGAACATCTTTCCAAAATGTATATGAGAATCAGACACAGTCTCAATATTTAGGCCTAGATTAAGAAAGTACCTTTGTGATCAGGGGATGTTTGAGTCTGTGCTATCACAGAAACCCATTCAAACAAGGCGGATGTTGGGGTATGAGGCATCACAGAAACCCATTCAAACAAGGCGGATGTTGGGGTATGAGGCATCACAGAAACCCATTCAAACAAGGCGGATGTTGGGGTATGAGGCATCACAGAAACCCATTCAAACAAGGCGGATGTTGGGGTATGAGGTATCACAGAAACCCATTCAAACAAGGCGGATGTTGGGGTATGAGGTATCACAGAAACCCATTCAAACAAGGCGGATGTTGGGGTATGAGGTATCACAGAAACCCATTCAAACAAGGCGGATGTTTGGGTATGAGGTATCACAGAAACCCATTCAAACAAGGCGGATGTTGGGGTATGAGGTATCACAGAAACCCATTCAAACAAGGCGGATGTTGGGGTATGAGGTATCACAGAAACCCATTCAAACAAGGCGGATGTTGGGGTATGAGGCATCACAGAAACCCATTCAAACAAAGCAGGAGATGGAAAGAGGCGATGGAAAGAGGCAATGGCAAAGGGTTCTTGTAATTTTTTTAACAGGTGTCGGGGAAGCGAGGATTAAGTAAAAATGCGTTAATATTCTGAATCCAGCAGTTCCAGCACTCAATGCCCTCGTTACTGAAGTTCCCTAACGGGAAAATAAAAGTTATTCTATTCTATTAAATTGCCCAGCACTCTGAATACTGAGCGGTATCGCGTGCTGGAACCCCTCACTCAACCTGTCAGGGATGTGGTAGGGACTCAGGCGCAGACAGCACATAAAAAATAAACAAAGCAAAGTCAGAAAACAGGCAGTAGTCAAAAACCAGGAAGTCACAGTAAAAGTACAAAACACACAATCCAAAAGGCGAAGTCAGAAAACAGAAACAAAAGTCAGGAACGTGGAAACCAGACAAAGGGAAACTAGCAGAAACACGGATCAGACAAAGGCTTGTAGTGAAACAGGGCAAAGATGGCAACTGTGACAGACTCGCAAAGAACAGAGTGGAACTTAAATACATGAGACTTAACAAGCAAACAAAAAACAGGTGAGTAGCGGGGCAGGTGAAACACATGAAAACAAAGACACACGAATAACACTGGAAACAAAGTAACAGAAAATACAATGGATTCAAGTACTGACACAACCGTACATTTAATTATCTTTAATGGATTTAATCTAGTAATTAGAGCCTACTTGCTTGTCCATTAAGCTACATTGACCCTTCTATGGGTTGAGCTGTCTGAGTCAAACAGCAGCCTGTATAGAAAGGTGGTGCATGGGTTAGGGTTAGGGTGTCGTACCGTTTAACAGTAAATATATAGCATAGTTTTAGAATCAGTAAGATGGCAGCACTTACAGTGCAATACATCAAACTCAATATTTATAGCGATGTGGAATAATTTTGACACCACTCCTGTGTATGTAGTTACTGAATTCCATGCCTCTATTTTTAACTTAAAGGCCTGAAATATGAATGCATTGCATTTTCAGTTAAAATGTATATTACCGTTTGGATTTGCTGCCACAAGTAAATAACTTGTTAATAGAGGCTCTGATTGATACACACCTCTGTTTTTAACAGTAGTAATGGGCTTACCTGTTGTCGTTTGTAGAACAGCGGGAGAGAAAAGATACAAATCACACCTGGGACAGAACACAGAGAGAAACAGAATAAGTATGCAAGCAGTGTATTAAGTATGCAGGCAGTGTATTACACATCGTACGAAATATACATGCATATCTATTGTCGGTGAAGTGAGTTTAATGAAAAATGTGTTCATTTTCTGAATACAGCAGTTCTCACACTCAATGCCATTGTTAAAATGCCCAGCACTCTGAATACTGAACACAAGTGGCATCGTGTGCTAAAACCCCTCACTCAACTTACATTTAATTATATTTCATGGATTTAATTTAATTATTATTATTTTAAATTACAATAATCAATTAAATCGCCGAATTTGTTGATAGTAACCTGGTGGATCGACCAACAGTCTAAATCAGGTCTTTAGATTAAATAATTTTATTAGTTAAAACCAATTTGCATAAAAGGAAGACATTAAACCAGATGTTAAATTGAAATTACAAGAAAAGAGAGAGAGATAAGCCAGAGCTTTCCAGAATATTCCAATTTTAGCACAGGAGAAACAAGGAAAAGCCAGCAATACAAACTCAGCTGTCATGAGATTACACAACCAAGGAAAGACTTCTTGTGTGTCGACTCCAGGAACCGCTGCAGCACTAACTCCCCTCACAGGACTTCCCAGCTCCACAGCCCTGAACTTAGTTAGCCAAAAAGAAAAGTAAAAAAAGGCTTCACCTTCAGCCCCCCATAAATATCTTTCTCCCCAAGCATTGAGGATATCTGCCCTGATTGGGTGATTCCTACAAAAGGTTTGGAAAGAGGGGGTCAGACTCCTTTATGACATGGACTACTGGCTTATCTAAAAGCTGAGAATTCACTTAAAGTTTATATACAGGTGCAGCTCAAAAAAATTAGACTATCGTGAAAAAGTTCAATATTTTTTGTCACTCATGTCAGAAAGTGAAACTCATATATTATATAGATATAGATGATTATGGCTTACAGCTAATGAAAACCCAAATTCAGTGTCTTGTTTCTCATGGTCTGAGAGCCCTGTAAATGCCCTTTGGCAATTTTTTACTGAGGAGTGGCTTCTGTCTGGCCACTACCATAAAGGCCTGATTGGTGGATTACTGCAGAGATGGTTGTCCTTTTTAGACGGTTATCCCATACCCACAGAAGAACTCTGTTGGGTTTTTAGTCACCTCCCAGACCAAGGCCCTTCTCTCCCTGGCGGCCAGCTCCCAGAGTCTTAGTGGTTCCAAACCAAACAGATAAAACTAGAAATGCTAATACGCCCGGCTGTAATTTATTGTTCAAAGTATCCCATGAGACATTGCAAACACCCTTGCTCAGGTTATAATGTCATATGTTAGATAAAAAAAGTTGTCTGAGTTGAGTTTAATGAAACCAGAATGAACTGGAATGCATGAGACAGGTTTGAACAGCATGCTGGATTTTATACGTTAACGTTTCAGATTGTGTAATAGCGTTATAAAGTGGTGTGTATTTCTCAAATGGATTGTCCCAGACAATAAATGACCACTGAATTTTGAAAGGGACATCTCTATGTGTAGAATTCTATATTTATTTCATATTTAGTAGCAGATATTGATAGTAGAATGATGTGGTTTAATTGCACAAGACTTTCACTGTTTATTTTGCATTTGAGTGAGCAGGGCTTTTCGCGGCTGTTTTGGCATACGATCAGGCTATTGTTGGGTTTATCTTGTTGGAATAAAAAAAAATATATATATATATTCACAAACTCACACAGATGCTATTGTCCACTATGTCACGCATGGGTAGGTATAGACTGGGTGAGGGGTGCTTGTTAAATGGACTTGCTACGGGAAAATAGTGACATTTAGAAACTCCGTATTCGGCAAAAATCGTCACGAATCGTCTACCAATAAAGTTAAAACACAGAGTTGAGCAAAATGATAACACCGGTGTCATTATCACTCGCCATCTGCGCAAAGGGGTTAACTTTACTCACCAGAAGTACATTTATGAGTATTTCTACACATATGTTTTGCCATTTTAAAATAACAGCAAGCAAAAAAATTATGGTGGTTTCTTGACTTGTATACCTTTCCTGTAAGATCCCATTTACAGAACTTTGCAATAATAATTGATAATGTTAACAAGTACCAAACAACACCTATCCAATAATGAATAGATTTAGTATATCAACTTATTTCAACAGATTAAAATTTTCTACCTTTGAAATACCTTCATAATATTTTAATGTCCTTATGAAATCACCCGGAACATGGACCGTCCCTTTATTTCTGCTAGCAACTACAAACTACAAAAATGCACAGGAAAATACACATTATCACGCGCCTTCCTTTTCCGCTGTGTGATAATGTCGTCACTCATGCAGAAGTCAACCCAACGTAAGTACTGCTTTTTTCCTTTCCGAAGTTACAAAGTCAATAAAAATATCTAAAGTTAACAACTGGAACTCACATAGTGAACTAATAAAATGTTACCTTGACTGCGTTGCATGCACAATAAGCTGGCCAGTCTAATAGCGTTGTAGACGCTGCTATGTTTTGTTTTTCAGCAACATTGCAGTTCGACAGATGGACAACACGCAAGTAACGTTATCTTGTACGTTTGCATTTTTAAATAAAAGTCATAGGTGGAAATACATGTATGCTTGTGTTATTTCAGTCACTATATAACTTTCAAACGTTCACATTGCTGTAACAGTCAAGTAACTCCATCATAGTATGCTTGTGTTAAATGAGTACCACTGCAGCCAGTTTACCAAGACGTCATACACGTGTGTGCAGTGGGTGATCTGGGCCAGGGATGGAGTGTGTGCAGTGGGTGATCTGGGCCAGGGATGGAGTGTGTGCAGTGGGTGATCTGGGCCAGGGATGGAGTGTGTGCAGTGGGTTACTATGGTCACCTCACGCCTGGACTACTGCAACTCCCTGCTCGCAAGCTTACCAGCCTGCGCCATACTCCCTCTTCAACTGATCCAGAACGCAGCTGCCCGGCTTGTGTTCAACCTCCCGAAATATTCACATGTCACCCCCCTGTTGAGGTCACTCCACTGGCTGCCAGTTGCAGCTAGGATCAGGTTCAAAGTTCTGACCCTGGCCCACACTGCAGCTAATAGGACAGGCCCCGTCTACCTGCAGGACCTGATCCAGACCTATGTTCCTGCTCGACCACTTCGCTCTTCTACAGCAGGGCGCCTCGCACTTCCCCCCCTCCGTGTCAATGGCGCCCGCTCCTCCCGACTGCGGAGCTTTTCCACCCTAGCTCCCCAGTGGTGGAACGAACTTCCCATTCCCCTACGCTCAATACCAACCCTGCCTGCTTTCCGTCGTGGCCTGAAAACACACCTTTTCAGGCTCCACCTGGACTAATACTTATCTAGGACCTCATGGTATGTCTTCTTGTTGAACTGTGTACCCAAGTTTATACTATTTAGAATAGCGTTGTAGTAGAGATGATTTACCCAGTTCACTGTGAACTGCTCTGTGTTCGTTACTAGGGATAGCTGATACTGTATGGGAAGAATGTGCTTTCTTATCTGTTGTGTAGTTACTTCGATTACCTTCTATATGCACTTACTGTACGTCGCTTTGGATAAAAGCGTCTGCTAAATGACTGTAATGTAATGTAATGTAATGTAATGGGTTATCTGGGCCAGGGAGATGAAGACTTACCAATGATCAGCAGGGTGAGGCCATTACAGAGGATCCCCACGTAGGTCAGCAGGTACATCAGCACTACAAACTGACAACACACAATCAATTCCACATTCAAAAGTTAAAATTTTTTCATAACCATCAATTTAGACATCATTGTCTAATAATAATCAATTTAAACATACTGAGTGGGGAAAGGGGGTTAAAGATACTTTTAACTCTATTTACTTCGGCCCTCCAGAGGCACTTTCCACTTACTTTCTACTAGTTTAATTTAAATGTCAATATCTCTAAAAATATTACCTGCACATCCATGGTTTAAAGTTTGAATACATTTATTTCAGAATAGTCACATGCAGTATATGGGTGATTCTTCAATTCGGGGCACTTTTGACTTTTGGAATTTAAAAAAAATAATATTCTTTAAACTCTGTTTTTTCTATTTCAAAATGTTTATTAATTGGTCTGGAACAAAGATCTTAGCATAGCTTTGATTGTACTTCATTAATTTTGATATTATGATGCTTTTTTCAAAGTTCTCACAGCAAAATGTCATTACCATCACAAAAACAAAACACTGATTTTAATACAAAATGATTTGTGATGGTAATGACAATTTTCAGTTTTGGAGGGAAAAGTTAGCTAGGTTTTGGACTTGCTGAGCTAACTGGTTAGCTAGCATACAATGTACTCTGAATATATGTAAATAAAGTGAAATTTACTATTACTGAATTAAAATACTCAAATAGTAACTTGTTTGGTAATGACGCCTAATAAACATACTCTCAGATCAGGATGTATAAAACTTCAAATTACTTAAATATGTGGGCATCAAAAAATCAGGCTTCTGCCTCATGTCTCTGAATGTTCCTCTGGTACATCTAATTTGCATGCAACAATGTAAGTAACTGTTTGTAAAAACTTTATTGCTCTCTAAAATGTTGGGCGTGATGGTAATGACAGATGTATAAGGGACAGCAATATTTAACTATAAAAAAATTGCAAATTGAACAAATATAAACTATATGAATTTGAAAAATGTATTTTAAGTTGTTATGAGGAAACGCAAAGTAAAGTTTTACTGAATTTAACACTTTTTATTACTTTATTATAGAGAGGATGTCAAAAAGTCTGGGTTGGGGACAAGCCCAAAACAGTGAAATTCTGGCACATTTGAATTTTCAACACATCGAAAAAGTATTAAAATGTCATCATTGAGACACAATTATTTTTTTCATAGCTACTACAACCTAACCCTAACAAATACAATAATTGTTTTTTATAAAAAAATATTTTTTCTTGAAAATCTACCCTGGGGACAGAAAAACTCCCTTAATTGAAGAATCACCCATATACATAATAAACATAACATAAGTAGCCTAATGTATTTAAATTATTAATTTTTTTAAACGTGCAAAAGCGTGTGTGTTTTTACACAACAACAGCAACGTATTTCAGCCCTAAGTGCGATAGGTGGTCGCTGTGGAAATGTCGACTGTACGGGACTTTGGCAAAATGTAATAAGATAAAATCTTCAGGGTTAATCAGAAAACAGCTGTAGCTGAATATACTGGTAAGTACTTGGTTTCCTAAACATATTTATGAGAAATTATGGAGAAAAAATTTTGCTGTCTTCTGAACCGAAAGAGACAGACAGACAGATCTGTGACACTGGAAATGGAGCAAGGCGAGAACAATGCAGGATAGGGAACGCAGGCTGGCGGGAACACTGGAAAACAGACTAGACGGGTTAGCAAGACGTGACAAAATAAAAGACTAAGTTCCAAGACAACAAAAACATGATGAGACTTAAAAATGGCAACGAGACACGATGCAGCGGGTTTGTGGAGATCCCATAAAGGTGACATTGTAGCGCTCGCGGTGTTGTTAAATTTACTAGTAACAGATGCGCATGGGTTTGACCATCGCGCAAGGGGGGAGGTTATTAGAAATATAAAACAACAAGGTTACTGGTCGCCTTATTTACAACCTATGGTAGATGATGCGTTGGCAAAATGTGAAGTGTGTGTACAACAATGTACGCAAAGGCATGACAACACCAATAGGGCACATTCCGGTTCCAGAAGGACCGTTCAGACATCTTGTAATGGATTATGTGGACATGATCAAAAAAGTAAATGGCAAAAGATACATGCTTGTGGTTCAGTAGGTGGGTAGAGGCAGTACCATCAGCAGAACAAGGGGCAGCAACAGAGTTTTCTGACAAGGGAAATAATCCCTAGGTTTGGCATACCAACTGAAATTAGTTCAGACAATGGATCAGCATTTATTTAAAAAACTGTGAAAGAATAAAGCAATTAAGAATTAAACAAAGACTGGGATGTGTTTATCACCCACAGTCACAAGGCATGGTAGAGAGGATAAACGGAACCCTCAAGGCCAAAATTAACAAAATCTGTGCCAACGCGAAACTGAAATGCTTACGGGTCGACCCATGCCTGTCCCCGCATGGAGAGGGCCATATAAAGGCCCCTCTCTGGAACAGCTTCAGATGGAACTTAAAGCATATATGAAACTGCGATACATAGTTATTTATTTACAGAAAAAGAACCGAGAGCTTGAGTTGGAGCCAGAGGTTCCTGATCCGGTGATTCCAGGAGACCGAGTGTACCTCAAGGTCTTCCGAAGGAAGTGGAACAAGCCCAGACAAGAGGGCCCGCCATACAGGTAGAAGGAAGCACCACGTGGTACCATTTGAATAATTGTACTCGGGTTCCAAAGACAATCACTAGTCTACCACCTGGAGGCTTAGAAGATGGGCCAGGTGCAGACCCAAGTGAGTAAAAGACACTATGAAGCAGACCCTAAGGTAACTATTGATAGTCTAGGTCTCTAGGACAACCTAGAGGAATTCCAAATGAGTTTAAGGCAAGAGATGAAATAAAAGCAGGATTTGAGTCAATTTTCATGTGGATAACCCCAAATAAAAATGTAGAATGGATAAATTATATCTATTACAATCAGCAGAGATTCATTAATTACACGGATCATGCTTTGAGTGCGTTAAGAGAACAGGTGCATGCTACTAGTAAAATGGCTTGGCAGAGGATTGGTTGTTGGCAGAGAAAGTAGGAGTTTGTGTACTGTTTGGGGACCAACGTTGTACTTTTATTCCTAATAACACCGCTCTTGAAGGATCATTTACTGTGGCTATGAACAATCTAAGAGATTTAAAGAAAGAAGTAAAAGACAATGCCGGTCCTGATGTTTGCTCAACGCAGACAGGGCTGAAAATTTATTTTTGGTTTGAGGGGGATTTCCCACCTTATGAACAACATTTGGGGGGGACTTCAAATGCTTGGGGCGGTGGGGGGGGGGGGGTATGTCAGGGATGGGTGGCGGCTGAAGAGGTGGTGTAAAAACGGATGGTGCTCTTACAGGCTACACCACCAAGACACACTCAACCATGGCTCGCAGTGAGCATACGGACAGAGCTCTTACAGGCTACACCACCAAGACACCCTCAACCTTACTATTATTTTAAACATATTTGGCATGATATTTATAAAATAATAATCCCAGCAGCTCAGCTGGATCATAGGGGAGAGGATAGCGGGAGTGGCAAGATTTTAAAAATGTGTTTCGAAATGTGAGTTCAAACCTTGATGGAGTCAATCAGATCTGCAACAAAAAACAGCCGCTTGATTTCAGTGATGGCGGAGGCTGCTGTGACAACAATGCGCTGTACATAGAGTATCGTCTGCTCGTCTGTCAGGCTGGTGTCAGGTTCAATGTAAGACCTGAGGAGAGACGGGAGAAGCAGGCAAACGTGTACACACACGCACACAGGCACACACACACCCACACACACTCACACACACACACGCACACACGCACACACGCACACACACACGCACACACACGCACACACACGCACACACACACACACACACACACACAGATGTCACTGTCACAGATTCCATAGACTTTTGGCATCTCTGCTTTCTAACTGGGGGTCTTTAATTGGTAATACTTTTTCTGTGATATAATACAATACAGAATTCCCATTCCCAGTATTATACTTGGTTACACACCCCTACACAAACGTGACCCAACGTGGGCTTGAGAAACAAGAAATAATACAGTTTCTGTCATTAACCCCTTTGTTCAGGCCTCCTAGTGATGTATACCCTGGGGTCTACATCACAAACATCCTACTGCACCATATCAGAAACATCCTACTGTACCATATCACAAACATCCTACTGTACCATATCACAAACATCCTACTGTACCATATCACAAACATCCTACTGTACCATATCACAAACATCCTACTGTACCATATCACAAACATCCTACTGTACCATATCACAAACATCCTACTGTACCATATCAGAAACATCCTACTGTACCATATCAGAAACATCCTACTGTACCATATCACAAACATCCTACTGTACCATATCAGAAACATCCTACTGTACCATATCAGAAACATCCTACTGTACCATATCAGAAACATCTTACTGTACCATATCACAAACATCCTACTGTACCATATCAGAAACATCCTACTGTACCATATCACAAACATCCTACTGTACCATATCACAAACATCCTACTGTACCATATCACAAACATCCTACTGTACCATATCAGAAACATCCTACTATACCATATCACAAACATCCTACTGTACCATATCAGAAACATCCTACTGTACCATATCACAAACATCCTACTGTACCATATCACAAACATCCTACTGTACCATATCACAAACATCCTACTGTACCATATCAGAAAGTGTAGTATCATGTAAAACTGCATATCGTCTTCATCAGCGCTAGTTGGGCTATTATCGGGCAAAATATGAAGTTTCTACGTGCCACGGTCTTCCATATTGCATAAAAGTATATCGACCACTCTACAGTGTGATCTACAAGAGAGCAGATCGGATTGACCGAATAAATATAATAAAAATGACTGTTCTACCAAAAAAAATTTTCAAACACTCCCACTGCCACTACCAAACATGTTTTACAACAAATTTAACAAATGATTTGGTCAATTCATCTGGAATTATAGGAAAGCTAGACCCCGCCTTGAGCTATTATATCTGCCTTATGAGAGGGGGGGCTTCAACTTCCAAATCTAAGATGGTATTATATGGCTGCCCAACTGACCTCAGCATCATATTATTTCTGTACAACAGCGCCCCCTCTCTGGGAACCATACATGAATATCATGAAAGCTGCAAATGTAGGCTTTACCTGAAAGGAAATTGTAAACAATGTAGAGAAATATTTTGTTTTATTTGTATTTTATCCGATATTGGTTAAAGTTCTGTGTGTGTATGTGGGTGTGTGTGTGTCTGTGTAATGTACGTGTTTCTGGTCTGAAACTGTTGTATTGTTACTGTATGTTTCTTTGATAAGAAAATGACAATAAATATATTGTGAAAAAAAGACCAATAAGCTCTCAAGCTTGCAATACTTTGGCATAAACAGCAGGTAATGTGCGTACATCAAGTGAAGCCTGACCTGACGTGGAGCTACGACCATTTTCAGTACGCCGCACGTAAAATCTAATTTGATCTAACATACATTTTTATAAATGAGGCCCCAGGTGTTATAAAGCTTTAAACAAAATGGTACATAACAGACGAAAATGGCTAAAAGTAAGCCTCTGCATGAAGGGGTTAAACAATAATACTTCATAGCACTAGAGGACCAGTATTATTGTCATCACAGAGACCGATAAAGAATGATATCATTAAGACCGTACCAATGATGAACATGTTTCAGCGGGGAAGGTTTTGTTTGGGACTCCATCATTACACTGAGTCTAAGCAGTGGTTGAATTGTAAAATGTTAACTAGGGGGACGGTGTTTGTTTACGGGGCGGGGGTCATGCAGGGGGGTCTGGGAGTATAAATAAAAGCCGTCACGTTTGTTGTAGGCCTACTGGTTTATTTAAAGTGTTTGGAATCAATCCAATGTCGCAGTAAAATTATATGGCGCCGCATGCTAAATCAGATTTAGAGATCACATTCAACTTCACAGTCAGGATACAGCTTTGCTAACTTGATGATGGAAATAATGTGTTAATCCATTGTAACCACATTCACATTGTTCTAGCTAGCAAATAGATCATTACTGCAAATGATATTGTCTCCTCAAAATGCGTTCTGGACTGATGGCTTAGCTCAAGTGACGGTGCAAAGCAGAAGCAATCTTTTATGTTATGTATTTTATCCCCTGCCAAACCAAAAAATATATATATATTTCAGCCATAATTTTACAAACAGAATTGTCCTGCGCCAATAACGAACAGAAGTGGGAACTGTGGCATTAAAACTGTATTACTGAGCAAGAATGTAATTTACATCTATTTATGTGAATTGGCAGTCTTTTACCGATGCAATTCATGTTTTAGGCTATTATAAAAAAAATTATAATTTACCGTTGGCTACAAATTTCATGCCTGAAATACAGCATCCAGTAAAACAGTAGGCTACCATTTTCAGTGCAAAAACAAACTCTGAGACAAGAACAATGTGTTAGATGCCCACTGACCAGGGTTGTCGTAGTGGGGGGACAAGTGGACCTGACCACCCAGGGCCCCAAGGTGGGGAGGGGCCCTCAGAAGGCCCGTACTAAAGAGTTTGCATTGGGAAGGGGGCCCAGAGAGACTGCCTTTGCACGGGGCCCAGAATGTCATGCTACGCCCCTGCCACTGACAGATGACACAGCTGGGCAACGTCATTAGTAATTGACATCGCTTAAACGGATGCTTGACTGAGCAAGGACTTCCATTTGCGTAATGCATGTTGCCTCGATTCCTCGTCTCTGACCATCTCTTTCTCACGTCCTCCGTTGGGTGGAGCTAAAGACCGAGGAAGAGACGCGAGGAAATAATGCAAGGAGTGAAAATAAGCGATTGGACTGAAGTTCTGAACCCAATGCATTTTACAGAATTGCGTATCTTAACAAGGGGGGCGGTTTTCCCAATCTCACTTAACAAGGGGAGCAGTGCTTCCCCGCATTCAACAACAATTCGAACCCTCAGTATCAGATATTTATAACACCTGTCGGACACTGGAGGACCAACTCCCCCCAATATTTAGCAACATTTCACATATAGATGCAAGAATTTTAATTAGAAATTTAGGTGGTAGATCTTTAGGAATGCAAAACTCAATTTTGACTGTATAATAATGTTGTTACATTTCTTGCCTCTTATGCGAAATGGTTGAGCATGATACATGCATCTCGGGTCACAATTTTGAAACGTATTCAAAGTTCGTATTTAGTCACAAATATGGATACATTTTGAATGCTTTGGTTTCAACGGTAGAGCTGGAACTTGCAATGTTAAGAATGGACAGTTGAGTGTTTGGCTAGACTAAGAAATGTGTGGTCGTGACTTTAGGAAGGTGCAGAGAATATAAAGTATGAATAAGCAGCATTTGTATCTGACTTACTGGAATGGGTGAGCTCCGTGGCTCTTGCGGAACAGCTCCGGGGCCTTGTACAGGAGCCGCACGGGGACAGTGAAGCACATCACGCTCAGGGACACGGTGGAAATGACCGTCATGGCACTGAGCTGGACCAGGCAGAGAAGCCCCAACACCAGCCCGGTGAACACCACCCCTGTGCTGCCTACTTCCCGCCAGTAGATCAGGTCCATCACTGCCAGGAGCCGGGGAAAGAGAACTCATTAATATAAAACCATGAAGATAATAAGCATCCATCTCTATGTATATAAATTACTTGCCTGGCCAGGGACGACACTAACAGGAAGACTAAACAATAAATGGGAAGAGGTGAACTTGGAACCCAACTTCCAATTGAAGGCATATAATGGCACTCATGAAACAACTATGTGAAACGGAGAAAAGAAAAACTATTCAGAACATAAACTGTATTTATCTTAGGCATTAATGTTGCAGGGTTTTACAAATAAACTCGGAAATAGATGAATACATATTTAGAATATTAAAAGTGGCGGCCATGAAACTGGTAAAAATTAGATGTACCATATATTGAAAAATGGAGAGACCTTGAAATATCATTAATGTAGTGACTGACATATGGGGCTCTGCACAGTAAATTCATAGCAAAATGTCCAGTGTTAATTCAACTCTACCAGTGTTGATTCTACTCTAGCAGTGTAAATATGAGCCTACTCTTGCCATATGTACTCTGTTAGAGTTGAATTAACACTGGACATTTTACTGTGTATCTTGATGGCCTTAGCGCTTGGTCTAAAACACATGGCGCAAGTCTAGTTAGACGGCATATTATTTGAGCACTAAGTAAGCTGCAAGGTGCAAATGGGCTGAACTTAGTTCCTTCATTAATTATAGACGTGTCTTGGGTGTAATTAAGCAATAGATCAATGTGACATCACACGGATTACTCTCAGCAGTGCTTATATCCAATAACGCAAGAACCTCGAGTGATCTATTGCTTTTTCTACAACAACGTTACCATAAACGTTTAGTGAGTAATTTAAAAATATTGACACAGTAACGTTTGATTCACTCATTCTTTATTTTGGATTTGCCAACTTGCTAGCACCCTGTTGCTGTTGTTGTTGTTTATGCTTCCTAGGCAATAAAGAGTACTCAAGTGAGTATGTCAGTCGTGGGCGGAGTCTGGTTTCGGAAGTAAATTCCCTATGGAAGATAGAATGGGCTTCGGAGACTATCGACTATTTCTTGAAATCTGATTTATAGAATGACCCGAAACGTTCCTGGATTAGCCTGTGTGGTACAAGGATATATTCCATATATCGCATGTTCCAATTTTTATTTTTTAAAGTAATGCATTAATGAATGTAGTTCGACTTGTAGTCCACTTTACCGGACTACATATCCAGTACTGCAACGCACGGGTGGTTCTCGACCAATAAGATATCATCCTCTCGTCTGTCTGACTGTGGCAGATGGGAGACTGAAGACCAGCTACCGTTAGCTTGCTAAGTAGAGAACCCCGCCCGACAAGGTCAGAAACTGCGCTACGGTTAACCACATAAAGCAATTCTAGCTTTTAGTCCTTCAAGCTAGCTAGCTAACATTAGAAAAAAGTGTTTAAAAACTGAGCTGTGTGCTACTGCTGGCTAACGTTATATGAGAACATCTGGAGACAAGGCTGCACGTTCGGAGGAAATTATGGGACATTGAGTTTGTAAACAGTTCCAGCGCTGATATAATCACAAGAAAATACTGAAACGTAAAATATACTCGAAGCTCGTCCAGAAAAACTACATAGTTTGCGAACGGGTGTTATATTGAACAATTCAGTAGAGATGGTTTAAAAGTAAGCTTTAGTTAAAGTCTATGCTCTAAATGAATGGGGAATTTACTTCTGTCAGGACAACTCACATATTTAAATGACATGTTTAATGAATGAATGTGCGGCATAATTATTTTAGTTTGTCGGTGAATGGATCTGCTTTAGTACTGCTCTGGAGCACGGGCATCTCCCCCCACTAAACAGGAGATGACCAGAAACCCCCCCATACTGAAACCCTCCATACTAAAGCAGATCCAAACAACAGGTGGAAGCTGGGGTGGTGGAGGGTGACAGCAAATTTATTTTAGCACAAGCCGTAAGCAACAAAGAGAAGCGCATCAGCATTCAAGCAGTACAGAGAGAACTAATTCTTCGCTTAAAAAGGGTGCTCCATTACAGGTGTGTGCATGTGATTGGTTGAGTATATGACGTGTGATTGCTAGCCGACCATGGTCGGCTACAGCGAGAGGTTCTCCGCGTTTCTTCACGGCGTTCATTTCCGAAACCAGCGTGACGTAGTCACTTGAGTACTCTAGAACACTCTACACACTGGAAGTGCACTTATCGTCATGATCCCACTTGTTTGTGCACATGTTTTCTGCGATCTCGCATTCTCTCTCTTTCTTTCTGTCTCCAGCTTCGCTTGCTTCTTGATTATTGTTAACTAACGCGAGTCAGATAATTACTAACACACTAATCTGCTAACCATGTCTCATGTGATTTACTAACTAATTTACTAACGCTAGGATGGGATAATTACTAACAGACAAATTGACTAATGATCTTCGTCTCGTTTTCCCAAGCTGTTCCTAATTTCTTTCTGTTCTCAAGATAAGTGTTTGCACCTGTCTACACCTGCATTTAAGCCAGTGTTTCCCTGTCTTCCTTGCGAAATTGTTGCCTTGACTTGTACGTTTGAGCGTTTATTTCCAAGCCTGATTCTTGTTATTACCCACGCCTGTACCCTGACTACTGTTTACTGCCTGCCTGTGTATTTTTGACTACTGCCTGCCTGACCTACGAGAATCGCCTGCTGTCTATGGTACTTCTGCTCCGTGGTAGAACTTTGGTTCTGACCCACGCCCGGACATTGACTACGAGCCTGCCTGCCGTTTGTCCGTACCTTTGCCCTCGCTGACAGCTTTCCCTGAATTTTGACCATTGCCTGTGACACCGTTTATGAGACTGCATGCCTTCTCAATTCGGTACCTGTGCTTTGATTGTGGATTTCCTGTGTATGACCATTGCTTGGATATTGATTACGAACTTGAACGCTCCTACTAATAAAGACCCTTGCGGGTTATTATATAAATATATAAGTCGTACATTTTGGGTCCAAACCACCTTGTTCTGTCACACTTATGCTACAAACCCCAATTCCAAATAAGTTGGGACAGTATGTAAAATGCAAATAAAAGCAGAAAGCAGTGATTTGTTAATTATTTTACATATATTTAATTGAAAACAGTACAAAGAAAAGATATTTAAGGTTTTACCTTATCAACTTTATAGATTTTTGTAAATATATGGTAATTCTGAATTTGATGCCTGCAACACATTCCAAAAAAGTTGCCACCATAAGACTGGGAAGGTTGTGGAATGTTCAAAAAACACCTGTTTGGAACATTCCATGGGTAAACAGGTGACTAGGTAACAGGTGATGCAATCATGACTCGGTATAAAAAGAGCATCCACGAAGGCTCGGGCGTTTACGAATAAGGATGGGTCGAGGTTCGCCACCTTGTGAAAAACTATGTGAACGAATAGTCCAACAGATTTAAAAACAACATTTCTCAACTGTCATGGTTCGTGGGTTATCGTTTCTTGTCCTGTTTTCCCGATTGAGAATCTATCAGATTTTTTCCATGTTCCGGTCCAGGGTTTTGCTTCCCTGTGCTCGTTATTCAGTTCACCTGTGCTTCTACCTGCGGGGTATTTAAGTTCCTCACTTCCGCTTCCCCGGTGCTTCCTTGTTATTCATTTGTACATTGAGCCAGGTATAATCAGGTTTAAGCGACCTTGTGATATTAACATGTTTATGTTCACGAGGGACGTGCTTAGCTTTATACAGGTATAGGATTGTGTTCCCCCTATAAGCGTTCTGCGCTATTTATTTCCTTGCTGTTTTCTATGAGGCCATGTTTTCTTTTGGTGGTATTGTTTTGTTTCACCTTTTATCAGATATTTTATAGTTATGTTCTGAATGCGTTTTCTTAGTTTTTTTTCTAGTCTCCTATTATCGGCTCTAGTATTGAGTTCGGGAGATTTAGATTTGTGTTTTACTCATTCTATTTGAGTTTTCCCTATTTTCATGGGTAGATTTAGTTTAGCTGTCAGGAATCCTGTTTTTCTTTTCGTGTTAATTCCCTCGTATTGGTCCTAACTTGTGTGGGTGACTTGTCAAACGCAAGTGTCTTTGCTATCTTACACCCGGGGCAGGAGTCATTATAGCGCCTAGCGCTCACGTCATTTAAATATCAGGTGATCTTCCTGTCCCTCAGTGAAGGGTAATGCCGAATTAAATTGCTTTCAGCCCACTGCATCAACATCCAGGCGATGTGCAAAATATTGTAAAGAGAACTAAGCGTCTAATTAGAAACTAAAACAAATTTGCAGCATGTTACACAATTAGATGTTACACACTACACTGCTACAGCTATTACACACAGTCTGCTCCTGTTACACACAACACTGCTACAGCTATTACACACAGTCTGCTCCTGTTACACACAACACTGCTACAGCTATTACACACAGTCTGCTGATGTTACACACTACACTGCTACAGCTATTACACACAGTCTGCTCCTGTTACACACTACACTGCTACAGCTATTACACACAGTCTGCTCCTGTTACACACAACACTGCTACAGCTATTACACACAGTCTGCTCCTGTTACACACAACACTGCTACAGCTATTACACACAGTCTGCTCCTGTTACACACTACACTGCTACAGCTATTACACACAGTCTGCTCCTGTTACACACTACACTGCTACAGCTATTACACACAGTCTGCTCCTGTTACACACAACACTGCTACAGCTATTACACACAGTCTGCTCCTGTTACACACAACACTGCTACAGCCATTACACACAGTCTGCTGATGTTACACACTACACTGCTACAGCCATTACACACAGTCTGCTGATGTTACACACTACACTGCTACAGCTATTACACACAGTCTGCTCCTGTTACACACAACACTGCTACAGCTATTACACGCAGTCTGCTCCTGTTACACACAACACTGCTACAGCTATTACACACAGTCTGCTCCTGTTACACACAACACTGCTACAGCTATTACACACAGTCTGCTCCTGTTACACACTACACTGCTACAGCTATTACACACAGTCTGCTCCTGTTACACACAACACTGCTACAGCTATTACACACAGTCTGCTCCTGTTACACACAACACTGCTACAGCTATTACACACAGTCTGCTCCTGTTACACAAAACACTGCTACAGCTATTACACACAGTCTGCTCCTGTTACACACAACACTGCTACAGCTATTACACACAGTCTGCTCCTGTTACACACAACACTGCTACAGCTATTACACACAGTCTGCTCCTGTTACACACTACACTGCTACAGCTATTACACACAGTCTGCTCCTGTTACACACAGGAGCAGACTGTGTAAGACAGTAGACAGTAGTTTAAGAAGGCAGTTAAGATCCTTAAGGATCCATCTCACCCGGGTAACGAACACTTTGTACGGCTGCGCTCAGGCAGGCGCTTCAGGACTATGTCTACCCGTACAAACAGACTTAAGTTTAGTTTCTTTCCCAGGGCCATAAATGCACTCAACGCTGCTAAGTTTTGAGGAAAAAAAAAAACAATTTCTTCTGTGCAATACAAGTGGGATCTGTGCAATCAATCTGTTAATTTGCCTAGTTTACATTTTACATTTTATATTTATCTACACATTCTCTTTATGTCTATTTATGTCTCACTTCTTGTTTTTATATTGTCTTGTTGTGTGTTAGCACTTGGGTTTGCACTTTCAATTTCGTTGTACTTGTACAATGACAATAAAGATCATTCATTCATTCATTCATTACACACTACACTGCTACAGCTATTACACACAGTCTGCTCCTGTTACACACAACACTGCTACAGCTATTACACACAGTCTGCTGATGTTACACACAACACTGCTACAGCTATTACACACAGTCTGCTCCTGTTACACACTACACTGCTACAGCTATTACACAGTCTGCTCCTGTTACACACTACACTGCTACAGCTATTACACACAGTCTGCTCCTGTTACACACTACACTGCTACAGCTATTACACACAGTCTGCTCCTGTTACACACTACACTGCTACAGCTATTACACACAGTCTGCTCCTGTTACACACTACACTGCTACAGCTATTACACACAGTCTGCTCCTGTTACACACAACACTGCTACAGCTATTACACAGTCTGCTCCTGTTACACACTACACTGCTACAGCTATTACACACAGTCTGCTCCTGTTACACACAACACTGCTACAGCTATTACACACAGTCTGCTGATGTTACACACAACACTGTTACAGCTATTACACACAGTCTGCTCCTGTTACACACTACACTGCTACAGCTATTACACACAGTCTGCTCCTGTTACACACAACACTGCTACAGCTATTACACACAGTCTGCTGATGTTACACACAACACTGCTACAGCTATTACACACAGTCTGCTCCTGTTACACAAAACACTACTACAGCTATTACACACAGTCTGGTCCTGTTACACACAACACTGCTACAGCTATTACACACAGTCTGCTCCTGTTACACACTACACTGCTACAGCTATTACACACAGTCTGCTCCTGTTACACATAACACTGCTACAGCTATTACACACAGTCTGCTCCTGTTACACACAACACTGCTACAGCTATTACACACAGTCTGCTCCTGTTACACACAACACTGCTACAGCTATTACACACAGTCTGCTCCTGTTACACACAACACTGCTACAGCTATTACACACAGTCTGCTCCTGTTACACACAACACTGCTACAGCTATTACACACAGTCTGCTCCTGTTACACACAACACTGCTACAGCTATTACACACAGTCTGCTCCTGTTACACACAACACTGCTACAGCTATTACACACAGTCTGCTCCTGTTACACACAACACTGCTACAGCTATTACACACAGTCTGCTCCTGTTACACACAACACTGCTACAGCTATTACACACAGTCTGCTCCTGTTACACACTACACTGCTACAGCTATTACACACAGTCTGCTCCTGTTACACACAACACTGCTACAGCTATTACACACAGTCTGCTCCTGTTACACACAACACTGCTACAGCTATTACACACAGTCTGCTCCTGTTACACACTACACTGCTACAGCTATTACACACAGTCTGCTCCTGTTACACACAACACTGCTACAGCTATTACACACAGTCTGCTCCTGTTACACACAACACTGCTACAGCTATTACACACAGTCTGCTCCTGTTACACACAACACTGCTACAGCTATTACACACAGTCTGCTCCTGTTACACACAACACTGCTACAGCTATTACACACAGTCTGCTCCTGTTACACACAACACTGCTACAGCTATTACACACAGTCTGCTCCTGTTACACACAACACTGCTACAGCTATTACACACAGTCTGCTCCTGTTACACACAACACTGCTACAGCTATTACACACAGTCTGCTCCTGTTACACACAACACTGCTACAGCTATTACACACAGTCTGCTCCTGTTACACACAACACTGCTACAGCTATTACACACAGTCTGCTCCTGTTACACACAACACTGCTACAGCTATTACACACAGTCTGCTCCTGTTACACACAACACTGCTACAGCTATTACACACAGTCTGCTCCTGTTACACACAACACTGCTACAGCTATTACACACAGTCTGCTCCTGTTACACACAACACTGCTACAGCTATTACACACAGTCTGCTCCTGTTACACACAACACTGCTACAGCTATTACACACAGTCTGCTCCTGTTACACACAACACTGCTACAGCTATTACACACAGTCTGCTCCTGTTACACACAACACTGCTACAGCTATTACACACAGTCTGCTCCTGTTACACACAACACTGCTACAGCTATTACACACAGTCTGCTCCTGTTACACACAACACTGCTACAGCTATTACACACAGTCTGCTCCTGTTACACACAACACTGCTACAGCTATTACACACAGTCTGCTCCTGTTACACACAACACTGCTACAGCTATTACACACAGTCTGCTCCTGTTACACACAACACTGCTACAGCTATTACACACAGTCTGCTCCTGTTACACACAACACTGCTACAGCTATTACACACAGTCTGCTCCTGTTACACACAACACTGCTACAGCTATTACACACAGTCTGCTCCTGTTACACACAACACTGCTACAGCTATTACACACAGTCTGCTCCTGTTACACACAACACTGCTACAGCTATTACACACAGTCTGCTCCTGTTACACACAACACTGCTACAGCTATTACACACAGTCTGCTCCTGTTACACACAACACTGCTACAGCTATTACACACAGTCTGCTCCTGTTACACACAACACTGCTACAGCTATTACACACAGTCTGCTCCTGTTACACACAACACTGCTACAGCTATTACACACAGTCTGCTCCTGTTACACACAACACTGCTACAGCTATTACACACAGTCTGCTCCTGTTACACACAACACTGCTACAGCTATTACACACAGTCTGCTCCTGTTACACACAACACTGCTACAGCTATTACACACAGTCTGCTCCTGTTACACACAACACTGCTACAGCTATTACACACAGTCTGCTCCTGTTACACACAACACTGCTACAGCTATTACACACAGTCTGCTCCTGTTACACACAACACTGCTACAGCTATTACACACAGTCTGCTCCTGTTACACACAACACTGCTACAGCTATTACACACAGTCTGCTCCTGTTACACACAACACTGCTACAGCTATTACACACAGTCTGCTCCTGTTACACACAACACTGCTACAGCTATTACACACAGTCTGCTCCTGTTACACACAACACTGCTACAGCTATTACACACAGTCTGCTCCTGTTACACACAACACTGCTACAGCTATTACACACAGTCTGCTCCTGTTACACACAACACTGCTACAGCTATTACACACAGTCTGCTCCTGTTACACACAACACTGCTACAGCTATTACACACAGTCTGCTCCTGTTACACACAACACTGCTACAGCTATTACACACAGTCTGCTCCTGTTACACACAACACTGCTACAGCTATTACACACAGTCTGCTCCTGTTACACACAACACTGCTACAGCTATTACACACAGTCTGCTCCTGTTACACACAACACTGCTACAGCTATTACACACAGTCTGCTCCTGTTACACACAACACTGCTACAGCTATTACACACAGTCTGCTCCTGTTACACACAACACTGCTACAGCTATTACACACAGTCTGCTCCTGTTACACACAACACTGCTACAGCTATTACACACAGTCTGCTCCTGTTACACACAACACTGCTACAGCTATTACACACAGTCTGCTCCTGTTACACACAACACTGCTACAGCTATTACACACAGTCTGCTCCTGTTACACACAACACTGCTACAGCTATTACACACAGTCTGCTCCTGTTACACACAACACTGCTACAGCTATTACACACAGTCTGCTCCTGTTACACACTACACTGCTACAGCTATTACACACAGTCTGCTCCTGTTACACACAACACTGCTACAGCTATTACACACAGTCTGCTCCTGTTACACACAACACTGCTACAGCTATTACACACAGTCTGCTCCTGTTACACACAACACTGCTACAGCTATTACACACAGTCTGCTCCTGTTACACACAACACTGCTACAGCTATTACACACAGTCTGCTCCTGTTACACACTACACTGCTACAGCTATTACACACAGTCTGCTCCTGTTACACACTACACTGCTACAGCTATTACACACAGTCTGCTCCTGTTACACACAACACTGCTACAGCTATTACACACAGTCTGCTCCTGTTACACACAACACTGCTACAGCTATTACACACAGTCTGCTCCTGTTACACACAACACTGCTACAGCTATTACACACAGTCTGCTCCTGTTACACACAACACTGCTACAGCTATTACACACAGTCTGCTCCTGTTACACACAACACTGCTACAGCTATTACACACAGTCTGCTCCTGTTACACACAACACTGCTACAGCTATTACACACAGTCTGCTCCTGTTACACACAACACTGCTACAGCTATTACACACAGTCTGCTCCTGTTACACACAACACTGCTACAGCTATTACACACAGTCTGCTCCTGTTACACACAACACTGCTACAGCTATTACACACAGTCTGCTCCTGTTACACACTACACTGCTACAGCTATTACACACAGTCTGCTCCTGTTACACACTACACTGCTACAGCTATTACACACAGTCTGCTCCTGTTACACACTACACTGCTACAGCTATTACACACAGTCTGCTCCTGTTACACACAACACTGCTACAGCTATTACACACAGTCTGCTCCTGTTACACACTACACTGCTACAGCTATTACACACAGTCTGCTCCTGTTACACACAACACTGCTACAGCTATTACACACAGTCTGCTCCTGTTACACACAACACTGCTACAGCTATTACACACAGTCTGCTCCTGTTACACACAACACTGCTACAGCTATTACACACAGTCTGCTCCTGTTACACACTACACTGCTACAGCTATTACACACAGTCTGCTCCTGTTACACACTACACTGCTACAGCTATTACACACAGTCTGCTCCTGTTACACACTACACTGCTACAGCTATTACACACAGTCTGCTCCTGTTACACACTACACTGCTACAGCTATTACACACAGTCTGCTCCTGTTACACACTACACTGCTACAGCTATTACACACAGTCTGCTCCTGTTACACACTACACTGCTACAGCTATTACACACAGTCTGCTCCTGTTACACACAACACTGCTACAGCTATTACACACAGTCTGCTCCTGTTACACACTACACTGCTACAGCTATTACACACAGTCTGCTCCTGTTACACACAACACTGCTACAGCTATTACACACAGTCTGCTCCTGTTACACACAACACTGCTACAGCTATTACACACAGTCTGCTCCTGTTACACACAACACTGCTACAGCTATTACACACAGTCTGCTCCTGTTACACACAACACTGCTACAGCTATTACACACAGTCTGCTCCTGTTACACAAAACACTGCTACAGCTATTACACACAGTCTGCTCCTGTTACACAAAACACTGCTACAGCTATTACACACAGTCTGCTCCTGTTACACACTACACTGCTACAGCTATTACACACAGTCTGCTCCTGTTACACACTACACTGCTACAGCTATTACACACAGTCTGCTCCTGTTACACACAACACTGCTACAGCTATTACACACAGTCTGCTCATGTTACACACAACACTGCTACAGCTACATTTTTAAGGTTTATAGCGGCCCCCGTGGACGGATTTGGAAATACTTTGGCATGCATGCATCCTCAGTGGTATCTCAAATGTTATTCTCGAGTTTTATTCAAATTGGATGAACAGTCGATGAGTTATGGCCATTTCTATGATAGGCCATGCCCAATCTCACATTGATTGGCTCACAGTTCCCGTAGTTATTGTCTGATATAGCTGGATTATAGTTAGCAATTATAATTAGGTACACTAATGATATGTACCAAGTCTCGTCCAAATTGGTCAAGAAACAAAAAAGCCTTAGGGAAAAAGCTATTTTGCATATTATGCAAATTAGCAGAAAATTTTATATAGCGGACTTTCACGATATTGTGCATGCAAGTACAAATACTTCCAGGGAATACTCATTGAAAATCTGGTGTGAATTGGACACAGGGTATGAGAGATATTACATTAAAACTGTGAATACATTGAAAATATAATTATAGCACTGATTGTGGTGAGATTTTAAACACTCTTCATTTCATACATTTATGATGTGTGCCAAGTTTCAAGTCTCTATGTGATGTGCCATCTCACGTGAAATTTAGCAAACATGTGGAAAAAAAGTTATAAAATAATAATAATTTATTAAAACCAGTGGTTTTAATAATAATAATTTATTAAAACCAGTGGATTACACACAGCCCTTCGGGCTCAAACCCTAATTAACTCGTTATCACGGGAAACAACAGTTGTTATCATGAGATAATGACATAAATAACTCGTTATCACGGGTAAACAGAGTAAAAAAAAGTATGAATACATGGCCTCCATAGCATTTGCCTCACTTTCTAAATCCTCTATTTTTGAGTTGCTTGATGTAAAAGCTAATAAAAACTTCTCCAGCTCTTCATCAATAGGTTTGAGTTGGTTGTCAAGCGCAGACGAAATCTCCTCACGGGCAATTTCCCTAATCATTTCCCCAAGGGATTCGGGATCCATTGTTCCACTGCGTAGTTTGCAAGGCATAAGCTAAGATTGTTCTGGAAAATTTAAAATAATAATCAAAACACCATAACCATAACCTAATTTATAATAAATTAATTTGGAGGAACAGCGTGGTAGGAGCTGAGCGTTCTCACGCCGGAAGTCATCATCATTGTATCGGTTTTCTATATTTTATTAAGTTTGGTTAAGTTATGTTAACTTGGCTAAAACATAAGAAAAACAATTCACCCTTACTCATCTTTCAATGTCATAACTTAAAATGTTAAGTTTATGCAATCCAATTTCAAGTAAACTCAACAAATATTATTGAGTGAATATAACATTTACTAAATTTTTCTAAGGCAATCGCTTTCGTAGATTTCTTTAAGTAAAGACAACTTGTCATATTTTACACTGCGGTAACAGTAATTGGGCAGTGTTATAATGATTAAATCAACACTTTTTGTCCTCCGCTCCCCATCATCGACCCGTGCTTCATCATTTATGCATTCATATACTGGAGGCTATGTCACTTAAAAAGCGTATAAAAGCTTCTAATCATGTATTTTGGCTCATCGCTACTGCTGTCTCTAAGTGGCTCTAATGACAATTTGAGTGCGTGCATATTTCTGAACAGCCGAGTTCAGAAGCACTCCGATCAACACACACAAGCACATGATAGGGCCTACTACAGGTGCAAATCTGAGCTTGGAGATTGCCTGATTAAAATACAACATTGAAGAATCAATTCCTCATGTATAAGAGTCTCTACAGACAGCACACCACCTCTACACCCATAAAGCAATATTGACACAGATAAATCCCAATTACCAACAGTCAAAATCGGTTCACGGACATTGCAATGCAGTTCTGGACAATGACAAGAACTCACGTCACGCTACTCTGAATGCTAGGTATGCTTTTTTACTCTCCAATGAAATCCTTTAGACAATCAGGAAGTTCCATAGTCTGGTTTTGGAGCATCTGTTTCAATACAACCAACCAAATGAGTCCCCAGTGAATCCCCCCCACCCCGCCTGGTCCCAGTGGGACTGGCCGCAGCCCAGCTACGCACACTCCCAGGTCTTTGTGTCTCACCTTTGCTGGCCATTCTGGCTGATCCTGTGGTAAGTCTCCTGTCTCTGCTGCTCAGCTCATAGAGCTGTTTTTGGATTCCACAGCTCTGTCAGCAGTAAAGACTCCAGCTGGTGTAATTATAAACTGCACAATTGTACACGCCCCCACCCAAACATGCACTTACTCTCACTCTCTCTCTCACTCTCTCTCTCTCTCTGTCCATCTTAAGACTCTGGGAACATGAGATGTCAGCATGTGCTCGGGTAGACTGACAGTTTTGCAGTCTCCTGTGAGAGACACTCTTCGTGTAACTGACCCATACTCCAACCAGTCCCCATGGTGTCATTACCATGGAAACACCTCAGCAATCTCAGACAGGGGATAGTGTGAAGTAATGTACATGGGGAAAGTCACACTTTCAGTTTAAGACATTTAAAATGCCAGTGAATTTGGTTCTGTGGCTTCATTTAACACCTGATCAGGTCTATTGCACCTAAAATAATCTACCTGCCCCTTAAAAACATTAAAGTTGCAATACTCTAGAGTTAAAAAAATTACAAACCCTGCGTTCTGTTATGTCCGAATAAATACTTTTTTTATTTTTATCTGCATAATCTACACTATGCTATCAAAATAAGGCCCCTCGTTCCAGTAGTAAAAAAATCAAGCAGAGATCACACAAAGGAGCTTAAAATAACTTGATGATTAAGTTATTTAGAAGTACAGATTGGTGTACATGCAGTGCAGTCCAAAAATATTTGGATAGTGTCACATTTTGTTGTTGTTTTGGCTCCTCCAGGACTTGGATTTGAAACTGAACAAATGGTTGGCAAAATGGCAGTAAGTCATCAAGGGTTTGGGGTATCAGACGAGCCTCAAACCTGCCAGATAAGCAGTAGATATGGATGGATCACTTTAAGGGTTGTTTCGCCTGACTCATTTTCCTATTGAACTCTTGAAAAATAAGTCAGAAGAAACCTTTAATTTCCACCATTAATCCACATTTACTGCATATCCATTTAGGCAATCATGTGTTCCATACTGTTACAGCTTCATCTAGAACCCCCCAATTCCAATAGAGATCCATTCAAATGCAGAGAGGTTAAGAGTACCTGCAAATAAGATGTCAAGTAGGGTTGGGCGATGTCTACTCAAATGTGACATCATGATGTGCACATCCAAACATCGTGATGGACGATGACATCGTCCTATTGTGGTTTGTTTTAATTCATAAATTATTAATTTATGTTTCTCCTGACTAATTTTCCTATTGAACTCCATGGAAAAATAAGTCAGGAGAAGAAACCCTAAAAGTTATCCATCCGTATCAACTGTATTTCTGACAGCAGAGTGATGGTTTAAGGCTTGTTTGATAGGTCAGACCCTTGATGACTTGGAGCCATTTAGTCAACTATGTGTTCCATATTGTTCCAGTGTAATTTACAGCTAAATCTAATCCCACCCCCCAGTTCCCATAGAGATCCATTCAAATGCAGAGACGTTATAGTATCGCTTGTAAGAGTACCAGAAAATAAGGTATCAAGTGTCTTTTGATGTTGTTGGGTCACAGACATCAGGAAGTCATGGCATGCAAAGGATATGCGACCAAATATTTAAAATGATTACTTTATTCTATATATAAATGCAGGGGTGCCAATAATTGTGGCACACATGCTTTTGTTAAAAATAATTATTTCTTGATGAGGGTTTTTTTTTTCTCATAATAAATTTACTTCAATTGAAGGTTGGATATTAAGCGAATTCACCAAAAGGCGTTTTTTTTAATAACCCTTTTAACTCATCTTTACCAGGGCTGCCAAGAATAGTGAACAGAAGCTAACCTGACCTCTAAATGGTACAAAGTTAAACACGACACATTTCTTCAAATGTTCCTGGCTACAAGAAGTATACGCAAGCTATTATAGTTGCCCAAGGAGGAGTTACAAAGTACTAACTACTTGTAGAGAAGAACACTTTGCCAACTGGACAAACACAGCAGGTGTCGAAGTCTGAGAACGGATTGTTTTCATTATTTATCACAGGCTAATATAACTATGACTCTTATACTTATGCATGATTAGCCTACATCATTTTTTTAATTATAACTATAGCCTAAGTAAAAAAAACAAAATTTAAAGAAATGTTGGTAGCGTATTCTGGGTAGAAAGGCAGATTCATTCAATTAATAGCTAGATTGTTTTCGTTTTAAATAGCCCAGATATTAGCATATTGACTTTTAGGAACGCACATTTGTTAATATTGCAATAGACTAAAGGTTGTGACAACGAATAGAGAAACGCTTACCTTATGGCGAACGAACCAGATATGTTAGCTTCCCATTTCACACGAGCGTTTTGGAAATGTGTTAAAATGTGTAACTACTCTCAATAATGCGTTATGAATAAGAAGTGTAATTAGAGTACCATACTTGCATTATTCCTTTATAAGTATGTTCATGAACAGTCAAGAATTGTTAGTGTCCTCAGAATTTTGGTCCCCACTGTATAACATACATAACAAAGAGAATTAACTGTGGATAAATCTGGCAGGCTACGTACTTACCTTACACTGCGCAGCTAACCCTCTTCAAACTTGAAACTTGTGAGCGTTGCCCCACTTATTACCTTACGATCATTAGCTAATGAGCTAGCCTGCTAGGCTTGTTAAAACCGAATACATCACTCGGTAGTTAAGTTAACGTTAACTGAAAATATCATAAGTGAAACAGTGTGGTCTTTAGCTGATGTGCAAGCAAGCTAACGTTAGTTGGTTAATAGCCATTTTAAAATATTGTGGCGAGCGTGCAAGCAAGAATGGAAGGTCCACACAAGTTCTCAGCTGCTTAAGTGACCTGTGCCCCATACACCGCACGACTCCAGGTCACGTGTTTATTTCAAACAAAGCATGAAGGAACTCGATTAGCTATCCGCTAATCGCGGAGGTACACATTTAACGCACACACATTCATTCACGGTATTCGCATTCATTCACACAAACTACAGTTAGATTAATACAGATAACAATTATAACGTAAATGATTAACAATATGGAAACAACATTGGATCCAAACGGTATAGTTAAACATGAGTTATTACGAGAAATCGCTAACATTCGCGATTTCCCATGGCGCATTGCGCCCACAAGTATGCATTTACATGCGACCCAGCTTCCGGGTCGCTACATAGCCCCCTTCTAAGGGGTCAGTTGTCCCCAACGACCCCATCACCCAATACAAAGTCCCGGTAACGTGCCGGTGGTCGCCGTAGGCGGCCCGGCCGCCTGGAGGGTGCAGGAACTGCTATTGTTGGGGAGCCAACCGGCTCCGTACGGGCAGTGTCCGGGCTGGCCCCCCCCTCCTCAACAGGCGGTACGAGCACAACAGGCGGGGTGAGCACAACAGGCGGGGTGAGCACAACAGGCGGTGAGAGAGGGCGGTAGGGTGCCAGCCTGTCCCGGTGGAGTACCACCAGGCGGCCCCGACCGGGCATACGCACCCGGTACACCACCTCCGACAGTCTCTCCAGGACTTCTCCCGGCCCTTGCCAGTGACTCCGCAGTTTGGGGGAGACCCCCTTCTTGCGGACGGGGCAGTAGATCCAAACTTGATCCTTTGGCGAAAATGCCTGTCCCCGACACCGGGTGTCGTACGCCCGTTTCTGCCGCACCCCAGAATTAGCCTGCGCCTGGCGGGTGTAGTCGTGGACCACCCGGAGACGGTCCCGTAGTCGGCGGAAGTATTCCATTTCCTTTCCCCCAGCGATCTCAGGCTCGGGCGGGGCCCCGAACACCAAGTCCACCGGTGTCCGGAGCTCCCGCCCGAACATGAGAGCAGCAGGGGTACACTGGCTGGACTCCTGCACGGCAGTGCGGTAGGACCACAGGACCAGGGGCAGGTGTCGGTCCCAGTCTCGCTGGTGCTGGCTGGTGAGGATGGCGAGTTGGGTGGTCAGGGTACGGTTGAACCGCTCCACCAGCCCGTCGCTCTGTGGATGGAGCGGTGTCGTCCTGGTTTTACTCACCCCCAGCCGCCGGCAGACCTCGCCGAACACCTGCGCCTCAAAGTTCCGCCCTTGGTCGCTGTGTAGTTCGGTGGGGACCCCAAAGCGGGCAAACATTTCCTCGACCAGCCTCTCCGCAGTGGTAGCTGCACTCTGGTCTGGCACCGCGTACGCCTCAGGCCATTTGGTAAAATAGTCCATGGCCACGAGGACGTAGCGGTTGCCGGAGTCAGTCACGGGGAAGGGCCCGAGGATGTCCACCCCCACTCGTTCCATTGGGGCCCCCACCAGATACTGCTGTAGTGGGGCGTGGGAGCGTTGGGTCGGCCCTTTCCGGGCGGTGCAGGAGTCACAGCAGTGGACATGTAGTTCGACGTCCCGCCGACAGCCAGGCCAGTAGAACCGCTCCCGGAGGCGGTGCAGGGTCTTGGAATTCCCGTAGTGCCCCGTCCCCACCGACCCATGGACGAGTTGGAGCACTTGGGAACGGAGCACATGGGGCACCAGCAGTTGGAGGAGGTTGCTTCTTCCTCCAGGGGCCTGCCACCTCCGGTATGCCACCCCGTGGTGCAGCTCGAAATTCCCCCACTGGGAATGGAAGGCCTTCACCTCCGGTCCCAGGGCGGACACTTCCGCCCACTCTGGACGTCGCCCCGCCTCCAGCCAGCCTCTCACCTTGCCCACTGTGTTATCAGCTTCCTGCTGTTGTTGCAGCTGTGATGGGTTTAGCTGGAGCCACCCGTCTTCCGGACGGGTCGCTTGCACGGCTGTCACTGTGAACGCCGGCTGGTCGTGTTCCTCCTGTCGCCGGCAGTAGCGACATTCCATAGCCGCACAGGGACGCCGCGAGAGAGCGTCGGCATTGCCATGGTGTCGCCCCGCTCGATGCTGGATGTCGAAGTCGTACCCTTGGAGGGCCTCCAGCCAGCGGGCCACCTGGCCTTCGGGGTTCTTGAAATTCAACAGCCAGGTGAGCGAGGCATGGTCCGTGCGGACGAGGAACCGGCTCCCGTGCAGGTAGGGCCGGAAGTGGCGAAGGGCTAGGACTACTGCCAATAGCTCGCGCCGAGTCACACAGTAGTTCCTCTCTGCTCGACTCAAGGCGCGGCTGAAGTACGCCACGGCCCGTTCTCCCTCCTCTCCTGGCTGAGAGAGGACTGCCCCGACCCCCACATTGCTGGCATCGGTGTCCACAATGAAGGTTCTTTTTACGTCGGGGTAGGCCAGCACCGGAGCTTCTACCAGGGCTGCCCTGAGCTGGGCGAAGGCTGTGGCACAGGCGTCGTCCCACTGGAACGGCCGCCCTTTGTCGGTGAGGCGATGGAGCGGGCTGGCGGTAGTGGCAAAGCCTCGGACGAAGCGACGGTAGTAGGAGGCCAGGCCCAGGAAACTCCGCAGTTCGTTGATAGTAGCAGGGGTTGGCCAGTCCCTGACGGCAGCCACTTTAGCAGGGTCGGTAGCAACGCCCTGGGCACTGACCACGTGACCCAGGAAGGCCGTCTCTCTGCGCAGCAGGTGGCACTTCTTGGGGTTTAGTCGCAGCTCGGCTCGTCGGATAGTCGCGAAGACTTCCTGCAGGTTAGCCAGTGCTAGGTCGAAGGCGTTGCCATGCACCAGCAGGTCGTCCAGGTAGACTATACAGCGACTTTGGGGAATGGCTGCCAGTACCCGCTCCATCAGGCGCTCGAAGGTGGCCGGTGCGTTGCAGAGCCCGAAAGGCATTACCCGGAATTGCCATAGCCCCTGCCCAATCGTGAAGGCAGTCTTTGGTTTTGCGTCGGGGGCCAGTTTCACCTGCCAGTAGCCGCTGCGTAGGTCGAGAGAGCTGAACCAGCTGGACCCCGCGATGTGGTCGAGAGCGTCGTCGATGCGGGGAAGCGGGTAGGAGTCTTTCTTAGTGACAGCGTTGAGGCGGCGGTAGTCAACGCAGAACCTCCAGTCGCCGTTCTTCTTCCCCACCAAGACGGCTGGGGCCGCCCAGGGGCTGTCAGAGGGCTCGATTACTCCTGCAGCTGCCATTTCTTTAATCTTTTCCTCTGCTGCCTGTCGTTTTGCGAGTGCCAGGCGGTGTGGCCGCAGCCGGATGGGCTGGGCAGACCCAGTCTCTATGTCATGCTGGACCAGACCGGTCTGACGGCAGTCCTCGTCACGGGCGGCGAAGATGTCGGCGTAGTCTTCGAGCAGGCGCTTCAACTGGCGGCGTTGCTGGAGGTCGAGCCCCTCGCTGCTGCGGTGCCACAGCTCACTAGTGGCCTCAGACGTCTTGGCGGCGGGACCGGGGGCAGGCTGACTGGTGACCGGTGGGTTGGTTGCGATGGCGGCTCGTTCAGGCTGAGGTCGGGGCAGCGGTGGCAGTGAGGCTGGGACGTGCTGAGCAGCTGCGGCTTGGTGAGGGCCCTGTCGGGTCTTCTTCCCCTCACGATGGTGCTGGAGTGCTATGGTTTCGGTGCCGAGGGTGATGGCTGCCCCCGACACGTCAACACGCGCGCCCCAACGTTTCAACAGGTCCAGGCCAATGATGCAGGGCTCCTGGATGTTGGCGAGCCAAAACTCATGGACGAGCCCTTGTTCGCCAACGCGGATCTGCAGCGCCTTCTTCCCTTTCATGACCGACGTCTCTCCCGTCACCGTTGTCAGCCGGGTGTTGGTTGGTGACCATGCCGTAGGTAGTGGTCCGGTGGTACCCGGAAGGAGCCCCGGCCGTACCAGGGAGATGGTGGACCCCGTGTCCACTAGGGCCCGGCAAGTGTGGCCGTCGAGCTGGCAGTTCAGGTATAGCCCTTGGGTGTAGCCTAGGCGGCCTACGGGCGTGCATCGGCCGTAGAGAGGGGCTGAAGGCTGGAGTGGCGGTCCCCTCACTGGGCCACTCCGCTGTCGTTTCCCGCCGGCTGTCTGGTTCTCACTTTTGGTGCTGGGGCCGGGCAGTCACGAGCGATGTGCCCCGGCTCGTCGCAGCGGTAACAGCGGTTGGTCAGCCCTGGTTGCCATCGTCGAGTCGCTGAGGGCCAGTTTGCAGACCGTGGGGGTGGTGATCGGGCTCGGCGGACCTCTGCTGTGTCATCCTCCTCGTTGTAGTCGGCCAGCCTGATGCGTGGCCCTGGGGAGGAGGTTCTCTGTGGGTCGGCCCGGGTGGCGAGTATTGCCTCGGCTCGTTCGGCTTCCTGAATGGCTTCGCTGAGCGTGCGGGGTGTGGTGAGGCGGACGTGCTGGCGCAGTCGCTCTGGCGTGAGTGCCTGTAGGAAGGCGTGGAGGGCTAGCTCTTCTTGAGCCGTTGCGTGGAACTGCGGGTAGCCCCGTTGGGCGTGCAGCTGTACGTCGGCGGCGAAGGTGCCCAGGCTCTCTCCCTCTTGTCGGCGGCGGTTGGCCAGTTCCTCTCGGCTCTGGTCGGCGAATCGGTGCTGTCCGAACCGTCTCTCCAAGGCGGTGGTCAGGGTGTGGTAGTTACGCTGTTCCGTAGGCCCGAGGTCGAGCAGCACCTGTATGGCTTTTCCTTCCAGAGCCAGTGCTAGGTGTGTGGCAGCCTCCTCGCTGCTCCAGCCGTTGTGCCATGCTGCTAGCTGGACCTGGGACAGGTACGGCTCCAGCGGCGTTAGCCCGCCGAATTTGGGCAGTTTGGCTGGCGTTCGGGGTACTGTGGCGATGGGTGGCCGACTGAGTACCGGCGCCCCTGGTGGTAGCTCGTGGGCAGCGGCGGTGGTGATGGGTTGCTGCAGTTCGGCGTTGGCAGCCTCTGTGGTCCTCCAGGCTACTAGGGGGCGCTGTGCAGCAGCGGCGGTGGTGATGGGTTGCTGCAGTTCGGCGTTGGCAGCCTCTGTGGTCCTCCAGGCTACTAGGGGGCGCTGTGCAGCAGCGGCGGTGGTGATGGGTTGCTGCAGTTCGGCGTTGGCAGCCTCTGTGGTCCTCCAGGCTACTAGGGGGCGCTGTGCAGCAGTAGGTGGCAGGTCTACCTTACCAGCTCTCAAAAGAGCCTTTGGAATTTTTGCGCTGTACTGCACTGCACTGCCTCCTGCCCCTAGGTGGCGATCTCCATCGGCGATCTTACCAGCTCTCAAAAGAGCTTTTGGACTTTCTGCAATGTCTCCAGCCTCTAGGTGGCGATCTTCATCGGCGATCTTACCAGCTCTCAAAAGAGCTTTTGGGCTTTCTGCACGGTCTCCGACCCCTAGGTGGCGATCTCCAGCAGCGTAGTTTAGTCGCTCATCGTCAGCGGCGGGCTGTGGAGTGGTGTCGCCATTCGTCCTCCTGGTCGCTAGGGGGCAGTAGAGCCGTGGTACGCTGGCGCCGTCAGGCTGGGGTTGCATCCCGCCCACCTTGATTGACTGGCGCCTCTGGATCTGCCGTAACGCTTCTTCCAGTTCGCGGATCTCGTGTTCCATTCTCTGCGTCATCCCACTTCTGACACCAATGTGGCGAGCGTGCAAGCAAGAATGGAAGGTCCACACAAGTTCTCAGCTGCTTAAGTGACCTGTGCCCCATACACCGCACGACTCCAGGTCACGTGTTTATTTCAAACAAAGCATGAAGGAACTCGATTAGCTATCCGCTAATCGCGGAGGTACACATTTAACGCACACACATTCATTCACGGTATTCGCATTCATTCACACAAACTACAGTTAGATTAATACAGATAACAATTATAACGTAAACGATTAACAATATGGAAACAACATTGGATCCAAACGGTATAGTTAAACATGAGTTATTACGAGAAATCGCTAACATTCGCGATTTCCCATGGCGCATTGCGCCCACAAGTATGCATTTACATGCGACCCAGCTTCCGGGTCGCTACATAATGAATGCTTTGTACAAATTACAATGGCATTTGAAGGGGGGAACTTATTTTTCATGACACCTGCTTTATTAATCAGCTGTTGGTATTGCTATGGTTACCATTCATAAAAGAGTCGACTCTATGGAGCTGGCAGCAGATAACGAAATAGACGGCGTATTAATTTAGAACGGTGATTTAAATGTTGCCAGCGCTACTTCACAGCCGGGCGGTAAACACAAATTTAATGCCCACCCTCCAGCCAATCACAATAGAGTATTTATCCAAGCCATGGTGTAAATATTAATAATGTTCTTGTAATTGTTAATAAATATATGATAATAATGTATGAAGGATTCCAAGTAATGGCATTATATATGGTATACAATAGCCGACAAGCGCTCTGGTTGAATCGGCAGTACACAAATATTAATTTTGTTTGTTGAAAAGCCTGCTAATATCCATTTTACTCACAAGAAAATGACAACTGATTAATAACAGTCATGTGATTTGAACAATATAACTCAAGCGCATAAAACAGAACTATAACTTAGATCTTGAGTCAATACTGTAAACATTTGCCAACAAAAAATTGGTCCTGAGAGCGGAAAAGTAAATGGACTCATCTGAAGGTAAAGAGGATCTGGGCCGCGTTTCCCGATAACGATCTCACCAAATCCGGCGACGACTTATGGGGACGCACAGGAACCCCAAACTGCCGTTGCTAAATCTTGATTCATATTTGATCTAAAACGCCTACTTTGACCATTTGATCCGAGTTTCGCGAGCAACGTTGGACACATTAATTTGCCTAAAGTAGGTTTGGAATCTATCCTATTCAAATTGAGAACCGGCGAACGTACCACACAGTCATCGCGCCACATCCATCATGCACCACGCGATCACATCACATCCTCTCCATAGAAAAATTAATAGAATCCAACCGATTCACCTCGCCGGATTTGGTGAGATTCACGCTTTAAAGTGGATTCTCACCAAATCCGATGACGACGCATGGGGACGCGCAGGAACCCCAAACTGTGCGTTTGGTGGGCGGTGCTATTAGACGGGTTCAGTAGCCTACGTGAACATTAGCCGCACCTGATTGGTTAGACGTATTTTGCCAGCGTTTTCAAACCGGAACAATATGGTGGCTAGTTAATAAACTTTCTTTTATATCACTTAAACGGTCCACTAAAATATGTTTCTGAAAACATTTGAGGTGAGAAATAGGCTATGCAGTTGCTAAATCTTGATTCACATTTGATCCGAAACGCCTACTTTGACCACTTGATCCAAGTTTCGCAAGCAACAGCGGCCGCATTAATTTGCCTAAAGTAGGTTTGGAATCTATCCTATTCAAATTCAGAACTGGCGAACGTACCACACAGTCACCGCGCCACATCCATCATGCACCGCGCGATCGCATCACATCCTCTCCATAGAAAATGAATAGAATGCGTCCAACCGATTCGCCTCGCCGGTTAAGTGCGATTTCAACAAGCGATTCTACGGTGGCTCTTTAATTTGTAACACGCGTTTCCCAAAACAGTTCTTAAAGCGTTTTTAACGCTCAGTCACCTCTTATGAGCTACTTAACCAGAGGTGTAAAACCCGGGTTCAGAAAGTAAAAATTCCTCCCCAGTATTTAGCTCCAATCACCTGGATTTGCTAATTCTTCAGCCAGGAGGTAGAACCAAGGTAGAACTAATTAGTGAAATCAGCTGGCTGAGTTCATGGGTGGAAGAAACACATAGCAGGACTTTTCCTTTCTGATCCCTGGATTTTTACATCTCTGTACTTCTGTCTGTGGTGCTACTGATACGGGAGGAGGAAGGGCGATAGATTGGGAGACACGAACGCCACTGTGATGTCCAATACATGGCCGGTTAGGCACGTCAAAGTTTATTTTTAAATAAAATATTTTTCCCCACTGATTTTACTGGACTCAAACTTATTTATTTATAGGGCTATTTAAGGAATGGCTTTTATGGGTAATTTATAAATATATATAAAAAATAAGTAAATTAAAAATAAATTAAAAAACATAGTGTTGCATCTAAAATCACTATAAAAAAAAAAACAATCAGTGGTTATGGTAACCGTAAAATGAAATGAACACTAACACGAAAAATCTAATAAAGCATGTGATTTATAAGTGTCTAAAACACACTTAACCATCTACGACTGGTCTGGAGTAATCGTTAATCTACGAGCGTTTCTAAGAGCATCTTAAGTTAAGATGCTTTTGGAAAACTCACCCAAAGTTCAAGAAGCTTCATACGAAGCGTTTTATGACCGTCTTAGCCTTACGATGCTTTCACCCCTGATGAGTTTTAGATGATGCATTTCTCCAATGAACTCTTGCTAGGGTTTAACTACCATACATCCACCCAGATTTGCATATTAGGACTACAAATCTTTCTCTCCTGCAAAAGTCAATAACGGAAGTGTGAAATTGTTTCTTCAGAATGTCATCATTGAATCCGATGAGATCAGAAAAAAAATAAATACATGTCCAACAAAATTTGCATATTTTTGACATTTATTTTATTTGAGATATGTGAAGTTAATTATCACATTATACACCCCATATGAGTCAAGCTTATTTCTTGCACAATTAGTGCTATGAGAAATGTGCCACAGGAATTCAACTACATTTATAAACAGGGGTAGTGAAGGAGAAAGCAATGACACAGTGATAGACATAAGCGTTTATACAGCGGTTTATATGGCATAAAGGTCTCGGTATGTCCACATTCACAATGTAAAATTAATTCATACACAACAATGGAAAATAAAGAGTCAAACAAAGATCCTCAACTGATATCTCAGATAAAACATACAGCCTGAAGTCTAATGATCGGCTTGAGCTGACATACACATTACAGCCTCTACATTGGTACTGTCAAGTTCATTTTCATTTTAACCTCATTTTCAGAATACAAATTTGCAATACACAACTCAATGGGCCAATGACGATTACCTGTCTGTATTGATACTAGGGCTTAAGCCTTAGGAGACTGATTCAATAAAGCATCATAGGCTAAATATCTGTGATATGGAAATAGTCTAAAATAATATCAGCCATATGGCTGCAATGCAGTGCCACATTTTCTGGAAAGTGGCGTAATCGGTTCAATCAAAGTCAAAGAGGAATTAAATATTAACATAGGCCTAAAAAGAGCGTGCTTTCGCCCCCAATTGAATATGCAGGTATTATAACATCCGCATATTCAGTCTTTCATTCAGAATGTCAGGCTTTTCAATTTTTTTACTTTCTTGTGGTCATATTTTATTTAAAAGCAAAATACATACTAAAGACATTTCCTCTGTATAAATTATCTGGTCGCTACTTAAATAACATACCTGGGGAAAAACATGTCCAACACTGAAGACATTGGTAGGTTTTTCATCAGCATAAATCATAAAACACCTCTCACACCGTGTACACTTTTATGTACACTTCTACAGCTTTGCAATCTGTATGAATTTCAGGTGTGCATTTAATTTAGATATTTTACTGAAACACTTCTCACACTGTGTAGACCTGTAGGGTTTTTCACCTGTGTGAATAATCTTGTGGCTATTTAAAATAAAAACACTTTACACACCGAGTACATTTGTATGGCTTTTTAAGTGTGTATTCTGATGCCTCTTTAAATTAGATATTTGGGAAAAGCACTTCTCACACTGAGAACATTTATGGGGCCTTTCACCTGTATGAATTCTCTGGTGGCTATTTAAATTAGATGTGTGAGAAAAGCACTTCCCACACTGAGAACATTTATGGGGCCTTTCACCTGTATGAATTCTCTGGTGGATATTTAAATTAGCTATTTGGGAAAAGCACTTCCCACACTGAGAACATGTATGGGGCCTTTCACCTGTATGAATTCTATGGTGGATATTTAAATGAGATATTTTGGAAAAGCACTTACCACACTGAGAACATTTATGGGGCCTTTCACCTGTATGAATTCTCTGGTGGCTATTTAAATTAGATAATTGGGAAAAGCACTTCCCACACTGAGAACATTTATGGGGCCTTTCACCTGTATGAATTCTCTGGTGGATATTTAAATTAGCTATTTGGGAAAAGCACTTCCCACACTGAGTACATTTGTGGGGCTTTTCACCTGTATGAATTCTATGGTGGATATTTAAACAAGATTTGGTATTAAAACACTTTTCACACTGTGTACACTTGTACGACTTTACACCTGTATTAGTCTTACCTCTATTTCTATGAATTGTCTGATTTTCAAAGAAATTCAAAAGGTTTTTACTTGAATTACTTATGGGTTCAGTTACAACATTTGTTCTCTGCCAATTACTATGTCTGTTGCTATCATTTGTACTTTTCTTGACAATTCCGGTCTGATGTTTTAAATCCCCACATTGGATCGGCAGATTACAATTTGGCACTCCTGTACATGGTTCAGTCTCGTCTTTGTGATCAACACCAGCTCCATTCATCACAGTATTCATAACATCACTCACAAAACTTTCACTGCATTCACACTTCATTCGATATGATTTAATATCAACACATTTAATATCCTGCAAGTCACTGATGTTCTCTGCCTTAAGGTATCCTCCATCATCAGTCTCTGTTTTTATTTGGCCAGGATGCAGATGGGTTACATGTCCCATCTCCGTACTGTCTAGGCTCTCTGTCTTAAGATCTCCAGTGTGGGTGGTTTGTAGATTAACCAATGATGTGTGTGTGTGGTGTACATCACTGACCCCACTGTGTGCTGTAACACACTCTGGCTCCAGTGTGTTCAGTCCCGGTGCAGCACACACTGTCTCTGACTCTGCCATGTGGACAGACTCCAGTCCACTGAGTTCCTCTTCTTTCTGTCTGATCCTGTGCTGCTCAGTGAGCTCTGGTAGTGTTGTCTCAGTGTCCCGTCTCAGACAGACTCCTGCCTGCATCATACTGCAGCTCAAAGATGTGCAGAAGTGCAGCTCCTGGACAGAAACAGGGGAATGGATTTAGTCTTAATCAAACAGGTCTGACTGAAACAGCTGACGCATTCATTCAGGCCTCAGTATACTTAAAACAAAATAGAAATTGGCGGATTCGCACAGGCCATTTTTGCTAGTCTGTGATCAAAACGAAAAGACGCATTGGGCTTCGATTGTTGCCATGTATGCAGGCTGGCTAGCCAAACTAGTCTAATGTTTCACGCAGCCTCGGTCACCGCCTCCCAATACAACCTCGCCAGTGATTGGTCAGCAATGTTGCATCATTGTGTCCGAGCTCTGCACGGACACTGCTTGCCTCTCCTCCGAGCTCTGCACGGACACTGCCTGCCTCTCCTCCGAGCTCTGCACGGACAAGATCATATTACAAACTACTCTTTTTATTTTTGTTAATTTGATCTTCATTCATAATCTACACTTTGTAACAATCTTCATAATTTAACTGATTGATATTCTGAAAAAAAAAAAAATAATAGCACAAACTAGTTTGGAAAGAGTTATGCAGGATTTATTTCGCACACTGCTTGCAAAGTGAGGGGACAGGGCACATAGTAGACAGCTAACCTCGCGAGCTCAGCCTTTCCTCCAAAAAGAGGAAAGCCTGGCAAACAATCACTCGAAAAATGGAGATACATTTGCAACAAGAAGGTGCTCTTTGGTCAGCTGCTTCAATCGACCAATTGTAAGAAAGCAGGAGTTCAGCAATAGGAAAGTGTTACAGGAGAGAACGTCTCTTTTGGCAATGAGATATTTTATGCAAAGACTGTCTTGGCTTCAAAGACGCAATTTTGTGAATGATGCACTTTAATTACTTCTTAAAATATCTGCCCAGATATATACATTTTTCTTAATAAAACTGTCTGTCTTTTTGTTTCACCGGAGAATTAACGTAGAGTGCGCAAATCAGGGAAGCGGAACCGGATGGGGGAATCTCCAGGCCACATCCGTTATCTCCAGGGTTGCCAAACTGGGGGATACCCCCTAAATGTAGGGGATTTATACATTTCAATGGGGAATTTTTCAAGAAAAAAAAAAAATGGGAGTCAACGATAGATGGGGGATTTTAAAATGAGGTATTGGGGAAATTGTATGGGACTCAATTGAAGATGGGGGATTTTCAGAATATTTTGGGAGTGGAATTAATTCAGATATCTGGCAACACTGGTTATCCGTTTTTCAGCAAAAACCGTCTAGAATAGCATGTTATTAACAGCATGTTATAATTCTGGGATTGCAATTGTGGTTGGAACCACAGACAGGTTCTCCATTAGTACTGTTTTCACCAAATCACATAGCACCGTTTAGTTTACAAGCACTGGCCGCATAATATATGGCTACTTCGATTAAAAGTGATTCAGCAATTTAATGGCATTGTAGCCTATAGCCTGCCTAAAAAAAGAACAAGGCAGGTGATACAACCCAATTCGGCATAAGATATCCACATGGCCCACTGATTAATTTAGTTTAGAACGGCAAGGTGTAACTAACGCCATTGTTGCGTTGTTGCATCATTTAACGACAGTTAGGCTAACTGAAGAGTAACGTTGGACCAGTAAGAAGTTCTTAAAATCATAAATGAATTCTACAATCACGTGCTAGTACCATACCTAGTACACTCTACTGCCACATTAGTGAATAGAAAGTACATTTGAAGCATGCTGGCGGCAAATAAAACTAATAGAACTGTTACAGCATCAAGATTACGAGGAGAAAAAAAAATAAAAACGTACCCCTATTCGTTGATGACTCAATTACTTCAACTCATTCGTTTGTTTATTGTTATGGAATGCAATTCTTGGCGACGAATGTTCCCAAAGTGTAAGAGTTCAGCCTGTTACGTGAGTTCAACAGGGCAGGCTGAATCTTATTCTTCTTCTTTTTGTTGTTTTACGGCGGTTTGCATCCATCTTCACGGTGCATTACCGCCACCTTTTGCTCCGGAGTGTGGATCAGAAACTAATTTCCCTTAGCTCATTAGCTAATGGTCGTAAGGTGATGTATTATCAATTTAGCTAACCTATATACGTACGTTTACGTGCAAACTGGGTGTGCCAATTCGTTACCTGTGCTCCAATTAAAAACAGCTCGCTACCTACTTCTGATTATATGCAATTAATGGAATCTAATAATTATACAACTAACGATACTAAACGCGCGCCACTTGAAACGCAGGTTTGCATGCATAATAAGCATGATGTCTGCCGATAAAAAAATGTTCCTTAAGTACACAACAAATGGTGACGCTGTACACAACAAATTACAATGGCATTTGAAGGGGGGGAACTTATTTTTCATGACACCTGCTTTATTAATCAGCTGTTGGTATTGCTTTGGTTACCATTCATAAAAGAGTCGACTAATGGAGCTGGCCGCAGATAACGACATAGACGGCGTATTAATTTAGAACGGTGATTAAAATGTTGCCAGCGCTACTTCACAGCCGGGCGGTAAACACAAATTTAATGCCCACCCTCCAGCCAATCACAATAGAGTATTTATCCAAGCCATGGTATAAATATTAATAATGTTCTTGTAATTGTTAATAAAAATATAATAATAATGTATGAAGGATTCCAAGTAATGGCATTATATGGTATACAATAGCCGACAAGCGCTCTGGTTGAATCGGCAGTACACAAATATTAATTTTGTTTGTTGAAAAGCCTGCTAATATCCATTTTACTCACAAGAAAATGACAACTGATTAATAACAGTCATGTGATTTGAACAATATAACTCAAGCGCATAAAACAGAACTATAACTTAGATCTTGAGTCAATACTGTAAACATTTGCCAACAAAAAATTGGTCCTGAGAGCGGAAAAGTAAATGGACTCATCTGAAGGTAAAGAGGATCTGGGCCGCGTTTCCCCGATAACGATCTCACCAAATCCGGCGACGACGCATGGGGACGCACAGGAACCCCAAACTGCAGTTGCTAAATCTTCATTCATATTTGATCTAAAACGCCTACTTTGACCATTTGATCCGAGTTTCGCGAGCAACGTTGGACACATTAATTTGCCTAAAGTAGGTTTGGAATCTATCCTATTCAAATTGAGAACCGGCGAACGTACCACACAGTCACCGCGCCACATCCATCATGCACCGCGCGATCACATCACATCCTATCCATAGAAAATGAATAGAATGCGTCCAGCCGATTCGCCTCGCCGGTTAAGTGCGATTTCAACAAGCGATTCTACGGTGGCTCTTTAATTTGTAACACGCGTTTCCCAAAACAGTTCTTAAAGGGGTAGGAAACCCTCGGTTACATTCTCTCTCCGCCCACACCACAAATTCGAAAAATGCAATTAAATGGGCGTGGAAAGCAGCAGCAGAGGGGGAGGGGCGAGAGCCTATCGCCACCTGAAGACACGCCCACAAGGGAAAAGATGGGGAGTGAAACTGATCGTATTAATCGCTGACTAATTCGGTGATATCAGTCAATGGCTTCTTCGAGGCGGAGGACATCTCTCCTCCGGAATGCTCTGGGCTTTCCACCGACCAGGAGTATGAAGAAGGAAATAGTACGAAGCCCTATCAGTTTCAGCCGTAGAGTTTTTTTTAGCCATCTATAACGTTACATCTAACGTAGCTATGCTACACGAACATGACAATAAAATATGTAAACGAATGCCAAGTGAAACTAAACGGATGTTACCTGAAGGCTATAGGCTACGCTACGGGAGACTTCACAATCTGCTCAAATCGATGTTCTGCCCAGTAAAATAACGTTTGTCAGCTAATATTCATCCTGACCTAACGCTACCTGCAGATTATACAAACATGAAAAAATATATGTTTACTAGCTATCCAAATAACTTAACTAAGACATAAGTTAACATAAGCACAGCATGGGGCTTGTATCACTTTGTACCTTGTACCATTTTTATTTAAGTAAATACATGTTCCAGCCATGGGGAGTTCCAGATAGTGCAGTTAACGGTTATCCATCAAACGTAACTCCGTAACTCCTGCTTCAATCCTGACGTTATAGTTTATACGCAAAAGGCAGTGAAATATCACCGGCCAGTTAACTATGGTTAACGATACGAAAACAACTCAAGTAAATATCTTTGAGGCTACAAGATAACCATCACGTTAGCAAGCCAACAAGACGCCGTAGGCTGCACTTAATTTAATTTACCGCATTTGGAGGGACAGAAATATCAGTCGGGCTTGGTAACGTTTCCGCATTCCTTTGGCTGGCATACCCCAATTCAACCTGGGCATAGTGTAACTGTTAACGTTAATCCGCGGATGCTCTTGCACCCAGAGAAAGCACACTTGCGACCCATCAGTCATTGCTTGTAAATTTAAACTATTGGAATTGAAAAAACGAATTTACCATTTTTAATAACTCGCATAATTGGAAAAAAGCAAATACATTGAAAGAGACTAACTGTAGGCTACAACGATATTGCTTGTCAAATGGATATAGCCATTGGCCACGCCTTCTCAGGAATGTATTTATATTGGGGGCGGTAACAAAGTGCGAAACTGATTACGCGCAAGTGTACAAAAAGTACACTTCAACGTCATTTTCAATGACGTAGCCCATTTTTCATTTTCAACCCCGGAAGAAGAAGAATAGGCGATGTAACGGCTAAAATACTGAAATTAAACGTTTTGCCAAAAATTGTAGATATAATGCATACTATTGTTCTCTTCCATCTGAGGCAATGCCTAGATATTATTTAGCACCTCAAAAAATGTGTTTTAGTGTTTCCTACCCCTTTAAAGCGTTTTTAACGCTCAGTCACCTCTTATGAGCTACTTAACCAGAGGTGTAAAACCCGGGTTCAGAAAGTAAAAATTCCTCCCCAGTATTTAGCTCCAATCACCTGGATTTGCTAATTCTTCAGCCAGGAGGTAGAACTAATTAGTGAAATCAGCTGGCTGAGTTCATGGGTGGAAGAAACACATAGCAGGACTTTTCCTTTCTGATCCCTGGATTTTTACATCTCTGTACTTCTGTCTGTGGTGCTACTGATACGGGAGGAGGAAGGGCGATAGATTGGGAGACACGAACGCCACTGTGATGTCCAATACATGGCCGGTTAGGCACGTCAAAGTTTATTTTTAAATAAAATATTTTTCCCCACTGATTTTACTGGACTCAAACTTATTTATTTATAGGGCTATTTAAGGAATGGCTTTTATGGGTAATTTATAAATATATATAAAAAATAAGTAAATTAAAAATAAATTAAAAAACACAAATAATGTTGCATCTAAAATCACTATAAAAAAACAAAAAAATCAGTGGTTATGGTAACCGTAAAATGAAATGAACACTAACACGAAAAATCTAATAAAGTATGTGATTTATAGGTGTCTAAAACGCACTTAACCATCTACGACTGGTCTGGAGTAATCGTTAATCTACGAGCGTTTCTAAGAGCATCTTAAGTTAAGATGCTTTTGGAAAACTCACCCAAAGTTCAAGAAGCTTCATACGAAGCGTTTTATGACCGTCTTAGCCTTACGATGCTTTCACCCCTGATGAGTTTTAGATGATGCATTTATCCAATGAACTCTTGCTAGGGTTTAACTACCATACATCCACCCAGATTTGCATATTAGGACTACAAATCTTTCTCTCCTGCAAAAGTCAATAACGGAAGTGTGAAATTGTTTCTTCAGAATGTCATCATTGAATCTGATGATCAAGAAGAAAAAAAAATACATGTCCAACAAAATTTGCATATTTTTTACATTTATTTTATTTGAGATATGTGAAGTTAATTATCACATTATACACCCCATATGAGTCAAGCTTATTTCTTGCACAATTAGTGCTATGAGAAATGTGCCACAGGAATTCAACTACATTTATAAACAGGGGTAGTGAAGGAGAAAGCAATGACACAGTGATAGACATAAGCGTTTATACAGAGGTTTATATGGCATAAAGGTCTCGGTATGTCCACATTCACAATGTAAAATTAATTCATACACAACAATGGAAAATAAAGAGTCAAACAAAGATCCTCAACTGATATCTCAGATAAAACATACAGCCTGAAGTCTAATGATCGGCTTGAGCTGACATACACATTACAGCCTCTACATTGGTACTGTCAAGTTCATTTTCATTTTAACCTCATTTTCAGAATACAAATTTGCAATACACAACTCAATGGGCCAATGACGATTACCTGTCTGTATTGATACTAGGGCTTAAGCCTTAGGAGACTGATTCAATAAAGCATCATAGGCTAAATATCTGTGATATGGAAATAGTCTAAAATAATATCAGCCATATGGCTGCAATGCAGTGCCACATTTTCTGGAAAGTGGCGTAATCGGTTCAATCAAAGTCAAAGAGGAATTAAATATTAACATAGGCCTAAAAAGAGCGTGCTTTCGCCCCCAATTGAATATGCAGGTATTATAACATCCGCATATTCAGTCTTTCATTCAGAATGTCAGGCTTTTCAATTTTTTTTACTTTCTTGTGGTCATATTTTATTTAAAAGCAAAATACATACTAAAGACATTTCCTCTGTATAAATTCTCTGGTCGCTACTTAAATAACATACCTGGGGAAAAACATGTCCAACACTGAAGACATTGGTAGGTTTTTCACCAGCATAAATCCTCATGTGTTTACTTAAGGCAGTTTCTCTCATAAAACACCTCTCACACCGTGTACACTTTTATGTACACTTCTACAGCTTTGCAATCTGTATGAACTTCAGGTGTGCATTTAATTTAGATATTTTACTGAAACACTTCTCACACTGTGTAGACCTGTAGGGTTTTTCACCTGTGTGAATAATCTTGTGGCTATTTAAAATAAAAACACTTTACACACCGAGTACATTTGTATGGTTTTTTAAGTGTGTATTCTGATGCCTCTTTAAATTAGATATTTGGGAAAAGCACTTCTCACACTGAGAACATTTATGGGGCCTTTCACCTGTATGAATTCTCTGGTGGCTATTTAAATTAGATGTGTGAGAAAAGCACTTCCCACACTGAGAACATTTATGGGGCCTTTCACCTGTATGAATTCTCTGGTGGATATTTAAATTAGCTATTTGGGAAAAGCACTTCCCACACTGAGAACATGTATGGGGCCTTTCACCTGTATGAATTCTATGGTGGATATTTAAATGAGATATTTTGGAAAAGCACTTACCACACTGAGAACATGTGTGGGGCCTTTCACCTGTATGAATTCTCTGGTGGCTATTTAAATTAGATAATTGGGAAAAGCACTTCCCACACCGAGTACATTTGTAAGGCTTTTCACCTGTATGAATTCTCTGGTGGATATTTAAACGAGATATTTTGGAAAAGCACTTCCCACACAGAGTACATTTGTGGGGCTTTTCACCTGTATGAATTCTAAGGTGTCTATTTAAACAAGATTTGGTATTAAAACACTTTTCACACTGTGTACACTTGTACGACTTTACACCTGTATTAGTCTTACCTCTATTTCTATGAATTGTCTGATTTTCAAAGAAATTCAAAAGGTTTTTACTTGAATTACTTATGGGTTCAGTTACAACATTTGTTCTCTGCCAATTACTATGTCTGTTGCTATCATTTGTACTTTTCTTGACAATTCCGGTCTGATGTTTTAAATCCCCACATTGGATCGGCAGATTACAATTTGGCACTCCTGTACATGGTTCAGTCTCGTCTTTGTGATCAACACCAGCTCCATTCATCACAGTATTCATAACATCACTCACAAAACTTTCACTGCATTCACACTTCATTCGATATGATTTAATATCAACACATTTAATATCCTGCAAGTCACTGATGTTCTCTGCCTTAAGGTATCCTCCATCATCAGTCTCTGTTTTTATTTGGCCAGGATGCAGATGGGTTACATGTCCCATCTCCGTACTGTCTAGGCTCTCTGTCTTAAGATCTCCAGTGTGGGTGGTTTGTAGATTAACCAATGATGTGTGTGTGTGGTGTACATCACTGACCCCACTGTGTGCTGTAACACACTCTGGCTCCAGTGTGTTCAGTCCCGGTGCAGCACACACTGTCTCTGACTCTGCCATGTGGACAGACTCCAGTCCACTGAGTTCCTCTTCTTTCTGTCTGATCCTGTGCTGCTCAGTGAGCTCTGGTAGTGTTGTCTCAGTGTCCCGTCTCAGACAGACTCCTGCCTGCATCATACTGCAGCTCAAAGATGTGCAGAAGTGCAGCTCCTGGACAGAAACAGGGGAATGGATTTAGTCTTAATCAAACAGGTCTGACTGAAACAGCTGACGCATTCATTCAGGCCTCAGTATACTTAAAACAAAATAGAAATTGGCGGATTCGCACAGGCCATTTTTGCTAGTCTGTGATCAAAACGAAAAGACGCATTGGGCTTCGATTGTTGCCATGTATGCAGGCTGGCTAGCCAAACTAGTCTAATGTTTCACGCAGCCTCGGTCACCGCCTCCCAATACAACCTCGCCAGTGATTGGTCAGCAATGTTGCATCATTGTGTCCGAGCTCTGCACGGACACTGCTTGCCTCTCCTCCGAGCTCTGCACGGACACTGCCTGCCTCTCCTCCGAGCTCTGCACGGACAAGATCATATTACAAACTACTCTTTTTATTTTTGTTAATTTGATCTTCATTCATAATCTACACTTTGTAACAATCTTCATAATTTAACTGATTGATATTCTGAAAAAAAAAATAATAATAGCACAAACTAGTTTGGAAAGAGTTATGCAGGATTTATTTCGCACACTGCTTGCAAAGTGAGGGGACAGGGCACATAGTAGACAGCTAACCTCGCGAGCTCAGCCTTTCCTCCAAAAAGAGGAAAGCCTGGCAAACAATCACTCGAAAAATGGAGATACATTTGCAACAAGAAGGTGCTCTTTGGTCAGCTGCTTCAATCGACCAATTGTAAGAAAGCAGGAGTTCAGCAATAGGAAAGTGTTACAGGAGAGAACGTCTCTTTTGGCAATGAGATATTTTATGCAAAGACTGTCTTGGCTTCAAAGACGCAATTTTGTGAATGATGCACTTTAATTACTTCTTAAAATATCTGCCCAGATATATACATTTTTCTTAATAAAACTGTCTGTCTTTTTGTTTCACCGGAGAATTAACGTAAATAGAGTGCGCAAATCAGGGAAGCGGAACCGGATGGGGGAATCTCCAGGCCACATCCGTTATCTCCAGGGTTGCCAAACTGGGGGATACCCCCTAAATGTAGGGGATTTATACATTTCAATGGGGAATTTTTCAAGAAAAAAAAAAAATGGGAGTCAACGATAGATGGGGGATTTTAAAATGAGGTATTGGGGAAATTGTATGGGACTCAATTGAAGATGGGGGATTTTCAGAATATTTTGGGAGTGGAATTAATTCAGATATCTGGCAACACTGGTTATCTGTTTTTCAGCAAAAACCGTCTAGAATAGCATGTTATTAACAGCATGTTATAATTCTGGGATTGCAATTGTGGTTGGAACCACAGACAGGTTCTCCATTAGTACTGTTTTCACCAAATCACATAGCACCGTTTAGTTTACAAGCACTGGCCGCATAATATATGGCTACTTCGATTAAAAGTGATTCAGCAATTTAATGGCATTGTAGCCTATAGCCTGCCTAAAAAAAGAACAAGGCAGGTGATACAACCCAATTCGGCATAAGATATCCACATGGCCCACTGATTAATTTAGTTTAGAACGGCAAGGTGTAACTAACGCCATTGTTGCGTTGTTGCATCATTTAACGACAGTTAGGCTAACTGAAGAGTAACGTTGGACCAGTAAGAAGTTCTTAAAATCATAAATGAATTCTACAATCACGTGCTAGTACCATACCTAGTACACTCTACTGCCACATTAGTGAATAGAAAGTACATTTGAAGCATGCTGGCGGCAAATAAAACTAATAGAACTGTTACAGCATCAAGATTACGAGGAGAGAAAAAAATAAAAACGTACCCCTATTCGTTGATGACTCAATTACTTCAACTCATTCGTTTGTTTATTGTTATGGAATGCAATTCTTGGCGACGAATGTTCCCAAAGTGTAAGAGTTCAGCCTGTTACGTGAGTTCAACAGGGCAGGCTGAATCTTATTCTTCTTCTTTTTGTTGTTTTACGGCGGTTTGCATCCATCTTCATGGTGCATTACCGCCACCTTTTGCTCCGGAGTGTGGATCAGAAACGAATTTCCCTTAGCTCATTAGCTAATGGTCGTAAGGTGATGTATTATCAATTTAGCTAACCTATATACGTACGTTTACGTGCAAACTGGGTGTGCCAATTCGTTACCTGTGCTCCAATTAAAAACAGCTCGCTACCTACTTCTGATTATATGCAATTAATGGAATCTAATAATTATACAACTAACGATACTAAACGCGCGCCACTTGAAACGCAGGTTTGCATGCATAATAAGCATGATGTCTGCCGATAAAAAAATGTTCCTTAAGTACACAACAAATGGTGACGCTGTACACAACAAATTACAATGGCATTTGAAGGGGGGGAACTTATTTTTCATGACACCTGCTTTATTAATCAGCTGTTGGTATTGCTATGGTTACCATTCATAAAAGAGTCGACTAATGGAGCTGGCCGCAGATAACGACATAGACGGCGTATTAATTTAGAACGGTGATTAAAATGTTGCCAGCGCTACTTCACAGCCGGGCGGTAAACACAAATTTAATGCCCACCCTCCAGCCAATCACAATAGAGTATTTATCCAAGCCATGGTATAAATATTAATAATGTTCTTGTAATTGTTAATAAAAATATGATAATAATGTATGAAGGATTCCAAGTAATGGCATTATATGGTATACAATAGCCGACAAGCGCTCTGGTTGAATCGGCAGTACACAAATATTAATTTTGTTTGTTGAAAAGCCTGCTAATATCCATTTTACTCACAAGAAAATGACAACTGATTAATAACAGTCATGTGATTTGAACAATATAACTCAAGCGCATAAAACAGAACTATAACTTAGATCTTGAGTCAATACTGTAAACATTTGCCAACAAAAAATTGGTCCTGAGAGCAGAAAAGTAAATGGACTCATCTGAAGGTAAAGAGGATCTGGGCCGCGTTTCCCCGATAACGATCTCACCAAATCCGGCGACGACGCATGGGGACGCACAGGAACCCCAAACTGCAGTTGCTAAATCTTCATTCATATTTGATCTAAAACGCCTACTTTGACCATTTGATCCGAGTTTCGCGAGCAACGTTGGACACATTAATTTGCCTAAAGTAGGTTTGGAATCTATCCTATTCAAATTGAGAACCGGCGAACGTACCACACAGTCACCGCGCCACATCCATCATGCACCGCGCGATCACATCACATCCTATCCATAGAAAATGAATAGAATGCGTCCAGCCGATTCGCCTCGCCGGTTAAGTGCGATTTCAACAAGCGATTCTACGGTGGCTCTTTAATTTGTAACACGCGTTTCCCAAAACAGTTCTTAAAGCGTTTTTAACGCTCAGTCACCTCTTATGAGCTACTTAACCAGAGGTGTAAAACCCGGGTTCAGAAAGTAAAAATTCCTCCCCAGTATTTAGCTCCAATCACCTGGATTTGCTAATTCTTCAGCCAGGAGGTAGAACTAATTAGTGAAATCAGCTGGCTGAGTTCATGGGTGGAAGAAACACATAGCAGGACTTTTCCTTTCTGATCCCTGGATTTTTACATCTCTGTACTTCTGTCTGTGGTGCTACTGATACGGGAGGAGGAAGGGCGATAGATTGGGAGACACGAACGCCACTGTGATGTCCAATACATGGCCGGTTAGGCACGTCAAAGTTTATTTTTAAATAAAATATTTTTCCCCACTGATTTTACTGGACTCAAACTTATTTATTTATAGGGCTATTTAAGGAATGGCTTTTATGGGTAATTTATAAATATATATAAAAAATAAGTAAATTAAAAATAAATTAAAAAACACAAATAATGTTGCATCTAAAATCACTATAAAAAAACAAAACAATCAGTGGTTATGGTAACCGTAAAATGAAATGAACACTAACACGAAAAATCTAATAAAGTATGTGATTTATAGGTGTCTAAAACGCACTTAACCATCTACGACTGGTCTGGAGTAATCGTTAATCTACGAGCGTTTCTAAGAGCATCTTAAGTTAAGATGCTTTTGGAAAACTCACCCAAAGTTCAAGAAGCTTCATACGAAGCGTTTTATGACCGTCTTAGCCTTACGATGCTTTCACCCCTGATGAGTTTTAGATGATGCATTTATCCAATGAACTCTTGCTAGGGTTTAACTACCATACATCCACCCAGATTTGCATATTAGGACTACAAATCTTTCTCTCCTGCAAAAGTCAATAACGGAAGTGTGAAATTGTTTCTTCAGAATGTCATCATTGAATCTGATGATCAAGAAGAAAAAAAAATACATGTCCAACAAAATTTGCATATTTTTTACATTTATTTTATTTGAGATATGTGAAGTTAATTATCACATTATACACCCCATATGAGTCAAGCTTATTTCTTGCACAATTAGTGCTATGAGAAATGTGCCACAGGAATTCAACTACATTTATAAACCGGGGTAGTGAAGGAGAAAGCAATGACACAGTGATAGACATAAGCGTTTATACAGAGGTTTATATGGCATAAAGGTCTCGGTATGTCCACATTCACAATGTAAAATTAATTCATACACAACAATGGAAAATAAAGAGTCAAACAAAGATCCTCAACTGATATCTCAGATAAAACATACAGCCTGAAGTCTAATGATCGGCTTGAGCTGACATACACATTACAGCCTCTACATTGGTACTGTCAAGTTCATTTTCATTTTAACCTCATTTTCAGAATACAAATTTGCAATACACAACTCAATGGGCCAATGACGATTACCTGTCTGTATTGATACTAGGGCTTAAGCCTTAGGAGACTGATTCAATAAAGCATCATAGGCTAAATATCTGTGACATGGAAATATAGTCTAAAATAATATCAGCCATATGGCTGCAATGCAGTGCCACATTTTCTGGAAAGTGGCGTAATCGGTTCAATCAAAGTCAAAGAGGAATTAAATATTAACATAGGCCTAAAAAGAGCTTGCTTTCGCCCCCAATTGAATATGCAGGTATTATAACATCCGCATATTCAGTCTTTCATTCAGAATGTCAGGCTTTTCAATTTTTTTTACTTTCTTGTGGTCATATTTTATTTAAAAGCAAAATACATACTAAAGACATTTCCTCTGTATAAATTCTCTGGTCGCTACTTAAATAACATACCTGGGGAAAAACATGTCCAACACTGAAGACATTGGTAGGTTTTTCACCAGCATAAATCCTCATGTGTTTACTTAAGGCAGTTTCTCTCATAAAACACCTCTCACACCGTGTACACTTTTATGTACACTTCTACAGCTTTGCAATCTGTATGAATTTCAGGTGTGCATTTAATTTAGATATTTTACTGAAACACTTCTCACACTGTGTAGACCTGTAGGGTTTTTCACCTGTGTGAATAATCTTGTGGCTATTTAAAATAAAAACACTTTACACACCGAGTACATTTGTATGGTTTTTTAAGTGTGTATTCTGATGCCTCTTTAAATTAGATATTTGGGAAAAGCACTTCTCACACTGAGAACATTTATGGGGCCTTTCACCTGTATGAATTCTCTGGTGGCTATTTAAATTAGATGTGTGAGAAAAGCACTTCCCACACTGAGAACATTTATGGGGCCTTTCACCTGTATGAATTCTCTGGTGGATATTTAAATTAGATATTTATATTTAAATTAGATATTTTGGAAAAGCACTTACCACACTGAGAACATGTGTGGGGCCTTTCACCTGTATGAATTCTCTGGTGGCTATTTAAATTAGATAATTGGGAAAAGCACTTCCCACACCGAGTACATTTGTAAGGCTTTTCACCTGTATGAATTCTCTGGTGGATATTTAAACGAGATATTTTGGAAAAGCACTTCCCACACAGAGTACATTTGTGGGGCTTTTCACCTGTATGAATTCTAAGGTGTCTATTTAAACAAGATTTGGTATTAAAACACTTTTCACACTGTGTACACTTGTACGACTTTACACCTGTATTAGTCTTACCTCTATTTCTATGAATTGTCTGATTTTCAAAGAAATTCAAAAGGTTTTTACTTGAATTACTTATGGGTTCAGTTACAACATTTGTTCTCTGCCAATTACTATGTCTGTTGCTATCATTTGTACTTTTCTTGACAATTCCGGTCTGATGTTTTAAATCCCCACATTGGATCGGCAGATTACAATTTGGCACTCCTGTACATGGTTCAGTCTCGTCTTTGTGATCAACACCAGCTCCATTCATCACAGTATTCATAACATCACTCACAAAACTTTCACTGCATTCACATTTCATTCGATATGATTTAATATCAACACATTTAATATCCTGCAAGTCACTGATGTTCTCTGCCTTAAGGTATCCTCCATCATCAGTCTCTGTTTTTATTTGGCCAGGATGCAGATGGGTTACATGTCCCATCTCCGTACTGTCTAGGCTCTCTGTCTTAAGATCTCCAGTGTGGGTGGTTTGTAGATTAACCAATGATGTGTGTGTGTGGTGTACATCACTGACCCCACTGTGTGCTGTAACACACTCTGGCTCCAGTGTGTTCAGTCCCGGTGCAGCACACACTGTCTCTGACTCTGCCATGTGGACAGACTCCAGTCCACTGAGTTCCTCTTCTTTCTGTCTGATCCTGTGCTGCTCAGTGAGCTCTGGTAGTGTTGTCTCAGTGTCCCGTCTCAGACAGACTCCTGCCTGCATCATACTGCAGCTCAAAGATGTGCAGAAGTGCAGCTCCTGGACAGAAACAGGGGAATGGATTTAGTCTTAATCAAACAGGTCTGACTGAAACAGCTGACGCATTCATTCAGGCCTCAGTATACTTAAAACAAAATAGAAATTGGCGGATTCGCACAGGCCATTTTTGCTAGTCTGTGATCAAAACGAAAAGACGCATTGGGCTTCGATTGTTGCCATGTATGCAGGCTGGCTAGCCAAACTAGTCTAATGTTTCACGCAGCCTCGGTCACCGCCTCCCAATACAACCTCGCCAGTGATTGGTCAGCAATGTTGCATCATTGTGTCCGAGCTCTGCACGGACACTGCTTGCCTCTCCTCCGAGCTCTGCACGGACACTGCCTGCCTCTCCTCCGAGCTCTGCACGGACAAGATCATATTACAAACTACTCTTTTTATTTTTGTTAATTTGATCTTCATTCATAATCTACACTTTGTAACAATCTTCATAATTTAACTGATTGATATTCTGAAAAAAAAAATAATAATAGCACAAACTAGTTTGGAAAGAGTTATGCAGGATTTATTTCGCACACTGCTTGCAAAGTGAGGGGACAGGGCACATAGTAGACAGCTAACCTCGCGAGCTCAGCCTTTCCTCCAAAAAGAGGAAAGCCTGGCAAACAATCACTCGAAAAATGGAGATACATTTGCAACAAGAAGGTGCTCTTTGGTCAGCTGCTTCAATCGACCAATTGTAAGAAAGCAGGAGTTCAGCAATAGGAAAGTGTTACAGGAGAGAACGTCTCTTTTGGCAATGAGATATTTTATGCAAAGACTGTCTTGGCTTCAAAGACGCAATTTTGTGAATGATGCACTTTAATTACTTCTTAAAATATCTGCCCAGATATATACATTTTTCTTAATAAAACTGTCTGTCTTTTTGTTTCACCGGAGAATTAACGTAAATAGAGTGCGCAAATCAGGGAAGCGGAACCGGATGGGGAATCTCAGGCCACATCCGTTATCTCCAGGGTTGCCAAACTGGGGGATACCCCCTAAATGTAGGGGATTTATACATTTCAATGGGGAATTTTTCAAGAAAAAAAAAAAATGGGAGTCAACGATAGATGGGGGATTTTAAAATGAGGTATGGGGGAAATTGTATGGGACTCAATTGAAGATGGGGGATTTTCAGAATATTTTGGGAGTGGAATTAATTCAGATATCTGGCAACACTGGTTATCCGTTTTTCAGCAAAAACCGTCTAGAATAGCATGTTATTAACAGCATGTTATAATTCTGGGATTGCAATTGTGGTTGGAACCACAGACAGGTTCTCCATTAGTACTGTTTTCACCAAATCACATAGCACCGTTTAGTTTACAAGCACTGGCCGCATAATATATGGCTACTTCGATTCACCAATTGAATGGCATTGTAGCCTATAGCCTGCCTAAAAAAAAAAGAACAAGGCAGGTGATACAACCCAATTCGGCAAAAGATATCCACATGGCCCACTGATTAATTTAGTTTAGAACGGTAAGGTGTAACTAACGCCATTGTTGCGTTGTTGCATCATTTAACGACAGTTAGGCTAACTGAAGAGTAACGTTGGACCAGTAAGAAGTTCTTAAAATCATAAATGAATTCTACAATCACGTGCTAGTACCATACCTAGTACAATCTACTGCCACATTAGTGAATAGAAAGTACATTTGAAGCATGCTGGCGGCAAATAAAACTAATAGAACTGTTACAGCATCAAGATTACGAGGATTAAAAAAAAATAAAAACGTACCCCTATTCGTTGATGACTCAATTACTTCAACTCATTCGTTTGTTTATTGTTATGGAATGCAATTCTTGGCGACGAATGTTCCCAAAGTGTAAGAGCTCAGCCTGTTACGTGAGTTCAACAGGGCAGGCTGAATCTTATTCTTCTTCTTTTTGTTGTTTTACGGCGGTTGGCATCCATCTTCATGGTGCATTACCGCCACCTTTTGCTCCGGAGTGTGGATCAGAAACTAATTTCCCTTATTTCCTTAAAAAAAAGAAAACCTTTCTTTTTTTCCTCTTTAAACCTTTATTCATATATCCTCGTAAATAATTCAGTTTCCTTGAACAGTGCCCTGGAATATTCCACTTTGTCCTTACCCAATAATTTTTTTAACTGTCATTTCTTGCCTTCTTATGTTCCTCAATGTAGCCCTCATCACCTCTCTTTGAGTCTCATAGCCCCTACATTCCATTAGCACGTGTTCTACAGACTCTTCTGTTTGGCAAATCTCGCATAGCCCTGTTGGATGTTTTGCTACAAGTTTTAGTGTTTAATTTAATCCACTATGCCCCAGCCTTAATCTGGTCACTACAACATCTTCTCTTCTGTACCCCTTGACATTTCTTTGAATATTAAACAAATGTCTTCCCTTCAGCTCTCCCTCCCATTTCTCTTGCCACATTTGATTTGCTTTTTTCCATATTATACTTTTGGTTTCAGTTACTAATCTTAATTTCTATATCTATTTCTTCTTTTTTTTAATGCTTGCTTTGCCAAAGCATCTGCTCTTTCATTCCCACTTAGTCCAACATGAGCCGGAACCCACATAAACTTTACTTTACTACCTTGCCTAGAGATTCTAGTTAGTGTGTTAATGACTTCATATAATATATCTTGCCGACTGCTAGACTGCTGGACTCACTATACTGTACTTCTACATAATTATAATAAGCATGCACCAGATCTATTTTATTTTTCTCTTTTTTTTAAAATCTAATATATGTTCATCAATATTAGGCTGTTTAAACATCCACGGTGCTACCATAGGGATTACTACAGTTGGTCTTAGTTCCATTTCAAATACTCCCATTTCTTTTGCAATCTCATTGCCGATCCTTCCAAAATAATCCCTCTTACATTTTTCAATATCCCAGTTTGTTCTTAATACTTCTTTCGTGGGGTGAGATTCATTGTGGCCTTTCAAACGAACCCAGTAGTTTGCCATCAGTTGCTTCCTTCTTATACCCAACGGCATTTCTCCCATTTCTACCTGGAGGACGGCTACTGGAGATGTTCTAATTGCACCACAACAAATTCTCATTGCCCGAGCTTGAATTATATCCAGCTTTTGTAAGAGTGACTTAGCTGTAGATCCATGTGCCATCCTACCATATTTGAATACTGATCTTATTAAAGGCACATACATTGTCTTCAAGGTTGACTTGCTCCCCACTCCCTACGTGTAAGACACTTCATCACATTTATGACTTTTTTACATTTGTCCTCCATTTTGCTTATATATTCAGACCATTGGTAATCAAAATTAATTCCTAAAAACTTAAACACCCCCACTCTCTCTAACTCTCTCCCATACAACCTTAATTTTATATTTCCTTCTTTTCTTTTCCTTGTGAAGAAAACAGTTTTGGTTTTCTCAATTGCTAACCTAAATCCCCATTCATATGCCACTGCTCCAGCTCATCAATTGCTTCTTGCATCTTCCTGGTAGTGTATCCTATATTTCTCCCTCTTTTCCACAATGCTCCATCATCTGCAAACAGCGATCTCCCTCTACCTACTGGTATTTTACTAAAAATATCATTGATCATTATTGAAAATAATAATGGGCTTATCACACTACCTTGGGGTGTTCCATTTTGTCCTTCAACGTGGTTTGATATTTCCGATCCAATTCTGACTGGTATCATTCTTCCAACCAGAAAGTCTTTGATCCAATTAAACACTTTTCCACCAATCCCCATCATATGCAGTTTTATCATTAGTCCTTCCTTCCACATCATGTCATAGGCTTTTTCTATATCAAAGAATACTGCTATCACAGTTTTTTTGTTTCTTGTGCTTTCCTTCCCTCAGTCTCTAATCTCATTATTGCATCCAATGTATTTCTTCCTTTCCTGAAACCACTCTGGTAGTTTGCTATCATATCTCTGCTCTCAAGATAATTATTTCTGTAATAATTTTTTCCATGATCTTGCATACATCTGATGTTAAAGCTATTGGCCTACAGCTAGTGGGTTTAGTTGGGTCCTTTCCTGGTTTTCTTTTTGGAATTACCACTGCTTCTTTCCAGGCTTTTGGCATTCTCCCCTCCTCCCAAGTATTCTACCATCTTTCTTAATGTCCCCTCTCCTAGATTTTTATCATGCTATAACAAATCTGATCTTTGCCCGGAGATGTTCATTTTGTTCTTCCTATCATGCGAACCATTTCTTCTATAGTGAATGGGGCACTCATTACATCCTCTGTGTCCTCTCTCCTAGCCAGCACATGTGGATATCCCCTCACTGTTCTTTCTCTTCTTCTTTTCCCTTCCTCTGATAAATTATCTATACTATGCACTTTGACAAATGTCTTTGCCATAAGCTCTGCCTTCTCCTTATTTCTCACAGAAATTTCTTCATTTTTACCAAAACCGCCAAATCAACTTGCGCACTCATTGGCTGCAATTCCCTGGTAAAGATCGGGTCGCTCCTTCCTGCAAAATCGGTTGCTAGTGCTAAACAAGCTCTAAGCCATCACCCAGGCTGAATCTTTGGAAGCTCGCCCCAATAAGAACCGAACTTCCAGTGCACAGTCTGGACCTGGCTTCAAAATAAAAGTGAATTTCTTGTTTGACGGAGAAGGGTCTAGCTGCAGGGTTGGAGAAGCATTAATTTTTGAAGAAGTCGTTTTTGTCGTCATGGTCCCACGAGCACAGTGATTTAGTGGGCGCATTATTAAGTAACTGAGCGCTCACGTTGAGAATACTCAGTGATCACTGAGCGGATTTTTTAATCACCTAAAGGAACACACCAACATTTTGGGAAATTGGCTTATTTGCCATGTTCCCCAGAGTCAGACAAAAAGATGAATACCTTTTTTTTCTGTGTGCGTGCAGTAAGAAGCATAGAGACCCGCACCGTTAGCCTAGCTTAGCCGCAATCACTGGAAGTGGGTAAGACCAGTTAGCCTAGCTCTCTCAAAAGTGACGAAATACACTTTCCAACAACTCCAAAACTTTCTTATTTACATGTTGTGACTTGTGTATTTACCACGTGTAGAAATAACAATGTAAAATGAGACATTGTAACTTTCGAAGCAGATACATACCTGGAACAATTTTCTTGAGCTGATGATATTCACTTCACTGAGCACGTGTTACCTGTCAAACAGAGGTGCTGCGTGCAATCTCTGCGCCCAGGCAGCGGTGGTTTACTAGCGGTAGATCGGCAAGAAGAAAATAATGAAGGGTATGTATCTGCTTCGAAAATTACAATGTCTCATTTTACATTGTTACTTCTATGACCTTATATGGTCATATGAAAAGCCACATTGCATGCACTGAAATAAACTCTAATTTAGGAATATTGGCGCGATTATTTTCAAAAATCGGACCCAGGGGAGACATTAGACGGGATGGGATTAATTAGTTAAATCGTCATTTCTTGTGTAAATATATTATTGATTTTATATTTCCACAGAGAACATTGGCCTATTTTTGGGCTTTCTCCATTGACTTACAAAGGGGGTGGGCGGCGTTTCAAGTTCATTTTGCCATCAGGCATTGCAGTTCACTCTTTAGCTACTGGGGGGAAAAGCGTCAAATATGGCCGCTTGGGTAGACTAAATAGGCCTAGGCTACTACTCTCTAAAGATGGACAAGTTTTGTTATATTTTTTAAAAAGTTTTTTAACCAGCTGTCCCTTACAAAAATGCACTATAGTATTAGCGTAGTTAACTATAAGAATATTATAGTGGTCTGTAGTTATGGTGTTTTACGATGACTATAGAAATACTATAGTATGATTGTATAGTTATATTATCCGTATAGTAGGCTATGTTGTAGGTCTATAGTATATATAAGTTATATAGGCAATATCAGTCTATCGTGTTACTATATTACTTTAGTGTGTTTGCATAATGATATTGTTTAATTATACCAATACTTATATACCAATTATTTTAATACAATTGGCTATATCTATTTTATTTCCAATAATACTGTTAGTAGAGCAGTTAACATATTATTCATTTTAATCAATGCCATGGTGTAACTGTGTATTCAAATGCAGATACACCATATTTAGATTTTTCATCGTCAAAACCCTCTACTCTGTGCTTTTGAGGGTTTGATGTTTAACAAATACTGCAGTGAGGACCTTATTTATTGTGTAGATTGAGTCTAAATGGACTCTTTACCATTAACACAAATGCACAGTAGAGGGTCATAACTGACCATGGGAAATCTAATTGTGCTGTATCTGCATTTGAATGCAGTTGTACTGAAATACTATTGCTGTACCAAAAAATATAAATGAATAAATAATCAAATAAATGAATTATTTAATTTAGTTAAAAAACGACATAGCATTACTAGACTACATCAAAGCCACTTTATCCCCTGGGTTATAGTGAAAGGAAGAAAAAAAAATCTGCTTTTTGAAAATTTATAACTGTAAGTCATCAAGGGTCTGCTGTATCAAACTAGCCTCAAACCATCACTCTGCTGCCAGATATGCAGTAGATGGATGGATGGATCACTTTACGGGTTGTTTCTCCTGATTTATTTTCTTATTGAACTCTATGGAAATATAAGTCAGGAGAAACCCTTATAGTGATCCATCCATATCTACTGCATATTTGGCAGCAGAGTGATGGTTTGAGGATCGTTTGATACCGCAGACCCTTGATGACTTACAGCCAATTAGCCAACCATGTGTTCCATACTATTCCCGTGTAATGTACAGTTTAATCTAGTCCCCCCCTCCCCCCTTCCCAATTCCCATAGAGATCCACTCAAATGCAGAAAAGTTATATTACCACTTGTAAGAGTACCAGAAAATAAGATCAAGAGTCTTTTGATGTTGTTTGGTCACAGACATTCACACTCCATATGAGTCAAGCTTATTTCTTGCACAATTAGTGTTATGATAAATGTGCAACAGGAATTAAACTACATTTATAAACAGGGGTAGTGAAGGAGAAAGCAATGACATAGTGAAGGACATGAGTTTATACAGAACTTTTCAAGGCATCATCTTGGTATTAAAAAACGTCACATGGCGCTCTAATGGCGACATGTAGTCCAGCTGTCTCTTGTGTTTGTTAATTTTAATGCATTTTGTTGTGTCTGGCTTTTGTCTTTAGTTTTTTTATGCACTGTGTGTCTGTTGTGGGACGGGGAAGTGGGCTGGAGATTTTTCAAGGCACTCCTGCTGCTCGTTTTGATAATATTGACGAATTGTCTAGTCGGGATCATTTTTATTTGTAGTCGTCACCATGGAGATGCATTCGCAACATATGCGCGGGAATGTCTGTTGGATCTGCAGCAACAAAGTTTACCATCGCTCTTCACCAGAGTTGAAGATGTCGGGAATGATCCAGGACTGCAGGCAATCTTCAAAAGGCCACCAGGGAAGGGAAGGAGAAGATAATGTGGGGGAGGAGTGAGACGACGACTCGGAAGGCTAACACAGTTCGGTGCTCCGTTTCGACAGTGTACAGAGACCGCAACACTGCGTGTATAGAGGAAAGTCATGGAGGCGGAGTTTGTGTGTTGGGCTGCTTAAAGACACTGGACATCTCGGGAAAGCAGGGGCTATTTGTAATCATGGCTGTATTCCACTTTAATTCACTCAATTAGATTAATGCAATGATTCTATTGAATGTGTTTATTTGATATGTTTGTTTGTGTGTTGTGGGTCTGCCCCACTGTCTGTCTTTTTTTGTTGTTGCTGGTGGCTACAACTGAAGTTCCCCAACAGGAAAAGAAAAGTTATTCTATTCTATGTTCAAATTTACAGTGTAAAATTATTTCATACACAAACCACATACAAAAATGAAAAATAAAAAGTGAAACAAAAATCCTCAACTGATATCTCAGGTAAAAAATACTGTCTGAAGTCTAATAATGAGTTTTAGCTGACATACACATTACAGTCCCTATATTGGCAATAAAAACACTGAAAATGTCAGTTCTGTCAAGTTAATTTACAGAATAGTCAAACCATGTAGTTGCAATGAGGGTGGCGAGCCTATTGTTCAGAACCAGTGTATTTTTGGTGCACACATTCTTCAACCACACATATAAAAGAAAATGAAGTTTGAGCCTTGAATTCTTAATAGTTTATGAAATATAAAGGGTCACTTCCTGCTTGTGTTGCCCACAGAGCACAGAGCATCCCTACAACAGTCAGAATTATATTGTGTAGGCCAAATTGAAAGTGGCATAAATGTAATTTGGCTTTATCAATACGAGTGCTTCTAAATAAGATGTCAAAGAAAACAATAGACTGGGAAAAAATAATCTCTTTATTAATTCCCTGGTGTGCATTTTGAAAGAAAGCATTTCCCACACTAAGAACATTTGTTAGGCTATTTACCTGTATGCTGATATTGCATTTTTTTATTAAAACCTTTCCCACACTGAGGACACAAATTGTCTGGCTTTTCACCTGTGAATCATGTTGTGGTGATTTAAAGTACTTGTTCGGGAAAAACACTTTCCACACTGAGTACATTTGTAGGGCTTTTCACCTGTGTGTATTCTCTGGTGGCTTTTTAAATTAGACATTGTGGAAAAGCACTTCCCACACAACGAACATTTGCAGGGCTTTTCACCTGTATGAATTCTCTGGTGGCTTTGTAAATGAGATATTATGGAAAAGCAGTTCCCACAATGAGAACATTTGTAAGGCTTTTCATCTGTATGAATCATTTTGTGGCGATTTAAAATACTTGTTCGGGAAAAACACTTTCCACACTGAGTACATTTGTAGGGCTTTTCACCTGTGTGTATTCTCTGATGTCTATTTAAATCAGACATTGTGGAAAAGCACTTCCCACACAACAAACATTTGCAGGGCTTTTCACCTGTATGAATTCTCTGGTGGACATTTAAATGAGATATTTTGGAAAAGCACTTCCCACACTGGGAACATGTGTGGGGCCTTTCACCTGTATGAATTCTCTGGTGGGCATTTAAATTAGATATTGTGGAAAAGCACTTCCCACAAAATGTACATTTGTAGGGCTTTTCGCCTGAATGAATTCTCTGGTGGATAATCAAATAAGACATTTTGGAAAAGCACTTTCCACACTGAGAACATTTGTAGGGCTTTTCATCTGTATGCCTAATTTTCACCGACTGCTGCAAATTTACATAATATCCATTGACTCCTGCAGATTGCCATGGTTCAGTCTGGTCTGTGTGAGCAACTCCTGCAGATTGCCATGGTTCAGTCTGGTCTGTGTGAGCAACTCCTGCAGATTGCCATGGTTCAGTCTGGTCTGTGTGAGCAACACCTGCAGATTGCCATGGTTCAGTCTGGTCTGTGTGAGCAACACCTGCAGATTGCCATGGTTCAGTCTGGTCTGTGTGAGCAACACCAGCTCCATTCATCACAGTATTCATGACATCACTCACTAAACCTTCACTGCAGTCACACTTCATTTGATCAGATTTAATATCAACACATTTAATATCCTGTAAGTCAGTGATGTGCTCTTTCTTAAGGTATCCTCCATCATCAGTCTCTGTTTTTATTTGGTCAGGATGCAGATGGGTTACATAATCCAGCTCTGTAACATCTAGGATCTCTGTTTTAAGATCCCCGGTGTGGGTGGAGCCCAGATCAGTTTCTATTTTAATCAGTGATGTGTGTGTGTGGTGTACATCACTGACCCCACTGTGTGCTGTAACACACTCTGGCTCCAGTGTGTTGAGTCCTGGTGCAGCACACTCTGTCTCTGTCTCTGCCATGTGGACAGACTCCAGTCCACTGAGTTCCTCTTCTTTCTGTCTGATCCTGTGCTGCTCAGTGAGCTCTGGTAGTGTTGTCTCTGTGTCCCGTCTCAGACAGACTGCATCATACTGCTGCTCAAAGGTGTGCAGAAGTGCAGCTCCTGGAGAGAAACAGGGGAAGGAATTTAGCCTGAATCGAACAGGTCCTACTGCAACAGCAGACCCAATCATTATACTCTGCAGTCATGCAGATGCTTGACTGACCACAGGGGGCGCACTTGCATTATGAGGTGGGGGAAACCTTCCTCTTTCCCTGGTTAATACCATTGCTGCAATGTTGGCCTGTAACCTTTCTGCAATGTTCCTGGTATTTAGCAGTTTTTTTGTATTTGTTTTTATTCCCATTAAACAAATTCCCATTTTAGTAGCATTTTATTTTATGTGTTTCTATTGAAATTTAAATAACTGTTAAGACACCACAGCATTGTCTGTAGGAATGTGTATTGAGAACCGGTATTAAACTGGTACCGGCTCCTAGTTGGTCAAGACTGAAATACCGATAAGCTCCTGATGCTGCCTAATTCAAACGCAACGGCATTGCATCCATTTACATTATCATTTCCGCGTGGTCACGCAAAGACTTGACCAAAACTCCAAACTGAAAATGCAAAATGTCAAGGTGGGGCCTCGAAGAAAGAGGTGTTACAGGGGACCATTCAAACCACTGAACTTATGGTTCAACATCAATGGTTGTCTGTGAATGATTTTGGTCGTCAGGCAGTTACCACAACTTAGCCTACCATGCTAGATAGTGACATTGCCTATATTATAGGGCAGGGGTTTTCAAAGTGGGGGCCGCCAGGGGGCGCCAGGGGGGCCAATTGGAAGGGAGAGGAAAATGGAAAATGCAAAAAAAATATATATATATTTTTTAAATATAATAATAATTACATTTTATTTATAAAAAAAATACATTTCAATTCAATTCACAAGATTATTGTGCCGGTTTAAAATAAAATATAAATTGTTATAAATCCTTTCATATCGAAATGAGGTCTTTGCCATGCCCTTCTTTTAATCGCAGCCAATAACTAACAGTCTGCCTGTCAGTCAAAGTGTTACGTTGAGCTGCTAACGGCCCGATTATGGAATCAAAATAGGGTCAAAAGTATTATGTTGTGTATTAAGAAGCTGTATGTTTGATTTTTTTTTTTTTGCCAGTGTAATTTAAGTTTTTTTTTAAAGCCATTTCGCAATAGGGGGGCCCCAGCCAGAGGCTACGGCTATTTGGGGGTCCTTGGCAAGGAAATGTTTGGGAACCCCTGTTATAGGGTATACAGGTGCAGCTCAAAAAATTAGAATATCGTGAAAAAGTTCTATATTTTTTGTCACTCATTTCAGAAAGTAAAACTCATATATTATATAGATTCATTACACATAGAGTGAAATATTTCAAGCCTTTATTTCTTGTAATTTTGATGATTATGGCTTACAGCTAATGAAACCCAAAATTCAGTGTCTCAGAAAATTAGAATATTTTGCTTTAACATATTTTTAAAGTATCATATTTAATATTTGGTCGCATATCCTTTGCATGCTGTTACTTCCTGAAGTCTGTGACCAATCAACATCAAAAGACTCGATATCTTATTTTCAGGTACTGTTACAAGCGATACTATAACCTCTCTGCATTTGAACTGATCTCTATGGGAATTGGGGGGTGAGACTAGATTCAGCTGTAAATTACACTGGTACAGTATGGAACACATGGCTGGCGAAATGGCTAAAAATGAAGTCACAAACCATGCACTTATTTTAAAAAGTAAAAATATGATTATTTCTATTTCAAATACATTGGTTTCGGCATCTTGCTATTCCGCTTTACTGCTGGTATGAGATGATCTGGCCTGATTCCGCCACTGCTTAGGTTGGGCTGTGAGATACTGAGATAAAACGATTGCCTCATATGGTTCACTCACTCACTCACTCACACTCACTCACACTCACTCACTCACTCACTCACGAAGTAGCTAGTTTCACCATGGCAGTAGGCTAATGTCTTAAATAATGAAAACGCAAAATTTGGCAAAACAATATTTATTGTAAATAATGCCATGCACCATAAAATTAAATGTAGTTAATTTCAAATGCTTAGATACTAATGGTGCTAACTGTACCGTCGCTAGGTTGTCGAGTCAGGTCATTTGTGGAAGTGATTCTATTGTTTTTCCTGTGTAAGGTCAAATGTAAGCTATTCTGCTGACTACATCATCAAGTGTGTTCCAAAATTGAAGCATACTTGTGCTCTTGCATACTATCAAGTGCGTTCTAGCTAGTGTAATGGGAAGAATGTACTATCTAGAATGCAAGTACGTAGAATGCAAGTATGCATAATGGAACACAGCCATATAGTATATTTATAGTGTAAGGTGGAAGGGCGTAGCCAGATGCACCCAGTTGGTGTGTACTGCCACGTCACATATAGCCAACTGTACAACAGCCAATAGTACAACTGCAATAGCCTACGTTTCACCACCGTGGCACTAGTTAGCCAAAATACACTCGGCCTACTCTTCCTATGTGATGCTAAACATTGTGATGAAATGTCGCAATTTGCAACATTATCAATCTCTAGCACATGGATATGTCCAAATATGGCCAGCAGCCATACCGCCATGCAATCTTCTCCTGCTGAATGGCTGAAGCTAAGCAGGTATGGGCTTGGATAGTACTTGGATGGGAAAATTAAGTTGCTGCTGGAAGTGGTGTTGGTTGGCCAGTAGGGGGCAGTCTCCCCTCTGGTCAAATAAACCCCAATGCCCCAGTGCAGTGATGGGGACACAGTGCTGTCGGAGATGCCGTCTTTCAGATGAGACATTAAACCGAGGTCCTGACTCACTGTGGTCATTAAAGATCCCGTGACACTTATCGCAAAGAGTAGGGGTTTCCCCGGTGTCCTGGCTAAACTTCCAACCCAGGCTCTTTCAATCTGCCACCGAATCATCCCCCAGTTTAATTGGCTAAAAAAATTATTCTCCCTCTCCACCTCAGCTGATGTGTGGTGAGCATTCTGGGGGGAAAATGGCTGCCGTTGCATCACTCAGGTGGGTGCTACACATTGGTGGTGGTTGAGGCGAGTTTCCCCCTCATTGTAAAGCGCTTTGAGTGTTGAGAAAGGCGCTATATAAATGCCAGGCATTATTATTAGTAATCAGCTTTTTAAAAAAAAAGTGATTTCAGGGTTTACTTACCCTTTAGGGTTTCGTAATGGTCATTAGTTACATCTGTCGCTGGTCTCCCAGGATGAGCTACAGACGGAGACACGGGGTGCGTCCCAATATTCTTCACTCCCCCACTAGAACTCCTCTCCTACCCTACCCGAAAGTATGAAGAACTGCCTGAACGTTTCGAAAAGCTACAAGTATTTGCATGTACAGTAAGTTATACAATGTACCTGACATTGTGGTTTGCGTCGAGACATTAATTAATATCTAACCATTAATACGTAATTAAGATGTAATCAGCAACATTAGATTAAAACACAAAGATTCGTTTCCGATGCACGGAGGAAAGGAGGGTGCATGTTTCGAGTATTGGGACGCACCCACGGTTCAGGAAGGCAAACTTCGGCTATACTAAATATACATAAATAAACAATAATAATAAAACTTCGGTTTATACAACAACAAAAAAGAATACAAAAAATACTGAACTAGTAGGCTACGTGTAGCCAACGCATTTCTGCGCTGTTTGAAAGCTCCGCACTATGATGGCTATGATGCAGATTTCACAAAAACGGGTATGTAGTAACACCATAGCCTTTTTCTTTTCTTTCTTTTTTTGTTGTTTTCAAATAGGTATTTCCCCATATAATTGCTGTGGCGAAAGTGCCGCCGTAACAGATTTCCCAAACTGTCCGTGAATGTAAACAAGTCTAAAAATGAATTCTACAATCACGTGCTGCAATTCTGCAGCTACATTACAAACATTTATTATATAGGCCTACATTAGCGAATTGAAAGTAAACATATTTACAGAGTGACGGCAATAAAAACTAACAGAACTGTTAAAGCATTAACATTACGGTGAGAAAGGGGAGGGGGGACGTACCGCTATCCGTTGATGACTCAATTACTTCCACTCATTCGTTTGTTTATCGCGATGGAATGTCATTCTTAGTGAGCAATATTCCAATGGACAAAGTTCGACAGACTTCAGCTAGTTTTTTTCAGTTCTTCTTTTTTTGGTTTTTATCGTGGTTCGTACAATAAAATTGTGCATTACCGCCACCAACCGGATTGGAGTGTAGATCGGGATTATTAAATTAAATTAATTAAGGCCTATACAGTGGTGCTTGAAAGTATTCATACTTCACTTTTTGCACACTTTATTGTGTTGTAGATTTAATTTTAAATGGATAAAATTGCGATTTTTGCCCATCAATCTACACTCAATAACCCATAATAACAAAGTGAAAACATGCTTTTAGAAATTTTTGCAAATGTATTAAAAATCAAAAACTGAAATTGTACATAAGTATTCATAGCCTTTGCTTTAATGTATTTTTAAAGTATCATATTTGGTCGCATATTTTTTGCAGGCTGTTACTTCCTGAAGTCTGTGACCCATCAAGATCAAAAGACTCTCGATATCTTATTTTCAGGTACTCTTACAAGCGATACTATAACCTCTCTGCATTTGAATGGATCTCTATGGGAATTGGTGGTTGAGACTAGATTCAGCTGGTACAGTATGGAGCACATGACTGGCTAAATGGCTGTAAGTCATCAAGGGTCTAAGGTATCAAACGAGCCCCAAACCATCACTCTACGGCCAGATATGGAGCGATATAACCAAACTTCTGGTGCAGTCTGGCCCAACCTTCAAAATAATTTTTTGTTGTTTGACTGCCGAATGATGAGTCAGGAGTATCTGCAGGATGGAGTACGGGGCGTGTCGAAAGCAAAGGGGGCAAGTTTCTATTCGTCGATAATATTTTTAGTTAAACACATTATCCAAACAAAGGCATGCTCCAAAGAAGTAGGTGTATCCAAAACCTTCGAGTGTTTGTCAGGAAGTGCAGTTCCTCGGTAGGCACGCAAACAACATGTCGGTGTGTGTCGCTTTCGACACAGGGTGCGTGTGATGCATTCAGTGCAGTGGTGTAGTAAATGGTAAAATGGTAAATGGACTGCACTTATATAGCGCCTTTATCCAAAGCGCTTTACAATGGCCTCTCACTCACCCGTTCACACACACATTCACACACCAATGGCGGCAGCTGCCATGCAAGGTGCTAGCCTGCTCATTGGGAGCAATTTGGGGTTCAGTGTCTTGCCCAAGGACACTTCGACATGTGGACAGGAGGAGCCGGGGATCGAACCGCCAACCCTGCGATCAGCGGACGACCCGCTCTACCTCCTGAGCCACAGCCGCCCCATAGTAGTAGATAGTGCATGCTGCATGTTTGCTAGTTAGCCTGCCTGCCTGCTTCCTACTGTCTGCTTTCAGCCCCTGCCATTGGCTAGAACCCCTTTGGGGTGAAAAGAGGAGCCGAGTGCTTAAGTCACCTCAGCCAGTACACAGCTTCTCCACCAGCAAGGCTGCATTCCAATCCCTTATTTTTACTCCTTGCATCCTTTCCTCGCTCATTAGCTCCACCCGGTGGAGGGCATAAGGAAAGGATCCAAGGATCACATACGAGGACGCAGTAACCAAGGCAACATGGATTAGGCAAATGGCACGTCCTTGCTCAGTCAAGCGTCAGCTGAAGCGACGTCAATTACTAACGACGTGTTGCACAACTGTATCAACTGTCAGTGGCCGTGAAGGCTAACGGATTGTTCTGTCGCCTATCGTATTTTTATCTCTGAGCTTGTTTTTGCATGCAAAATGGTATAGGTTATTGTTTTATTTGATGCTATATTGCACTGTAAAGTTATCACAATTATTTGCAATGATTTTATCCCATGGAATTTGACAGATGTGAAAATGACGTGAAATAGGGATATTGTCTCTCAATTACAGGTGTTTGTGTTTGACGTACAGTGTCCCATTAACACATTCACAACAAACAGCTATTTATCAACTGTGTGAATAAAGATTGCACAAAGCATAATTTAAATTGTAAGTATGCCAATATTCCACATGCTCAATGGCCAGTTCCAGCAATTCATCAATGGACTTGAATGCATGTTTGTTCATTAAAATCAGAGCACATTACAAATGACACTTGAATCATTTGGCTCCATATTATGCAGTCCCATCAGATCAGCTGCAGTATCCAATTATTAAAGAGCTTCCAGCCAATAACCCAGCTGATGCCATTTAATTAATTAATCAAGCATGTATGATCTGATGGTATATAAGCGACTGATACTGATTTCAGAACTTAGATTGCACACTTCAATAGGCTACAACTGCACTGCTAATGTAGGCAATTAACTAGTCAGCAATTAACCTAGCGCCCTAAACGCATGACCCGGCTTCAGCGGGAACTTTGGGGTTGCCAGTTCAGGAGATTGCGACTGCGTCACGTCATCCTGTTCCTAAGTGAGGTAAGAATCACGTATTCTCAACAGTCGTCATAAGACAGTGCTCCTGATCAAACATGGACATTGATAAGCATTAAGCACTTTTAACAGACAGTGAATGGAGTAGAATTCACCTGGATAAATATACAGCAAAGTTATGTCATGCACACATAGTAATTGCATGTTCTATAATACCACACATTTGCCTGCTTGTATGACTACAAACTGCCTACATTTGGCTACTGCCTACATTATACACATCTGTTTTATTTGTTATGTTAGTGTTAATAAAATCACTTCTGGATACTAACATATCAGTTTCATACATCTTTTCTGTACCGCATTTTCATTACAACCTTTATTTATTTAAAAACACACTATAAGCATACCACTTTGACACCAATGTATGTCAACCAAAGTAAAATGTCTATTTTCTGAATCCAGCGTTTCCAACAATCAATGCCCTTGTTAAAACGTTCAGCACTCTGAACACTGAACACAGGCGATATTGTGTGCTAGAACCCCTCACTTATCCTGCAGTAAAAATATATTTCACATCATTTCATAATTATTAGAAATGACAATCTTCAATTCAATCGCATAATTCGTCCATAGGTCAGTCGGACAGTAACCTGGTGGAAGCAACAAGTCAAAACAAAGTCTAATTCAGGCCAAAGAGGACATCATTTCAGTAAAAAAAAAAAACAGTCAATTAGAACAATGACTGCAAATCATTCATTCATTAATGAATGTAGGCTGACTACTTATAATTTACAAAAAAAGAAGAAGTTACCAGTAAAGAGTGAGAGACCGATAAGCCAGAAACAGCCCAGGTATTAAGCTTACAAGATCAGCAACATTGTTAGTATTTGTGTATTTTTTTCTCCCAAATTGTTCTGTGCTGCAGAAGGGGGCACTCAGATGAAAACTATATCTTAAAAGGTAAGAACACAAGTAAAAAACAAATTGACAAACACTTATGTGAACTATTTACATTTTATTAAGCATTTTCTCAAACACGTCCAGTAATCTGTTTGAGCTTTCCAGTGTGGCCTTGAATCGTTCCTCTTCTCTGGCAGCATCTTCCTTCAGGAACCGCAGAACAGCTCCCTCACCGGTCCTTCTCCTTTTGGGGGGTAGGGGACAGGCAGAGGTGGATGGCCCATCATCATTCTCCAGTGGGAGGCTACTTGAGCCAGGCTGTGCATCCTCTTCCTCCTCCTCCACACACGCCCGGCTACAAGTGACCACCACAAATCCAGGAAGAGATGAGCCAGTGCCATCTGAGGTCTCATCAGCCACATGTGCCAGGTTTTCTGCAACACATGAGTCCATCAGGACAGGAGGATCAACAGATGGCCTCCCCCCGATGGCCTCATGCATTGCATTAAACCATGGCCATGTGGCTGCTGTGACCTCTCCCCTTGTCTGTCCCTTCCCTGTAGCAGAGCATCTGAGTGCCTACAAGGAAAGATGCAAGGGTGAAGGTGAGCTGTAACTGGGAAGGGTCTAGAAAAGGTGACCTAAACATTGCCTGTTCCTCTCAAACAGGGCGGCAAACCACAGCCGTCAATGAATCCCCTCTCTGTGGTCGAAAAACAAAAACAAAATCTGTAATGACTATGAACCTGGCTACCTGGAACATTCGCACCCTCCTTGACACTCAAGTTGGGGCGGACAGACGCCACAGACGGACGGCCCTCATTGCACACAAGCTCAATAAATACAACATTGAGATTGCAGCACTAACTGAGACTCGATTTTTTGGCGAAGACTCACTGATAGAAGTCGGTAAAAGGCTACACCTTTTTTTGGAAGGGCCTTCCAGAGGGCGAGTGTAGACTCCATGGAGCAGGCTACTGAACAACATTCCTGAGTCTCCCCAGGGCATCAGCGAACGGCTCATGACTAGGCGCATCCCCCTTACGAAAGGCCACTTTGCCACTCTCTTGAGTGCCGATGCTCCCACCCTGGATGCTGACATCAATACCAAAGATGCCTTCTACTAATGCCTTGATGCGACACTCTCCAGAATCCTCTGCTCAGACAAACTTGTCCTCAATGCCCGAGTGGGACCCGATGCTAAGCTCTGGAGTGGAATAATTGGAAATCACAGTGTTGGCAAACTAAACAACAATGGTCTCAAACTCCTCTCTCTCTGTGGTCTGAACACCAACTGATCATAACAAATACAGTGGTGTTCAAATAAATAGCAGTGCGTTAAAAAAAGTGAATAAAGTGCAAATATTTAGTTCCATATTTCAAATGTAGTGGAAACATTACACATTCAATTCCAAATCAAAGCATTAACAAATTTTATCGAGTCAAATTATTCTTTTATAGGAAGCAAAGAAAAGGGGAAAAAAAATGTTCAAAAAAATAGCAGTGTCAACATTTTTCTCTTCAAACTCAAACACTTACTGTATAAACTGAAGAAATGTTTCAAGATTTAACTGCACTTTAAATTACTGAACTAATATTTAGTTGCATAACCATTGTTTTTGATAACTGCTGCGCATCTGCGTTGCATCAAGTCAACCGACTTCTAGCACCTAGAAACAGGTATTTCAGCCCAGGATGAACGAACTACATTCCACAGTTCCTGTGAATTTTTGGGTTTTGCTTCAGAAACTGCATTTTTAATGTCCCCCCACAAGTTTTCAATGGGGTTGAGGTCGGGATATTGAGCTGGCCACTCCAGTACCTCAATCGTTTTTGTCTGGAACCAAGATGTTGCTCGCTTACTCGTGTGTTTGGGGTTGTTGTCTTGTTGAAACACCCATTTCAGGGGCATTTCCTTTTCGGCATGCGGCAACATAATCTCTTCAAGTATTTTGATGTATTCAAACGGATCCATGATTCCTGGTATATGATAAATAGGCCCAACACCGTAGTGTGAAAAACATCCCCATACCATGATTTTTGCGCCACCATGCTTCACTGTCTTCAGAGTGTACTGTAGCTTGAATTCAGTACCCGGGGTTGTCTGACGTACTGTCGACGACCACTAGACCCGAAAATAACAATTTTACTCTCATCAGTCCACAGAATGTTACGTCATTTCTCTTTGGGCCAATCGATGTGTTCCTTGGCAAATTTTAACCGATTCTGGACATGCCGTTTTTTCAGCAATGGTGCTTTACGGGGGCTTCTTGCTGATAGCTTACCTTCGATCAAACATCTTCTGACTGTAACAGCACTTACAGGTAATTTTAGATCATCTTTGATCTTTCTGGAGGTGATGATTGGCTGAACTTCTATTTCTGACTATTTTTTCGATCCGTTTTAACAGTAGTTCCTCGTTTTTTTCGTGTTGTTTGTTTTGATTTTTGCCATTTTTTAAATTTTTTTTTTTTTTTTAGCCTATAATAATTTTGCTGCCCTGCCCCTTTTTATTTTTTTTCCCTCTCCAATTTTTTTAATTAATTAAATTACGTTGTTCCTCCGAACAATGTTTGGAACGGCCCCGCCACCCTCACCCCCACGGAAGCAACGTCATCATCGTTCGTGATGGACTGCCAAGTAGTAGTAGCAGTTCCTCGGTAGGCACACAAACAACATGTCGGTAAGTAATGCCCTAAAAAAAGTGATTGTGATATTTTGCCTATGTAAAGTGTTGCATATATAATTTGAAAATGGCATTAAAAACTGTATTCAAAGTGAAGCTAAGAACTTAATGTCAACGTAGTTGATTAATATGAGATAGGTAGCTAACAAGTAACTATATCAGCATGACAAAAATGGAACAGGCTACTTAATTTAAATTTAATTATTAAAGCTTGTTCTTGTTCATTAAACGTTACTCTCGTTGTTTTGCTTAAAGGATAACAAAGCACTAAAACCACTTATTTTAGATGTGAACTGAGAGATTAGTTTTTTTTCTAAGTGTTACTGATTGATCCTGGTCCAAATCTTGACATTTTACTGCAGTCAGCAGAAAAAAGCATAAACCCAAAGGATCTGGCTCAAAAGCATCTCTACACTGTAAATTGTAATAGCTGTCATGACTTACATAAATTAGTTAACTTTACTTAGTTATCAACAATATGTACTTCTTATAAAGTAACAGTTAATTGCAGGCTGAAAAAAACGATTTGCTTATTGGTTTGAGTGAAGATAACTTTGTTTTAATTTATTTTCACTCACTCAAAGCGAATATTTACGAACGCACTATAGTGGTAAAATGTTAAGAACTGCACGTCCAGTCTGTCATTAGCCAGAAACTTCATCCAGCTGACGTATTCCTCCTGGTGACGAAATTGAAATCTGTACAGCTACGCCCTGAAGTTTTGGAGCGAAGGTGGGTTATGCCCTAGCTATAAAAGTGAATCTCAGCGGTTGGTCTCACCGTTTTCTATATTGTTTAGTGATTGATCTGCATGGACAGAGAGGAGATAGGAGAGAGAGAGCGAGCAAGCGATATATATAGCTTGCTTAGTTTAGATTTTTTGAATATTCTAGTAAGTTATACCTATTTTTGGTATGTTTTATAGTTAGCTTGATAGTCCCTTGTTTTCTTTTATCAGTGTAGCTTAGCAAATAGCTAGCTTGTAAATAAAAAATATATACTTTATTAGGGGGCTGGGTCTAGCGAAACCAGCGTGTTTTGTTACCCTTTAATAGAGATACATAACAAAAATCAAGGTCAGTTCCCGTCGACAGAAGACCTCCGTGTTGGTGGTTGTCCATTTAGGCTAGCCTACCAGCCTAGCCAGAAGCACAAATTGATGACACACTTTTGGAGTCACACAGACAGCGGTGCAGCATGGAAGTAGTAGTGCAGTGAATCAATTTATTATAATTTTTTACCATGATGTTGATTTATTGTGCAATATCTTAACCAGTTTGTTGTGACAAAAATTGCTGTCCACATTTAACTTTGCTCACACTGTCTCGGGTGTGCAGAGAGTTCTGGGACATTGCAGCACATCAGTGTTCAGAAGAAAGGCTCACTTGGCTGGCTGGACATTAAGTTATATCCTTTACATGGAAATATATTCATATACCTAGTAAATCACTATGTTATTACTCTAGATTACCATTACATTACATTATAGGCATTTAGCAGACGCTCTTATCCAGAGCGACTTACACAGCATTTTTGCATTTATACATAGTATCCATTTTACAGCTGGATATATACTGAAGCAATTCAGGTGAAGTACCTTGCTCAGGGGTACAACGGCAGTGTGCTACGTTGGACTCGAACCTGCGACCTTTCGGTTACAAACCCAGATCCTTAACCACTGTACTACACTGCCGCCGTGATGATAGATGATGTTAGAGCTTAATTATTTATTATGCAGAATGTTTTTTATGGCATGTTCATGGTATTAAACTATGGGTACTGTACATTGACATTTTTTGTATGGTGTGCACTTTTGATGACATTGTCGAACACTCAATTCTGACATTTTCCTGTATTTTTAAATGTGATTTCAGGCTGTGTCAATGAGCAACATGATTTTGAAGTATTCAGAAATTAGTACAGAATATTTGGAATGTGGCCCAACCTATAAAGACATTCCCAAAGGGTTCTGTGGCAATGGGAAGAAGGGGGTGTTTTATGCTTTTTATTAAACTATGAACTTTCAGGGCTTCTGTTCCAATTACTGTATTATAAAAGTGGCTGTCATTTCTGAGTTGCTTTCTTACAAAACTCATGGTAGCATTATTACTCTCCCAGTGAGGGAAGAGGTTTAAGCTTTGTTTTATTTATTTTTTGTTTGTTTCACAAATGTATGTTCAAATTCATATTTTCATTAAAATGCACAAGTGAATCTTGTGTTTCTTTCCCCCTCAACATTGATGCTGAAACAAGAGCAGTGATTGGCTGATTACTATACTTGATTTGTACCTGCTGCATCTTGTTTTTCATGTGTAAGCTTACTGACACCCTGATGTTTCATAGAAAAAAGAAAATATTGCCATATTATTTTGCCCCTATCCCAACGTTTTTTTGGAACTTGTTGCAGGCATCAAATTCGGAATTAGTGTATATTTACAAAAATAAAGTTGATAACGTCAAACATTAAATATCTTTTCTTTGTACCGTTTTTAATTAAATGTATGTAAAAGAGAATTTACAAATCATGCTTTCTGCTTTTGTGTATTTTACATACTGTCCCAACTTTTTTTGGAATTCGGGTTTGCAATTTAAATAATTTTTATAAACATTTGTTTATAAACAGAAAATTGTTCCCGAGAGCAGAAAAGTAAATGGACTCATCTGAAGGTAAAGAAAATCTGATGAGTTTTAGATGATGCAATTTGCCCAATGAACTCTTGCTCGGATTTAACAACCATACATCCACCCAGATTTCCATATTAGGGACTACAAATCCGGCTCTCTATTAGGGACTACAAATCCGGCTCTCTATTAGGGACTACAAATCCGGCTCTCTAATAGGGACTACAAATCCGGCTCTCTATTAGGGACTACAAATCCGGCTCCCCTGCAAAAGATTCTCGGTCAATAAAAGAAGCATGAAATGGATTCTTCAGAATGTCGTCATTGAATCAGATGAGATCAAGAAAATACATGCCCACCATTTGTAACGTATTTATTTAATTTGAGAAATGTGAAGTTATTAAAAAAAATGTTTAAAGTGTTCAGACAAATTGAAAACGTTTAAAAATAAAACAATTCACACTCCAAGGTCTTGGTCTACATTCACAACATAAAATTCTCATACATAATCCATATACAAAAATGAAAAATAAAGAGTGAAACAAATATCTTGAACTGATATCTCAGTTAAAACATACAGCCTGAAGTCTAATGATAAGCTTTAGCTGACATACACATTACAGCCTCTACATTCCTCATATCTCAGATAAAACATACAGCCTGGGATATATAAGTCTAATGAGCTGAAATACACATTACAGCCTCTACATTACATATAGAGTTCAATAGAAAAATGTGTCAGGAGAAACAACCCTTAAAGTGATCCATCCATATCTACTGCATATCTGGCAGCAGAGTGATGGTTTGAGGCTCGTTTGATACCTCAGACCCTTGATGACTTGCAGCCATTTTTACCAACCATGTGTTCATACTGTTCCAGCATAATTTACAGCTAAATATAGTCCCACCCCAATTCCCATGGAGATCCATTGAAATGCAGAGACGTTATAGTATCGCTTGTAAGAGTACCAGAAAATAAGATATCAAGACTTTTGAAGTTGTTGGGTCACAGACATCAGGAAGTCATGGCATGCAAAGGATATGCAACCAAATATTAAAAATGATTACTTTATTTTATATATAAATGCAGGGGTGCCAATAATCGTGGCACACGTGGTTTTGTTAAAAATAATTATTTCTTGATGAGGGAATTTTTTCTCATAATAAATTCACTTAAATTAAAAGTAGGATTTTTCTAATTTTTTCAGTGTGAGATTAACCCAACGGTGAATTTTTTATAACCCTTTTTACTCATCTTTACCAGGGGTGCCAATAATAGTGACCGGAACTGTATAAAGGGTCTTTCATTTGTTTCATAAAAGTTTCAGGTTTTTTTCTGAAACAATGAAGGGATCTTTGTATAAATTATCAGGAGTTGTTTTAAATTGGATGAATATTGGAAACACTTGTTAAACAAAGTACATCACAAAGTATGCTTTCAAACACTCAACACAATGACAATTTGAAAGCCTGCATGAACTTTCTTGGGGTAATTTAAAATAGATTCTTTATTTGAAAACTAAGAATACGAAAAGCGTTTTACCTGCATGAATTCTTGGATGACTGTGTAAATTATATACCTGGAAAATACTTCCCACACTCAAGACATTGTTAGTTGTTTTTTACCTTAATTATTTTTTTGGGTGGCTATTGAAATTAGATTTTGTAAAAATAAATACATTTTAAAAAGTCCTTCCATCCCACACTGGGGACACTTGAGGGGCTTTTCACCTGTATAAATTTTGTTCTGGGGATTTAAATGGCTTTGAAAAAAGCACTTCCCACACTGTCTACACATGTAGAACTTTTCACCTTTCATGAATTATCTGGTGTTTACTGTAGATTTTGAAAAGAAGCATTTACCACACTAAGAACATTTGTGAGGTTTTTACCTATATGCTGATATGTAAATTACTTTTTATATTAAAACATTTACAACACTGAGTACACCAATTGTCTGGCTTTTCACCAGTGAATCATCTTGTGGTGATTTAAAATATTTGTTCGGGAAAAACACTTTCCACACGAGTACATTTATATGGCTTTTCACCTGTGTGTGTTCTCTGATGCCTATTTAAACACCATATTGTGGAAAAGCACTTCCCACACTGATTACACTTGTGGGCCTTCTCACCTGTATGAATTCTCTGGTGGATATTTAAATGAGATATTTGGGAAAAGCACTTCCCACACAGAGAACACTTGTGGGCCTTCTCACCTGTATGAATTCTCTGGTGGATATTTAAATGAGATATTTGGGAAAAGCACTTCCCACACAGAGAACATTTGTGCGGCCTTTCACCTGTATGAATTCTCTGGTGGATATTTAAATGAGATATTTGGGAAAAGCACTTCCCACACAGAGAACATTTGTGCGGCCTTTCACCTGTATGAATTCTCTGGTGGATATTTAAATGAGATATTTGGTAAAAGCACTTCCCACACAGAGAACATTTGTGCGGCCTTTCACCTGTATGAATTTTCTGATGGCGATTTAAATTAAATATTGTGGAAAAGCACTTCCCACACAATGTACAATTGTAGGGCTTTTCATCTGTATGAATTCTCTGGTGGCAATTGAAATGAGATATTATAGAAAAGCACTTCCCACACAATGTACATTTGTAGGGCTTTTCACCTGTATGAAATATCATCTTTTCTTCTGTATGAATTCGAAGGTGTTTATTTAAACAAGATTTGGTATTAAAACACTGTTCACACTGTGTACACTTGTACGATGCTATACCTTTATTAATTTTAGCTTTATTTCTATTAATTGTCTGCTTTTCAAATAAATTCAAAAGGCTTGGGTTTTTACTTGAATTACTTATCATGGGGTTAGTTACAAAATTTGTTCTCAGGCAATCAATATGTCTTTTGCTACCATTTGTACTTTTCCTCCTGACAATTCTGGTCTGATTATCTTCATTTTTTATGTCAGAGTGATGTTTTAAGTCCCCACATTGGGTCGGCAGATCGTGAATTTCTTCATTTTTAAAGTTTGGGTTCGGCTCTCCTGCACATGGCTCAGTCTGGTCTTTGTGATCAACACCAGCTCCATGCATCACATTCATGTCATCACTTACCAAACTTTCGCTGCATTCACACTTCATTTGATCAGATTTAATATCAACACATTTAATATCCTGCAAGTCACTGTGCTCTGCCTTAAGGTATCCTCCATCATCAGTCTCTATTTTGATTTGGTCAGGATGCAGATGGGTTATATATCCCAGCTCTGTAATGTCTAGGCTTTCCGTCTTAAGATCCCCAGTGTTGGTGGAGCCCAGATCTGTTTCTATTTTAATCAGTGATGCGTGTGTGTGGTGTACATCACTGACCCCGCTGTGTGCTGTAACACACTCTGGCTCCAGTCCTGGTGCAGCACACACTGTCTCTGACTCTGCCATTTGGACAGACTCTAGTCCACTGAGTTGCACTTCTTTCTGTCTGATCGTGTGCTGCTCAGTGAGCTCTGGTAGTGTTGCCTCAGTGTCCCGTCTCAGACAGACTCCTGCCTGCATCATACTGCTGCTCAAAGGTGTGCAGATGTGCAACTCCTGGAGGAAAACAGGAGAAGGGATTTAGCCTTAAAGGCCCCATATCATAGAAATTGGAGTTTAGCTACTTTTAGCATTTATACATGATTCTGAAAATGGCCAAAATTCTCACTCAAACCGTATGCTAGATAAAGCACTGTTTTTTTTCTGTAATTTTTGACATATTAGGCCATGTGTGTGCAGTAACCATATTTATTACTGTTATAGGAGTGTCAGAATAATTTTTTTTAAATGTGCTTGATTTACAAATTTCCTCAAAATTGCCTATTTTCATGTCCTCATTTGACCATTGACCATCATTTTCATATTTGTACTATGTATTCTTATATATCTGAAGATGATCTGAACTTGGTGTTGTTGCTGAGCTTCCTTCTGGAGTTATGATTTTTTTAATGCATATTAAATACTCAATATTGTATCAGTGTCACAAAGTGACTTATACAGTGAGCAAAAACTATTTACAAAATATTGTCTTTGTCAAATATGCAACTATGCAACATTCAGATGGTTCACATTTACATATGAAAACATTAATTTTTTTACTTTAGATTTGTCACTATTATTGTGTTCCTGCTGTGATGTCACTGAAACATGTTGGTACTTGTCTTCTTGCATCTAACATCAGCAAGAAATAAATGATCTTGGGTAAGTATTGCTTAATTAATTAATCCTCACTTGCCCAGACACATCAAAAAGTTTGTGCAATTTTTTCCTTATATAAAAGCGAATGGATTTAGGATAAATCATCACTCAGGTCATCAAGATGGAGACCAGTGCTTTATCTCAGTGTAATCTTGGAAATAGATTGGAAGATGAATGTCATAAAATTACTTATTCAAGAAAGCAAGGATTTCTGAAATTCAGTTCATTCTCTGATGAGAAAAAAGCTTTAATTCACTAGAGATCAGGAATTTCACTGGATGAGAATGACAGCGTGTTTCCATCATGAGAAACTATTTTTAACATGGTATGAAAGCCTTCAACGCTTTTGTGTGGATCCAAGAAGCATTCATAAGAATATCTCGTAAGTGCCATTTTAATATCTGGTTAAAAAAGTCTTTAATTTTAAGGGCATCAATTGTTAGTTCATTTTTTCTGTTGTGTTACAAACGTATGCTTATTTGATAATTGTTTATCTTAAAACTTAATGAGAAAATCAAACAGTATGCGACAGCTATGAATTACACGTACACGTGACTTGAGTGGATACAACTGGGCATATGAGATGAGCGCAAAATTAAAACTTCCTGGTTCGGATGTGCTCCCCGTTGGTTTCTATTGGCATCGCTGTCTCTACATTATATATACTCCCAGGTAGCCATGCCAAGGACCGTTCAAATTTCTTATATTGAGCTTTATTCCTTTTATCTGTCCTTTCACAAAGGATGCCCTGGACTATCCTTTTCAGAAGGAAGGTAGTATTCGCGCCCCACAATGCAATGCTGCCAATGTTTTCACAAGCATCTGAGTTTTCCGGGACCTACCGAATTACCGAATTCAAACAATAAGGAAAACATCTGAGAAAAGACAGAAATCTAAATGTGAATAGCTAGTATTGTTGGTTAGTATTGGCTTAGAATAGAAAGTAAACAATGACACAATCAGACAATACACCAAATTTATTAAGAGGATACATTTCGCCAAAATCAAACTAACGGTTCAAGTGAAATACGGCAATGATGCGCCTTTTGTCGTAGTAGTTTGCTATGTTGAATAGTTACGTCAATACGACTGGATGTCGCACCATGACACAAGATGGAGAAGGAGATTCGAAATCCACAGTAGACGCTAGGGCTGGGTCCCAATATTCGTCACTCCCCACCTCCACTCCTCTCTTACCCGGAAGTATGCAAAAACGTTTCGAGTACAAGTATTTGCATGTACAACATACAATGTACCTGACATTGCGGTTTGTGTCGAGACATTAATTAATATGTAACCATTAATACGTAATTAAGATGTAATCAGCGACATTAGATTAAAACACAAAGATCCGTTTCCGGGGCACGGAGTAGAGGAGGTGGTAAGAGGAGGAAGGGAGGGTGCATTTTTTTTAGTATTGGGACGCACCCTAGATTCCTTATAAATCTCTCCTTCCATCTTTTCCTTGACCCCAGTGACGTTTTCTGGCGAGGTCAAAAAGAACCTATTTTTTGACAATCGGAATGCAGCCCATGGCAGAGCTCATCGGTAACATGATTTCCGGGCCGTGGCAGCCATCTTGCGGTGGTGCCATAGGGTTGAAAGGAACCGCCTGACCACGTTGCCTTGCTAGTTATTATATAGTTCTGTGATTTTTTTCAGGTCAGAAGGTCGTAATTACGAGTAACAAGGTATCTGGAAGGCAGCATGAATCGGAATTAAATGGCCACAAGGCCTGTATCCGATAATTAAAAATTGGATGTGTCAGAAATAGCCACGTGGCTTAATAGGGTGAATGATCCATCTAAACATTAAAAGCACCTTAAAAAACTAAAAAGAACAGGATGTTAAAATTATGGGATTGCAATTGTGGTTGGAATGAAAACCAGCATAGGCCTACACAGAGCTACTCCAGGGCCGAGTTTGAAAACCACAGACTCACAGGTTACCCAGTATTGTTTTCACCAAATCACATCACAAGTCTATAGCACCGTTTAGTTTATAAGAAAAAGCCGGGATTGTGCATAATGTGGCTACATCGCTGAAAACTGATTTACCAACGTAATTGCATTGTAGCCTATAGCCTACCTAAAAGATACAAGGCAGGTGTACAACCCAATTCAGCATAACATTTCCACATGTTACACGGATTAATTTAGTGAATAACGGTAAGGGTAACGCCATTGTTGCGTTGTTACATTACTGAACGACATTCAGGCTCAAGAGTAATCAACTCAAGAGCCTGACATGCAGAAGTAACATTAGACAATTTTAAAGTTTTCCAACTTAAATTAATTTACACTTACGTGCTACAATTCTACAATCTACTGCCACAGTACAAACATAACGTTATATCTTTAATATAATAGTGATTGGAAAGTAAAACTATTTGAAGCGTGCTGACAAACAAAACTAACAGTTAAACAGTTAAAGCATCAAGTTACGGGGAGAAGGTAAAAAATTTAATAAAACCTACCGCTATTCGTGATGACTCAATTACTTCAACTCATTCGTTTGTTTATCACGATGGAATGCAATTATTGGCGGCGAATGTTCCCAAAGTGTGTGACAAACTACAGCCAGTTTTGAGTTCAACAGAGCAGCCCCGAATGAATGGAAGTTCCCCCCAATAACAACTTAACTTCCGGTGCAGTCTGAACCAACCTTCAAAATAAAAGCAAATTTTTTTGTTATATGGCTGTCCAATGATGCAACAAGTTTGATGGAGATGCTTGGGAAATATTTTGATTGGTATTTCAATACATACGATTTGTATATGCGCTGTAAAACATTGTAGGTGACTTCAACATTTTAAAAAAAGAAGTTATGTTTCTGCAAACAGAATTTTTAGCAAACTGAACTTCTGGACACAAAGTAGATTAACTCAAAATATTAATTTAGTCAAACGTATTCACGTGTGTTAGAACGTAGTACAAGAGCTTTTAAGTGCTTTGTACTTGAAAACTTAAGTTTATACAACGTAGGTGTAACAAAATATCAATTTAGTCAATCAACTTTGTGTCCAGAAGTTCAGTTTACTCAAAATTTAGTTTGCAGAAACTTGACTTCTTTTTTTATGTTGAAGTAACCTTTTTAGTGTGCGGTGGACAAAATATCAGAAAAACTTATTATCTAGTAACTAATAATGAATATGCCTACCCTTTGCCTTCAAAACAGTTTCAATGCTTCTAGGAATGCTGTCATACAATTTCTGAACTGTGTGTGGTGGGATATTGTCCCATTGTTCAAGGAGGATGGTCTCCAGTTCTTTGAGGGATGAAGGAGGTAGAAATCTAGTTTGCCCTCTGTGCTCCAGACCTTCCCATAAAGGTTCAATTATGTTTAGATTTGGTGATTGTGCAGGCCATGGAAGGCACTTGACGTCATCCTCGTGGTCTTGGAACCACTTCATGTTTTTAGCAGTGTGTATGGGGGCTTTCTGTTGGAATATGAAGACATCATGAAGGAACAGTGTATGCACCATAGGCTGCACTTAGGGCCACATGTATAAAACTATTTTTAAAAGTTAAGGAATGTGTAAAAGAACGCTCAGGGTGAAAGTCAGAAATCTGCTTAAAAAAAGTTTAGCATTTTCTACCTCTGCCTTTCGGTCACGGTGTCGTCATATCACACGGACCACAAACATTGCGGTGTATGGTGTCCATCGTGTGCAGAGGTATGCAGATTCTCACAGCATGTGTTATATTATATACTGAACAAAAATATAAACGCAACACTTTTATGTTTGCTGCAATTTTTTATGCGTTGAAATAAGATAACAATAATGTTTTTCTATGCGCACAAAGATCTTATTTCTCTCAAATTTTGCCCACAAATGTGTTTACATCGCTGTTGGCTAGCATTTCTCCTTTGTCAAGATAATCCATCTTCTGCTCAGGTGTGGCATATCAAGATGCTGATTCAAAGCCATGATCACTACACAGGTGTTCCTTATGATGGGGTCAATAAAAGGCCGCCCTGAAAACTGTCAGAAATCGCCTCAGGGAAGTTCATCTGTGTGCTCGACGTCCTCACCGGGGCCTTGATTTGACTGCAGTTCGGCGTCACAATCGAAATGAGTGGGCAAAAGCTCACCTTCAATGGCCACTGGCATGCTGGAGAACAGTCCTCTTCACTGATGAATCACGGTTTCAACTACAGGGCAGATGGCAGGCAGCGTGTATGGCGTCGGTTTGCTGACGTTGCTCAACGTTGTGAACAGAGTGGCCCATGGTGGTGGTGGGGTGAACAGAGTGGCCCATGCTGGTGGTGGGGTGAACAGAGTGGCCCATGGTGGTGGTGGGGTGAACAGAGTGGCCCATGGTGGTGGTGGGGTGAACAGAGTGGCCCATGGTGGTGGTGGGGTGAACAGAGTGGCCCATGGTGGTGATGGGGTGAACAGAGTGGCCCATGGTGGTGATGGGGTGAACAGAGTGGCCCATGGTGGTGGTGGGGTGAACAGAGTGGCCCATGGTGGTGGTGGGGTGAACAGAGTGGCCCATGGTGGTGGTGGGGTGAACAGAGTGGCCCATGGTGGTGATGGGGTGAACAGAGTGGCCCATGGTGGTGGTGGGGTGAACAGAGTGGCCCATGGTGGTGGTGGGGTGAACAGAGTGGCCCATGGTGGTGGTGGTGGGGTGAACAGAGTGGCCCATGGTGGTGGTGGGGTGTTGATATGAGCAGGCATATCCTGCGGGCAGTGAACGCAAGTGCATTTTATCCATGGAAATTTGAATGCACAGAGATACCGTGATGAGATCCTGAGGCCCATTGTCGTGCCATTCATCCAACGCCATCACCTCATTTTTCAGCATGACGGCCCCATGTCGCATGGATCTGTACACAATTCCTGGAAGCTGAAAATGTCCCAGTTCTTCCATGGCCTGCATACTCACCAAACATGTCACCCATTGAGCATGTTTGGGATGCTCTGGACCGGCGCATACGACAGCGTGTTCCAGTTCCCGCGAATATCCAACAACTTTATACAGCGGGACAACATTCCACAGGCTACAATCAACAATCTGATCAATTCTATGCAAAGGAGATGTGTCGCGTTGCATGAGGCAAATGGTGGTCACACAAGATACTGATTGGTATTCTGTTCATTACATGGTGCCTTCTTTTTTGGGGAAATCTGTGACCAACAAATGATTATCTGTATCCCCAATCACATAAAATCAATAGAAAAGTGCCTAATGAATCTATTTCCGTTGACTGATTTATGTTTATTACTTTTGAACTCAAAATCTTTGAAATTGGCGAGTGTTGCGTTTATATTTTTGTTCAGTGTACATCTGAATTTCTGTGTGGAAACTCGCTCACACGGTTTTCTGAGAACAGGCCATTCAGCCCAACATGCTCGTCTAATCCTACCACTAAAAGAAAAAAATATATGCTTTATTAACTAGATTAAAATACAATCTAAAAAAGTTAAATATTGTAATAAAATAAATAAAAGAATGTGTTAAAAGTGTTTAAAAGCTTAAAAACTCCAGCAGAAACAATATGAAGGAACTTTTGTATAAATTATCAGGAGTTCTTGTAAGCTGGATGAACATTGGAAACACATCATGCTTTCATAAAAATACTTTTGCACACTGAAAATTTGAATGCCTGTATGAACTTTCTTGGGGTCATTTAAAATAGTGTCTTTATTTGTAAACTAAGGATATACAAAAAGCTTTTAACCTGCATGCATTCTTTGGCGGTTCTGTAAATTACACACAATTACATCCTTCCCAGACTGAAGAAATAAAAATAAAATATATTATTTTTAAAAAGCACTTCCCACACTTGTGAGGCTTTTCACCTGTATGAATTCTGCTCTGGTGATTTAAATGACTTGCTTTTTAAAAAGCACTTCCCACAGTATGTATTCAGAGGGATTATCCCCTGAATTAAAAAAAAAATTCTTTTCTGGTCAATTCTTTTTATTATTATAATTTTTTTTCCCACAAGGTTTGCAGGTGTACATCAACAAGTAACCTCTGTCAACAACACAACATATATGCATACCAGGGCATTTACAGGCAAATAAATAAAACAAGGAAATAAAACAAATAAAATATACTTCCCCCCCCCCTAATGACTAAGACAGTGAAATATACAGAAAAGTAACAGAGAGCATACACCTGCACCTTTGATAACTCCTTCACCCTGACCTACCCCATCCCTATGAGTCTTTCTCTGAATTCCACTATACATGCAGGATATTTCCTAGTAGTACGTTGCAAAATAAATAAAAATAAAGATTTATATCATGGTTCTAGCTACGATGAGTGCCTTCTTCCTAACCTCGAGCATAACCTGGCCTGCCCCATTCATCCTAGCAACAGAGAGCTCCATAGATAAGATCTCTATTAAAGAGTGATTCCACTGATGAATAGAAAGTGTGTGCGGTGGTTGCCACCTAACCGCCAACGTCTTTTTAGCAACAATGCATGCCGATAGCCACAGCTGTCTTTCAGTATGGTTAAAATTCTGCCCGGAATCATCATTCAAGTGTATGCATTCTGGAGAGCAGTCGATCTCTAAACCAAGTGTTTCAGAGAGACCCATTTTGTTATTTGTTCCCAAAAACTTCTAACCGATGGACACCCCCATACGATATGTAAAAAGGTCCCCATTTGATTCAAATCACATAGGGTGCAGTTTGGAAAAGTAGTTATATTCATCATAAAATGCCACTTTGGTGATAAGTTTGAAATATAATGTTCAGGTTTGTTAGTTTATGATTTGGATTTTGTGAAAAACGAGAGGCATTCTTCCAAACTCTGGACCAGTCTATATTGTGTTATAGATTAAAGAGACATGTCCTTTCGTTAATCCTGATAATTTCTTAATTAAATACATTATTGGATGAGTAGTCTGAATTAATTTTCTGGTGCAAATTTTAATTAGATTAAGTTAAATACTTCCCACACTGTGTACACATGTAGAACCTTTCACCTTTTGGAATTTACTATAGATTTAGAAAAAAAGCATTTCCCACATGAAGGACATTTGTTTGGCTTTTTACCTATATGCTGATATTTAAATTTGTTTTTGTCTTCCAAAACCTTTCCCCCACCGAGTAGACTAATTGTCAGGCTTTTCACCTGTATGAATCATCTTGTGGCGATTTAAATTAGATATATGGGAAAAGCACTTCCCACACAACATACATTTGTAGGGCTTTTCACCCGTATGAATTCTCAGATGATTATTTAATTCAGATTTTACATTATAACACTTGTCACACTGAGTACATTTGTAGGGCTTTTCAGTGTTATGGTTTCTCTGGTGGCGTTTTAAATGAGATATGTGGGGAAAGCACTTCCCACACTGAGAACATTTGTAGGGCTTTTCACCTGCATGAATGCTCTGGTGGCGTTTTAAATGAGATATATGGGAAAAGCACTTCCCACATGGAGAACATTTGTAGGGCTTTTCACCTGTGTGAATAATCTGGTGGCTTTTCAAATTAGATATGTGAGAAAAGCACTTCCGACACTGAGAACATTTGTAGGGCTTTTCACCTGTGTGAATGCTTTGGTGGCTTTTTAACTGAGATGTGTGGGGAAAGCACTTGCCACACAACATACATCTGTAGGGCTTTTCACCTGTGTGAATTCTAAGGTGTTTATTTAATTCATATTTTGCAGTAAAACACTTCTCACACTGAGTACATTTGTACGGCTTTGCACCTGTATGAATTCTCTGGTGGCTTTTTAAATTAGATATTTGGGAAAAGAACTTCCCACACAATGCACATTTGTATGGCTTTTCACCTGTATGAATTCTCTGATGGACTTTTAAATTAGATGTGTCGGAAAAGCACTTCCCACACTGATAACATTGGTAGGGCTTTTCACCTGTATGAATGCTCTGGTGGCGTTTTAAATGAGATATGTCGGAAAAGCACTTGCCACACAGCATACATTTGTAGGGCTTTTCACCTGCATGAATTCTAAGGTGTTTATTTAATTCAGATTTTACATTAAAACACTTCTCACACTGATCACATTTGTATGGCTTTTCACCTGTATGAATTCTCTGATGGCTTTTTAATTGAGATTTGTGAAAAAAACACTTCCCACACTGAGAACATTTGTAAGGCTTTTCACCTGTGTGAATGCTCTGGTGGCTTTTTAAATGAGATATGTCGGAAAAGCACTTGCCACACAACATACATCTGTAGGGCTTTTCACCAGTATGAATTCGAAGGTGTTTATTTAATTCACATTTTGCCTTAAAACACTTCTCACACTGAGGACATTTGTAGGGCTTTTCACCTGTATGAATTCGAAGGTGTTTATTTAAACCAGATTTGCTTTTAAGACACTTCTCACACTGTGTACATTTGTACGCCTTTTCACCTGTATTAAATTTGCCTTTATTTCTATGAATTGCCTTTTGAAAGAAATTGAAAAGGCTTGGGTTTTTACCTGAATTAATAATCATTGGTTCAGTTGTCACATTCGTTCTCTGGCAATTCATATGTTTGTTGCTACTGTTTGTACTTTTCTGGACAATAATGGTTTGATTATTCTCATTTATGTCACAGTGATGATTTAAGTCCCCAAATTGAGTCAGATGATCACAAATCTCCTCATTTTTACAGTTTGGGTTTGACTCTCCTGCACATTGCCATGGTTCAGTCTGGTCCTTGAGATCACCAACAGCTCTGGTCATCTCAGTATTCATGAGATCACTTACTAAACCTTCACTGCATTCACACTTAATTCGATCAGATTTAATATGAACACAGTTAATACCCTGTAAGTCAGTGATGTGTTCTGCCTTATGGTACCCTCCATCATCAGTCTCTGTTTTGACTTGGTCAGGATGAACATGAGCTATATATCCCAGCTCCATACTGTCGAGACTCTCTGTCTTAAAATCCCTAGTGTGGGTGGAGCCCAGATCAGTTTCTCTTTGAATCAATGATGTGTGTATGTGGTGAACATCACTGACCACGCTGTGTGCGGTAACACACTCTGGCTCCAGTGTGTCAAGTCCTGGTGCAGCGCACACTGTCTCTGACTCTAGTCCACTGAGTTTCTCTTCTTTCCGTCTGATCCTGTGCTGCTCAGTGAGCTCTGGTAGTGTTGTCTTAGTGTCCCGTCTCAGACAGACTCCTGCCTGCATCATACTGCTGCTCAAAGAAGTGCAGCTCCTGGAGGGAAACAGGGAAGGAATTTAGCCTCAATCAAACAGATCCTACTGCAGCAGCTGACCTGGGCTGCGTCCCAATATTCTTCACTCCCCACCTCCTTTCCTCCACACCCCCACTACCTCTCCTCCACTACCACTCCTCTCCCCCACTACCACTCCTCTCCTCCACTCCCCACCTCCTTTCCTCCACTCCCCCACGACCACTCCTCTCCTCCACTCCACCCCGCCACAACCACTCCTCTCCTCCACTCCCCACCTCCTTTCCTCCACTCCCCCACTACCACTCATCTCCTCCCCACCTCCTTTCCTCCACTACCATTCCTCTCCTCCACTCCCCACCTCCTTTCCTCCACTCCCCCACCCTCAACTCCCCCAGTACCACTCCTCTCCTCCACTCCCCACCCCAAGCAGATCCTACTGCAGCAGCTGACCTGGGCTGCGTCCCAATATTCTTCACTCCCCACCTCCTTTCCTCCACTCCCCCACTACCACTCCTCTCCTATCCTCCTTTCCTCCACTACCACTCCTTTCCTATCCTCCACTCCCCCACGACCACTCCTCTCTTCCTTTCCTCCACTCCCCCACTACCACTCCTCTCCTATCCTCCTTTCCTCCACTCCCCCACTACCACTCCTCTCCTATCCTCCTTTCCTCCACTCGCCCACTACCACTCCTCTCCTATCCTCCTTTCCTCCACTCCCCCACTACCACTCCTCTCCTCCTTTCCTCCACTCCCCCACTACCACTCCTCTCCTATCCTCCTTTCCTCCACTCCCCCACTACCACTCATCTCCTATCCTCCTTTCCTCCACTCCCCCACTACCACTCCTCTCCTATCCTCCTTTCCTCCACTCGCCCACTACCACTCCTCTCCTATCTTCCTTTCCTCCACTCCCCCACTACCACTCCTATCCTCCTTTCCTCCACTCCCCCACTACCACTCCTCTCCTCCTTTCCTCCACTCCCCCACTACCACTCCTCTCCTATCCTCCTTTCCTCCACTCCCCCACTACCACTCCTCTCCTTTCCTCCCACTCCTCCACTACCACTCCTCTCCTCCTTTCCTCCACTCCCCCACTACCACTCCTCTCCTATCCTCCTGTCCACTACGCCCCCACGACCACTCCTCCTCTCCTCCACTCCCACTCCCCCACGACCACTCCTCTCCTCCTTTCCTCCACTCCCCCACTACCACTCCTTTCCTATCCTCCACTACCACTCCTCTCCTCCACTCCCCCACTACCACTCCTCTCCTCCACTCCCTCTCCTCTCCTCCTTTCCTCCACTACCACTCCTCTCCTATCCTCCTTTCCTCCACTCCCCCACTACCACTCCTCTCCTATCTTATCCTCCTTTCCTCCACTACCCCACTACCACTCCTCTCCTCCACTCCCCACCTCCTTTCCTCCACTCCCCCACCCTCAACTCCCCCAGTACCACTCCTCTCCTCCACTCCCCACCCCAAACAGATCCTACTGCAGCAGCTGACCTGGGCTGCGTCCCAATATTCTTCACTCCCCACCTCCTTTCCTCCACTACCACTCCTCTCCTATCCTCCTTTCCTCCACTACCACTCCTTTCCTATCCTCCACTCCCCCACTACCACTCCTCTCCTATCCTCCTTTCCTCCACTCCCCCACTACCACTCCTCTCCTATCCTCCTTTCCTCCACTCGCCCACTACCACTCCTCTCCTATCCTCCTTTCCTCCACTCCCCCACTACCACTCCTCTCCTCCTTTCCTCCACTCCCCCACTACCACTCCTCTCCTATCCTCCTTTCCTCCACTCCCCCACTACCACTCATCTCCTATCCTCCTTTCCTCCACTCCCCCACTACCACTCCTCTCCTATCCTCCTTTCCTCCACTCGCCCACTACCACTCCTCTCCTATCTTCCTTTCCTCCACTCCCCACTACCACTCCTATCCTCCTTTCCTCCACTCCCCCACTACCACTCCTCTCCTCCTTTCCTCCACTCCCCCACTACCACTCCTCTCCTATCTTATCCTCCTTTCCTCCACTCCCCCACTACCACTCCTCTCCTATCCTCCTTTCCTCCACTCCCTACACTACCACTCCTCTCCTTTCCTCCCACTCCTCCACTACCACTCCTCTCCTCCTTTCCTCCACTCCCCCACTACCACTCCTCTCCTATCCTCCTTTCCTCTACTCCCCCACTACCACTCCTCCTCTCCTCCACTCCCACTCCTCTCCTCCCACTCCCCCACTACCACTCCTCTCCTCCTTTCCTCCACTCCCCCACTACCACTACTTTCCTATCCTCCACTACCACTCCTCTCCTCCACTCCCCCACTACCACTCCTCTCCTCCACTACCACTCCTCTCCTATCCTCCTTTCCTCCACTCCCCTCCTCCTTTCCTCCACTCCCCCACTACCACTCCTCTCCTATCTTATCCTCCTTTCCTCCACTACCCCACTACGACTCCTCTCCTCCACTCCCCCACAACCATTCCTCTCCTCCACTCCCCACCTCCTTTCCTCCACACCCCCACTACCACTCCTCTCCTATCCTCCACTCCCCAACTACCACTCCTCTCCTCCTTTCCTCCACTCCCCACCTCCCTTTCTCCACTCCCCACCTCCTTTCCTCCACTCCCCCACTACCACTCCTCTCCTCCATTACCACTCCCCACCTCCTTTCCTCTACTCCCCCACCTCCTTTCCTCCTCCTTTCCTCCACTCCCCCACTACCACTCCTCTCCCATCCTCCTTTCCTCCACTCCCCCACTACCACTCCTCTCCTATCTTATCCTCCTTTCCTCCACTACCCCACTACGACTCCTCTCCTCCACTCCCCCACAACCATTCCTCTCCTCCACTCCCCACCTCCTTTCCTCCACACCCCCACTACCACTCCTCTCCTATCCTCCACTCCCCAACTACCACTCCTCTCCTCCTTTCCTCCACTCCCCACCTCCCTTTCTCCACTCCCCACCTCCTTTCCTCCACTCCCCCACTACCACTCCTCTCCTCCATTACCACTCCCCACCTCCTTTCCTCTACTCCCCCACCTCCTTTCCTCCTCCTTTCCTCCACTCCCCCACTACCACTCCTCTCCCATCCTCCTTTCCTCCACTCCCCCACTACCACTCCTTTCCTATCCTCTACTCCCCCACTACCACTCCTCTCCTCCTTTCCTCCACTCCCCCACTACCACTCCTCTCCTATCCTCCTTTCCTCCACTCCCCCACTACCACTCCTCCTTTCCTCCACTCCCCCACTACTCCTTTCCTCCACTCCCCCACTACCACTCCTCTCCTATCTTATCCTCCTTTCCTCCACTCCCCCACTACGACTCGACTCCTCTCCTCCACTCCCCCACAACCATTCCTCTCCTCCACTCCCCACCTCCTTTCCTCCACTACCACTCCTCTCCTCCACTCCCCCACTACCACTCCTCTCCTCCACTCCCCACCTCCCTTTCTCCACTCCCCACCTCCTTTCCTCCACTCCCCCACTACCACTCCTCTCCTCCATTACCACTCCCCACCTCCTTTCCTCTCCTCCTTTCCTCCACTCCCCCACTACCACTCCTCCTTTCCTCCACTCCCCCACTACCACTCCTCTGCTCCAATCCCCCACTACCACTCCTCTGCTCCACTCCCCCACTACCACTCCTCTGCTCCACTCCCCCACTACCACTCCTCTCCTCCTCTCCTCCATTACCACTCCCCACCTCCTTTCCTCCACTCCCCCACTACCACTCCTCCTTTCCACCACTCCCCCACTACCACTCCTCTCCTCCTTTCCTCCACTCCCCCACTACCATTCCTCTCCTCCTTTCCTCCACTCCCCCACTACCACTCCTCCTTTCCTCCACTCCCCCACTACCACTCCTCTCCTCCTTTCCTCCACTCCCCCACTACGACTCCTCCTTTCCTCCACTGCCCCACTACCACTCCTCTCCTATCTTATCCTCCTTTCCTCCACTACCCCACTACCACTCCTCTCCTCCTATCCACCCCTCCCCCACTACCACTCCTCCTTTCCACCACTCCCCCACAACCATTCCTCTCCTCCACTCCCCACCTCCTTTCCTCCACTCCCCCACTACCACTCCTCTCCTCCTTTCCTCCACTCCCCCACTACCACTCCTCCTTTCCTCCACTCCCCCACTACCACTCCTCCTTTCCTCCACTCCCCCACTACCACTCCTCCTTTCCTCCACTCCCCCACTACCACACCTCTCCTATCTTATCCTCCTTTCCTCCACTACCCCACTACGACTCGACTCCTCTCCTCCACTCCCCCACAACCATTCCTCTCCTCCACTCCCCACCTCCTTTCCTCCACTCCCCCACTACCACTCCTCTCCTCCTCCACTACCACTCCTCTCCTCCACTCCCCAACTACCACTCCTCTCCTCCACTCCCCCACCTCCCTTTCTCCACTCCCCCACTACCACTCCTCCATTACCACTCCCCACCTCCTTTCCTCTACTCCCCCACCTCCTTTCCTCTACTCCTTTCCTCCACTCCCCCACTACCACTCCTCCTTTCCTCCTTTCCTCCACTCCCCCACTACCACTCCTCTGCTCCAATCCCCCAAATGCAGAGAGGTTATAGTATTGCTTGTAACAGTACCTGAAAATAAGATATCGAGTCTTTTGATGTTGCTGGGTGACAGACTTCAGGAAGTAACAGCCCGCAAAGCATATGCGACCAAATATTAAATATGATACTTTAAAAATATGTTAAAGCAAAGGGTATTAATACTTATGTAAATGAGAAATTTCAGTTTTAGATTTTTAATAAATTTGCAAGAATTTCTAAAAACATGTTTTCACTTTGTCCTTATGGGTTATTGAGTGTAGATTGATGAGAATTTTTTTTATTTTATCAATTTTAAGATGAGTCTGAAACATAACAAAATGTGGAACACATGAAAGCGTCTGAAAACTTTCCGTATGCACTGTATATAATATCATTGAATATTTTAAAGTGAATTTTCTAAAATGTTTTTTGGGGGCACAGGCAAGTTAATTTTGTGTGTAGTTTCTTTACAAAGAACTGGCACAAAATATTGCCAACTGAGTTGCTACAAGACTACATATGACAGAAATTAGTAAACAGACTAGGGATGCAAATTTGGGCTATTTTTTCAAACCGATAGTCGACCCTCATTGATCGGTTATTATCGGTTAACTGATAAGCTTAAATAGGCTATAACAAATGGATGTAAATCCAGGAACCATTAAAAATACAGCCGCATATTCAAACATAGGCCGTCTACCCCGCCGCGCTAATCCGATAAGACTGCTATAGTTTAGGCTAGCCTATTCATGAACATTTTAAAATAGCCTAACGGGGAGAAAAAAGCGAATAGGTATTAGTCTGAAGAGAGGCCGTTTTTGCTGTCATGGTCCGATGAGCAGTGTTGCAGCTTCCCCAACACTGGCAGCCTGTAATTGGCTACGGCTCGCCGGAAAAAAATAAAGAAGAGACATTTACGTTCACCCGTTGTCAAATAACGTTGAAACACAAGGCCAAGCAGCAACGTTTCTTAATTCAGCTAACCATTCTGTTTTGGTAGGTCTATGGCTTTGAAAGCGTGTTCCACCCATATACTGTATAATATCCACCGGCAGACTTTGTTATATCCGTTGCAGTATAGAAAAAAATGTGGCTAGAGCCGTAGATAAAACTAACGTTATTGTTGGCTAGATAAAGGCTACAGCAGCGCTACAACACTTCTTCAAAGATCTCAAGAAGAGAGCTGAAATCGTAGCCTCTAAACAGTTATGAATAATTAACTTTACAAAACAAATTAACCAAGTGATTTTCCCTATAGCGTATAATTATCATTTTCCGGGCCGCCGCGGTGGTACAGCGGTAAAGAGCGCTGACTTTCAGTCAGCGCAGTTGTACTCCGAGGATCGGGGTTCGCGCCCCGGTCCTGCCATAGCCGAGCGTGGCCGGTGCCCTGTGGAAGCGACAATTGGCGGTCGCTTCCGGGTGGGGGGAGGGGCTCGGAAAGAACCGCTGCGCACAGAAGAACCCAGGGCGTGTCACGGTCAGGAGCTGCGCCCTGTAGAGGACGTAGCGCCCTCCCTAAATATACCGATTGACGGGGTTGTGCAGCGGTGGTTCTCTAGCGGTTGCTACACGGGGGGGAATTGAATTAAGATGGCGGCGCGCACAGATGCAGCGGCTCACGGCTCTCTTTACTCGTGCTTTTTGTTGCTTGTTATTTTGTTGTATGTTATACGTGCGTCTACTGTACACTACAGCCGTACAGCCTTATTGGATATCGGTTTTTTACATAAGATGACCATCTCCAGCGACTTTCACCGCACTTTTAACATTCCGGACGAGATAGCACGACCAGCGGGATCTCCGTGGATTGTTATCGGGTCTGGCAGGCGACGCAGACGGCGGTGCAAGAGGAAACAAAAGCGGGGCTGCAGGGCTGGGCTACTGGCTAGGCTAAGGAAGCAGCCACTCAAACCTCCGCTGCCGAGCCTCTATCTCACCAACGCCAGATCCATAGTAAACAAAACGGACGAACTGAATCTACAACTGGCTGGGAATCGCTATGTTCGCGAGTGCTGTGTGCTCATTCTCACAGAAACCTGGCTACACTCACAAATTCCCGATGCTACGGTGCAGCTAGAAGGCCGCACGCTACACCGCGGGGACAGGAACAGCGAATCTGGTAAGAAAAGAGGAGGGGGGCTCTGCATCTACGTGCATGGCGGTTGGTGTAACAACAGCACTATCATAGACAGTCACTGCTCCCCTGACCTGGAGTCCCTGTCGGTGAAATGCAGACCGTTTTTCCTACCAAAGGAGCTAAATGTTGTCATCATTACTGCCGTTTATATAGCACCGGATGCTAATGTTAACACAGCACTCTCTCTACTGCTAAGCACCATGAACAAACACCAGCGGGTCCACCCTGATGGCGTCCACATTATTGCAGGGGATTTTAATAAGGCAAATTTGAAATCTGTTCTCCCAAAATTCCACCAACATGTCAGATGTCCAACTAGAGGGGAGAACACTCTGGATCATGTGTACTCCAACATTAAGCATGCATACAGAGCTGCACCCCTCCCCCACCTGGGCCTGTCAGACCATCTCTCCTTGCTTCTCATCCCAGCATACACCCCGCTTAGCCGGCAAACAAAGCCCACAAAGAGGATCATTATCACCTGGCCTGAAGATGCACTCCCCCAACTTCAGGACTGCTTTGAACACACCCAGTGGGATGCTTTCTACCACAAAGACCTGGCAATATTCACAGAGACTGTACTGTTTTACATCAAGTACTGCATTGGGAACGTCACTGTGGATAAACGCATCCGGGTATTCCCAAACCAGAAACCTTGGATGACAAGCCAGGTCCGCATGCTCCTACGTGCCCGCGACTTAGCCTTCAGGTCAGGCGACAGAGCGCTGTACAGCGTTGCCCGCGCCGACCTGAGGAGACGCATTTGGGCTGCCAAAGCGGACTACAAGAGGAGGATAGAGGACCATCTCTCCAGCAACAACCCTCGGCAGGTGTGGCAGAGCATACGGAATATCACCAACTACAAAGGTTGTAACGTGACATCCGGTGACTCAAGTGCGGCGCTGGCAGAGGAGCTAAACAGCTTCTTCGCCCGCTTTGAGACTCAGACACAGCACGCCACTGCAGCCCCCTCCAGCCTCCAGTTCCCCCCCACTTACATTAGAGGTGCAGGATGTGAGACGCGTGCTCTGGTCAGTGAACCCCAGGAAGGCAGCGGGCCCAGATGGAGTACCTGGGAGGGTGCTCAAGGCATGCGCCAACCAGCTCTCACAGGTCTTCACTGACATTTTCAACCTGTCTCTGGAACAAACTATCATCCCGCCCTGCCTGAAATCTGCCACAATCATCCCGATTCCAAAGAAATCATCTACAGCTGGCCTCAACGACTACCGGCCTGTAGCACTTACCCCAGTCATCACTAAGTGCTTTGAGAAGCTGATCCTACAACACATCAAAGCCTGCCTCCCTCCCACCCTGGACCCACACCAGTTTGCCTACCGGGCAAACAGATCCACCGAGGACGCAATCTCCACAGCCCTCCACTCTGCGCTGAGCCATCTGGAACATCGGGGGAGCTACGTCAGAATGCTCTTCATGGATTTTAGCTCAGCCTTCAACACAATAACCCCGGACATTCTGATCCCCAAGCTATCCCACTTGGGGCTCCCACCACCCACCTGTGCCTGGATAAAGGACTTCCTGACCAACCGTCCCCAGCGCGTGAAAATGGGCCCTCACCTCTCCTCTACCCGCACTCTCAGTATCGGCTCCCCTCAGGGCTGCGTGCTGAGCCCACTACTCTACTCCCTCTACACATTCGACTGCAGTCCCACCCACCCAGAGAACATCATTGTCAAGTTCGCAGACGACACGACGGTGGTGGGGCTGATCACAGGGGGAAACGAGGCGGCCTATAGAGATGAGGTCCAGAAGCTTGGTGAGTGGTGTTCGGTGAACAACCTTACACTGAACATCACAAAAACCAAGGAAGTCATCCTGGACTTTAGGCGTAATAGTGCCGCCCCCGCCCCCCTGTACATCAACGGTGAATGTGTAGAGAGAGTACAGTCCTTCAAGTTCCTCGGCGTCCACATCTCTGCGGACCTCTCCTGGTCGGAGAACACCTCAGCGCTGGTCAAGAAGGCCCAGCAGCGGTTACACTTCCTGAGAGTGCTCAGGAAGGAACACCTGGACACACAGCTGCTGGTGACCTTCTATCGGTCCTCTATTGAGAGCCTGCTGACCTACGCCGTCACGGTGTGGCATTCTAGCTCCACCGAGGCTGACAAGAAGAGGCTGCAGAGGGTGGTAAAAACAGCACAGAAGATCATTGGCTGCCCTCTGCCCTCTCTGCCTGACATCTACAACTCCCGTTGTCTCAGCAGAGCCAGGAACATTATCAAGGACATCACTCACCCCGGTTTCCACCTCTTCCACCTGTTGCCCTCTGGCAGGCGCTACAGGTCCATACAATCAAAAACAAACAGACTCAGAGACAGCTTCTTCCCCAAAGCTGTAACCATATTAAACCATATTAAACTCAAACATGCACCGACTGCACTGATCTAAACCGCACTGCTGTCACTTTACCCCACACCTGTGCAATATTTTTCTATTTTTTTTTCTATTCTATTTGTTGTGTGTATTTATATGGCTGTTGCTGATGTTATGTGGTGTGTAATTTATGTGTTGTCACTTTACCTATTGTGTGTATTTATATGTCTGATGCTGATGTTATGTGGTGTGTAGTTACGTGTGCACTTTTGAGGAGTTGCTCTTCGCAATCTCGTTGTATCTTGCTATACAATGACAATAAAGGCTTTCAATTCAATTCAATTCAATTAGAATAGGGGTTCAATTGGCTACTAAATTGGGAGAAAAAGGGAAAAATCAGAAACAAATTTAAAAAAAAAAAATAATTATCATTTTCCCTCAAGCAAATGGGTCAAACGCAAGCGCATGGCTTTAAAATCACCACTCGCGCAGCATACGTAGATTCTGCTATCGGTCGGAGTTACACCTCCTGCTCTGTTGTGTCCCAAATTTAGCTACTGTCCTCTTTTTTTTTAACTTTTAACACTAGGCTAACGTTATAGCAAGGTCAGTGAGTGAAAAACGTTTTTTTTAATAAACATGTCTGCACTTTGTTTAACAACCTACAATGTTAAATTTGACTTGATCAGGCGACATGCTTCTGGCTTCAGTCTTCCAAATTCCAGGGAAAGAAACATCAACAAGTTTATTTTTCTTTGTGTAGTGGACAGAACTATGCGCACGTGGTAGGGGTACTGAATACTCATCTCTCCAGACAACAGGAAAGCCAAGGAGTCCCGACTCCCCAGCACAATTAGCCTCTACTCTAAACAGTACAACACAATGGCAGGAAGGGAGGGCTTCAGGATGTCGCAGTGTCACAGGGCTAACCTGAAGTGGTTTTAGAGAAATGCATTGCCATGATGGCAGCGCATACATGCATGAGAACATAAACCTACCCTGCAGCAGTGCAGCTACCCTCAGTCCTTCCCTTCAGTTCACAAAGAGCACGCTCCTCCCTACTCTGGAGAGGATGCAGAAAGAGCACGCCCCTCCCTACTCTGGAGAGGATGCACAAAGAGCACGCCCCTCCCTACTCTGGAGAGGATGCACAAAGAGCACGCCCCTCCCTACTCTGGAGAGGATGCACAAAGAGCACGCTCCTCCCTACTCTGGAGAGGATGCACAAAGAGCACGCTCCTCCCTACTCTGGAGAGGATGCAGAAAGAGCACGCTCCTCCCTACTCTGGAGAGGATGCAGAAAGAGCACGCTCCTCCCTACTCTGGAGAGGATGCAGAAAGAGCACGCTCCTCCCTACTCTGGAGAGGATGCACAAAGAGCACGCTCCTCCCTACTCTGGAGAGGATGCACAAAGAGCACGCTCCTCCCTACTCTGGAGAGGATGCACAAAGAGCACGCTCCTCCCTACTCTGGAGAGGATGCACAAAGAGCACGCTCCTCCCTACTCTGGAGAGGATGCACAAAGAGCACGCTCCTCCCTACTCTGGAGAGGATGCAGAAAGAGCACGCTCCTCCCTACTCTGGAGAGGATGCACAAAGAGCACGCTCCTCCCTACTCTGGAGAGGATGCACAAAGAGCACGCCCCTCCCTACTCTGGAGAGGATGCACAAAGAGCACGCCCCTCCCTACTCTGGAGAGGATGCAGAAAGAGCACGCTCCTCCCTACTCTGGAGAGGATGCAGAAAGAGCACGCCCCTCCTTACTCTGGAGAGGATGCACAAAGAGCACGCCCTTACTCTGTGCAGACTTAATCAGGTAAACGAATAAACACATTGCAGGTAGCGGATGAAATAGAAATACATTAATTTGGCCTTAATACATATGTAAAATAAATCATGGAGAAACCAAAAAGAAAGGTTAAATGAAATACTCAACAGCAATAAGGCTATTATTACTTAGTATCTAAAGCGTTATTTAAGTACCTCCAAATACACTCAGATCTCTTTAACTTAGCCAGCTGACTCCACCTCGAGCTCTCGGGAAACCAATTATTTATCTAGCAGACTATAACTATACTATAACGCTTTACATTCCCAAAAGAAAAGCAAACTAGGCTATTTTACATCCACTTTCAAAGTTTGAGTTAATCTCTGTATGAGTACTCAGTAGTGTTTTAAAACAGTATAATATTATCTTAACTGGAACTCCAATGTGTTAGATGGTGGGGACTGCAACCCCCAAAGAAAACTTCCAATAACTTATTTATGGAGAATACCACAATGCTAACACTTTCATACAAACCAGACAAACACAAATCAGCTACACAGTATTTTGTGCATTGAATTAGCCACCAAATGACTGCTCCACAATGTCGCAAATGTAACCGTTAGATTCGTTTTTAGAAGACAAGAAAAATGTCCGTTCCACTTTGCAGAGTTAAATGGGAGTGCGTGACTTCATTATCCTCCAATGCACTCTCGTTTATTGTCAATAGAACAATATAACCGTTTCATGTTCTATTAAAAGACAACAACGTAAGCCGCGGTGCCAGAAACACACCTCACGCAAATACGTGAACGTGGACGCTTCGAGCTACGCGAACAGTTTTTCTTTTGCCATGACATTTGTGAAAGACAAACCAGAGAGTTGCGGTGAGGGACGCTATATTAGGCAGAAAACTACTTTCTTGTTCGATCTGTGCTTTCCTCTGGTTTGTCTTTCACAAATGTCATGGCAAAAGAAAAACTGTTCGCGTAGCTCGAAGCGTCCACGTTCACGTATTTGCGTGAGTTATGTTTCGGCCCTTTAGTCTTGTGGCAAGGAAAGGTACAACTGAATAATCTGTACCTTCAGTGAGAGTGAGAGGAAACACAAATGCTCCAAATTATCCGTCAGCAGCGCTTCCGTTCCCAAGGACTTGGGTTGCGATTTCGTGTGCGTTGTCTAGGCGAATAAAACCGAACGTCTGAGACGGTACCTATCTCATGCTCCGTTAACAGTACACAAACTAACTATTTGGATTGTTCCCACTTATCTAAAACGACGGTACTGCTTCCGTTTCCACCGACGATGATAAGTAGAAGTGCCAGGCTTGTGCTCCGCCTACCCTCTTTGCTTGTAGCTTCACAATGCTAGTGCAATGTTCCTCATCTGATGAAACTAACCCGCACTTTAGACACGACTACCACACCTCGCTACACTTCTTACCTTATGCACCATAAACATATGATAATCGACGTTGTCTATTTTTCTTCCTTTTCATTTAAAACTGTTCTTTTCAACCCATCTATTCATTCAAACGCCTCCATTTTCCCGGTTTCTTCTTCTTTTGCTTTCCGGCAGACTAGACTCTTGCGAGCGTATTGCTGCCCTCCACCGTTCAATTCTGTTAACTACAGTTTATTCTTAATTTCTTCTTCTTCTTCTACTTTTTCACGATATTCTAATTTTTTGAGCTGCACCTGTATATTTTCACAATGCATTTGACATTCAGACACATATCATGAAAGCAAAGACATTTTTCAAGTAAAATCAGATGAAACCCAATGCATTAGTTTGTAGCCGTGAAAGCAGGATAGCCAAGCTACCTCGGTGCCTAGTGAGAAAATGTTCTCCACTGCGGGGGACATTCTAAATGCTCAAAGATCTGTGCTACTGCCTGAAAATGTTGATATCTTAATTTTCCTGAAGAAGAACATGTCCATCCATATCCTAGACTCTATAAACAGGTAATCAGTCTGAATGTCTAGCTTTATGTAGGTATTTTTGAAAGTGCAATTTTGGCTACTATGTTGGCCTAGTAGCTTATATTTTCTTACATTAGTATTAAAATAATATGTTTTAAGAGGACATTCTTTAATTTAAAAAGTACTAAAGTATTTCTAATTTAATTTCATAGTGCACTGTTATTTTAACAAGACTATCTTCCATGTATGTTTCATACCTCCCATGCTGGGATGATGAGTAAGTAAACTTTCAGTCTTGTTCAGCCATACTTTGTGGTAACATTTGTCCTCCTAGTACATTGTTTGCCTTGGGAATAAATGAGTAATCTTGTTTTTAATTTCGAGAACATATTGTATCGTGAAATCAATATCGTGTATCGTGAGTTGAGTGCATCGTCCCACCGCTAGAGGCAAAAATGATCCATTATGACGTAGAGGAGGTACTCTGACATCACGATTGGGGCGGAGGCAGAGTGGGGAGCACAAAAAAAAGTTTCGACCATTAGAGGATAGCACCAAGACGCTTTTCTAAGTTTCTTCTGATATACAATATTATTTCAGAATTGTTGAAATAACAGAATGGATGATTAAGTTTCATTATAAGGTAGGCATACAAACACGTTTACAGCTAAAATAAAAGTGATCTAGAGTGTAGTTAATCAATTCTGGCAGGTAAAATGTCTGATTGGAATATGGTTGATTGAAGTGTAGCAGGTAAAATGTCTGATTGGAATATGGTTGGCTGAAGTGTAGCAGGTAAAATGTCTGATTGGAATATGGTTGGCTGAAGTGTAGCAGGTAAAATGTCTGATTGGAATATGGTTGACTGAAGTGTGGCAGGTAAAATGTCTGATTGGAATATGGTTGATTGAAGTGTGGCAGGTAAAATGTCTGATTGGAATATGGTTGACTGAAGTGTGGCAGGTAAGATGTCTGATTGGAATATGGTTGACAGAAGTGTAGCAGGTAAAATGTCTGATTGGAATATGGTTGACTGAAGTGTGGCAGGTAAAATGTCTGATTGGAATATGGTTGACTGAAGTGTGGCAGGTAAGATGTCTGATTGGAATATGGTTGACAGAAGTGTAGCAGGTAAAATGTCTGATTGGAATATGGTTGAAGTGTGGCAGGTAAAATGTCTGATTGGAATATGGTTGACTGAAGTGTAGCAGGTAAAATGTCTGATTGGAATATGGTTGGTTGAAGTGTGGCAGGTAAAATGTCTGATTGGAATATGGTTGACTGAAGTGTAGCAGGTAAAATGTCTGATTGGAATATGGTTGGTTGAAGTGTGGCAGGTAAAATGTCTGATTGGAATATGGTTGACTGAAGTGTGGCAGGTAAAATGTCTGATTGGAATATGGTTGACTGAAGTGTAGCAGGTAAAATGTCTGATTGGAATTTCAGTGCTATCCCAGGACTGAGAACAGAACCAACATACACAGTGCTATCCCAGGACTGAGAACAAGAACCAACATACACAGTGCTATCCCAGAACTGAGAACAGAACCAACATACACAGTGCTATCCCAAGATTGAAAACAAGAACCAACATACACAGTGCTATCCCAGGACTGAGAACAGAACCAACATGCACAGTGCTATCCCAGAACTGAGAACAGAACCAACATACACAGTGCTATCCCAGGACTGAGAACAGAACCAACATGCACAGTGCTATCCCAGAACTGAGAACAGAACTAACATACACAGTGCTATCCCAGGACCGAGAACAGAACCAACATACACAGTGCTATCCCAAGATTGAAAACAAGAACCAACATACACAGTGCTATCCCAGGACTGAGAACAGAACCAACATGCACAGTGCTATCCCAGGACTGAGAACAGAACCAACATGCACAGTGCTATCCCAGAACTGAGAACAGAACCAACATACACAGTGCTATCCCAGAACTGAGAACAGAACCAACATGCACAGTGCTATCCCAGAACTGAGAACAGAACCAACATACACAGTGCTATCCCGGGACTGAGAACAAGAACCAACATACACAGTGCTATCCCAGAACTGAGAACAGAACCAACATGCACAGTGCTATCCCAAGATTGAAAACAAGAACCAACATGCACAGTGCTATCCCAGAACTGAGAACAGAACCAACATGCACAGTGCTATCCCAGAACTGAGAACAGAACCAACATGCACAGTGCTATCCCAGAACTGAGAACAGAACCAACATACACAGTGCTATCCCAGGACTGAGAAAAAATATTACTTATAACAGCAGCTACAGAGACATGTATTAACAGCAGCTACAGAGACACGTAGTGGATTTCAAGTCAATTACAAGTTTACGAATTGTATAGGATTTATTGCATGTTCATTTCAAATAACAGTGGAAATTAAAATCAAGATCAAGCAACAATATATAGTGTACTGTCATACCAAAGGAATTAAATCTGTGTTTTAAGTAGACTTTTACATTTTCAAAATGTGCCTAACAACACTAACTAAACCCCAAAATAGGAGGCTATTGGGAAACATATTTCTTTAACTTCATCTTTAACTTGATTATCATTTGGTTCATAATAATAATAATCATCATCATCATCATGGATTGCATTTATAAAGTGTTTTTCATGATCTCAAATCCCTTCACAGTGAAGCGGGAAACCACAACCTATTTGTAGATCCATGGGGTCTTCAATAACCACAGAACGGCCCAAAAGACATCGTCTCCTACACAAGTATGTCTATGGCAAAATTGCTACTTTAATCCAAAAAATGTTATATGTATCAAGATACTGAAAATGAACATGGCTCTCTTTGACTCATACCAGATATGCTTCCATATGTATTGCCTTTATATTTAGTTAGTTTCTTCAGTGTCCTCATTGAAGTAGGCTTCAGCTGTCCTGGCTCCACGAATGTACTTGATGATCTCTACCTCTCCGCCACAGTTACTGGGTTTCTGGAAATGTATCTCCAGGTAATCTTGTAGATCCTCTTCATCCAGCTCATCCTCAATCCCATCAAGCAAGACCGTACGCTTGGACACCCCACAGTATTTCTGAAACCAGATGGGATATACACACAAATATGTTCAATTAAGTTGTAATGAAACGGAGAAATGGAGAGTGACTAAGTCTAATATAACAACGCAATTGTACATTTACATTACAGGCATTTAGCAGACGCTCTTATCCAGAGCGACTTACACAACTTATTATTACATTTATCCATTCCTATACAGCTGGATATATACCGAAGCAATTGGGGTTAAGTACCTTGCTCAAGGGTACAACGGCAGTGTCCAACCTGGGAATCGAACCTGCAACCTTTCAGTTACAAGTCCAGTTCCTTAACCATTATACTACTGTGATGATCTCACTCCCGTCCTGTTGTTAAACCGTGTTTTCCATCCGTTTCACCCTGATTCTCTATCCCAATTCCCTGTGTCTTGTGCATTCTGCACGCTTCGCTCTGTTTACCACATTCGCACGCAGGTGCTAATTGACATCAATTAAAGTGGGTATTTAGTCACCCGGTGTTCTCTGTCCTGCACCGGTTCATTAACACTCTTCGTGTGAAACCTCTGGTCGTGTCGTCAAAGTCTGCGTTGCAAAACTACCAGCTGTTCGGAACTACCAGCTGTTCAGTGCCTGTCTTACCATGCTAACCTTGTCTGCTTCAATCTGCCTACCTGCAGTCAGGGATGCCAGTGTCACGGTTGCTGCTGAGGTGCTGTCTACGCCTACTACCCTGCTGTCGCTCCTGTGGTCTGCCCGGATTCCACTCCATTGTTCCTGCTACTAGACGGCTAACCCCGTAACCGAACTGTCTGTGTTATATGTTCTCCCTATGCTTCAGGAGTCTTGGTCGAAGCATAATTTATTGGATGCCTAGCGCTCCCACTCCGTCTGTCTGTCTGCCTGTCAAAGTCCAGTTCCGGTTTGGAACCATTGCTGCCTGGGAATCGAGTCCAGTTCCGGCCTGGAACAACAACTACCCGTCTTCTTCCCTACTGCAGAAATTGTCCCTGGTCAAGCGATAAATATCTGATTATTGAACTTCCTTTGTCTGAGTCGTGCGTTTGAGTCCAGTCCATATCCGAGGTCATAACAACTACACTGTCATGTTGTGATATTAAAATGCGTACAAAATACAGGTTAAAGGGAGGATTAAAAATATACGTTAAAATAAAATAAAAACATCAACAGTATACAAGATATTGGTGCTTGAATTTTACCTGAAATTTTTTCAGCTGGTATTCAAAATAAGGTTGGACACTGACATAGACCTCGCGACTGGCATCTATGGGGTATTTCCTTTTCAGGGACAAACACTCAGCAACTGAAATTAAAAATACAAGGATTTGTGAGTTTTTGCATGAAATGTAATATAATATATAAAAATAAATGCAATATAAAATATAAATGCTAAATATGACACTAATTAAAACATTGGTACAATAAAATAATTTAAAAACTGATCCTCAGGAAAACTGTTTAAAGATTGGTTTAAACAGCTGAACACATGAATCTCACAACTTCCTGCAATCTAAAAACAGATTTAGAAAAATTATTTGGGCAGCTGGGTATTCCCTTCTAACCGAAAGTGCTAATGTATTCCATGTCTAAACAAAAGGATGTCCTGTATGACTGTCAATCAGAGTGACCTCCGGTGTTGAGAAAGGTGATTTCGCCAACGCCGGTGTCCTTGTCATAGAACACCTCCTCCACCTCTCCTCCTCCTTGGCTGGGCTTGGAGAAACTAATCTCCAGACGATCCCTCATGCGCTCCTCAGGTAGGTAAGGCGGGAGCTTGGAGTAACGGATCTTCCTCTTAGACACATTCATATGCACCTGAGTGAACATTAAAGGATTAATATACACCCAAGTGGATATTAAAGGATTCATATACACCTGAGTGGGTATTAAAGGATTCATATACACCTGAGTGGGCATTAAAGGATTCATATACACCTGAGTGGGCATTAAATGATTCATATACACATGAGTGGGCATTAAAGGATTCATATACACCTGAGTGGGTATTAAAGGATTCATATACACCTGAGTGGGCATTAAAGGATTCATATACACCTGAGTGGGCATTAAAGGATTCATAATAATAATAATTAATAATTATTGGCATTTATATAGCGCCTTTCTCAACACTCAAAGCGCTTACAATGAGGGGGAAACTCGCCTCAACCACCACTAATGTGCAGCACCCACCTGGGTGATGCAGCGGCAGCCATTTTGCGCCAGAATGCTCACCACACATCAGCTGAGGTGGAGAGGGAGAGAAGAATTTTTTTGCCAATTAAACTGGGGGATGATTCAGTGGCAGATTGAAAGAGCCTGGGTTGGGAGTTTAGCCAGGACACCGGGGAAACCCCTACTCTTTGCGATAAGTGTCATGGGATCTTTAATGACCACAGTGAGTCAGGACCTCGGTTTAACGTCTCATCCGAAAGACGGCATCTCCTACAGCACAGTGTCCCCATCACTGCACTGCGGCATTGGGGTTTTTATTTTGACCAGAGGAAAGGCTGCCCCCTACTGGCCCACCAACACTACTTCCAGCAGCAACTTGGTTTTCTCAGGAGGTCTCCCATCCAAGTACTAACCAAGCCCACACCTGCTTAGCTTCAGCCATTCAGCAGGAGCAGAGTGCATGGTGGTATGGCTGCTGGCAATATATACACCTGAGTGGGTATTAAAGGGTATCCTCATCACAGGAATGTGCTGTGGGTGATGCTTCTGATCAGCTTCCGTAAACCGAAGAATGAGTATGTTGTACTCTCACCTCAAACTTCACAGAGGGTTTCAGTGCCGCATTGGAGGGCTTCAGGTCCATTCTCTTTTTGTCAAACACCACGGAGCACTTAGACAGCCTTAGAATATTTTCAGCCACTTTAAGAAAGGATGTACAACTCAAATCACAACATTATTCACTATTAAAAAAAATAGAATTTCCATGGGTTTTAATATAATGGCATACACAATCATACATCTTCCAAACACAAATTCCATTTAGATGCTCCAGCCTTTCCAAAATGCTACATTTTAATATATAAAACAAGGGATTTCAAGATTGCATAAGTGAGTTGATTAATTTCCCATAAGTCCATATAAAAGGCATTGAAAACTTCCCAAATGCAGACAGGCAAAGAGGTACAGTGGGCCACAGCATTTTAATGGCTCTACCTTTCTCTTGCTCAAAAGTGATGAGCGCCTGCCCTCCCATCAGGTGAAATGAGGGCTTCTGGGTAATGGTGAATACACAAACAATGTCCTCATAGTTATTCTCATCTTCATCCCTGCCCACACCTGTGAATCTGACCTTTGTTTCAGGGATATCTGCTCTAACCTAGGGGAAAGAAACAGCAAACCATGGGCATTGTCACCCCCAGCCACTCGCAGCTGGAAATATTATTAAATTATATTTTATTTACAGAGACACTGTCACAAAGACACTTTACAGTAAAACACGAAATAGGAAAATTGAGTATTGAGTTTCCTCCAGAATAAGAATAAAGTGAATACCATAGACGTTTGCTGGAGAGATGAATATTCAGCTTTCTTGATTTTCAGCATGTCTTCATATTTCTTTAGTCGTTCCAACAGTGCCTGGTTATTTTTCTCAAGTTGCAGAATACTGTCCTAAAAGACATTAATGGATACATTAAGAGAGTATATTGTTCATATTGAAACCAAAATAAAAGTAAACATAATGCAATGCCACCTCCACTGGCTACCTGTGATGGCTCGCATCAAATTCAAAACATTGGTGCTCGCCTTCCAGGCAGTCCGAGGATCTGCCCCTCCATACCTCCAAAAGCTCATCAGATCCTACACACCTGCCAGATCCCTGCGTTCTGCCTCCTCAGGACGACTGGTACCCCCCCCCCCCCCCCCTTCATACTAGCACCCGGTCTCGATGTCTGTCTGTCCTGGCCCCACGGTGGTGGAATGAGCTCCCCGTGGAGGTCAGAACAACAGAAAGTCTGACTGCCTTCAAGCGCAGATTGAAGACTCACCTAACTTAAGATTCAACCCTGGGTTTTCTGTATCACGAAGCCGACTCACTTTTAATCTGGGTATATTGCCATGGCAACACTTACTCTACACGACTAACCAGTTCCGGAGGCAGTTCACAATTCATTTGAATGCTAATCTCTGCGTGTGCACTTTAACTTCATGCAGAAGCAGGTCTGTTTCCCCTGCTGTAAATCCCACTTTTCACGGTCTTCCTGGGAAAGTGAACTTGGTTTAAAGCGTTACGCTACCAGTAAAACCGGTTGATCACATTTCCAGAAGCAAGACATTATAAAACAAGGAACAATATGCGTGAACCCACGGGTTCCCAACCTGACAGCTTTAGTGTATTTAGTGTCGTCGTTAAGGCAACATAACAGTATTTATGTTATTAATCAATATTAGAATGCACATAATGAACTTCAGATGAAGCTTGAACTTCGAGAACTCCATGAGAACAGCATCATGGAATTGATGTTTGACAATGCTTCATTGTATCATCAAACGAAATTCGTTAAACATTAAACAAGCAGGCTAATTTGGCGAGACTGAAGCCATATTCTGGTAGCTTATTCTCAGCTGTTGCAGGTGCTTTTAACTAAATTTAACCGAATATAGGCACAGTCGCCGAATATAGGTGAAATAATAGCACAGTCGGGAATTACCGGTGTTAAACCCTAATGTTAAAGATTATTATTGTGTACATCCAAACGCTTCATAATGGTTAGTCTGAATAATATTGATCATACTATTGATCCATATAGTCTATTCCTTGCTTGCACTACACGCACAAGCATGTCTGTTTCGCCAAGGTGGAAAAGCAGGCTTTTAAAGGGGATGGGATATGAGATTTTGATTGGTTTATTGCATGTTACGCCCAAGTTCAGCCCATTTGTACGTTGCACCGCGCTTAGCGCTCAAAACACTCACCGTCTAACTCGTAAAAGTGGACTTGGGACACACCCTAAATGCACTTTACGCTATGCGTTTAAACCAAGCGCTAAGATCGCCCAGATAGAACCCCTAGTTTGTTTTTTCCCCTTATAGTTTGGTTGCAGAAGCAATTAATGTTTCAGTTGAGCAATATCATGGCATCGGTGCTAAACTGACGAGAGATGAAAAGGGTGCCAAGGAACTATTCAAGTTTTGCTAAATGCTGTAGCTTTTTGCAAACCATAAGAATGTTCCACTGACAACATTTGTCATAAATGGATTCATTATATCTGAACATCAATTTGATCTGACTGATTTAGTAGTGAAGAAGGGTTCAAATCAATTCAATGCAATTTTATTTGTATGGCACCTTTTCACAAAGTGTCTCAGTGATGCTTTACAGAAAATAGGAAAACTGGACAAGTCTGAACACACACAAAAAACAGCCAATGAGGTAACAGTCCCCAGAAGGAAGACAAACGACTCAAACATGCTCTCCTGCTCCTAAAGTAACTTGTGATGTCAGCTGAGCTAGCATACTGATGTGGTATCTGCCGATAGCTCTGGGTGACTGATTCAGTGACATAAAAGTGAAATGAAGAGACCCACCTCTTGTGCTTTATTAATCTTTCTAAATGGTGACTCCATACTTTTCTGTTGCTCCATGAGGATCATTGTTTCTTTTTGGGCTTGTTTTTTGGCCTCTTCAGCACTCAGTTTCTCCAAGAGAAGTCTGGACTTCTCTGTCTCAGCTTTATCAACTTTTTTCTGTATAAAATAAAAAGTTGATTTTAACAACAACAACAACAAACAGACACTGCTGAAACACTGAGAAAATGACTGAAGACACAGACTGCCAAGTCAGAGAGAATTTCTGTTTTACACCTTACCTTCCACATCTCAAGATCTTCCATGGCTTCAGTTAGGGTTTTCTCTTCCTGAGGTGGACACCAAACAGGAAAACAAGTTAGTCACATTGTTTATTAGGTTTGTGTTTCTGTAATGAATTGGTTGTTTCCCCTTTACAAATTATACATCATAAACATTCTCTTCTCTGTCTCAGCTTGATCAACTTTGTTCTGAATAAAATACAAAGTTGATTTTAACAACTACAACAAACACACACTGCTGAAACACTGAGAAAATGACTGAAGCCTTCCACATACGCTTTCAGCGAATGACTATTGCCTGCAGCCATAGCAGTCAGCCTTCGCCTTCAACCGAAAAGTACTTTTGCCACTTTTCACCCCTCATAGCTTGTGAGCTAGCTACCAGCGCTGAGTTGCTGACAACATGACAAGTGATCCGAAACTCCTTCACGCATCCGGTGACCCCCATAATGAACCCACTGCTACACTTTCATCCTTTAAGACTCTGGAGATGACACAGATGTACTCCAACTTGTAACACTCAACCACCTGCCCACTGGACCCCTTCCCTTCGGCAGTCCTCCAGTCTATATCCGGTGAGGTCCTTCCATATCTGCCCACCATTATCAACACCTTCTTAACCTGTGGCTATGTTCCTGCTGTTTTCAAAACTGCCTGTGTTACCCTACTCCTTAAGAAACCTAGCTTAGACCTCTCTGATGTCAGAAACTATCGTCCTGTGTCTCTCCTGCCCTTCCTGTCCAAAGCTCTTGAACGATCTTCCCTTAACCAACTGTCTGTTTTTTTCCGCCAGAACAACCTACTCGATCCATATCAGTCCGGCTTCAGAACCGGGCACTCGACTGAAACTGCTCTCCTGGCTGTGACCGAGGCACTCGCCACTGCTAGAGCCACCTCCCTCTCCTCTGTCCTGATTCTCCTTGACCTGTCTGCAGCGTTCGACACGGTCAACCACAAACTCCTGATCTCCACACTGGCTGAGACGGGCATCTCTGAGTGCGATAAGTAGCCTCGACAATATACTAACGTTACATTACATGAAACGAAAATAGCTCACCTCTCTCGTCTGTTCACAGTGTAGCTACGATGTGTGTACAGCGCCAAAGTTGCCACTGTTTGTGTTTGTTTATTTCACCTACACAACCGGTCAAATGTGCACAATATGAAAATAACTGCTGAGTGGCAGCTAATCACAAATATAGAATATTATCAGCTAATCACAAATATAGAATATTATCAGCTAATCACAAATATAGAATATTATCAGCTAATCACAAATATAGAATATTATCAGCTAATCACAAATATAGAATATTATCCCCAGCGTTGCGTTTGCACATCTACTATGACAGTGCTGAGAAACCTGTCTATTTAGGCTACCCAACAGATCAGATCATATTATAAATAATAATTATTTATTCTTACTAAAAGTCTGTGTTAATTAAATAATCTGGTAAGTGAACAACATGGGATGGGCATCACTTGCATGCACAACTAACTAGAATGCCCCGAGTAAAACTGTAGGCCTCCTCCTCCCTTGTCATCCACCCCACCAAGGCTAATAATGTTCAGCTATTGATAGAAAAGAGCAGAAGCTCTGAGCTATCCCGTCATGGTCCATAGTTAGTAGCGAGCCACACAGTGCAGTAGTTGGTTGGTAGTTACCAGTTGGTGAGGTCAGTCAGTCAGTTGCTTAACTACAGTAGTTTAATTAGTTTCCGTTTTAGTTATTTCACAGCAATTTAGGATGGTGAACTTTTGTGTTTGTGCAGCTGCACAAACCCAAGCCTGACATGGCACAGCGTTCACATGCAGGCTGCACAAACTCAAGCCTGACATGGCACAGCGTTCACATGCCTCCTTACCTGCCTTCCCTACCTCCTTACCTGCCTTCCCTGCCTCCTTACCTGCCTTCCCTACCTCCTTACCTGCCTTCCCTGCCTCCTTCCCTGCCTTCCCTGCCTCCTTACCTGTCTTCCCTACCTCCTTACCTGCCTTCCCTACCTCCTTACCTGCCTTCCCTACCTCCTTACCTGCCTTCCCTACCTCCTTACCTGCCTTCCCTGCCTCCTTACCGGCCTTCCCTGCCTCCTTACCTGCCTTCCCTACCTCCTTACCTGCCTTCCCTGCCTCCTTACCTGCCTTCCCTACCTCCTTACCTGCCTTCCCTGCCTTCTTACCTGCCTTCCCTGCCTCCTTACCTGCCTTCCCTGCCTCCTTACCTTCCTTCCCTACCCCCTTACCTGCCTTCCCTGCCTCCTTACCTGCCTTCCCTGCCTCCTTACCTGCCTTCCCTACCTCCTTACCTGCCTTCCCTACCTCCTTACCTGCCTTCCCTGCCTTCTTACCTGCCTTCCCTACCTCCTTACCTGCCTCCTTACCTGCCTTCCCTGCCTCCTTACCTGCCTTCCCTACCTCCTTACCTGCCTTCCCTACCTCCTTACCTGCCTTCCCTGCCTCCTTACTTGCCTTCCCTGCCTTCCCTGCCTCCTTACCTGCCTTCCCTACCTCCTTACCTGCCTTCCCTGCCTCCTTACCTGTCTTCCCTACCTCCTTACCTGCCTTCCCTACCTCCTTACCTGCCTTCCCTACCTCCTTACCTGCCTTCCCTACCTCCTTACCTGCCTTCCCTACCTCCTTACCTGCCTCCTTACCTGCTTTCCCTACCTCCTTACCTGCCTTCCCTGCCTCCTTACCTGCCTTCCCTGCCTCCTTACCTGCCTTCCCTGCCTCCTTACCTGCCTTCCCTACCTCCTTACCTGCCTTCCCTACCTCCTTACCTGCCTTCCCTGCCTCCTTACTTGCCTTCCCTACCTCCTTACCTGCCTTCCCTGCCTCCTTACCTGCCTTCCCTACCTCCTTACCTGCCTTCCCTGCCTCCTTACCTGCCTTCCCTACCTCCTTACCTGCCTTCCCTACCTCCTTACCTGCCTCCTTACCTGCTTTCCCTACCTCCTTACCTGCCTTCCCTGCCTCCTTACCTGCCTTCCCTGCCTCCTTACCTGCCTTCCCTGCCTCCTTACCTGCCTTCCCTACCTCCTTACCTGCCTTCCCTACCTCCTTACCTGCTTTCCCTACCTCCTTACCTGCCTTCCCTGCCTCCTTACCTGCCTTCCCTGCCTCCTTACCTGCCTTCCCTGCCTCCTTACCTGCCTTCCCTACCTCCTTACCTGCCTTCCCTGCCTCCTTACTTGCCTTCCCTACCTCCTTACCTGCCTTCCCTACCTCCTTACCTGCCTTCCCTGCCTCCTTACCTGCCTTCCCTACCTCCTTACCTGCCTTCCCTGCCTCCTTACCTGCTTTCCCTACCTCCTTACCTGCCTTCCCTACCTCCTTACCTGCCTTCCCTACCTCCTTACCTGCCTTCCCTACCTCCTTACCTGCCTTCCCTGCCTCCTTACCTGACTTCCCTGCCTCCTTACCTGCCTTCCCTACCTCCTTACCTGCCTTCCCTGCCTCCTTACCTGCCTTCCCTACCTCCTTACCTGCCTTCCCTACCTCCTTACCTGCCTTCCCTACCTCCTTACCTGCCTTCCCTGCCTCCTTACCTGCCTTCCCTGCCTCCTTACCTGCCTTCCCTGCCTCCTTACCTGCCTTCCCTACCTCCTTACCTGCCTTCCCTACCTCCTTACCTGCCTTCCCTGCCTCCTTACCTGCCTTCCCTGCCTTCCCTACCTCCTTACCTGCCTTCCCTGCCTCCTTACCTGCTTTCCCTACCTCCTTACCTGCCTTCCCTACCTCCTTACCTGCCTTCCCTACCTCCTTACCTGCCTTCCCTGCCTCCTTACCTGCCTTCCCTACCTCCTTACCTGCCTTCCCTGCCTCCTTACCTGCCTTCCCTACCTCCTTACCTGCCTTCCCTGCCTCCTTACCTGCCTTCCCTGCCTCCTTACCTGCCTTCCCTACCTCCTTACCTGCCTTCCCTGCCTCCTTACCTGCTTTCCCTACCTCCTTACCTGCCTTCCCTACCTCCTTACCTGCCTTCCCTACCTCCTTACCTGCCTTCCCTACCTCCTTACCTGCCTTCCCTGCCTCCTTACCTGCCTTCCCTGCCTCCTTACCTGCCTTCCCTACCTCCTTACCTGCCTTCCCTACCTCCTTACCTGCCTTCCCTACCTCCTTACCTGTCTTCCCTGCCTCCTTACCTGCCTTCCCTACCTCCTTCCCTACCTCCTTACCTGCCTTCCCTACCTCCTTACCTGCCTTCCCTACCTCCTTACCTGCCTCCTTACCTGCCTTCCCTACCTCCTTACCTGTCTTCCCTGCCTCCTTACCTGCCTTCCCTACCTCCTTACCTGCCTTCCCTACCTCCTTACCTGCCTCCTTACCTGCCTTCCCTACCTCCTTACCTGTCTTCCCTGCCTCCTTACCTGCCTTCCCTACCTCCTTACCTGCCTTCCCTACCTCCTTACCTGCCTTCCCTACCTCCTTACCTGTCTTCCCTACCTCCTTACCTGCCTTCCCTACCTCCTTACCTGCCTTCCCTACCTCCTTACCTGCCTCCTTACCTGCCTTCCCTACCTCCTTACCTGCCTTCCCTGCCTCCTTACCTGCCTTCCCTACCTCCTTACCTGCCTTCCCTGCCTCCTTACCTGCCTTCCCTACCTCCTTGGTTTCATAAACTCGATCATATTATGCTCTAAATAATAATCCATTCGTTGGTTAAGTGTGCCTCTTGTTAGTTACCAAAACACATTGCTCAGTTAATTTCCCATTGTATACGGCATGTAACCTATTATTCACAGTATTTGCCTTTATTGTTATTGTTACTCATTATTTTCGTTTTTAGCTTGTTTGCAATCTTTTATATTATGGTTCACGGATGTTAGATTGCATGTATTTTTATTATTTCTGACCTTTAAGTTACAGAATCTAACATTCATATGCATAATACATTCATGAATTCTGCTTAAAAGGAATGGTGTAATGTTTCCCTCTCTTCCACATTGAATGAGTGGCCAAAAGAGAAAAAAGGCCCATGTTCATATAATTAATTTGGTGATTTTATTGATGATTGTCATTTTCAATAATAATTACTAAATTAAATCACATAAAATATATTATAAATCTAGGTTAAGCAAGAGGTTTTAGCGCACGATACTACTTGTGTTCAGTATTCAGAGTGCTGAACCCCGCACGAGGCCAATGGCATTGACTGCTCGAACTGCTGGATTCAGAAAAGAAACATATTTTACCTCACTTCCACAATACTCCCAATTCTCAAATTATTCCTCGGTTCCAGTTAGGGAATTGATCTTCCTGCTTTTACCAAACAGGAAAACAAGTTTGTCACATTGTTTATTAGGTTTGTGTTTCTGTAATGAATTGGTTGTTTCCCCTTTAAGAATTATACATCATAAACATTCTCTTCTCTGTCTCAGCTTTATCAACTTTGTTCTGGATAAAAATAGAACGTTTATTTCAACAACAACAACAAACAGACACAGACTGCTGAAACACTGAATACGTGACTGAAGACACAGACTGCCAAGTCAGAGAGCATTTCTGTTTTACCCCTTACCTTCCACAGCTCTCCTTCATCCATGGCTTCAGTTAGGGTTTTCTCTTCCTCAGGTGGACACTGCTTTTACCAAACAGGAAAACAAGTTAATCACATAGTTTCTCTGTCCAATATAAACTTTCAATAATCCGTTCTGCCTACTTATTAACTCCTAGGGCAAAAAAATTCTGTGGAAGCCATGATGACCTGAATAATAGTTAAACCAAAGATCGGAATATTTGCTACGGTCCATTGCAGGCCTACACAATTGAATCTATTGCTGTAAAGTATATTTACATTATTTAAATATACACGCGTAGCCTATTACTTACAGTATTGTATTGGTTTTCTGAACGAGCAGCGTACTTCTCGCAGATTCTCAAATTCAAAGTCCACAGAACAACCAGGCTAAACGTCCTGCTTTTGGTGTTAGCAATGTGTTGCTTCTGTTCTTTCCTGGAAACCACCTGGTATGCTGAACCAAAAGCGAAAGTTACTATATGGGTGAACTGCACACACGCAATTTTACCGAAATGAAACACGGCAAAACGTGTCTAAATAAATTAAAGCGTAAAAAATAATATATATATGTATATATATTTTTTTTTTAACCTTTTTCGTTTAGTTTGCGTTTTTACGCGGCTTTGCTATAACATTTTTTTTAACCGATTGTAGCCTAATGATAAAACGCCCCCTTTCGTTATTATTAATGAATGTTGGGGTATATTGCAGACGGAAAGCACATCGCAGTGTGTTACAGAAGATACAGGTTTTCAGTTGGCTACAATACTTTTGCACCATTTTATTTTTTATAAAAAATGTTTTATTGCTTTTGCATCATGGAATACAAAAGACGTGCATGGTTACGTCAGTGGCACCTGACTGGGGGAGCGGCATGACAAATTGTTCCCGGTATCTCGTCTCATTTTATATTTATCGCATGGACTTACATTTCCGCTAACTGCAAAGCCAACGTACTATTAAAGACATATATCAGCCATAAAGTAAATCTCTAATAAGTATAGCCACCAGTTTGCCTCCACTATGTGACTTGTATTACAATAGTGTTCCTCCAGGGCGGCGTCCCAATATTCTCCTTTCCTCCACTCCCCCATTACCACTCGTCTCCTACCCGGAAGTATGCAAAACTTCCTGAACGTTTTGAGTATAAGTTGTTGCATGTACAGTATACAACGTAGCCTACCTGACATTGCGGTTTGCGTCGAGACATTAATCAATTTGCAACATTAGATTAGAACACAAAGATCGGTTTCCAGGGCACGGAGGAAAGGAGGGTGTATTTTTTGAGTAGGCTATTGGCAAGCACCCCAGTGGTCCCCATAGCCACTCCAACTGCACAGTCAAGTGACTTAATCATACAATTGAGTTTCTAATTGAGACACTTATAAAAACAATTATTTGATCTAATATGGGGAGAATCAGGACGGAAAGTGAACATAGATGGAAGTTTAAATGCTACGAAAAGCATGTAGGGGGTGAGCCAGTGGTCCTCACTGGTCCTGGGGCCTCATTTATAAAAAGTACTTTAGATCAAATTTGATCTTGCATGTGGTGTATGTAGATAATCACGACAAAGTATTGATTTCTAAAATTTAAACATGACTCCATTTGACCATGGAAATGGTCGTAACTCCACATCAGGTCGTCACTTGATGTACGCACATTCCCTGCTGGTTATGCCGAAGTATTGCAGGCTTGAGAGCCACATGTGAACGCTTATTGGTGTTCTTTCTATTAAAGGGCAACAAAGCACTAAAACCACTGAGCTTAGATGATAACTGGGACATTTGTTTTTTTTCTAAGTGTTACTGATTGGTCCTGGTCCAAATCTTGACATTTTACTGCAGTCAGCGCAAAACAGCATAAACTTTAAGAATCTGGCTAAAAAGTGTCTCTAGTGGTAAAACGTTAGGTACTGCACGTCCAGTCTGTCATTGGCCAGAAACTACATCCAGCTGATGTGCGACTCCCAGTGATGAAATTGAAACCTGTAAAGCTACGCCCTGAAGTTTTGGAGTGAGGGCGGGCTACGGCCCAGCTATAAAAGTGAATCTCAGCGGTTGATCTCACTGTTTTCTATATAGTTTGGTGGTTGATCTGTGTGGACGGAGAGGACATGGGAGAGAGAGCGATATATATAGCTAGCTTACAGTTTAGCTTTTTTGAATATTCTAGTAAGTATTTTAATTTATTTTTTATAGTTAGCTTAATAGCCTTTTGTTTTTTGATAGTTCGTTTTTCAGTCCAGCTTAGCAAGTAGCTAGCTAGGTTATTAAAAAATATATATAATTATATATATATATATATATATATATATATATACAGATATACAGGTGCAGCTCAAAAATTTTTAATATCGTGAAAAAGTTCAATATTTTTTGTCACTCATTTCAGAAAGTGAAACTCATATATAATATAGATTCATTACACATAGAGTGAAATATTTCAAGCCTTTATTTCTTGTAATTTTGATGATTATGGCTTACAGCTAATGAAACCCAAAATTCAGTGTCTCAGAGTTTCTGGCCAATGACAGACTGGACGTGCAGTACCTAACGTTTTACCACTAGAGACACTTTTTAGCCAGATTCTTAAAGTTTATGCTGTTTTGCGCTGACTGCAGTAAAATGTCAAGATTTGGACCAGGACCAATCAGTAACACTTCGAAAAAACCAAATGTCCCAGTTATCATCTAAACTCTGGTTTTAGTGCTTTGTTGCCCATGAGTGAGAAAAAATATTTAACTTTTTAAATCTATTTAAAATCAAATCTCCCAGATGGATTTAGAAAATAGAAATATATTATTTCGATGTGGCATTTTTATGATTGGCCGAATCGTCTGTAGCTCTAATAGCCTACTGACGGCGCTATGGGTGCTGACTTCATACTGTCGAATAAAATTTTTTTCTGGATTTGGTTTCAAAATGGCCAATAGGAAAGCAGTGCATTTTTTGATTACCAATAACAAAATTACAGAAAACTATGAACAGTCAAAAAAATAATTTCAGAGTGTGGGTGCACATTTCTATTTTGGCCCAAGCACTAAGACACCTGATTCTACTTCAGGTCTTGATTGACGACTAAGATAGTTAATTAGTTGAATCATTATTTTTTTAATTTTACTTCTTTGTGCAAGTTAAATATAACTGCTCTGGTTTTTAATGTGGACATTTCCCACTGCTTCTAACAAAACCTTAGCATGCTCCTGTACAACATTTTAAAAATACTGCAGCATGTCCACAGTAGTAGCCTAAGTAATTGAACTGAATTTTAACATGCGAGTGTCGCTTGTAAACATCACTGTCAGTCATTGTCTGTGCTTAAATAGTGGCAATTACTTTATCAACTTAGATAAAGTGGTACAAATGGTTTGCAAATTATCTGAGAAGTGGCTTGACAAAGACACTATTGCGACCTCTAGCTGGCGGAAGATTGAAGTACCATGCAAGAAATAAACTGGTGGCCCTACTAATTTGTTTAACGACCACTTTGACACATTTTTAAAACAAATTCTAGAATAGATTTTTTATTTTTAAAAAATTGTTCATAAAAAATCTAGCGTACGGACTGTAGATATTTGGCGCATCTATACATGAGGTGCTAAAGCTGGTTAGTGTACAGTGAGCAACATAATTAATTGGACAGTGACACATTTTTTGTTCTGTTGGTTCTGTACTCGAGCACTTTGAGTTTGAAAGGATACAGAGGTTGAAGTGCAGACTGTCAGCTTTCATTTGAGGGTATTTTCATCCATATTGGATGAACCGTTTAGAAATTATATAACCTTTTGTACATAGTCTCCCCCATTTTCGGACATCATAAAATATTGGACAGTTTAACATAATGTACAATAAAGTAATAATTTTTAATATTTGGTCACATATCCATTTCATTGGACAGTGACACAATTAATTATTTGGTTCTGTACTCTAGCACTTTGAGTTTACACTGTACAATGACAAATACTTCACAGCAGTTGTGCTATATTGAAATATCTTAAAGCTGCAATACTGTCTATATTTACATATAGTGAATTGTTGCATTATATTCATAGTACATTTCCATTGGGAGGTGGAAAAATGTTTTGGGTCTGATTTTAGTTCCACACTGCAGCTGGCACGTAGGTAAAGTAAGGTAAGTAAAGGTAAAGTAAGCCACAGACACAATAATCGTCAATTTACTTACCTGACATCACAATTAGCCATAATAACCATCTGTTACCAAATACCTGACTTGTACACAATACAATCCTTTCACTCTCTAAGAGCTCCTGTGGTAAAAACCAATGGAACCAATAAAGTCATGCGTTTGAATCCCATGTTTAACATGCATGAAGTGCACAACCTTGCGATTATAGAAAAACTATCCAGTATCATCAAATAAAACCACAGCAGGTGAAAAATGCCATTATTTGAAAATTGTTTATTTCTATATTAAACGGGAGCTGTAAATTATTCCCCTTTTCAACTAGAAGTACATTCTGTAGTCTAGTCAATACACTCATTAAGGAACAAATCCCTTAATATAAAACACACAAATGTCAGTCGTTTCACATTTTTGCCTGACTAGTTTTCTTCATGAAGCCATTGTTAAATAAAATAGAATGTTGGGAAAAGAAAAAAGAAAAAAAAGTTTAAATGACCCATAAGATCAAGCTTGACAAACCCAGAACCTCCTGGCAGCCAATAAAATCGGCATGTCTGGGTTCAGAACCTCCTGGCAGCCAATAAAACCGGCATGTCTGGGTTCAGAACCTCCCGGCAGCCAATAAAATCGGCATGTCTGGGTTCAGAACCTCCTGGCAGCCAATAAAATCGGCATGTCTGGGTTCAGAACCTCCTGGCAGCCAATAAAACCGGCATGTCTGGGTTCAGAACCTCCCGGCAGCCAATAAAATCGGCATGTCTGGGTTCAGAACCTCCTGGCAGCCAATAAAATCGGCATGTCTGGGTTCAGAACCTCCTGGCAGCCAATAAAACCGGCATGTCTGGGTTCAGAACCTCCTGGCAGCCAATAAAAACCGACCTGTCTGGGTTCAGAACCTCCTGGCAGCCAATAAAACCGGCCTGTCTGGGTTCAGAACCTCCTGGCAGCCAATAAAACCGGCATGTCTGGGTTCAGAACCTCCTGGCAGCCAATAAAACCGGCCTGTCTGGGTTCTGCCAGGGGGGGTAAACAAGTATCAAATCATAACAATAAAGTACAAACAGAATGTTGTCCAAACCAGTAGGAAGTCACAGATTATATTTAGCTAACCATGCAAGGGAATAGAGGGACCAGGCTTGCACAGGAAAAGCTGAATCCACCAATAAACCATGTTCTCAATGTACTGAAACCTGGTAAGAAAAAGGAAATTAACCTAATTCCACAGTATTTAGTATCAGTGGCTACATCTGTTGGGTGGAGTTGCCATTCCACGTGTTGTTGTCATCATCGCCGTCTTGCTGAGTCCTTAGCCTGTAGACTTTACCATCTTTTTTGAAGTCCTCAGGTCGTTTCTCCAGAACCCGCTTACGAATTGACTCTCTGAGGAAGAACATCATCAAAATACAGGCAAAATAAAAAGGAGGTTATGAGTTCTATTTTATTATTTTTTTAAATGCTATTTGTTCCAAGTTAAATAGAAATAATCAGAAAGATAGACACACGCACACATACTGAGATAAAGTAATTCAACCTGATGAAAGCTGCATTCAAATTCTTTTCCCTGCCGTTAAATAAACCAGATATTTCACTGGACAAAAAGAAGGACCGATCCAGTGAGCTTTCACTTGCTTTTCTCTTCCTTCATTTTCAGCACATTTTCTTCTGTTGTTACAATTAATTAGTAATTAAGATGTCACACAGGAACAACTGAAACTTTTCTGTTTTAGACAAATTTCTCCCATCACCACAACCAGCCAGGGGAGGGCGACCTATTTTTTTGGCGACAGCACCTTTTCACTATGGAAGAAGAGTTTTACAATGAGTTCCAACATTAAGGGAGAACAGCTCTTTGGTGGCTTTGACTTGAGGGACTCACCTATTTGGTTGGCTGGATGAGGCAGAGGTGGGGCCAGGTCTCTGGGCTGGGGCCCTGGGGTCCGGGGCGCTGCAGAAGAGGAAGCTGTTGATGAACCTCCAAACTGCCAACAGGGGGTAGAAGACGGTCCCCAGCACCCCCCAGAAGCCCCCGCCTGAGGACTGCACCGCAGTATTGCCCGGTCTTCCCGACTGCTGCTGAACCAAGGAAACAAGAGTAGAAATCCATAGCCTGTTGTGGCCACATGAGCAATTTGTATTGTCCTGTACAATTTTGGCTCTTCTCATGGCATAAGCATGACTAAGGCCATTTTTAAGGAAGATTACAATTATAACTGTCATACAAAAGCATATCTGCAAGACAAGCCAAGACTTGTGCAAAAGAATACAATTATAATTTTAATGAAGCAAACTAAAATTAGACTGTGAACCATAACTGCGCTTCAACGTCAACTTAAATCCAAGTTCATTTAAAAGACCTTCATTACAATGGGATTCTCCAGAAAGACTGAAAACCAGGTAAATGTGTCTGATGTGCCTGGAGGCCAGAAGCCGTCATCAGACCCCGTTAGCCTTCATCAGACCCCGTTAGCCTTCATCAGACCCCGTTAGCCTTCATCAGACCCCATTAGCCTTCATCAGACCCCGTTAGCCTTCATCAGACCCCGTTAGCCTTCATAAGACCCCGTTAGCCTTCTGAAAACATGAAACAGTAACCAAGACTAATACCATGACCACTTCACAATGATCTCCCAAACCCAGTAGTGAGTTCCTTCTGTGGTTCACAGGAATGTGGCTCAAGAGTTCTCACTTACGGGGAGGAGCACGACGGACGCGCTCGGAGCGAGCTCCAGATCTAGTAGCGTCTTGTCTAGGTCCTCTCCAGTGAACTCTCTCCTGGGGAACATGGTGGCCAGAGAGAAATTGCCATACCGGTTTCCTACTTCCTGCTCGGGGGAAAACGATGACCCAAATGAAACAGTGAGAAACCTGCGTACTGCGCTTCCAAAGAATGTCAGAATTATTATTACTCTGGTAGGGTCCTGGAAAACAGATTGCCATGCTGCATGGATACAATGCATGATACACTGTGAGCAAATGGCAGCCAGAAATGAGTGCAGGCCTTGGAGATGTACTGCAACAGGTCACATCGATTGACAACGACATCAAGCCTCAAGCCTTATTCCTTATTATTGTCTTTATAACTGAACACACATGGGCATGCAGGGGAATGACAATAACATTCTACAACTGAATGACCAACGGATTTAAGAGAAAGACTTGTTTATGGAGGGACAGTCTTACAAAAGCAGACATTTCCTCCTTCATTTCATACAGCAGCAGGATTAACGTCACACAGAGGTGACGACAGATCACCTCAAATGCCTTGAAGCAAAACTTGGGACTTACTTCCCGGATTTGGATGTGTCCAAGCGTGGCTGGACGCACAACCCTTTGAGCCAGCATCAAAAGACATACCATCAAACAATACTCAAAACTGACTGAGCTGTCTCAACAAAGGGTGCTCACACTCTCCCTGGAGGAGTTTTATTCCACAGCAAAGAACCAACACCAAGATGTCTCCTCATGAGCATCATCAATGATGGTTCCTCTCTGTGTACAGCTGGATTCAGTGCTACTTCTGCATTAGACCTAAGCACCAATCCAAGCTGGATGTAACTGCGGAAATGAGATTCTTGATTTCAATCACACAACCTGACTGAAAAGCCGTGCTGGGAATTGCAATCCCACCCAAAACCATTAGTATGGTGAGTCAATGCATTAAGTTCTCAGGTCAGTGCACATGACTATCACTTTCTAACTAAAATATAAAACATATTTAATCAATAAAGATAAACAATTCATCGTTCTTTCCTTAGTTTTGAAACAGTCATGAAAAGTTTAGAAAATCAACATAGGGTCGTTTGCCAAAAATGGTTGTGAACCCCCTGCACTAATCACTTAAAACATAAAATGTACAAGCTACCGTAGCTGAGAGAGATTACACACAGGGGCAGGGGCCTTGTGCAGCACACAGCTGGAGCTACCTGGTGCAATGGCAGTGCTTGCTGCAGGAAACCCACCTGAGCTACGAACTCCCTGGCCTCCTGCAACCGGGCCTCAGAGGGAAAGTGGTTAGTGAAGGAGGAGCCGTCCGGGAGACGGAACTGTATTCTCGCTACAGCGCTGGGAATCAAACAGAAACGGCACTAAGAGGAGAAACAGAATACAGCGATGACATCACATCTAACTGCTGCGGAACCATTCAGACCCACTGCTTCAATGCACAGTACAAATATTAAATATGTGAGTACAGTAGTGTGTGGTAAACATGCCGTTTTTAATCTTGCCTCTCTAAACCCGGAATAGACAGTCTAAAGCCACAGGAAGAAGGAAACACAGCAGCTTTGTTCGTTGTGTTAAAGACAGTATGCCAAAGACAGTGTACATTCAGCATGGCTGAGTGGGGCAGACAGTATGCCAAAGACAGTGTACATTCAGCATGGCTGAGTGGGGCAGACAGTATGCCAAAGACAGTGTACATTCAGTATGGCCGGGGCAGACAGTCTGGCATGGCGTTGGGGTGTTGTAAAGTCTGGCTTGGTCTTGTCGTAGTATGTGGTGTAGGAGAGTTTGGCGTGGTGATGTGTGGTCTGCACCTCCTCTCTCTCTGCAACGCCTCCTTCCTGGCCTCCATGTGTGCTTGCTGGGCCTGCTGTGCTGCTACCTTGGCTGCATCCACCTCCTCCTGGTTCTTGGCGTAGCGAGCTGCCCGATCCGCCCGGTCCTAGGGGTCAGAGACACTGTTCACTCGCACACGGCCTATGCTACTTCAGCCTGTTCAGGGATTCCACTTAACTGAGCTGCAAATTCAAAGTCTTTTCAGGTACCTTCAATGTCCCAGCCAAATTCAAGGACCCATACATACTTTTCTGCAACAATTCAAGACCATTAATACTGTGATGCAGGGCCCTGCCCCGCCCTGCCCCGCCCCGCCCGGCCCCGCCCCGCCCTGGAATCACATTCTTCAATAACCAAATCGTATTTTAAATGCCGCTGAATTGTGTGGCACTTTGCGCCTTGCATTATGAACATTGCACATTACCCTACAAAACATGACAACTCACTAAATAAAAGAAACAAATAACATTTATTGAAAACAATATTCAATGTAACAAAACATTTTTAGGAAACATGCCTGATTATTACAACGGCATTTTCATTGGGTGAACGCGATCGCATAGGAAATACAGTCAAGAATAATAATCGGTCATCAGAAAAGCTAGCAATAATAGGAACACAAAAAAATAATAATTAGGCCGACTGATCGACGTGACATTAGATTCGTTTTATTGGGCTATTCAACAACGCGATAGGCCTACTTACTCTTTCCACCTCGCTGGTTTAACTTGCAGGGCGAACAGGCTAATGCGTTTTGTTTTTTTCCTTCGTTTTTTTTATTTTTTATTTTAATCCGGCGTTGTTAACATTAGTAACGGATGCTCGTTTTTTTATAAAGCAACATTTGACCAGGAAAACATGACATTTCAGTGCAAATTATATTCGACTAGCCGACTAAACGTGCACATCCCTAGTCGTCACCAACATTTAACTAGACTCATCAGTTCCTCCATAAAAAGGCTCCGGCCTAACAACCGGGGAGTTTCACAGACTGACAGACTAGAGACTAACCTCTGTGTTTGTTTCCCTAGAGAGAGGAGGAGCTGTATCTGTGGCATGCCTGACCCCGGGACACCCTCACACATCGTCTTCCACCTCCCTTCCTTCTTGTCACTGCCTACCACTATTTTTGTAAATACGCTGTACAGCTAAATCCAGCTTCTGTTTGCCTCGCCTGTGTCACTTTTCTGTCGTCACTCCCATTTCCATGACAACATTACAATACAAAAACAGCCACTCCAGCTGGAACCGGGTTCTTCATTTGGCCGCAGGAAGCAGTCAGAGCATGAAATTAACCTTTTCTAACTAATGCGTTTATTATAGAGCTTGCGTAATACGAGACCGTGAAAACGAAAACTGCTGTTACGCTGGGCTGTAGTAAATTGTTCAAAGCACCCAAGAAGACATGGGATATACCATTGCTAAGGTTATAATGTACTCTATTGGATAAAATAAATGGACTTACTACAGGAAAAAAATTCCATATTCTGCAGTTGTCACAAATCGTGTGCTAATAAAGTTAAAACACGGAGTCTGTGGTTTACACTCATAGTTTGGCTGCAGGAGCAACAAATGTCTCAGTTCAGCAAAATGTTGGCGCCGGTGGCGTGTTCACTAGGCATCTGCGCAAAAAGGTTAACTTAGACAATTCTTCAAAATGAGTGAACTATCCCGTTAATGTCAAGCCCTGATTATAATTTACAGACACAGAATAGTTTACCAACTGGATGTAAAGTAGGCTGGTCTACTAATAACATCGTCAGTTTCTATGAGCATACGTGGCAAACAGCAGGTCTGCCGCTATCCCAAAACATGGTCGTGGAACATTATGTGCTTCTAGCAAATGTGCCAGAGTGAAAGCAACCTATTGGCTTGCGTACCATTCATGTAACCAACACAAGATCTTGCTAACTGGGTGGAAATATCCAATTAACGTATCCTAATATTATTTAGAATATAGGCCTACTAATAATTTCATCTGTACGTTGTGAAACTAATGTTAAATGAAAGAAAGATCTCACAGTGATTTAACTGGATATTCTGTATACGATGCGTATACAGCGCTAAAGTTAAAGCTGATGGCTTGGGTTTGTTTATTTAACGTTACCCAACCGACCAAATGTGCGCGATAAAACACAGCAAGATCAGTATACCATCATTTACTGCCTAGGTAAACACTGCAAGATCAGTATACCATCATTTACTGCCTAGGTAAACACTGCAAGATCAGTATATCATCATTTACTGCCTAGGTAAACACTGCAAGATCAGTATACCATCATTTACTGCCTAGGTAAACACCGCAAGATCAGTATACCATCATTTACTGCCTAGGTAAACACCACAAGATCAGTATATCATCATTTACTGCCTAGGTAAACACTGCAAGATCAGTATACCATCATTTACTGCCTAGGTAAACACCGCAAGATCAGTATACCATCATTTACTGCCTAGGTAAACACTGCAAGATCAGTATACCATCATTTACAGCCTAGGTAAACACCGCAAGATCAGTATACCATCATTTACAGCCTAGGTAAACACCGCAAGATCAGTATACCATCATTTACTGCCTAGGTAAACACTGCAAGATCAGTATACCATCATTTACTGCCTAGGTAAACACTGCAAGATCAGTATACCATCATTTACAGCCTAGGTAATCACTGCAAGATCAGTATACCATCATTTACTGCCTAGGTAAACACTGCAAGATCAGTATACCATCATTTACTGCCTAGGTAAACACCGCAAGATCAGTATACCATCATTTACTGCCTAGGTAAACACTGCAAGATCAGTATACCATCATTTACTGCCTAGGTAAACACTGCAAGATCAGTATACCATCATTTACTGCCTAGGTAAACACCGCAAGATCAGTATACCATCATTTACTGCCTAGGTAAACACCGCAAGATCAGTATACCATAATTTACTGCCTAGGTAAACACCGCAAGATCAGTATACCATCATTTACTGCCTAGGTAAACACTGGAAGATCAGTATACCATCATTTACTGCCTAGGTAAACACTGCAAGATCAGTATGCCATCATTTACTGCCTAGGTAAACACTGCAAGATCAGTATACCATCATTTACTGCCTAGGTAAACACCACAAGATCAGTATATCATCATTTACTGCCTAGGTAAACACCACAAGATCAGTATACCATCATTTACTACCTAGGTATTCATGCCACTTCCAACAACACTCACTTACCCAATCAAGTTAGCTACTATCACTGTTCTAGGCCGGCCTAGCGCCCAGCAAACATCACCAGCCATTATCAACATTTTACCAGCCACATGACCTTTTACAACACAACCTGGTTGGTTACCTGCCACAGTGGCTGCTAGAGTACAAATCTTACCGGCCACAATCAAACTTTTACCAGCATTTGGATGGTGGCAGGTGCTCATTTTTAAGAGTTTTGTCCTGTGTGAGCCAGTCCGAAACGAGGTGTGCTCACCAGAGCGATCTGCTGCTTGACTCGCTCCCGCGCTGCCCTCTCCTCTGTCTTCTCCCTGTTCCTTTCTTCTAGCATGCGCTTGGTCCTCTCCCCTTCCTGCTTCTGTTTGTAGTCCAGCTTCTCCTTCCCCATTCTCCTGCGATCCATCTCCTTCTTTATCTCATGCTGCTCAAAAGCACCAGCGATATCAAGCACAAAATGTCAAATGCATGTTCTGAAAAATCAAGCTTAAGTATGTCTGATGTCTGCATCTCCAATAACAACCCTTAAGTACACTGCCTGGCCAAAAATAAAGTTGCACTCTAATATTTCGTTTCCTTTTTCCCCTCAACCATCACTATTTCAGATCACCTTTCTATCACATTTACCAATGTGATCCTTTCTATCACATTTACCATGTGATCCTTTCTATCACATTTACCATGTGATCCTTTCTATCACATTCATCATGTGATCCTTTCTATCACATTTACCAATGTGATCCTTTCTGTCACATTTACCAATGTGATCCTTTCTGTCACATTTACCAATGTGATCCTTTCTATCACATTTACCAATGTGATCCTTTCTATCACATTTACCAATGTGATCCTTTCTGTCACATTTACCAATGTGATCCTTTCTATCACATTTACCAATGTGATCCTTTCTATCACATTCACCATGTGATCCTTTCTATCACATTTACCATGTGATCCTTTCTATCACATTTACCAATGTGATCCTTTCTATCACATTTACCAATGTGATCCTTTCTATCACATTTACCAATGTGATCCTTTCTATCACATTTACCAATATGATCCTTTCTATCACATTTACCAATATGATCCTTTCTATCACATTTACCAATGTGATCCTTTCTATCACATTTACCATGTGATCCTTTCTATCACATTTACCAATGTGATCCTTTCTATCACATTTACCAATGTGATCCTTTCTATCACATTTACCAATGTGATCCTTTCTATCACATTTACCAATGTGATCAGCAAGCCTTGGATGTCAGAATGGAGTTCATGTATAATCATTGTATGTCATATGAACTCGAGCCTGTCTTCAATAAAATGGTTTCCTGGATTATTTTATACCAACCATCCATTCATCACTATTTATTGCCTGTAATATAGACGTGATCTGCAAACCCTGTTATTTATATGCAGTTCATGAACAATCACTTTGTCATCTTCAATACAATATTGATCATAAAAAATTGTTGTGGATGGTTGAAGCGTCTGTTGCGCTGCCAGCAATGCAGGCTGGGAGTTCAGTACCTCCTCTTCTCCCGTCTTCCCTTGCTCCCGCCTCTCCTCCAGCTTCTTCGTTAGCCTGTATGAGAGCGTTTCACATGAACAAGCTGCTCATAAGAGACAGACAGACAGAAGTATGGCTGTGCAACATTCACCCCCGCTTCTCCGTGACTCACCTCTCCACCTTGGCATCCGCACCCTCGTCTGTCTGAGAGCCGAGAGACAAGTCATCTGACGACAGGCTCCTGTCCTCGGCCGGGGTCACGTAACCGGCGGCTCTGCCCTCCTCCGCTGGACTGGAGAGGGATTCTAGGTGGGGGGGGGAGCAGGGGCGGGGCTTTTAGATCCCCCTGGTGTCCCCTATTCAGTTTCACATACCCTGTGATGGTGCTCTACACCATAGTAATGCACAAATGCTTCAACAGAAACCCATACTCAACTATTCAAATTCAATACTAGTTGAAACAAGGGAAAATCGGCAGATTCTGAAGTGAGAGAGCTTCTGTGCATTCGAGGGAAAGAAGTGATAAGACAAATGACAGAAACAGTAAAATATACTGTTATCTATGGAAATATTACATGGCTATTTGCTGAAAGTGACATCCTTTGCACTCAGAAGCAAGTTATAAACAAGCAGATAATAAGCAGCATATGTTGGTACCCAGATGTGAATGTGTTGCGCTCTCACGCTATTCAGCAACTCACATTGTGACAAATTGCTCAATCAAACAATCAAAACTAAGCTTGCACATATAGCCTAATCACAGAAAAAATTTACGATAGTGTCATGAGGATGACAACTTTAAGAATAATTGTGGGCACTGTAGTTATACAAAGGATAGGTTTATAACTCTGCCGAGATAATTCTGATGTATTTTCAGTGGAAACTAGCCGATGACGAGCCCCAGAGGTCGAAACTAAATACATTCTAACACAAACCACCAAAAATGTGCGTTCAATGTGGATTTGATGCATAAGAGAAAAGAGTGAGTGTGTAAAAGCGTGAGTGCGTGTGTAAAAGCGTGAGTGGGTAAAAGTGTATGTAAAAGCATGTTTGTGTAAAAGAGTGAGTGTGTAAAAAAGTTAATATGTAAAAGAGTGCGTGTGTAAAAGTGTAAAGGCGTGCGTGTGTAAAAGAGTGCATGTGTAAAAAAGTGAGTGTGAAAAAGAGGGTGTGTAAAGTGTATGTAAAAAAAATTGCGTGTAAAAAAGTGCGTGTGTAACAGCGTGCGTGTGTAAAAGCGTGCGTGTGTAAAAGTGTGCCTGTGTAAAAGCGTGCGTGTGTAAAAGTGTGCGTGTGTAAAAGCGTGCGTGTGTAAAAGCGTGCGTGTGTAAAAGCGTGCCTGTGTAAAAGCGTGCCTGTGTAAAAGCGTGCCTGTGTAAAAGCGTGCCTGTGTAAAAGCGTGCCTGTGTAAAAGCGTAGGCTACTCCAAATAGAGCAGGGGAAGGGAGAAGCATACTGAATTCATTATGACTGAAGACTTTATGACCTTTTATGTCTTGCACTTTGTATTTCTTTAACTAAACTACGTTTTGCGCATGTTAGCGCTTTTCTCAATGTGACTATAATATGCTTAGCCTCAGCTGTGTCATTCTTTATTAAAAGAAAATAGATTTGCAACATATGGTTCAACAGCCTTTCTGTTAAAAGTCTTTACTTGAATTGAATAGAATTTACTTCAATACGATTCCAAGAGCCTAACTTCTTGAATCTCCAGTACGCTCCGACAAACTTTGAAATGTCCACTTTTAATAACGTCGCAAGACGACTGCCCTGTTCAGCAGTGACGTATACGGGAGTCAACTTGCGGACCCGGGTCTTGGTGTGAAAGGCGACGCCGGGACTTACACGGGATCATAATGCGGTGTGAATGGGTCAAACGCGGGTCGAACCCGTGTTCAATATCCGGTTTTGTGTGTGAAAGGGGTAGAAACTCACCTTTAGATGGGGCGGGTGCAGCGGTGCTCTCTGAAGCGGTACTGGGGCGTAGAGTGTCAGGCTGGCCATTGGCTGACGGTGGGGCCTGCTCAGCGACTGCATCAGGGCTGACAGAAGGTGGGGGGGGTGCGTCCATGTGCTCTCCAACAGGATCCAAGACCCTGTTTGAGACTTCTGTCTCCTGTGTATGCATCTACACAACGCAGGGAGAAGACCACACCGGATGAAGGCTTGCCTTAGAAAAGCACTTCCTGTCTGGTGCAGCTAATAAGGTCACTTACTTTTTGTTCAGCGCCAGCATGTTTTTGAATGAGCTGAAAGGATGAGGCGAACCAACACAAATACAAACTTGCTGTGACATCAATTCAAATACCCTTGCAACTGCCATTTGGTGGTGCCATTAGATGGGATGCATATTATGCCACTACATTACATTACACTACACTACAATACACTACATTACACTACATTACAATACACTACATTACATTACACTACACTACATTACATAACACTACAATACATTATACAACACTACACTACATTACAATACACTACACTACATTAAAATCACACAAGAATGTTTAAAGAAAATGTCCACTGAATAAAAACATGAACTCAAATGCAGAGAATTGTGAATAGGTCCCCCTTCAAAATTACTTACTTTTCTGTTCACATTTTAAAAAACTCATTTGTTTACAAAGGATCAATATACAGCGGATCAATACACAGCGGATCAATATACAGTGGATCAATACACAGTGGGATTGCTGGCCGTCTGGCTCCAAAATCTCCCTTCTTAAAGGGCATTAATTGTTCTTGGTATCCAACAATTTGTTCATATACATTAACATACAGTATTTGCACTGAAGATAATGTCTTTGTTTCAAACAAAATCAACTACCATGAAAACCCCTGGATATTCAGAAGAGTAAACAACGTGCTCAGTAAATAACAGTGAAGGCTCCCTTTAAGAGTGCAATGGATGGGATGGCAGAATAGCGGGTTTCTGATCTTAATGGACGGGATGGCAGAATAGCGGGTTTCTGATCTTAATGGACGGGATGGCAGAATAGCGGGTTTCTGATTTTAATGGATGGGATGGCAGAATAGCGGGTCTCTGATTTTAATGGATGGGATGGCAGAATAGCGGGTCTCTGATTTTAATGGATGGGATGGCAGAATCGCGGGTTTCTGATTTTAATGGATGGGATGGCAGAATAGCGGGTCTCTGATTTTAATGGATGGGATGGCAGAATAGCGGGTCTCTGATTTTAATGGATGGGATGGCAGAATAGCGGGTTTCTGATTTTAATGGACGGGATGGCAGAATAGCGGGTTTCTGATTTTAATGGACGGGATGGCAGAATAGCGGGTCTCTGATTTTAATGGATGGGATGGCAGAAGAGCGGGTCTCTGATTTTAATGGATGGGATGGCAGAATAGCGGGTCTCTGATCTTAATGGATGGGATGGCAGAATAGCGGGTCTCTGATCTTAATGGATGGGATGGCAGAATAGCAGGTTTCTGATTTTAATGGATGGGATGGCAGAATAGCAGGTCTCTGATCTTAATGGATGGGATGGCAGAATAGAGGGTCTCTGATCTTAATGGATGGGATGGCAGAATAGCGGGTCTCTGATTTTAATGGACGGGATGGCAGAATAGCGGGTTTCTGATCTTAATGGACGGGATGGCAGAATAGCGGGTCTCTGATCTTAATGGATGGGATGGCAGAATAGCGGGTCTCTGATCTTAATGGATGGGATGGCAGAATAGCGGGTCTCTGATTTTAATGGATGGGATGGCAGAATAGCGGGTCTCTGATTTTAATGGACGGGATGGCAGAATAGCGGGTCTCTGATCTTAATGGGTGGGATGGCAGAATAGCGTCTCTGATCTTACCTGCTTGACCTTGTTTATGCGCTTCACGAGTTCTTCAGCTGAGACACTGCCAGCAATCACCTCCAAGGGAAGACCATTTTCTCCTATGAAGAAAGTGGAGGGGATGCAGACTACGGGATCTTTCAAAGAACATGAAGGAAATGACCAATATGACAACACTCAAAGCAAAGAGTGGGGATTTTTGTAACACAACTTTTAGGGATGGTCGTCAGCAGATGAGGTTAATGTTGGAATATAAATTACACCCAGGGTGACAGTACTGATGACAGTAGCAAACCCCTATTTCTCTCAACCCCCTTTCTGTTCCTTATCAGAGGCTATTATTTAATAATGGTAACTATTATATTTTATCACTGTGGTCTAGTTCAAAGTTCAGTTAGGCAAAAAAGGATACAAATTTGAGAAAACTGCACACATGTTTCACTGCAAGATAAAAATGGGGGAAAGGCGATGAAGATCAATTCCTAATGTATTCCGTGTAACAATGTATTTACAGTAGCTACCGCAGTAGTACCTCTAGTTGCGCATCAGCTCAACAAACAATAATATTATATATTGGTTGTACTGTTGTCTCCTAAATTAGTATAATAGGAAATTATGTTTAAATAGCACACACCTTTTCGCATCTATCTTAATTGCGACAAAACGGTTTTCTGTGGCCTGCGCAACTCTGTCATCGTCCCAGCTAGACACCATCTGTGTAGACTGCTCATCATCTCCTGAAAGAAAAACGACGTTAGAGAAGCCAGTTAATGTCAGTGCCCCTGTCAACACTGGCACACAAAAGACGGGACTCATTGCAAACTGCATAAACACGCCAGACCTTACGATCGCTCCATCAGGTACAGTCATCTTGAGCAATTTCCCAGTTGCTGAGAATGTCATGAGGGTGACGTTTAAAAAAAGTAAAATCTGTTATGCTGGAAGTTATATGAAGAGAAGCTAGCATGAAAGCTAGCAAGCTGCTGTCGCAAACATTATCTTAGTTTTTCACTTAACGTTAGTCAACACGTTAATATTTTTCACACAGCGTGTTTAGTTACCTAGCCACGTCATATTCCAATGTTCATGCACGATTCATTAAATACTCATTAAATGATATCTAACGTTAACTGATTGACCTTTGAGGAAAGCAGCTAGTTAGTTAGCTCCGTCTAAACAATGACAGAGCTTATTTCTCCTAGCTCATCAGCTAACTAACGTTCGGCTATCTAGGCCTTGTCTGTACTGACCCTAACTTGCTAAGTGTAGTTAGGTAGCCTACCTGTAATAACGACGACGAAGATGGAGTTTTCATGTTTGGCTGAGACGATGGCAGCAGAGATAGCGCCATCAAACCAGAGCATTTTTGCTAAATTATATATATCAATTCCCCTCTCGCCGTTGTAGTCCTCGCTTTACATCAGTCTTGATTGAACCTTCACTGTCATGGAACATGATACGTTATACGGATGCAAAGTACAAAGGGAATTGTAGTCCATATGATTTCGGCGAGGGTTATGGTAGCTGTAGTTTATTACTGTCGCGTTATCATACAGCAGTGACTAAAACTCATAATGTTGCCAGCAACATTTTGATTAGAAATGTTCCATGAAAGCAAAATGTACGCCGGCCACTAAGGTTTCACGATCGAATGTCAGAAGACCTAGCACATTTTGATTGACATTTTTATTGTCACTTATAAAAAAACTATGTACAGTGAGCACCATAATTAATTGGACAGTGACACATTTAGTTATTTTGGTTCTGTACTTCAGCACTTTGAGTTTGAAAGGATAATGAGGTTGAAGTGCAGACTGTCAGCTTTAATTTGAGGGTATTTTCATCCATATCGGATGAACCGTTTAGAAATTATACAACCTTTTGTACATGGTGTTTAACATTGCTTCCCTTTAAATTCATATAATCTTCATTTGATTAAACTATGACAATTTTATGCTGTTAAAAACTGACAAGCCATTACATTATAATCTCAAATCTGACTGTATTACTAAGCAATTCATAGTATTCGATCACAGACTACATCTTGGTGGCAAACAACAGTAACTGTAATCAAATAGCAGGTGATTATCATAAAATTACATGGATGGCCAAATGAGCTGTGGCCTTGCACCGCATTGTACGGCAAAACACATAATGAGAATAGATTCAAGATGTTTATTGTCACACCAGTTTCATACTGTGTACAAAACTAGGTAAAAAGCTTCAGCCAGGAGGCTCCAGTCACATAAAGGGATAAAAGTGACAAAGTGGGGAAAAAAAGAATCCAAACAAAAACAATAGAGTCCCACCAGGATCTCGCAGAGGTTTTTTTTGTAATTATTGCGGCCTAAAATGCTTGATTTCGCAGCAGCTTTTCTTAAACGTTGCGATACAAAGTGCGATGTTTTGTGTGCGTTTGTTGAAGTTGCAGTAATTGGTGATTGACGTAGTTCTGTGCTCCGTTTCGGCGGTGGACAGAGACCGCAGCGCTGCGTGTACGGCAGAGAGTCGTGGAGGCGGAGTTTGTGTGTCGGACTGAGCTTGGTGACACTGGACATCTCGGGACAGCGGGGGCTATTTTTAATCATGGCTGTATTGCACTTTAATTAACGTAATTCATGAAATGTTTTAAAACATAAATGTTTAAATAATACCCCCAACTCCTACCTCCCACTTCCCCCTATATACTCCCATCTCCTACCTCCCATTTCCCCTATATACTCCCATCTCCTACCTCCCATTTCCCCTATATACTCCCATCTCCTACCTCCCATTTCCCCTATATACTCCCATCTCCTACCTCCCATTTCCCCTATATACTCCCATCTCCTACCTCTCATTCCCCTATATACTCCCATCTCCTACCCCCCATTTCCCCTATATACTCCCATCTCCTACCTCCCATTTCCCCTATATACTCCCATCTCCTACCTCCCATTTCCCCTATATACTCCCATCTCCTACCCCCCATTTCCCCTATATACTCCCATCTCCTACCTCCCATTTCCCCTATATACTCCCATCTCCTACCTCCCATTTCCCCTATATACTCCCATCTCTTCAAATAGATTGAACCCTCCATATCAACTCGGATGACAAAACAACTCTGAAATGTGTTAATTGCACTATGCATAGATCAAATATGCTATTAAAATACATTAAAATGATACATTTCTAATGAATAGCCAGCCTTGTAATAAAAAAGAGTTTGCTCTCACCAGATGTAGAGGGTTTAATGGTCCATATTATTATCCCCATAATTATCTGTCCAGTGTGCTGGCTTCAATAACTTAAGCATTTTATTTTTTGTCATTGCACAGAGCACCATCAGTAACCCCAGTATTATCAGAACAAATTCCAATGTGAGCACAAACACAGCGGGCACTTTATTGCAGTGGGTACACAAACAGCCTGCTCCTGCAAGCAGCCAATCATGTGGCTGCAACTAAATGTATAAAGCATGCAGACATGGTGAAGAGGTTTATTTGTTGTTTGACCAAACATTAGAATGGGCAAGATGCATGCTCTTAAGTCACGGTGATCGTCGTATCATTGTTGGTGCCAGGCATGGTGGTTCCAACATCTCAGAAACAGCTGCGCTCCTGAGATTTTCACACGCTAATTTATCTAGAGTTTACAGAGAATGGTGCGATAAAAACATCCAGTGAGCGAAATCAGCTGATTAATGAGAGATCAGAGAATGTGCACTCGTTCAAGCTCACAGAAAGGCCACAGATAACAGCTGTTAATGAGATCAGAGAATGTGCGCTCGCTCAAGCTCACAGAAAGGCCACAGATAACAGCTGTTAATGAGAGATCAGAGAATGTGCGCTCGCTCAAGCTCACAGAAAGGCCACAGATAACAGCTGTTAATGAGATCAGAGAATGTGCGCTCGCTCAAGCGCACAGAAAGGCCACAGATAACAACTGTTAACAACAGTGGTGTGCAGAAAGGCATCTCTGAATGGGCTACAGCAGCAGAACACCACGGCGGGTTCCACTACTGTCAGCTAAGAACAGGAAGCTGAGACTACAATGGCCATGTAATCACCAAAACTGGACAACTGAAGATGTCTTCCAACAAATCTCAATTTCTGCTGCAACATGTAGATAGTAGGGTCCAGATTTGTCATAAACAGCATGAATCTATGGATCCATCCTGCCTTGCATCAATGGTGTAGGCTGCTGGTGACACCGTAATGGTGCGTATGAATCTATGGATCCATCCTGCCATGCATCAATGGTGTAGGCTGCTGGTGACACCGTAATGGTGTGTATGAATCTATGGATACATCTTGCCTTGCATCAATGGTGTAGGCTGCTGGTGACACCGTAATGGTGTGTATGAATCTATGGATACATCTTGCCTTGCATCAATGGTGTAGGCTGCTGGTGACACCGTAATGGTGTGTATGAATCTATGGATCCATCCTGCCTTGCATCAATGGTGTAGGCTGGGACACCGTAAGGGTGCATATGAATCTATGGATCCATCCTGCCATGCATCAATGGTGTAGGCTGCTGGTGACACCGTAATGGTGCGTATGAATCTATGGATCCATCCTGCCTTGCATCAATGGTGTAGGCTGCTGGTGACACCGTAATGGTGTGTGGAATATTTTCTTGGCACACATTAGGCCCCTTAATACCAAATGAGCATCATTGGAATCCCACAGCACATCTAAGCATTGTTGCTGACCATGCGCATCCTTTTATGGCCACAGTCTACCCTCTACACTCCTCATTAGGACAGGATAGTCACCTGCATTATGACAGGTTAATCACCGGATTGGGACAGGTTAATCACCTGATTAGGACAGGTTAATCACCTGATTTAGGACAGGTTAATCACCTGATTGGGACAGGTTAATCACCTGCATTAGGACAGGTTAATCACCTGATTGGGACAGGTTAATCACCTGATTGGGACAGGTTAATCACCTGATTAGGACAGGTTAATCACGTGATTAGGACAGGTTAATCACCTGATTGGGACAGGTTAATCACCTGATTGGGACAGGTTAATCACCTGCATTAGGACAGGTTAATCACCTGATTGGGACAGGTTAATCACCTGATTGGGACAGGTTAATCACCTGCATTAGGACAGGTTAATCACCTGATTGGGACAGGTTAATCACCTGATTGGGACAGGTTAATCACCTGCATTAGAACGCTGCCGTGTCTGCAGAGATGCGGAGTGCAATATTTTGGGGTATTACATGTAGTCACAATAAATCTGTACTCAAAAAAGCAAATAAAGGTAAAACATTAAATTGACAGCACATCCCATGTAACTGCACAACACATTCAGAGAGGAATCACTAAAACAGTAACAACAAAAATAATACAATACCTGAGGTGGTCCTCACAGCTACTGTGAGAGGTCAGGTTCCCGCAACAGCCACGTTCAGTATCTGTTAATGATCTTGTGAATTGAACGGAAAAGCTAAACGTTAAGACATTTTTGCTTCACCAAATGAAACACAAATTGAAATCAATTTTGAACCACTATTTACCAACTAAAACCTCCATGAGCCTCAGTATAAACCCAGTCGCATGATGTTTTTATCACTTTATCACATATTTCAAATATCAACAACACAATAAATCATCATGAAAATGAATGCTCCTCTGTGGCTGAGGTTGTACAAGGGGTTAATATAGCAAAGTCACAGCCTTATAGGAACATCGTCATAATGCATCAATTGCACAAAGACAAACTGGACAGACTTATTTCCAAAAGCCAAATCCTTTTATCTACTTTATCTAAAATCTTATCTAAAATGATCTAAATCTGAGGTATTCCATAAACATTTCATTTTGAGTTGCACACTAAATAATGCAGTTATTCCATTTTTAGTTGCATACTAAAGAATGCAGTTATTTCATTTTGAGTTGCATACTAAAGAATGCAGTTATTCCATTTTGAGTTGCATACTAAAGAATGCAGTTATTTCATTTTGAGTTGCATACTAAAGAATGCAGTTATTCCATTTTTAGTTGCATACTAAAGAATGCAGTTATTTCATTTTGAGTTGCATACTAAAGAATGCAGTTATTCCATTTTTAGTTGCATACTAAAGAATGCAGTTATTTCATTTTGAGTTGCATACTAAAACATGCAGTTATTTCATTTTGAGTTGCATACTAAAGAATGCAGTTATTTCATTTTGAGTTGCATACTAAAGAATGCAGTTATTCCATTTTTAGTTGCATACTAAATAATGCAGTTATTTCATTTTGAGTTGCATACTAAAACATGCAGTTATTCCATTTTGAGTTGCATACTAAAGAATGCAGTTATTTAATTTTGAAAATGCAGTTGGCCAGTGCAGGTGGCATCCTCAAGATTTCTCTGCATCTCGACGCACTAGGAAAAAACCCTAATTTCTGACGAAGCACATCATTTGGTGTAAACATTTATTGGTTTCAAACTGAAATAAAAATGACTTGTACCAGCAAACATTGTACAGCTTCTCAGAATCCACACATTTGGAAGAAACAGTAAAAGAAAATAAATTCAGTTGAATACAAACTGATTTTCCAGTGACCTAAGAAATAAAAAATAAAATAAAAATTTTAAACGAGATTTGAAAGGTTTGGGCTTATGTGAGGAGAGGAAGAGACAGGGGCAGCAGAGAAAGGTTTGGGCTTGTGTGAGGAGAGGAAGAGACAGGGGCAGCAGAGAAAGGTTTGGGCTTGTGTGAGGAGAGGAGGAGACAGGGGCAGCAGAGACACATGAAGCTGAGGGTTGCTAAAATATGGCACCAGTGAGATATGCGTTTCTTGACTTCTTAAATTAAGTTAAAACCAGACCAGGAACACTGACAGTGTGCTCATTTGTGCCTGTTACCAGCAAAACATTCGCTGTGAGGAAAACTGGATCGAATTATATATCTACTGTACTATATAAAGTATTTACAAAAATGTGGATCATTTTATAAGCAACACTGAGGTGCCTTCTAGACTTTTTAAAAGAATAAAAGAGAATCCTGGAAGAAGGCACAAAAATAAACCCATTGTGTAGCTCTAGATGTGTCCA